>FR997786.1:3867601-5068844 GCA_905475315.1 Autographa pulchrina | reverse complement strand
ACTAATAAACTTTTTCCACTATTTTCTAATAGCTGAAATGTATTCATGGGCAAGGATTTGAAACAATAATGTCACATCTAAAACATCTTAAAAATGTATGTAATATACAAGAGTCTTTGAGGCATTAATTATTTAATGATTCCGATATTAATATTCCAATACTATTGTGACGTCAGACAATTATCTTATTCTAATTAATCCGTACAGTGAAACCGTACCGTCTAATCAGTGAGCTAGTGCGCGCTTAGCACATACTAATTAGTGAGACAGATACCTGTGAGAGCAGCTAATTTTAACGTGAACTACTTGACGTAGGATCAACTAACACTGCACTTAATCTTGAGCATCGAACGTTCCAGAAAGAGTTATCGAGACTTCTGAAATAGGTATATCAAAAGTTTTAGGAATAGTTATCGAACTTTTTGGTAGTAATCGATAGTTTATTGAAATGTTCAAGACTTGTAAGAAAGTATCGATTTCCAATCGATTGTAAAGAACACGATACTTTTGAAAGTACTTCGTATAGATCTGAAATCGATATGAAGTATTGAAGATCTCTTCGGTGTTTTATTCAAAGTTTGCTTTTAGTTTGAATACTTGAAACAACCCAAGATGCTATATATATGCAATGGAAGTATGAAATAAAATGTTATGCGTTCGTGTAGACCTTACATAACATTTTAGTCTCAACACTACTCACTATTTTCAGGAAATAATAATATACATCATAAATATATGACGACCTCCGTGGTCGAGTGGCGTACGCACCGGTTTCAAGGTGTCGCTAGCTCTGAGGCCCCGGGTTCGATCCCCGGACGGGTCATTGTAGAAACCAACTTTTGTACATTGCCTTGGGTCTGGGTGTTTGTGGTACCTTCGTTGTTTCTAAATTCCATTACACAAGTGCTTTAGCTACTTACTTTGGGTTCGGAGCAATGTATGTGATGTTGTCCGCATTTATTTTTATTTATTTATTATATGAATAGGTTACTTAAAGGGCATACGAAAAAAAAGTATGGATGATGTAATGGATAGATTACCAAAGGAAGATTTTATTGAGATTAGAAATAAGTAAGAATGAAAACAATAAAGGATCACTCAAATGGTAAAATGATTTACGTTTACATTTAGCGTTTTATATTTAGATAATCTATCTATCAAGCCTGTCTTGTCCCACTGCAGGGCAAAAGCCTCCCTCTTCCTCCTCAAGGTACTTCTGACCTGAGCTATGACGGTTGTACTTAGATAACGTAAAATGTAATTGCACAGATCATAATATATTGGGAGATTCATAAAGATCACCATCCATTTTCACCTACACCAAACTCCATAGCCCCATGAAATCCATAGGCTAGGCAAACTCCTGAAAAGCGGTAACTACGCAAACTTTTCTAGTTCGCTCCCTCTCTGCTATAATAAAATATCCAAAAACAAATGCCTACAGCGGTGTTCCGTTCTATAACTTGCTCTCATCCGGAGCACTGTTAGGAATAGTGTTCAACGGTGAGCTTTTATTGAGGCTTTTTTGCCTATTCTGTGCTTGTAGTCCGTAAATTTAAAAGGTTTAGTAGTCCTGGGTTTAGCTAGCTTTAATTTGTGTGGTAAATGTAATTTGAAAAATACTTTCCATAATAAAAAATTGTAAACGTGCTCCTCCTATGTAACGCGCAAGAAAATAAAGATTTATTTAAAAAAAAATGTCAAGTTATGACCATTACCATTATTTTATTTTGAGTCGTCTTGTCTTCTAGTAGTTTGTAAATAATAAAAAATTCGAGATCTGATTAAGTAAAACAGTAACATCCTCTTCTTTTACTTAAGAATAAGACAAAAACGAATGTAAAAGAAAAGAGAAACCATGGTCTTTCATTTAACGTCACCATAAACTTTTTTCCCCTTAACTAAATCAGTCTATTAGTCTATTGTGCACCATCCTAATAAGTTAGCTTTGTTTCGTTGGTTGTACAAAGAGTACGCACCTCACTGGCTCATAGCTTTAATTGAGTTTCAAGTTTTTGGTGCACTCTTGTTTCAGTGTGATTCTGAACGCTATTGTCCCACGATTTTACACGTATAGAAACTGGAATGAAGGAATGAGAAATGCTGGCGTTTGTTTGAAATTTATGCAGTTTGGAAATTAGACTGCTTTTGTATTACCATCGTGAAATGGTAGATGGTTTGCTGTTTACATAGAATTTGACAATGTTTTTTCTAATATGTTGTTGGTCACTTCAGTACACATTAAACATAATAAGTTCACAAAGAAAATTGATTGTTATTTACTTTCTGTTGACTATTTGGACTACTAGAAAGTCGATATACACAAAAAAAAGTTTCAAGCGGAATGTCTTCTTAATTTTATATTCGGTTAAGAAAGATTGGTAGAAAAGTACGAGCAAATAATAATGAACAAAATAATGAAAAAAAATCAACTGCACAACCTACCACAGTATCGACCGTCAATTATTGACATTACCAAAATTTTTGGGGGAAGACGGTTGTCTTCCCCCAAAAATATCCTCAAGCAAAAACAAGGCCACAAAAACGTACACTAAACCCAAACTAAATGCATAGAGTTCCCAACTTGCCTCATAAAATATGCATTACAACATCAAACTGTTGACACTAGAAACAAAAGCTTATATTTGCTATCGCACACGAGCTGAGTGCAGGAGCTTAAGAAAATTTCATTACGCTTGAGATGATCCCTTCAATGTTGTTGTTCGTGTATTTGTCTTCCTATACAAGTATGATATTGTTATGTAGTTTTAAAGGAACGAAATGAATGTTCTTCGTAAGGTATGTGGTTTGGACGGTTAGCCCCACTTTTGGACTAAATTTTTAGGCGAAAAAAGTGACATTGAAACTCGACAGAATTGTGTGTTTAATAACTTACGGCAAAATGTCTATAATAACTCTAAGATTTTTTCCGTAGCTCAATAAATATGGTTCTTATTTTCTTTTTATCTTAAACTAGTTGTGTCCCGCGATTTCACCGTGAGTACATAGACCCGGCTACCGAAGCTTTTTCAAATCAAAGATTTAGGTTGGGTTAATTACAACAATTGGTGTAATTAACCCAATTTTGATTGTATATTAGGTTTCATGGGTTATTTATTTAATAGCGACCTGTACCAACAGACTCTAATATACCTTGAATGATATTGCGTTGAGTTCCAGTCGTACCGGATGCGGTTAACTTGAAGCCTTGCGGACTTTGGTAAACCAACTGCTTAATAATACAAGATCCCACATCCGAAGGCATAGGCTAGGTTATACTGAAATAGAAAAATCAAGCAAGGAATATATAAATTGGTTTACATATCAATAAGTTGTTCGTGACTTTTAAATGTTGCACAAAATAAATGTATTAGCAAATCCTATCCATACATATATTCCGGAAAAAACACAAAATAAAAGGGTTTGACATGGGGCTTGACAAAATACAAGAAATTTAATTTTCTTCAATCAACCCATAGATTGGTTATTTGTTTATGGTTTTTCTTATTTTAAGGCAATTTTGGGAGAAGTAACTGCTTAGTTTTTTTTTTAAATATGATTTTTACATGATTCTTAAAAAATATTATTCATATTTTCCATAACAAAACATTTTAGAGAAACAGAACCTAAAATTTTGACTTCGTAATACATAGAACGAAATTGGATGTAAGTAGCTACTATCTATTTTTTTTTTTTTCATTAACTTGAATAATGTTTAAGTAGAAATGTAAGCTTAAACGCTCCAAATTACATCGACATTAATTCGCATATCGTTTTACATTATCATGCATCGCGTAGGGGTTAACTGACCGTCGAATTGAGCGGTACCTACGTACTGAAGTCTCTTTGACAATGTATCGGTAAATTCCCTTGAATATTAAGCGTTATTTACATTTAGTTTATTGTTCCTTTAAACATTCAATTAAATATAGGTTAATGTTCTATATTTTTAAAATTGTTATGAAAAATCATTTTTTTTTATCCTCCAACGCAAAAAGGCGATTTACAAGTTTGACTTGTCATTCTGTGTGTCTGTCTGCGGAACCGTAGCTCCTAAACGAATGACATAAGTAGATACTAGTCTTTTGGACTGTCATATTTTTCATTCGGTATATCTAAATCAATACCTATTTCTACAATGTATACCCATTTTCTCTTAACAATACAGCACTATGCAGACAAAAACTGTCAATTTTCCGTATGTTCTGATCCTCGCTAACAGCTGACTATAAAACAATTGCCAACAAAACTACATCAGAAATAGCTGACTAATTAAATATGTAAACTATAACAAAAGGATGTTTACAGCCAACACTGGGTGTAACGTTTCAAACTACGTCAAATCATTATCTCCAACAGAAACGACGAAGTAATTTTAGCTATTAATTAAAATTTTGTTTTCTTCAAGTTTGAGCAGTGTTTTGTTTTATTTTGTGGTTAAATGTTTGGATGCTATTTTAAAGATGCTCTTTTAGACTGATGATTATTTCTCAGTAAAATTTCTATCAATGTATACTACCCAAAGCTGTTGTATCACCTGTTATCGCAATTAAAATTTTTCAGAATCTTCACAATAACCTCACCTACCCCTATTGTTGTGCATAAATATGTATATGTACTGTATCCATATTATGTAGTAGGTAAGATTATTATATCCCCGAAGACTTGCCCAGGAAGAGATGGTAGGACGACCTTCAGTCACACAATGAGTAGGTTTACTTTTTTTAGACGGCACGAAATGAAGACTATGGAAAGACTTGGGGAGAAATTGGACAGTTTAGGCTAACAAAAAAATATAGTAATTATAACTATCCTACCTATTTATTACCTTTCCCTACAGAATGGCTCGCCCAACCCACCTGGTCCTCCTGTTCGTGACGCTGGGCGCGGTGCACTCGTCGCAGGGTCACGCGCGCTCCTTCACGCGCTGCCAGCTGTCCAGAGAGCTGCTGCGCTACAACTTCCCGAGGAGCATGATACCCAACTGTAAGTGACTATATACTTCATTGTCATCATCTCAGCCGAAAGACTGTTTATTGTTTGTTGCTGGATAAAAGCCTCAAACAGCAGTTGGTCTTATCCTGAAGACCAACTGCTTTGGTCGTGACGGATCTCTCCAAACGGAATGAATGTGACGATGGAATAGAAAATGCAATTGTTACCAAAAAGAGATAGGACTGAGGCAATAAGTTCGAAAAAGTGGAGACGACTGACAGATAACTGTTTCATTTTTATTTTTTTCTAAACCCAAAATTTAAAAGGACATAGAGAAAAACGATTTTGCTTGAGAAATGTCTATATATTTTTCGAAACTTTGATTAAAAACTCGGACGATCAAAATAAATATACCATCTTAGCTAGAACAACAAGGGATTCCTAGAAACAGCTCATATCTATCCGTCTACACATGATTAAGCTACTCAAACGCATCCTGCACATTCATGAGCCGCTGCACTTCAAAGCTTTGCTCACGTAAGCTGTTGCACACTTACTGCACTTTCCAATTTCATTGAATAACGTCTTTGACTTTAAGTAATTATGGAGAGTGAGTTTTAGTTTTATTAAATTCGATGAAGAGAATAGAAAAAAAAAATCTATTTTATTTATATAAGTTATGCAATAACATGCACGCATCTAAATGTTTGATGAAATATAGAAAAGATAAAATAATGTCTCATGATATCTATATATATAAATACTAGCTGTACCCGGCATACGTTGCAATGCAATTTTTTCTACCTAGCACCTGCTTACTACCTACCTACTACCACTTAGGGGTATGAAAAATAGATACCTAGTAGCCGATTCTCAGACCTACTGAATATGCATATAAAATTTCATAAAAATCGGTCAAGCCGTTTCGGAGGAGTATGGTAACTAACATTGTGCATGAGAATTTTATATATAAGATTCATGTCAAAAATATTATGGGGTTAGTCAAGAAAACTGTACCGAAGTTCACTGCCTAGATATAGGGACTGCCTATATTGGCAATGAACCTAGGTTCCTATACAAGACATTGGAGCTAAGTTCCCTTGACTTCATTTTTTCTTATACACTGCGGCAAGGCGCAAGAATTTTAAAGACACGTCATCAAACGTAAAATGAAGTTTCTTAACTGATAAAATATAGTTTTAGGAACTATATTTTGTTATCATAACACCATTTATTTCTCCAATATGATGACACAAATATCTGAATCTTGGAACTAATATTTGTAGGTGACTCAAGCGGGGATTAAACAAGATTACCGAGTTAGATCTACAGGGGTCGTACCATGATTGTGGAAGCGAGACGGCGCACTACACTACGCATAGCGCTGTCCCGCTTACTCAACCGCAACAGTCCTGCTTTAAGAGCTCATGGTACGACCCAGAAGGTAATCGGGACATTACTTCGAGGTGTGTGATTTTAATAACGTCAATGTTTACTTACCTACATAAGTAAAGTTATTCCATGTTTGTGTTCAGTATGTCTACACTTCAATCGATCTAATTAATGTTTGTGCGTTGATAAATTACAGCCAGAATGTTTAATTAGGTATTAAGTTAAACAGGACTTCAAAATGCGGAAATTAACTTTTTAAAAGCAACATTGTTTCTATGTCTGCGCTTATACGTAAAACGGAACACATATCACACTTGAAGCACCAACATAGTAAGTAGGTAAGCACAATTATTTTAAAACGGTGATAAAAAAAATATGATACCAATTTTATCAATGAAAATTAAAAAGATAGAAATAAGAGAATTATTAACAGTGTCTTGAATCATTGGTATTAAAAAAGGCAGCCCATGACACACCTATAACATAATTTACGAGCACTAAAACTTCCAATTAGTACCTACAAACTAAACTTACAATAGCAGGTTCTGCACATTAGATTTAATGCATCGAAGAGTACCTTGCTCCCTGGAGGAGCCGCGAACGATGGCACATAGCTGCTGCATTAACTTGAGCTAATAAGAATAGAATAGAATAGAATATTCTTTATTGTACACCATTAAAGTTACATACATATTTGAATTTAAAGTACAGTAAAGCATACAATGGCGGTCTTATCGCTTATAGCGATATCTTCCAGACAACCTTTGGATGGACAGGAAAGATAGAAAAACTGAGGTAGATGAAAGTAACAAGTGTAATAAAATACAAATATATTTATATATACATATAATAATATATATAGATAAACTACATACATACTAATAAATATCTAACATAATAATATTTACTGTTACGAGTACATACATACACACACAAGAATCTAAGAATACATACATGTAATAACAACTAAAAAGAAGTTAGTTTTGTTGCAAGAAATGTTCCTTTACCAGTCTTTTAAAACTACTTTGTGTCTGAGCTTGTCTTATTGACACAGGGAGCTTATTCCACAAACGCACACCTTGAACAGTAAAAGATTTGTCAAGGAACCCTGTAGAGTGTGGCGGCATCTTCAGTCTCAAATTTTCCGATGATCTCAAGCATTGTGAATGTGTGTCATTAAGGAACATGAAACGTTCTTTAAGATATTTGGGAGCCGAAGGATTAAATAAGATATTGTATAGTAGTGAAAGAATGTGCGCATTCCGGCGAAGACGAATGGGGAGCCACTTGAGCTTAAGGCGAAAATCGGAAACATGATCATATTTGCGAAGACCAAATATGAATCTAATGCAAAAATTCTGAAGACGCTCAAGTTTATCTAGCTGTGCCTCATTAACATCTAGGTAGCTAACATCAGCATAATCGAGGATGGGAAATAGGAGGGATTGTACAAGTGCAGTTTTGGTAGCAGTTGGTAAAAAATGGCGAAGTCTTCTTAAAGAACCTGCGGAGCGAAATAATTTTCGACTCACTTCCTGAATTTGTTGACCCCAAGAAAGGTTTCGGTCAATGTGAATACCCAGATTTTTAACTGTGTCACTTATTGGTATAGCAATGCCGTCGAGCAAAATCTGAGGTAATTGCGACCAGTTTACTCGGGAAGTAAGCTTGGAACTGCCGACAACAATAACTTGTGTCTTTAGGGGATTGACTGTCAACCCATGACATGCACTCCAGTCGGTAATTCGTGCAAGATCTTTATTAATTATTGTTACCGCTTCTGATAATTTGTCCAGTGTTGCTTGTGAATATATCTGCAAATCGTCTGCATAAAGGTGGTAGGATGAGAAAAGTCCTTGTGAAATGGGGTTTATAAATAAGGCAAAAAGTAATGGAGAGAGAACGCCTCCCTGTGGTACGCCGGCAGAAGTATCACACCACGAAGAGCATGCGCTTTCGATAGAGATTCGTTGCCGACGGCCACACAGGTAACTTCGAAACCAATCAATTGCCGTTGGAGATATGTTCAGAGAGTGCAGCATGCCTAGGAGAATATCAAAATCGATCGCGTTAAAGGCATTACTAAAGTCAAGTAACGCAAGAATCGTTAGTTTTCCACCCTCCATGGCCATCCTAATGTCATCCGTAATGTTGGTTAGAGCAGTTACAGTGCTATGTCCTGGACGAAATCCGGACTGGAAAGGATTAAGGAGGTTGTTCTTGCGCAGGAAAGCACTGAGCTGGTCATGTATGAGGCGTTCAAGAACTTTGGAAAGAAATGGTAAAATGGAGATAGGACGGTATTGAGAGAAAGATTGGGGATTGGGGGTTTTGGGAAGTGGAGTGATTTGTGCATCTTTCCAAGCGGTGGGAAAAACGCCACATGTGATGGAGAAATTCAGGATATGAGTAATGATAGGAAGGATCTCATCCAGGATAGGGACAATCATTTTACGGCTGACGCAATCACTTCCAACAGCATTAGAAGTGATTGATACCACACTCTTCTTCACATCACAAGCCGAGAATTGATTAAATAAAAACTGTGGATAGTCGGGAGTTGGAAGGGAAGAAAGATAATTTAATGTGTTAGCTTTTGAAGTCCCATCACATTGGGACGAAGAGCTGAAAAATGAATTTAACGACTCTAGGTCGACATCTTTAGGGATCACGTCTTGACGTGATTTGCCCACTCCCATTGACCTCAGAAACTTCCAGACCTTTGCAGGTTCACTGTTTTCCACTGACTTGTGAATATGTCGGCGTTGAGCATCTCTACACACCTTATTGCAGTGATTGCGGATGGAGGTATATTTTTCCCAAGCTAAGGGACTGGGTCTGCACTTGTACTTAGTTTTGGCTGCAGCTTTTTGTTGCAGAAGATTTTTTATGTCATCCGTCAGCCAAGGTGCTGGTAGATGCTTCATTTTAACTGGACGAACTGGAGCATGAAGGTCGTAAAGATTTAATATTTCTGAATTAAAAATATTAATTTTGTCATCTATTGTCGAAGCAGCTACGAGATGCGACCAGTCAATTCTACTAGAATCCTCGCAAAGTTTTTTAAGGTCCATACCAGCAAAATTGCGTTGCAACATTACACGACGTTTTGCCTTAGGAGGTCGGATTTTGTAAGCCAGATAGATAAGATCATGATAAGAAAACGCGTCAGCTGCGCACTGACCATGTTTTACAACATGCTGCGTAGAAGAAACAAGGATAAGGTCAAGAAGTGACGGGACGGAATGCGGGAAATGATGAGTAGCACCTAGTGGAAGAGGAGTTAAATTACAAGATTGAATGGCGGACTTAAAAGTGGATGAACGACTGTCATTTTTCAAAAGACAAGTATTGAAGTCACCCATTATAATGGTATGACTATAGGACGGTGTAAGATTTTCAAGGATAGTTTCAAAAGAGGAGAAGAAATTAATGCGAGATGAAGGACAATAGTAAACTCCAAGTAGAATTTTTGTATTGGAAAGGGTAACTTCTAAAAAGAGATGCTCACCGGCATTTGACGGAGATGGCTGTGCTGACATATTTACTATGGAAAAGGGAATATTGGCCCGGAGGTATATGGCAACACCACCACCACCGCCAACGCTGCGATCATTTCTAATCAGCACAAACCCAGGTAGGGAATACGAAGTGGAAGGAAGGCAAGGCTTTAACCAAGACTCAGAAACAAGTATTGCATGGATATTTATACAATCAAAACTTGCCAGCATATCGTGGAAATGAGCCGGAATGCTTTGTGCGTTAATATGGACTACATTCAGATTTTTAGGACTATCAGAAAATTGAGACTGTAGTGTTTCGCTCAAAGATGGAATACTGGTAAAGCTGTCATTACTGGAAGCAGATATAAAGCTTTCGTCATCACTAACCGGGCTAGAGACATTATTTATTAAATGTATGTTATCCATGTATTATGTATAAGTTTATGATAAATAAATAAAATAGATAAATAAACCAAAAAATCTAAATTAAACTACAACAAATCCACCCGCCAGTTCTGTGTTACAATAAGAATGGCTTATCTGAACGATAAGCTCATATTTAACTTAATTAGACAATAATGTAAATAAAACAATTAAACATACATAAAGTAAGACTTATGACTATTTCACGGCAAGATTTCCGGCATCAAAATATCAACCACTATAGACATTATACAATATATGAATGCTTAAAATTAAGACTGCAAATTAAAATGAATCTGGAACGCCAACATAATATTTTTGACCCAAAAGCCATGACACCAAATAATTCACCGGTCATAGACAATTAAACACAAGTGACAGTTACTTCGGGAAAATAGTGCGTTTCGAATCACAGAGTATAAAATAATCTAGCAAGGTATCAAAAGTAAACAAGATTATTGCATACCGTACTTTCAAATTGTAATGACGTTATATATAATAATGAAATTAAAAATTGTTTTGCCGGAAATTGTTATTAAAAATCTAACAGAAAGTAAGTCGAATCAGAAATTATGTGAAAAATATGGAATAAGGTAAAAGTTAAGAAGAAGTTACCGTGAAATAGCCATGTTGACGCGACATGACACAACTTGAAGCACTATTTCTTGATAGCGGCAGCGCGCTTTTTTCGTGGCGCAGCAGTTGCTACGCTGGCTGGCGATACGTTAACTGGAGACACAGACCCATGCTTGACGGGACCATCCGGAGGTTGAGCAATTGCATTGAGGTCATACGTATTCACAATCCGATGTTTACTGCCATCAGCGGCCAAGATGAATACATCGCCTCGTTGAGTCCAGCAGTTTGAAACTCCAAACCTCTCACGCGCCATCATAAAAGCATCATGCCTGGATTTCGTCAAGAACTCTGATAACGTAATGCCGGAACCCTTAAGCTTCGTTTTCGCAAACCATATCTTGTCACGAAGATCAACGTCCATCAGCTTGACGAGTATTGGTCTGGGTTTGCTCCCGTTGGTGTGGCGGCCCATTCTATGGCACCTCCGAATGGCGGCAGCAGCAAATTCCTCAATCTTGATGTGTTCCTGCATAACACCTGCAACTACCTGGGTGGTTTCCTCCTTCGCCAGTTCAGGAACACCGTGCAAGAGAAGGATCTTCCGACGAGCGCGCATCTCCAACGTGTCCATATCACGGGCAAGTGCCTGCATTTGACCTTGGAGACAACTAAGGGCTTCCAAGACCAAGGATCGAAATGAAGCGAAGTCAGCCGCCAGAGTGACCGTAGAATTCGGTGTTTGTTTTAAATCCGCCTCAAACTTAGACATCCTGTCATGGAAAGTTTTCATCATCTGGGACATCGACCCCTGTAGTGCTTCCATAATGTGTTCCAAGTCTTAAGTGCAGTGCAAGTTGATAATTATCGAAAGGATAACACAGAAACGGCAGGTAGAGAATCTCAATAGTTATTATTCATTAAATAAATGTAAATAAACCTTTTTAGCTATTTTTTATATTTTATTTAAGCAGAGCCGAAAAATCTGTTACTTCTCTTCAAACTACCCCCCACCGAAAAAAAAAAAAAAAAAAAAAAAAAAAAAAAAAAAAAAAAAAAAAAAAAAAAATAATAAGGTACCTCCCGAGAGCTTTGCTAGGTAAATTTTTTACTTTAGATCGAAGGAAGGGAACAAGGATGTTAGAAATAACAATAGATACACCTATAGCCTGTAATAGCCCTATTTCAGGGCAAAGGCTTCTCTTCAGACAGTGGAAGACACATTTTTGTTTTTAATTCAAGTTCTATTGCGATCAACCAGGAGGAACCTGTGAGATCATTCAATTCTTGGGCAAAAGTAACTCGGAAAATATATGCTACGGCACGTGTACCTGCCTCACTACATTCAAATGAAAAATCAATTGTTTAACAAATATTCTTTTTTTTTTTTGTTTATAATACTTACCTAAATTTGAACGTTTTGAAAGCGTCTGTTCATTTTATTTAAATAGCCCTTATATCAACTCAGGTATATTCCAGTTTTTATATCTACCTTGAAATTCAATTGTAAGCCTTCAGTCCTATACAGTAAACGTAAAAATAAAATCCTTGGACATTCTATCTAGGTAGAATTTTCTTCACTCTGCAGGGTGAACTATCCAATTATCTGCTACATAAAAATAACATTCCTTTAAAACGACCGTAACAAAGTTTGAGGACCTTTCAAATTACGTATAAGATAAACAGTTTTCTTAACAGAATACACTCCAAAATATCTTCAATGAGCACATACACATTCATAGTTAGGTAATAAAAATACTATTAAATATCTACAAGGGAATTAGGGCTTTATGACCATACTTTTAAAGTTTACTTTAGTTAATGTAATTGAAGGTGAAGATAAAATTTTATGGCTTGCATTCACGTGAGATCCTCGTCTTACCTGAATGTTTACGTTGGTGCTCATATCTGTATGCGAACATAAATCTAGTGGAATGAAATAATGTTATCCCTGAACATTGATTATGGCAATCCTAAAGTAACGTGAAATATCTTATACTCTTACGGAATAAGATATGCAATAATGCATATATGGATACTGAAAAATTTGGTCCTTGTGAGGAAAACCTGGTCCTTCCGTAAGCAAACAAGGGACATAGGACCAAGCTTAATTACTTACGTAATAAAAACAGACAGCTTTCTTTCCCAAAAATAATATGTAGAAAACAATAAACGAATTAATACACTCTGTTTAATAAAGACCATACTTGGACACGATAATCCAATATCAAAGAAAAACACGAGAACGTATCTCGGTCGCTTCACCCCATTTACTGCGTCAATCTACGGTAAGCAAAAGTAATACAATATTCCCACAGATTGGGTTTCTACAAACGACGTTATCATAGCTTTGAGTTATTTCCGATCAGACGAATGTAATGTGGTTTACTAATCCGAGAATCTACAGACTGCAATTTACAAAGGACCAGAATTTATCTCTTGTCAATTTGGGAGCAGAGGAATAAGGAATGCAATAACAGCTAGTCGTTCCTAAGAAGGCTAATAAGACACAAATAAGGGAAATGGATTCATCCAGTTCGTCTTTGTGGATGTTACGTGATTGTCCGAGTTTCTGCAGAAATACTATATATACCTACTAAGGTTCTACATTTAGCATCATGCTACTGTAGTATTGGGGAGTACAGTATTATATGTGAATTTAAATGTTGGTCTGCATTAGTGCTTTGCATATAATCTTAAGCAAGGGCGTTGATTCAGATAAAAAAATTGTATATACAATCATAAACCTTGAAAGCTTTTTTCATGGCAGTATACCAATTAGGAGAATAATTCAAATAATCTTTGTATAAACATTTCTTCCAATTACTATGTTTAATCCGCAACTTGTTTTGTAATTACTTCAATTCTAAAATTACATCATGTTATAAAAGTTGTAGTTGCATATTACGAGGAATAGTCTTCACCACATAATGAACTTTACTCTATCTCCATTCTAGCACATTCGTTAACTAGATAGATCGAAACACATTTCCTGTAATCACTATTGTAAGTACTTAACTACAACAAACTTCTACCTTAAACTCGCTTTTGATTCTAAATCGTTACGTGTACAAATTAATCCAAATTAAACGGTCCTCCGGTACGGCGTCAATTAAAATGTCTCCAACAATTTTAAACTTAAATGAAAAGGGGGTTTCGATGTTTTGTCATCTGAATACCTTATTATGCAAATAGGCGATCTCTCCGCCAAAAGTTTTAAGCGAATACTTATTAAGGTCAGAGTCGATTCATTTAGTGTGGCCCACTTTAATGTTATTCTCCAAATTAAGAATTTGGACGACGAATTTAATTTGACTAAACAAGTGTACGGTTTTTTAAGTAAAGTCTTTCTTGTGTTACTGATGGTTTTGTTTTGTACATACGTGATGGTAACACCCATGAACATTTTTTTTGTACTTTCTGAGTTATATTTCATTTCAATGTATGTAAGACTTAAGTATCTAGCCTAGCCATTGCATTGGGTAGTAAAATAAATGTAATGATAGTTTTAAGGTTTTGTAGCAAATAACTAAATTTTATCAGTTTAAAGTCCTCTAGTAAGACAAGATAACATGCGCATTCTCAAACGTGCTTTAGTAAAACAAAGGCAAACCAATTTTTCTTACAGGTTTCTAATGTATTCTACTCTTCAGTTATTAATTTTCTGTTTGTTTCAGGGGTGTGTCTTATTGAGCACGCGAGCGGCAGGACGACGGACAAAGTGACCACACACAACAACTCTTACACTAGCTACGGACTATTCCAGGTGAGTCAATAAAATATAATACAAAATTAAAAAATACATATAATTTACAACTAATACTTTAATATCTAGGCAAAGGATAGTTCTGTTGTTTGAAGCTGAAAACTTGGAGCCGTCATATTGGATTGGTACTTTTTATTTTTTAATTAATGTTTTAATCTAAATTAGATCGATGTGTTTACTTAACACCCTAAACAAAATATATTTTTATTACCTACGGAAATATTCTAAAGAACTAAAAATTGGTAGGTATACTAATACTCAAACAGATAATTTTATTTTATGAAAACTGTACCTAATATACAGAATAAATAGGCTTAGGCAAATATCATAGATCAAATAAATTTCCAGATAAATTATTACCATAATTTCCTTAACTGGCAGATATAAGACTATCTAAGCCAAACAGCGGGGTGCCTAAACAAAAAATATCTAATATTCCACCAAATATTTCATTATAACAATATTTCACGTCAAACCAAAGGAAATCCTATTAATTACGCAAGTTTATTTATTGATAATTACCAATCTTGATGCCGTAGCTTCGAAATAATAAGGTTATTATACGTAAGGCTGCGAACTCACAAACTGCTCGAGCAGTTAGTGATCAACGTACACGAACTGCGATCTCGCGCGTATCGTGCGTCGTGCCCGCTTACTTTTCTTTGCCAACCGCTCGAAACAGTCTGAACTTCTTAGGCACTTATTTTCTTCTATTTTGGACTCGTGCACGTATGACGAGCTTATCTTCCTTTCTTATTTTCTTGTTATGAAATACTTATGTAATAACGTAATAAAGACGTATAAAGACACATACAGTTTAATTGATTTAAACATTTGGCAGTCCGTGTGTGAGCCGTCATAGAAGACTATAGTTCACTATACAGAGGCAGCTTGAAGGAATCGATACACTCACACTGAACGGATTATGCGTTAGTGCGTCACGTGTGAGGGGTTGGATGTTTTATTGTGTGTTTGTTATGGCGTTGCTCGGCCGATGATGCGCGTTGCGCTTTCGCCTGATATGAACCGACCAACAGGGTGCTGTCCACTTTTTATTAAAATACGATGTTTAACAAGAGCTACTTTGTAGTCTAAATTAAATAAGATTTTGTATTTGATACCGAGTGCTTGAAAGAGTTCGTGTGCATGCAGCCTAAGTAATCAACTTAGCGACTAATGTGAATTAATTTTATCGGAGCTCCCATTATGATCTTAAATAGCTACAGTGTAAATATGAGGTATTAATGTTATAAAGGTAATTAATTTAATTACGAAGCATCGTGAAACATTTCCAATATGTGTATCCAGTATGATGTCACTCTAGTTATTCTGAAATAGACGAGCTTAATAGCTTTAGAGCGGGAACTGCTATAAATTATGATGTTAATGTCACATTTAAACAGCGTACAAATTAAAATATCTAATTAAAGAGTGAATAGTTTAATTATCTAGCCATCCAAAAAAAATATAAAGCAAAGGATTAAGGATTTTTTTTACATTTTTTTTACATTTCTCCGTCCATTCTTTTATCCAACTTTACTTGTAAATTATATAATTAAGAAAAGCAAACTGTAACTGTCAAATGCCAAAAAAAGATACACTAATAAACATAAATCGTCGATACTTAATGTTAAGTAATAATAATTCGATCGAACCTTAACGCCATTTTAGCTAAAGACACTGAAAAGGAAGGTAAAGTTCTTAAACAATGTTTTAAGCTTATTTGTAAAACTTATTTACTCATAAAGAGTAAACGAAAAATATTTTAAGCCCGATAATCTTCAGATCCATTTAAAAATTCCGTGAAATTCAATGAGTAAGTACTTCCTGAAATAATCTGGATAAATGTGTAAGAGTGTTACCATTTCAGATGAAAAATACTTGAACATAAAATCACTTAAAATGGTTTTCATAGAGCTATTTAAATTACAATTTCGATAATCACTTATAATAATAATAATTACAAGCCATTAAAATTATTAGTGTTATTTCTTTTCATGATTTTTTTTACCACTATTTCTGCTATATATTGTGTTTCTAAGTCTTTTTTTTTTTTTTTTTTTTTTTTTTTTGGTAGAGATCTTTGCAGTTAGCCTGAGCGCAGGCTTTGACTGCTTCACCGGACTTTTGGCGAGGACCTTAAGGCCTCCAGCCAGAGCAATAGGAAAAACTAACTACGTCAGCAACGTCCACTAAGGGCACCCCCTGCGGGGTTCGGACCTCGACTTAGTGCGTTGCTAACAATCTTAATAAAGGAAAACAACAAGGGATGGCTGGATCTAAGTTTTTATTATTATTATTTAGGGACCTATTTTTATTGCTAGTTTGGCCGGCTCGAGCCAGCTTGGTCTAGGGACGGGAGGATAACATTTACGTTACTATTATTTATAATACGCGACGGGCCTCGCCGGCGAGGACGTAATATACGGCGGTTGTGTTTTGTAATGCTACTGCTAGCTAAATCGAATGCTTCTTGGAGAAGCGTTGTTTTATCGTCGGGGTAGGAGAGAGTATGTCTGGGGCGTTTAATCTTAGATATTACGGAAGGTACGTATCGCGCGGCCGCTACGATTAGCGGGTTACGGTGGTTTTCGGAGGAGTCGAAGAATCGGATCGCGGCGCGTTTCATGAACTGCTTGATTGTTGGCAGCTCTAAGTCACAGTGCAACTGCAAGTTACGGACGTAACCTGGAGCGCCTGTGGCTCTACGCATGAAACGGTTTTGCAGAGTTTGCATTCGTTTGAGTCGATAATCGGGTACGTGAGAGAATACGACGCTGCCGTAAGTCATGATAGGTCTCACACACGCAGTGTAAATTCTCTTCTTACAAATAAGAGAGAGTTTACTGCGCTTGTTCAACATACAATGAAGTCGGCCGAGAGCGAAGGCGGCTCGCGCGCGTGCCGCTTTAATATGAGCTATGAAGGTAAGCTTCCGATCAAGGATTACACCCAGGTATTTGGCTTGCTGCTCCCAAGGGATAGGCTTGCCGAAGAGGGTTATAGGTGGAGGGGGAGCAGGAGGCTGCCGTTTCTTGCTAAAGAGCACGGCTGCGCTCTTGGTAGGGTTGACTTCGATTCTCCATTTCGTGAACCACTTCCCGAGGGTCGTGACCGCGGTCTGGAGAGTTCGACCTATCGCTAAGGGGCTGGTGCCTGAATAATAGATGGCCGTATCGTCGGCGTACATAGCTACTTGGGGTTTGCCACCGCGAGGAATGTCGCTAGCGTATAGCGTGAAGAGGAGTGGAGAGAGTACGGAGCCTTGAGGGACTCCGGCGCGGATCGGGTGAGGGGAAGAGAGAGTGCCCTCAACGCGATAGCGAAAGGACCGATTCGACAAAAAGTTTCGGATGATAAGCACGAGACGATCTGGCACCTCGAGTTGGTATAGCTTGAAGATCAAGCCGTTGTGCCGGACCTTGTCGAAGGCCTTTGCTATATCGAAGAAGAGCACGCCAGTGAGCCTTCCACGCTGAAAACCAGCGCTTATATGCTCGACTATGCGGTGGACTTGTTGGACGCACGAGTGTTGGGTTCTAAAACCGAACTGCTCGTCTGGTATGAGACTCCTGGACTCGGCATAGTCCATAAGACGGGAATAAATAATTCGCTCGTATAGCTT
The DNA here is from genome assembly GCA_905475315.1 of Autographa pulchrina. Lineage (NCBI taxonomy): Eukaryota > Metazoa > Arthropoda > Insecta > Lepidoptera > Noctuidae > Autographa > Autographa pulchrina. The sequence continues at coordinate 5,050,624 of FR997786.1, read as the reverse complement.
CCCAAGAACCTTGAGTAAGCTAATGGGGCGATAACTAGTAGGCTCAGACTTTGGTTTACCGGGTTTGTGGATGCCGATGACTATCGCCTCTTTCCACTTAAGTGGGAAGAGATTGTTTCCTAATGCTGCATTGAAGATGCCTGTTAAGAGAATTACTAAAGCTGGGGGGAAGAGTTTAATCACCTTATTGGTGAGACCGTCTGAACCTGGGGCTTTACGTGGATGCAGTTCCTTGATCAAAGAACGTACCTCGTCTACTGTTACCGGCGCGAGTGGGTGTTCCGGATCCTCAGAAGGAGGGAGCGAGGCCTTACGTTCGACTTCAGCGTCAACTCTGGCGAGGTGAGCTTGATCGACCGGAAGGTCGCTAGGCGTACACTGGACCTCTAAACTGTCGGCCAGGCATTCCGCTTTCTCGTCGTCTTCGAAGGCAGGGCTCTGATTCGGACGGTTCAGCGGGGGCATAGTAACTTCGGTGCAACTACGTAGTTTACGTTGGAGATTCCAAAACGCGTGATGATTGGGCTCTAATTGATCGAGAAACTTATCCCAGCGTTCCTCACGCAATTTCCTTATGCGTTTCCTAAAAGCACGCTGTAGAGAGCGCATGCGGACGCGATTGGAGTCGCAGGGATAAGCGTCATAGGCGCGTATAGCCGCGTTCTTCTCCGTCAGTAGGGCACGGGCGTCGTCCGGAAGGAGCCAGCGAGCGTCTTCTGTCACCGGTACCGACCGTGAACACTCGTTCACCAGGGACTGCACGTGCTCAGTGAGGGAGTCGATCGCGCCTATAGCGTCTGTCGCGGATTCCACGTAGTCTGGGATTGAATCGAGATGCGCGGATTGGACTGACTTAAGGCGGGTCCTAAGCTTCGTCCAGTTCGTAACTATCTTGGTGGGGATGGGCTGACCAGCGTCTGGGGGACCTACACGCGGACCGAAAGACATGATCACTGGTCGATGGTCAGAATCTAATTCCTGAATAACTTCAATGGACCGAAGCGCTAGGTTGACGTTTTTAAGCAAAGCTATATCTAAGATGTCGGGGCGGTGATTTACGTTAGCGGGAAAGTGCGTAGGATTCATCGGCGCGATGATGTCAAAGTTTAACTCGGAGCTAAGAAGGTCTAGGTGTCTACCGCGGATGTTACGAGTGTGGCTATTCCACGCTTCGTGTTTTGCATTCAGGTCTCCCGCCAGAAGGACGGAGTCGCCGAGAGCAAGAAGAGCTTGCAGGTCAGGTCGTAAGTCGACCCCCTGAGGTGACGGAGGGATATAAACTGAGACTAAGAACAAAGGTCTATGACCGGTCATGCCTAGCCTACAGACAGAGGCTTCAATGTGCGACAGCGTAGGTGGGTCCATCGGAACACAGTACAGTGACCTTTTGAAGTAAATGAGCGTGCCGCCGCCTGCGGCTCTGGTACGATCGTTACGGACTAGGTTATAATTCGCGATTCGCGGGTTTCTATGAGACGGTTTAAGAAAGGTCTCCTGTACAAGAAAAAACGTCGAGTTGGTGGTCGCGGAGAAACGTTGCGATTTCATCGCGTTTATTATTAATGCTTTGCGCGTTAAAGAAACCTAATTTAAGGGAACGGGGTTTGAATTTACCGGCGGTTGTAGCCATTAGAACGCGGCGGCTTTGTATGCGGCGAATACGTCGCGGAACTGCTCCCTAATGAAAGGCGCGTGTAGAGGCGAGGGGTTGGCTCTAATCGCCTCAGCCATAAGGCGGATACGATTAAAGTCAAACGACTCGTATACCTCGATATAATTTTTAACCGACGCAGTGATGTCGGCCGAGAACGTCGGGGCCATAAGGGCCGCGGCCGACGGTGATGCATGCGCGGGTTTCAGTACAGGCGCGGGTTTGAACGCGGCGAGGGGTATGCGTGGGACAGAGGGTCCTTGGAGCGCGGTGATCGATTTTGTCTCCTTCCGAGGAGAGGCGAGGGCCGGGAACGCACGGAGATGCGTTTCTCTATTCCAGCAAGCCCCGGTTGGGCGTTGCGGACTAAGACGCGGCGGAGCGGTCGCGGGTTTTTGCGCGGGGGCCAGTGCACGGGCGACAGGCCGTTTCGCGACGGTTTTGGGGGCCTTTGGACAGCCTCGGTAGTTTGCTGGGTGACCCTTTTCGCCGCAGAGAACGCAGCTAGGGGGCTCAGCGCACTGGGTGTGGTCCTTGGGCCGGGGACAATCAGGCGTTCCGTGCTCACCGAGGCACTTCACACAACGAGGGCGCGCGAAACAGTTACGCTGCGAGTGGCCGTACAACTGGCAGCGGTGGCACTGACCGACAGTGCCGGTTTTACGTGGCGTCTCAACTTTTATCCCGGAAAGTTGGCAGACGGATTTAATGTTGAAGATGGACTTACCATCAGCCGATCTCTCGGTGACTGCAAGGACCATCTCATATGGCAACTTGCGTGTTTCTAAGTCTTCTATTAAGTTTTCTATATAGAAAAATACCAACCACAGAAAACAAAGAAACTTCGAAAACAATTGATAGTCAATCAGGCTTAAAGGACGAAAATCGTGTCACGCCAAGTGCACTGAATGAAATAAAAATACTGAATAAAACATATTCTAAAACTATAATTTGATTCGTAGTTTAAACACAAATAGGTAATCTATTTATTGGTTTAGATGAAACAACCATCAATAATATTATTATTGATGCACTTTGGTGTGAACATTAACATCGATCACCCTTAATTATTATTTGACGCAGCGGGAACTAACATAATAGTATTTTGAACAATTGCATGTATTGCTTTGATACATTTCACTGATAAATTAATTTGGTGTTCATTTGATATTTTGGTCAAAACATAGTTAAATAACCGTATCTAGTTGCCTTAATTAAATATTTATTTAATCTTGTAATAACTTTGTATGGTCGTAAACTTACCGATGGAACTTACTCGAAGAACATGTCATATCATTAGGACTCCACATACCTAAAACAAATGAGACATAATTAACAGAACGTCATAAAATAAACATACATAATTTTTCAACATGTCCTAAATGTATCGTAATCGTTACACGAAAAACAACTGACATTCTGCCCTTCCACTAAAAGTAATTAGTTCTAAAAACCATCAGGACGAAGCACTAATCATTCGTCCACAGAAATCTCGTGTGTCCATTCATAAATCTACATTACAATTAGGTATCCGGCCCATATTTGCATGATCACTCGCACTAATCAGTCGGTTCGGACATTATTCGGACGTTATACCACTCTAATAAATAGTCCAAAACTTGAATCTGAATTTCGCAGATCACATGATTTTGGGGAAATAATGAACGTTTTGGAATTCATTGGGATCTGTTGATGGTAGAGATGAGCCTTGATGACGATTACGTAAATGGCTTTTGCGATAGATCTCATACAAGCTATTTATGTGACATCAGCAGTAGAATTGTTTAATTAATACGAAAATGTTTTCGTCCTTTCTTCCTTTTATTCCAAAAGGACCAAAAACTTTAATTCGCCTAAAAGGGTTTTGAAACTATCATGCTATGTTTTACATAATGTTAAACAAGTAAAATAAAATGAATTTACAAAAGTTCAGCTTATTTTAGTTTAATATGAGGCATTTTATATTTTCATGAATAAACTAATAATTGAATTAACTTGCAGACCGAAAAAAAGAGTTAAGGAGACTTTGTGCTCTTCAATAAGTATTAAAGTTCTAAGAAAGCCACTTTATACCCTTTAAAAGTAGTTTAGCTGAGCACTCACAAGTAAGCGCCGATAAAGCCCTTGAAAATTATGTAATATAGACTTGAAAAGGACCAATTTTCCGATACTTAGAAACGGTATATTATGTACAGACTGAATTATAACGGAATGCGCAGCAATAAATCAAAATATCTTAGCTGAAAAGCTGACCTTTATCTTACCAATTTATCTATATTATTCTGAATATTATAATTTACACGTGGAATGTGAATACCAAAGATTTCTCGAATAATTGTTCTTACAGTTTACTAAGAATCAGTTAATTTATTGAATATAATTAATTTATTTATGATAATTAAGTCTGAAACAATGATCAGGTAATTCTTAGAAATAATTTATATATAGACGTTAAAAATAAATTCGACTACTCGGTGTCATTTTTATAAAGAAGGACCAGGTCCTTTGGTACTGCAAAGGATCTTATTTTTGTTGCAGTTTATTTGAACCTTCAAATACTGAATATTGAAGCTATAACAAAACAGTGGTTAGTGTTACTCCACAATGGTTATGAATGGCCTACATACAGGCGATTATGTTGCAATCACTACTGGACCGGATGAGGTGTATTACAAATAGGTCTGGTGTTAATTTAGAAGTGGGCCAGAGTTTCGTTTGTGTTGCAAGGGTTTGACTAGTGTAGGGTTTAAGTGAATGGTAATATTGAAGCGCCTGTAAGTTGCTTACGTTTCAAGAGAAAATATACTAAGAATCATTTTAGAAAGAAATACAATATAAATTATATCTTCTACTCATACTAAAACGTTCTGAAGTTAAACAACAGAGTCTTTAAAACTATTAATTCAGGTAATATACGCGTGCTAAAAACACTAGACACAATTTACACAATGAAACAACAGGACCAAAATTTTCATTCAAATCCTGTCCTTATTCACGCATTACCATCTGTCCCTCGGCTAGTCGGCACTTTCACTGTAGGCACAGTCTAGCCACAAACGTGCGAAATTATAGTCCTTTGAGTTAAACTTAACGTAATTCCAGTGAATTGAGCAGTGTTATCCACTGTGGAACTTAGTGGTAACGTTACTGTAATTATGCCGGAATGCGGATAGAAGGACCAAGTTTTGTGGTTGTTTGAAGAGCAGGTTTGTTAGGTGTTTTAATAGTTGTTGATATTATATGTACGGAGTATTGTTTTGCCTGTTTTGAGAAAGGTGCCTTTGGTATCGCTGAAAATTCAACGCGGAAAGTCCTTTAATTGCGAAAATTACCCAGTTCTGTGAAGATTATAAGTTATAAATATTGGAGTCAAAATTAGCTTCAAAATAATATGTACACAATATTCTACGCATAACATAAAAAAGCAAAATCAATAAACGAGCGATTAACCAACAAAATCTAAAACACACAAAATCAATTCGAAAACCTCTTAACGAAACGGAATTAAGCACACAAAACGAATTGCGAACATACGTTCGTCTTCAATCAACGTTTGATAAAAACAAATAGGGTTCTGATAAAATCGTTCGTGTAGGTTCGTGTACACATAGGGGATCATTTACTGGGGACAAACAGAGCACCTATGCGACGTTCATCAGAGCGACACAGACTTGAGATTAGCAATCTCTCGGGAAAGTATTAGTTCGCAAGACGTTATTTACCGACCGCCCGCCTGATTTCAATCGAAGCTTCGATTTGCAGAGTGGAAAGCTCCTTGGTAGGGATGTGGGTGTGTATCGATTTAATTGATGTCGATAGATACATTTGGTATGTTTTTTTTTTTTTGCTCTGCGTTATGTGTTTTCGTTGCTATGCAGATGTATTTAAACTGTTGTATGTTTATCCTATTGTTTATGAAAAAACAATTAAGTTAATTAAATATTTTTTTTAATTGATGTGTGTATGCATATAAAAATTATAAAAAAAAAATAATAAAATAAATGAAGCGGTTAAAATATTAAACTGTAATATAATAAAAAAAGAATGTAAACTCGTGACTATTTACAAAAGATCTACAAGTAAGATAGGTACGCTAAGTAATGATTTACAACTTTAAACTTGGTTACTGTATACAATCCAATTCATCGCTTATCATTAAAACAATCAATACCACAACTACAAAATCTATCGATAACCCGCATAATTGAATAAAAACCCATCCCTAAACAGCAACCCCGATAGAGGAATAGATCTGAATTGATCCCGTCGCGCTCGCGTAACGAGCGCAGGCGACAATGCAAATTGCACCTTGCCAACGTGACATACCTCTGCACTTATAATTATCATGATATAACACTGGAGTAGAAGCGATACTGTAGGATCTCGTGAAGAGAAGATAATATAGAGAAACTAACAACCAAAGGGGGTACTAGAATTAAAAACGATTAAAGAGCGAATATAAATATTATTAAGGTAGCTAAATCCTTGTTTGATTGCTTAAAATTTAGCATTTTCGCATTAATTTCAGCCACATAAACAGAATGCTTCGTGTCCTGTCATTATGCTGGTTATTAGGTAAACTTATTTTGTCTGTCTTTGTTCATACCCAGCAAAATCATCCGATTCTTCTTGTGTTGTAAAACTGTAATGCAAGTAAATTATAAGTTTCATAGTAAGAGAGATATATGAAATCATATTGTAACTCTAAATTTTACTCTACATAGGTACACATAAAATATATTTTACAATCTTGAGTTAATTACTCTTAAAGTATCGATATTCGAACATCACTAGAAGTAATAACCTGAAAAGTTATGCGCGTCGATACGAATATATTGCTTATCGGTTATGAAACTCGTATTAAAATGTCGAGTAACATTTGATACGCGCGAAAGAGAGGTTGTTAAATTCTACAAATCTTTGATACTAAAATACACAAACTGTGTAGACTTTTGTTGTTGACTGTAATAGTCTTTTAATCTACTGGTTAAATCATGTAACGTTAATAATTTATAATCTCTTGTATATTAAAACAATCAATGTTAGGTAAAAATTAGGAGACCTATGTATAGTTATGTGACTACATAAGTACAAAATAACATAGATATTTTTCATGCTGTTTATGAGCAACTTTAACCCTGTAATCTTAGACGTACAGATCTTCAGATAGAAAGCTCTTAAGATAGATTGATTTTTGGATAGATAGACTTTAGATAGATATATATTATCTTCCTGATCAACAAAATTGACGTACTCCGTGGTCGAGTGGCGTACACACCGGTTTTCAAGGTGTCGCTTGCTCTGAGGTCCCGGGTTCGATCCCCGGACGGTACAATGTTTAAAATCACTTTTCTACATTGTCTCGGGTCTGGGTGTTTGTGGTACCTTCGTTGACTCTGAATTACTTATTACTTACTTTGGGTTCAGAGCAATGTATGTGATGTTGTCCCTATAACAAAATGATGATAGGTACCTAAGAAATTAGACACTCTTAACTACTTAACACCTCTTTCACCCAACCCTTTAGCTCATAGACAGACAATAAAACTCCAATAAAACACAAAACAATACCAACAAGTGCATTACATCAAGTTGCATCTCCACCATAGGTATTACCGGCACGGATTATGTAGATGCTGCGAAGATGACGTTTATTCGACACTTGTCTCTCGTGGTAACAAGATCGTTGTCAAGATATCGATATTAAATTGTAGATATCATCGAGTTGAATATGTTACGTAATAGAGGTAGTTTATAAATAATAATAATAAATAATAATAAATGATTTATTTTTTCTCACCACAATATATAGTACATTAACACATACATTACATCTTATATTACAATATACAATTTATACTGTGGGAGACTGGTGCCTAAGCTAGGCTTTAGGCCTGTATTTCAGGTCACCAGGTCCCCACCCCCTTAGGTATAAGTTTGATAATATTTCTTTTTATTTTATTTTACTCTTGTATCATATGTATGCTAAGACTTTAAGATTACAATATTTTATTGAGTTATAGAAAATTACGTAGTATTAAATTTGTGGGACGATGTGTGGTTAGTATTGTTAGTAGCTATGTATGAATGATGTGTGAGTGCGTACGTGTGTGAGATTGAATGAGTGTGTGCAAGGGTGTGTCTGTGTATGTGCATGCATGCATGCCTGTATACGTGCGTGTGTGTATTGTGTGTTTGTTGTTGTTGTGGTAGATGATAGATACCTAGTCAGGTATTTAAATATTCCTACTTTAAAACGATAAGAAGGTTTTCTGTCTCACTATAAGTCAATTGTTGGAGCCAATTCTTTATTTTCATTTTACACATGTGTTTTGTGAGATGAAAAATAGGTAATATCCTGTTCACTTTATTATAAAGGTACCCACCCAGATGGCAGAAGAAGCGATTTGTGCATTTTTTCGAGTGGTTAAGGTGAAAACGATCTACAGGGTTAAAGTGCCTTCTTCCACGAGATAGTGCGGGATCAAATTTTAATAGTGTGTGTTGTTTTAATAATATACTAAGTATAAATAGTTGGCGCACTGTTAAAACCTCCGTCTCTCTATATAAAAGAACCGTGGGATAGAGATATGGTAGGAAATTAGACACTTTTAGGATGGCTCTTTGCGTTCTCTCCAGATCTATAATTGAAGTTTTAGAGGCACCACCCCAAGAAGTGATGCAATAGGTCGATAGTGATTGAGCCAAGGCAAAGTAAATAGATTTTATCAATTTTTTGTCTGCAACATGTCTTACAGTTTTAAAGACGTACAATAACTTGCGTAACCGATTATTTAGGGAATCAATATGTTCCTGGAATCTTAGCCTGCTATCAATTATTATTCCTAGATATTTTACATTTTGGGTTTTTTTAAGTCGAGTGCAGGGGCATGAGTTATCGCGTGGTTCGGGACACGAGTGGGCTGCAATATTATTCTGGCCTGTGAAGGCTGCCACATTGTTTTTTAAGGAGAACGTAACGTAATTCGTTTTTTCCGCATTTAATGTTAGCACATTACTCCGAAGCCAATTGGTCACTGTATTAAAGCCAGCCTGCGCGTATTCGAAAACTTCGTTCCAAGTGTCAGCGCTGAACAGTAGGGCAGTATCATCTGCAAAGGTTATTATTCTACCGTTTGGGAGAGGCAGCATACCCAGATCATTAATGTAGATGAGGAAAAGTGTCGGACCAAGTACACTTCCCTGAGGGACTCCGTAGGTCACTGTACGTTCTTCACTTATGTATTCATCCACCTTAACGCTCTGAGTACGCTCACTCAGGTAATCTTCAAAAAGCTTCAGTTGTACCCCTCTAATTCCCATGAGTTCCATCTTCCGAATCAGGATGGGAACAGAAACCGTGTCAAATGCTTTAGCAAGATCCAAAAATATGCCCAAAACTTTTTTATCTCTGTCCATATTTGTAATAATATAGTTAGTTAGGTCATGAACCGCGTCGGAGGTCGATCTACCGGAACGAAAGCCATATTGTGTTGATGAAAGCAAGTGGTATTTTTCCAGGTAGCCAACCAACCTGTTGTTCATAATCCGCTCGAGTATTTTAGACAAGGCTGGTAGCACAGCTATGGGCCTATAATTGTTGACACAGCTTCTGTTACCACCCTTATATATCGGATGTATGGTAGACTTTTTGAAAATTTTAGGAAATTTACCCGAAGAAAGAGCGAGGTTACAAATGTATGTTAGAGGTGGTACAACTGTGGCACTATGGTTTTTAAGTAGTCTACTAGAGATTCCGTCCCCTCCCACTGCGCAATCGCTACGAAGAGACATTATTAACCTTTCAACCTCATTCTCATCGGTGGGTAATAATGCTATATTTTGCAAGTTTGAATTAGTGTCGATGTGAGTCGGGTTTGTTGTTCCGTTCACTATCTTTTCCGCAAGATTTTTGCCTATTTCTGCAAAGTGATTATTAATTGCATTTATGGACAGTTGAGGAGTGGACTTTAGCTTTAATAAGTGCGTTGTATTCTCTATTTTTTTGTTTCTATTTGTTACGTTATTTATTGCTGTCCATAGTTGCTTAGTGTTATTGCCGGCTTTATTAATTTCATTCTTGTCGTATTCAATTTTAATATTTTTAAGCAGTTTATTACAATAGTTTCTGTACCTGGTAAACGATATTTTTAAGACGTCATTATTTGGTGCTTTTTTAAGTTTCATGTGCAAATTGTCTCTGTGTCGTATACAACGTAGTAGGCCTGGGGTGATCCATGGCTTTAGGATTTTTTTCCTGTTTGACACCTTAACAATTTTTGAGTTTGTGTCAATAGTTTGTTTAATTAGGTTAACCATAACTTGCGCTGCTAAATGAGGATCCTGAGTATTATATACGTCACTATAGTCGAGTTGCTTTAGATCTGCATCTAACTGATCATAGTTGTAGCGAACTATTAATCTTTTGGCGGGAGGTTTCGAAGTTTTCTTCGCCAGGAATAATATAACAGTTTCATGATCAGTTAGTGCAGAGTGGGCCACTAGAGTTGAAGCAGGTAGCATAGTTTTTAAGATAAAGTGATCAAGGCACGCATTTAGCCTAGTTGGTAACGAGTGTGCCGGCAACAAACCGTGTGACGCTAGTAAATTTAGGTAGTTGTGTTTATTTGAGTCACGACACTGATGGTGGATGTTTATATTAATATCTCCGGTAATTATAATATTGTTATAGCTTTTAATCTTGCATAAGTTATCGTTTAGCGAGTCAAGAAAGTTTGAAATGTCTTTGTGGCCTGGTGGTCGGTATATTGCCAATATCATAGTGTTACAATCGATTTTTATTTGTAGGCAATTCGCGTCAAGTAATAAAGGTTCTCCCACGAGAGCCCTCATATCCTTGCGCAAATAGACTACAACACCCTCATTTTGCGTCTGATTATTTACAGTCTTAAAACAGTTGTAGCCTATAAGGTCAGGAATGTTATGAGTGTTAAGAAGCCAACATTCGGTTAGTACGATTACATCCCAGTCGATCTTTGTTCTAGCGAGAGTAGTATAGAAACCTGTCATATTTTTTGAGATACTCCTGATATTTTGGTTGAGTATTTTGAGTGAATGTTCGGGTTTGAAATTGACCGGAATGCAATGATCTAGATCACAAGTGGACGAGTCTGACACAGAGACAGCATCTATATGTTGAATATTATTTTGTGTATTATCGAATCTTAATTAGATATTTTTCTATGTTTAAATTAAAGTTTAGACTTTTTATTTTTTTCTTGTAAGTATGACATTGGACGGGATCTATAAAGTAAATTAATAGTTTATTAAGGTTGATAAGGTACAGCAACTCGTGTGTTTTTATGTAGTGTGTATGTGTATTAATTGATAGTATAAAGCGTTCGTTGTGTGTGTAAGGTATTGTTAGTGTTATTGTTATTAATGGAAAAGATTTTTGTGGATATTTGAGAAGTAGTCTAATGGTTTTAGTGTTTGTTAGAAATGTTAATTTAAATTTATCTAACAGGTAGTATGATACAGTAAGCCATAGATGTGAGCGTTCTAGTCATTTTAGTTTTCGTAGTTTTACCAGGTCGTCTTCTGATCTTATAATCCTACTGGGCATCCCTTCACGTTCGCGTAAATATACTTTTCCGTTAGCCGTCCAACATTGTTCATAGTTGCTGCTCTTTACGAATTCCCGAGTAAGATAGTGGAGGCGTTTAGCTAATGTGGTGAGGGCTTCAGCTATGTATATAGGTTTTTCCGGTCCATTTGCTTGCAGGTGGGTGGTGTTGAGGCGCTTGGTTTTGTTTTCTTTGTTGTAGGCCCTTGTAGACTTCAGAAACTGTTCTTTGGTTGATGTGGACGAGAATTCAACGATAATAGTACCTACTGACTCTTTCTTACTCTTAGTCCGGAAGATATTTTTTATGTCAGCTGTCTGAACTGGTTGGTTAATGATGTTGGCGAGTTTTTGGACGACGTTAGTAAGAGTTTCCCAATTTTTATCGATTGAGTAGTGCTGTGTTACTCGATTACAAATGAAATGATAATCGATTAGGGTAAAATTGATGGTTTGATTTTATTGTTGTGATTCTATTGATTTTTATTGATTTGGACTAAAATTAAATGATTATGTAAAAAGTTTCAATAATAATTATGATTTAACTTAAATTGTGTTTTTAATAACCACATATAACCAAATATAACACACTGCATAATATATTTTTATCCTACACATTACATACAAATAATTTGACATATCGATATCACATTTATTACAAAACAAAGAACGTCACTATTGCGAATTAAATAAAAGCATGTCAAAATAATGTTATAATTATTTTAGTTTCACCAGTACGTTATGATACAGTGTGAAATAAGTTAATCACTGTACGAGTAATTCGAATTATGACACAATCAAAACTGTGTAATTAGATAAATATACGTGTTTGTGTGACGAACTAATATTGGGAATTTAATTTTGATAAATTGACACATTGACACTGAGTTGGAAATACAGAAATGTGTTGAATAGGTACCTACGATAATATCAGGTTTGTACGTAAGTCATCATCATCCCCCGAGCCTTTTCCCAACTATGTTATGTATGTTACTATGTTTATGTATGTTGGGGTCGGCTACCAGTCTTACCGGATTCAGCTGAATACCGTATTTTACATTGAGCGACTGCCTATCTGACCTCCACAACTCATTTTATTGGGGAACACAGTATCCCATAGTAAGAATACATAGAAGTTTGTACCTAAGTAAAAATCTAAAATGAAGTTGTCGATTAGAAGCATTTTTCATTTGTATTACAACTTCAGTATGTCTATTCTGTAAATAATTTCGGTATCGAACTTCACCTGAGTGACAATAAAGCTCACTTCAAAAGTGAACCGAATTGGCCTTGATTTAGAATTCAAATTCGAGAATACGTATTTGACATCTCACCGCGGATTCCGTTGTCGAGACATGAAAATAATGTTACAGAATAGCACTACAGTTCCTGTTTGATATAAAGAAAGAAAAGGATCGATAGGTACTATTAAATTCACTCGCGGTAGTGTATGGCTCCCATAATGTATTCTTTACCTACCTCCTTTCATAATTCGATTAATAATATGTGCCGTTTACACGATATAAATATTATTGATAGCTAGAGTTACTGAAGAAAATTGTTAGAAGTTGTATCTAAACCTGTATAAATCGGTTCATGGAGTGTGAACCTCACTGGGCGACCTAAAACTTCCTACAAGGGTTAATTCCAAAGTTTTGTCTCATCGAAGGTTTATACCAAAATAGAAACATGAATATTAAAACCTTTGGCAGCACGATAGCTATCAGCTATCGTGCTGCCAATGCAACCAACCGTGTAGTAGTAGCGTGGTGACCTATCACCACGCTACTACTACACGACACAATGCATAAGAACCCAACCTTGGAACAAACATTTCTGTGTACCAAAAATATTTTTTGGATAATGAAATATTTCCAAGTTTCATGGGCACAATTTCATGATCACAATATCATCTCCCAAGCCTTTCCCTATGTTGGGGTCGGCTACCAGTCTTACCGGATTCAGCTGAATACCGTATTTTACATGGAGCGACTGCCTATCTGACCTCCACAACCCATTTTACTGGGAAACACAGTATCCCATAGTAAGACTGGTTGTCAGAATTGACTTAACGACTGCCAAAGATCAACGTATGACAGTCGGGACCTACGGCTTAACGTGCTATCTGAGGCACGGAGGGGTCTCGGCTCGGTATGTTATAAATGGTCACCCATCCACGGACCAACCGCGGCAAGCGCGGCTTAACCTGTTTTATCAGTCAAACCGTACGGCTTACACTTAGCCACGAGCCCTTCAATTTCATGATCACAATACACATACAAAAATTCAACCAAACATTTGTGTAATCCACCAATGTTTGTCCCAATTTCCGAATATAATATGTATTTTATATTGTGTAATAGTCTATGTTTGTTAAACCACCCGTTACACACGAATTAAAAACAATATTGCAGGACTCTTTATACAAAATAAAAACGTTTTTAAATCGGATTCGAATAAAATCGTTCTCGAATATTCAGATTATCGATACATGGTTGTAATCCTTCCCGCACACGTTGTATGTCGACAAAAAACTGCGCTTTCACTCATTACTGCTGCGGTTGCAGTATTAATAGGCGCACCGCAATCCCAACGAATTATTTTACATTTTGTCTCGGTACGGGCTTGTTTGTTAATATTTATGCTTTATTTTAATATTATTTACGTTTTCATTTAGTTTATATTTATTAATAAAATATGTAAGATAAATTAAAATAATGCCTATGTTGTTTATGCTAAAGAAGTTTTGTTCTAACTTGATAAGGTTTATTCTAGATTTATTTTATAAATTAATACCTACTATTCCAAAGCACTGAAATTGAAGTTTAAATATAGAAATAATTCCTAATCTAAATAGGTCTTCTACAGATCAAAGGACCGTTTATATTTTTACCCAATAAACTTTTCAGAAAATATAATATTCTGTTTTTGGCCTCAAAATAGAAATAGCACACAATAATTTCGTGGGTAGGGACAATTTATCTTCCTAAAGTTATTTTCACACAGTACTGTTAACAATTTGAGTATACAATTCACGTATGTATATTTATAATGTTAGAATAAAAATGTATAAATAAGTTTGCTAATGCGTAGGCGTATAACAGAATACAGCTCAAATAATAAATATTTGTACAATATAATATACGATTGAATAATGTCGTGACAATTTAATTTCAAGTTAGACAGACAATCTAGTTTCAAGCCTATATTAATATTTGGTTGGACAGACTTGTTTTTTTTTTGTATGTTTGTAACGTATAAACTCATAAAGTACTAGAAGAGTTTTGTATGTAAATTCTGTCGTAACCTGAAAATCTAAATCTATTTCAAGAGTGAGTAAGCATGTGAACCAATGGTTACCCAATTATATGAGAAGAGGTTTTTTTCCGGCTTTGATACAAAAATAGACACGTCACATCAATGACTTATTGTTGTTATCCGATAAACATGAATATGCTTATGCCCACACGTTTTAGGAAACCTTTTCCATTGCAGAAGCTTTATGTATGAAATACTTGTCAATGTAAATCCGTGTATTAGAAAGATATTACAATTCTGATAGCCAGTCTTATTATGAGTTCCTGTGTTATAAATAAAATAGGTTGTGGAGGTTTGATATGCAGTTGCTTCATGGAAAATACAGTATTCAGTTGAATCTGGTAAGATAGGCAGCCGACCCCAACACAAATTAGGAAAAGCCTACACTGAAGAAAACTTGTCAACATATTATAAAATTGCGCCATGTTTTTTTGCATTTGTATTCCATTTTACTTGCCCCACTTAACCTAAACTTGATTCGCACAATACTCTGGTTTTACTTTCCACAGCTGAGCGCCCACGAAAACGCTAGCGTAAGCAACAAAACGTCCATTTTGATTCGCAATTAACTAATCAGTATTCAAGCGGAGTGCTACCAAAAAATCCTTTACGCGTTTATCCATAAAGAGAGCTATGTAAATGTAAATTTCCACGACACGGCATACCCACAGTGCCTGTATTTTGTCAGCAAACACGTTTTTAATTAATTCGCTTATTTATTTGAGCCGTCATCAGTGGGCTGAACTATTTTCGCGGGGTCGTGTCCAATCGAATAGTATTTTTATGTTGAACTTTGTGTTTTTTAGTCCTTTAATCTACCTATTGAAGTAGATACTGATAGAAATTTGTATTGTATTTGTTACGTAACACATAAGCTTCCCAATCGTTTGTGATAGTTACTAAACAGGACCATGAGAGGCATTACGTACTAAGTGTGTATTATTTGCCACATGGGTACACCTTAGTCACAGTCCAATGATAGCGAATAATAGGCATTAAATCAAATAAATGATTAACTAAAAATCGACTTTCCTCAACAGAAAATGAGTAAATCAGTAAATAAATAAATGCGGACAACATCACATACATTGTTCTGAACCCAAAGTAAGTAGCTAAAGCACTTGTATTATGGAATTCAGAAGCAACGAAGGTACCACAAACACCCAGACCCGAGGCAATGTAGAAAATTTTTGGTTTCTACATTGACCCGTCCGGGGATCGAACCCGGGACCTCAGAGATAGCGACACCTTGAAACCGGTGCGTACGCCACTCGACCACGGAGGTCGTCAAAAAGTAAAACATAGGTATTTAAGTTATTATGTAATCTCTTTAAGAAAAATATGTAATGCAAATGAAAACCATGCTCTACTAATAAAATAATAATAGATTAATTATATAAAAAGACCGGGTCCTTTCAGTATACAGTGTTTGATTAACGCTGTTGTTGTTGATGTTGCCTTTGGCGTTATTACCTGTATAGTGTACATTTTGCAACGTATTTGCGGCTTGTTGATTGTCTACAGCCGGTGGCATGACTATTATGTTTACAATACCTCTCGTTACACAATGGCATGTCGTATAAATTACAGAATAATAAATTGGTAGAGTGTGCTTAATTTTTTGTTTGGTTCTGCTTATTGTATAAAGGTAACCTACTAATTATTCGTTCAACTCATATTTACATTAGTATGTTCCCATTTGGTATAAAAAAATATGGGATTTCATCAATGAAACTTATCCACTTTAAGGTTGTCAAATAAGGATAATGTGATTCTCCCATATGATTTAAAATTTTAAGTTAATTCCCATCCTGGCTACCACTTTATAAGTCCCATTCAAACCAACAACCGGGTCCTTTTAACCGAGTCCTTAGAACAATATTTTTTGGGAATACGCTAGAATTCATGACGGCAGAATGATTAATTTCAGGTACCAGTTGCCGCTGCCAATCTACCCGATAATGTTCCCATATCGCCCCTAACATCAGACAAAGGAAAAGAGAAGGTAGCACATTTTTAAACGAACCCTCCCTTCGAAGAAAACTACTGTTAAGTCATTAACCTACTAATTTTGTTTACAGATTAACAACAAGGACTGGTGCAAGAAGGGCCGGAAGGGTGGTCACTGCAACATCAAGTGTGAAGGTATTAACAGATAACTATTTTGAAAATATGTGCGGTTAATATACTTGATAGGATACTGGTCCTAAAACTTGTCAGTCCTTCAAATATACATATGTACAGTCTGGGGCCATAAGTCCAGTAGCATATCAACGATCGTATTCGCCTGCATGCTACTGCGCATACATGTGTGCGTGATGTCAACGCAAACATTACCCCGTCATACAGTATAACTACAAGAAGATGATAGTGTGTGGGTAATACTAGACAAAGATAACAATATATCTGTTTTCTTTCCTATTAGTGTGGTATGCACCTTAGTCAACAAGTTAATTTTCAAATCTACCTGCAACATATTCACAATTTTATAATTTAACTAAAACTACCTCATAATTTCTGCGGTCTTTTAATGAACCAACTTATATATAAATTTGAACATTTCATTAATAATTCATGTGGTTAAGTGCAACAATGTGTGACTTGGAAATAAGTGGCTGTCGGTTCGAGTCTCAACTGATTCGTCAGATCACTTTTATTTTTTTTGCTTTTTTATTATAAGCAACATTATATATTTTCGAATTAATGTTTTTATAATAAGTTATATATAATATTTATTTAAATATTTTATATTATATATATTAATATATATATATAATAATATATATTTATTACATATAAATTAATATTATTACATAATTATAATAATTAATCATAACTTTAGGTTCAAATAAAACAATATAAGGTAATTTGAAGAAACATTTATTTATATTATTATTAATTAAGTTAAAAAATATAATATATCAAGTTTGTTTTATATTAAAATTAAAATAAAAGTGTTATTATACTTCTAACTTTATGAGATTATAGCTTAATATATTCATTTTCTCAAAGAGAAAAGAAGATTGAAGCTTAATCCCAATCTTACAATCATAAACTAACTTACGTATGACTTTATTATGACCAGCACGCCCACTGTAAAAAACACAGCGTATTATTTAATATTTAGTATGGCCTCCATTATTTTCAATGCAGCTAAGCAGACGTCGCCGCATGGAGGCCACAATGTTTGCACATATATCTGTGCCGCGTAAATTCTCCCACAATTGAGTGCAATGGGATTTAAGCTGCTCAGGATATCTCTCATCTCGTGCTTCCCATCTTTGAACCATTAAACCCCATATATTTTCAATGGGGTTTAGATCAGGGGAACGTGCTGGCCACGGAATAACTTTAATGTCTGTATGCTTGCTAAACCACTCTTTTACAACACTGGCACGATGTATCGGACAATTATCTTGAACAAAATTGAGTTCACTACAGTCTTCTATGGGGTAAACATTACGCACAGTAGGTAGCATTATGTCACTTAAAACTTCGACGTAATTAGAGCTGTTCGCACGCGTAGGTATAAATTCCAATTCACCCGGCCCTTGAGCACTAATCCACCCCCACATGTTCACACTTATTCTACCTGATTCTGTATTCGGAATAATGTTTTTCTCAGACCAGCGAGTATTGTCTTTTTGCCATAAATGAAGTCTTCCTTTCTGGCAAGATTTGAAAGTCTTCTCATCAGTAAATATGGTTGTATCCCAGTTAAAATCTAAATATTCTCGAGCAAAACGTAGTCGTTCCTCCTTGTGTTTTTGTGTCAAAAACGGTTTTTTAGCTGGTTTCCGATGATGTAAACCTTCAGCATGGAGTGCACGGCGAACAGTTCGTAATGACGTATCAAATTGATCAGCAAATATTTTAGTTGGAATGAAACCATTTGTTTCATATTCCTCCACCATGACACGTCGCTGAGTCGGGTTAATAAGCGGTGGCCTTCCACTTCTTACACGACTCTTCAGACTACCTTCTTCCTCGAACCTCTTTACCCAACGGCTCACAGTATTTCTCTAAAAAACGAAAATATTATTATAAACTTGCAACTAGTGATTAAATAAAAAAATATAGACCACAACAATCATAATTACAATACTTACACATAAGCCGGTTTGATTTGAAATTTGAGAAATATTCAACCCATTTTGACGCAAAGCGACAATATTTGCCCTGGCATCAATAGTAATATTTGCTTGCATCTTGAATAAAGATAATCAAACAACACACTAATCGCAATAATAACACAAACGCTCGGAACAAAGTTCACCAACAAACGACGTCGTAACTAATTTATTAAATTAAATCCAGTAGTTAGACAACTTTTTTTTTACATTCACCCTCATCTTTTTTCTTTTTTGTAAATAATAAGTTCGAAACACATTTCATCGCATATAACTATCTGTAGAATTAGTGTAGACATTCTAAATTCATAATTAAAACACAAAAAGTGTATTTCTCAGTGGGGTTCGATCGCAGGTCACAACGTGCGTATTATCTTTACTAAAGCGTTATCTGCTAAGCCAGATAGACATATATCCTCATTATTGAAATTAAATACCAATATCTTAATACGCTCCATCAGCGTCGCGACATAACAGGTTTGTCACTATCATTATATCGCGCTCTTTCTGACTAGATAATGATGAAAGAGTGCGAGACCGTGTATGTGTGCAAAATGTTTGTTATAGAAAAAGGTCGTAAGTGCGACTTGTTTAAATGCGATAGATTTGTGAAACTGCTACTGCACTTATGACCGCTACTGTACATAAGAACAGCAGACGAAATTGACCATGGTATTTATTGGAGCTATTTTCAAAAGCACATATTTTATTATAGTACGTATAAAAGAAATGCACGAATTATTAACACAACCAACATAACAAGTAATGAATTAATGCGCAAAATTGTCTGAATATGGGTTAATTTAATAATAAAAGCTTAAACTTCAATCGAACACAATTTAAGACCAGACTAGCTAGAACTAAATTATGTATTGACTGTAATACCAATAAATATTCTTAATTAAAAGGCCCAAACGATTTTCAGAAAATTGTGAAAACTTATTGAATCTCTCGTCACCCTTGCACACTTATACAGTAGATAATTCAATTGGTTTGTTCTTCTTAACTTATAAGGTTACTTTCAGCCATCCTAATTTATTCTTTAACAACTTCTCTAAGAATTCTTTTTTCTTCATCATTATATTGATCAAAGTTCGAAACTTGTTACGGGTTGGTGTAGCTGTACATTTTATTTTAAATATAAACTTATTTATTCAGTTTAGGTTTCCAAATTAGGTTTACTTTTTAATAAGCCGTTAGGTGTATTAGAAAACTTATTTTTAGACCTTTTTCTATTGAATATGCGTTTATAGTAAGTAGTTTTTTTTTTAATATTTAAGTTCTAACACTGGGTTGTTGAATCTACATTAATCGAGCACTGATCTTGTACCCACATCAGGTTAGACTCTTAAAACCAGAAAGGGTTAAAAAATGAAAACTTTTTAAAGCCTCCTTTTATTTACCATAATAAAAGTAACTTTTGAGCCTTTATTCTAGATCGAAATCTCTGGGTATATTCCATCTTTACTTCTTCTGTGGTCCTTTTATACCTACTTGCCTACTCACAGTTGCATTCTAAGGCTTACCATCCTAATCCATCCGTTTTATCTTTATAGACCTTCTGAACGAGGACTTGGCAGACGACGTGCGGTGTGCCAAGCGTATCTACGACCGGGTCGGCTTCAAGGCATGGCCGACGTCATTCACCTATTGCAAGGAGAACAGCCTCCCTGACCTTTCAAGATGTTAATCCAACATTTTGGTCCTTTTACCCGCGTGTTCTTTAGATTTAATTAGCATGGTTAAGTTCAGTGTTTATATGAATTAACGTTTGTTTAAATACTAGGATTTTTTATACTAAATACCCATGGTTAGAATCGCACACCGGGCCAGGTAAAGTTCGCATGAATTAGGACTTGTATATTAGGCCGGGAAAGTGCTAAAATGACATGTTTTTTTATGTTAGATAAGACTTCTTTTATTAAAGCGAAAGGACTAATTATAATGTTTGGATCTAAATGAGATACCAATATAAGTATTTACTTCACCAGCGTTTCACCAATGATTATCTAAGGGTCCAAAAATGTCAAAGACGTAACTTTAAATTACTGTACACCTCATGTACCTCTGTACCTCATGATTAGCGTAAGCATAAGTCAAAAACATATTAACGAAAGAATCATAAGCAACTGAAAATAATATTAAGGGAACAATAATAGATAGATAAGTCACAAAGCTTATATATTTAAACGAAAAACTAATTTAGCTACTAGGCCTACATTTCTCAAGATTTTAGGTACTCATTTTATTTCGTAGCACTTTTTGCTTTAATGAGACAAATATTTGTATATGCGTATGTATAAATTTATAGTAACTTTTATTTAATTAAAACCTCTCTTTATTAATATACTACTACTATATTATATCTACTAATATACTTGAAGGCTAAATTCGTAACCTTTTGAATTAATAAACTCCAAAATGAACTTATAAGTTATTTGAAGTGGGTACTATAAGTAAGTGCCCTATAATAAAACCCAGGTTTAGATAATTTCATATCTAATAAAACTAAATAATGTTTTGATAAAATTATATTTATATTAATTAGTCTAGTTAATTTAAGATAACACCAAAGTTTTCTATATTTATACTTTATGAACTCATTTGTTTTAATTATACGTTATATTTCTTATGGCTGGTATTTTGTTTTAAACTAAAGTTTTCGAAGAATATACTTTCTGTTTAAAAATTATTATTTTTTATTTGTAAGCTTCATTGTGTTTTTCTGTTTGGCGATTCTCTGTTGCTCTGTTCTCTGTGGCTGGGTTGTTGAGGTAAATGAAATTAATTATACATAAGTTTAATGTACATTTTCCAAACCATATGCTATAGTAAACTCCTCGGCAACACAAGTAACGCCTTACATAAACTTTGAGCAAATAACTCGAGTATGTAATATTGCCATGAGTAGTTAGGCAGGCGTTTCAAACTCGTTCCGTCAACGCTTTACTATGCAATATCCTATTATGGGTACCTACAACAAAAATGCTTTTGACATGTAATATTGTACCTGAGTATTTCATATTTCTCTACTTGACTGCCTCACCAACACAAGAACATAAAGAGTAAAGCTCCATGAAATTATGATTCTTATAATATATGAATTATGGCGAGCAAGAACTAAACTTAAAGAAATAACAAAAGTCCCGGTACTAAAGTACAATTAAATCACCTGCCAAATAATTAAACATTTTAACCTTACAGCGCTTGACATGAAATTTGACAGAAGACTTGTCAACAAAATTACCTTTCCTGAACTGACCAAAAATTACCTGCATTGTCTTTCTATTTTCAAAACAGAAGGACAATGAAGTTGCTACATAGGGCAAGATGTTCATTAATCATATTCCTAAGCATCCTCATATCACTAAAACAACGTTTCTAGGTATAAGCGTTATCAAATTAAAGCTGGCCTGCAAATCCTGTCGGACTGCGTTCAGCTACACCCCTCCACTCGTTACAGATTTCAAAGCTACGGATATTACTACATGCGGTTATTTTCAGTTTTATTTTCATATTTCAGGGCTTTGCTGAAGTTTGAAGCATTTTTTTATTTGGCACTTTTTTCTGCACTTGAAATAATAAACTTTAAATTGGTAGTAAACTACTAATTCTTTGGGGAAATTGATTTCCACACATAATAAGTGAAGTGAATTAAAAATAATTATGACACAGCACACTAAATCAATCGATACAGGCATGTCCATATTGCTTTAGCAATTGAATTCATGGTGCATAACATGGAACCATGTAGGTGAACTAGAAAGATAACATAATTTCTTAAAAACGCACATGCATAATTTTTTCTTCAATGATACATAGGTTAACTTTAAATAGCCCTATAATTTTAGGGCTATCATTTTACCAAAACATCCAAATTCTGCACATTTTGACATTGTATGCTCTATCCAGAAGAAAAACGACCTGAATCTTTTTCTCCTTCCATAATATAATTCTAAAACCCATAAAATATTTTACAATTATTTTAAATGTCCGTGTCATCCCTAGCTTCGTCCACATCGTATGATGGAAGCTAGGATAGCCGTCTGGACGTCTGGCTAAGCCGCAAGCTTCAGCTAAGCTGCTACAGCCGTTATTTTAACTACTTCCATATCTATGTGCTGAAACTGTTCCCTTTGATGGATTTCTTCTGTAATTTCTGGGTTTTGTTTATTTGGTAAGCGTAGCAGTTGGTGTAGAAAGAATTGTGTCAAAAGTTTTAAACAAAAATAAGTCAATCGGTCGTATGACTATAATTATGGCTTTGCTTTATATTTAACTAACTTGAATAAGATTGTACATGATGAAAGTTTTTTGAGTTGAAAGAATTAGTCTCCCTATTATTTTCAGTAAGTAATTTCCTCCCAGTAATTAGTTACATAGTATCAAGTATCAACTAAGATGAAACATGTGTTGATAAAATTCAAATGCCTAGGTGGTGCAAAACATTGTGTCGTTTTTAAATTATTTATTATTATTATTATTTCAAAATGCTATCTTAGGTCTTGGGCTATTATTAACTTGATCTGACAGCAGTACATTAACTAATTACCTTTTAGCACCAAAAAATAAGATTATTTTTCACAAAATATAAATGCCAACGAGATATTCCAATCACAAACTCTAAAAACAAAACACTAACCAGGCTTCAATATTAATTCTGAACGTGTCGAGTCGAAACAGATGATTGATATTTTCTGTTTGTTTTTTATTTTTTCCGATACAAAATGTTTTTGTTCTGTGACACGCCAATTATTGGATCATGTTTGAATATTGGTATTTTCTTTCATACGCTGACAGGTGACTTTTCTCACAGTGACATATAGGTTGTAGCTTGCATAACTGTTTAACTCATTGGATGGTTTTTTTAGATAAATAATAACAATTAATAAATAATGTTGTCGGGACGTTTTGGTCTTTATAATAGAGTAAAATATTATTTATTTCTTAGTACATGGTAATTTCAGAAGTTATAATTATAAAACGGTTTTTTGAAAGCTTTATTACGAAAATAGTTGCTAAGGAAAGGGTTCAATCAAACAATTGGTATCGTAAGTGAAACACATAGAGCCTTCTGAAGTTACCTAAACACCATTTACAAAGACGACATCAAAACCAGTCCAGCAATTTCTGACCAATATGGTAACAGAAGGGCAACAGCAACATACAGTCATCATCAAAAACAAACGCATAGTAGCTAAAAATAAATAAGTAGCATAACTTCATATAGTGAATGACATCACAAAGATCCTGCAATAGCTCTGTCCGTTTTCTCTGACAGTTAGTAATGGCTCGGCCCATACTTATCACAGTATATTGCATCCTGGAAAACCAGATCTTATGTGATCATAATTCTCTATTACTTTAGTACTGCTGTTTGAGGGCCAGAGTTGACAGCCAGTTTAACTACCATATAAGTTTTGTTAAAATATTTTTGTTTACTTGTTCCATACGAAAATTCTAGTTTAAAATTTGTCAATTGTCAAAGGAAATTTTGTACCATTTCGTCAACAACTTTTTGGCCCCCTGAACCTGTAGGGTACTATTGGCATTATTTTAAGGTATGTTTGAAATAATTTAATCCTTTGGTAAATTTTTAATTCATGCTAGATACCTATTTCATAAGTACCAAGTATGTGCCCAAGTTAAAGGCAGCAGATTCCGTTGGGACTGCAATTGTCACCAATCATTGACTCTTTCTAGAAACCATCAAAGACAATTTTCATAAAAACCAAATAAACCATTTAAAAAGAAAACAGTAGGTCTATATAAATCCTTCTGTTTGTAAACCATATAATGTAACACTAACCCAATTACGATTCGATACCTGTATTCGAATATATAATTATGTGATCCTAATTTGCATAAGATAGCTATTAAAGCCATAATCTCAGGTCCCATCTAATTGACAATAATTAAGTGATTCTACTTCAAGATAATCGATACCGCACCTAATTAATTGTAAATTGGTATTTAATTGAATATTTAGATTATGATGGGAATATGAATTATTATATTCGTTTTACGTAAGAGTTCATTGAATAAATTGTTGAAGGAGATACTTAGCTCTATTTTAATACAATATTTTAAGATAATAATTTGTATAAATAAATAATAATAAATAATAAATGCGGACAACATCACATACATTGTTCTGAGCCCAAAGTAAGTTGCTAAACCGCTTGTTTTATGGAATTCAGATACAACGAAGGTACAGTACAAATACCCAGACCCGAGACAATGTAGAAATGTGATTTTCTACATTGACCCGTCCGGGGATCGAATCCAGGACCTAAGAGCTAGCGACACCTTGAAACCGGTCGTACGCCACTCGACCACGGAGGTCGTCAGTTGTATATCATCAAATATTTTGTTCGGCTCTTGTAAGAATGAGGTGGAGGTAGTCCAACTATCTAATGTACTATATAGCCCAATATTTTTCTTTATTTAAATAATCGCATAAGTATTTAAATACCAATATTATATAACAAGGTTTTATGCATTTATAAATAAGAATTCAGTCATTTCTAAAAGATCTATAATTTACCTAAACTTTATATTTTATAAAGTGACCTCAAAAACAACTCATGAAAGCTATTAATATTTTAAATCAATAAATAGGAATCGTGATTTTGTCTTAAAATTTATAAACAAAATCAAGTAACAAATTATAATAAATCAATTATCACTTAACTATGTTAGTGCACTCGTAACTCATTTCAAATGCAATTCGAAGATGAAAGAGTATCGTTTAGTGATGGTGATGAAAATCTAATTAACGACAGTTCTCAAGACGCAACAAACTAGTTAAGAGAAATATACGGGTATAATAAAACATTCCGGGACAACTCACACACGGTTCCTTTCATTCCAAGCTAAGCAGAGCTTGTATTATGATAACCAGACAACTGATAAACATACTATTTCTAAATACATACATATTATAGCTAAATTACACCCAGACACAGAACAAATGACCGTGCTCATCACACAAAGATTTGTTCTGGGTGGGAATTGAATCCACGACCCTCGGTATAGCAGTCAGGGTCACTATTCACTAGACCAACAGGCCCGTTAGAGATAAATGAGGAAAATATTATTGACGAATAATTTAGTCCACAATAACATTTATTTAACATAGAGTATACCTACATAAGTAAGCATAGAGTGCGCGCATCGCTAGTAGCCAACCGCGTTGTGACGATCGTAAGCAAATTATCTTCTCTAAATATTCGCTCGGCATTTTAGTTTTCTGTGCGGTGAAAGACGTTTATGCAAAAATATCGATATTTACGACATGATGAGGTTAATTAAATGGATATTTCAAATGGTAGTTAAGGCAGATTTAATAAAACAGCGCGCTCTGTTCTCACACTAATTTGACGAATAAGTTTGTGCATACTAGTGATCACGGTTCATACTACCTTTAGGCGCACTTTAGTTATTTATACCTTAAGGTAGTTAATATCATTAATGATTTATTAAAACTTAATCTTAGATTTATTGGAAAATGATCCCGGATGAACTAAATCGTATTCCTACTTAACATAAATCGAACATCAGAACCCAATTTTCTCTTGCATAAAATCTTTAATTTAATTACA
Organism: Autographa pulchrina; assembly: GCA_905475315.1. Lineage (NCBI taxonomy): Eukaryota > Metazoa > Arthropoda > Insecta > Lepidoptera > Noctuidae > Autographa > Autographa pulchrina. The sequence goes on along the minus strand of FR997786.1, from coordinate 5,024,335 downwards.
CGCTTTGTATAATAATCGTAAATATAAGTTCGATGCAACATCGAGAAAGCTATCGATAAAACAAGATCCAACCTACACGACACAACATAATAACAAAATGGCCGAACGTCGTTAAAATTAAAATTTCACTACTTTCCCATAGGAAAATAACACTATTACGAAATCAAAACTTAGTGATGCGAACGAGTTATTCGTGTTAATCGAATAAATTGTATGCCGATTCAATTGTTTTGTAATCGAATAAAAATTGTGTGCGCTTGATTGAATAAAGTGAACCGTCATGTTTATTTTTAAAGTAGCTTCGATGTTTAAATTAAAATATACAGCTCTTTATTTATATTTTTGTGTAAAATATGTACTATTATGATTAATTGTTTTAATTAGTAATATAATATAAGTAACAAGATATACTATAGGTATAATATGCATTTGGACGTTTACGGATTCCTTTTGCTGATGTTCAGAATAAGTAACACTAGGTCAGTTTTTATTCGAAACTTTCATTATCGTTATGACAACGGCAGTGAGCCTAAGACTTTAAATATTGTATCCTTAACTTGGTACATAGTTGAAAAAGTGATAAGTATTTGACTCTTTGACATAAATATCAGTCACTTAACATACAGTACATGGACACAATTGCAATAATTCCTTCCAAATAATGTGAAGCAGCTACTGAAAATTTCGTCACAAAAATCCTTAAAACAATTTCAACTGGCCAGCAAAAGAAAACAAAAGCTATGTCACTCAACTAATGGAATCTGTTGACTTAAAAATCGTCTAAAATCTCCGACAATATATCAAAGGAGTCATATGAAGCCATGTTTACGCCACGGGGAGTAACTAAATACGTTTTTCTTTTTCTCAGCCTTCAGTCCAGATGCCAAAAAGTCTAACAATGTTGCCTGCTATGTCACCAGAGCAAGATTCCCACGTCCACTGATAGGTCATTGACGTCTTTCGATTGGCTCGAGATGGTTTTTGCAATCGATTCCAGCGATCCGTCGGCCTACCTAACGAGCCAGTTTTGTTTTGAAGCCAATACGATCATTTGTTTCATAATTTTCAAGATTTCTTTGTAATTTTATGTTGTAGAATGTACCTGTGTTTATTTGTTTGAGTTTAATTACTGTTAGAGACGTTGGTTGTATTTTGTTTTGATGACGCCTTATTGGTACTTTTATGACATTTTAAAGTACATAACGGCCTTAGCAGTTAGTAAATACATTGTCATGTGACGCAGTTAAGCTTCATTAGAAATCAGAAAGGGAATAAATACCTGTTGCGGTACAAGTACAATAAATAAAACAAAAATTCTACATCAGTCATGTATTGCCGTAAACATTTAGACATGGCGGATATACAGTACTTAATTGCATTTACAACTGTTTTTCTTAAAAGCTACCTATAGTAAATATTTAGAATATGTTCTAAATATTTACTATAGGTAAGCAGAAAACAGTTGTAAATGCAATTAAGTACTGTATATCCGCCATGTCTTTAGAAAGCTTCCAATCGTCTGCCCTATTACCTAGACCCTTGTCACTTACTGTAATCAAAAAGACTATTTATCATAAACAGAAAGGGCCTTATTACAAAAGATGGTTTAAACCAAGACTAAGGAAAACCCAGGTTTAAAATATACCCATCACTTTCTTATGTCATATAACAAAAAGAGACGGGGCTATTCTAAAACCTCGGTTTTTCTTAGACCATATTTTGTAATAAGGGGGAAAGAGTCTAAACTCGATTGGTTTTATAAGTCATTTTAGAATTAACCTAACTGGTTCTACTCCATTGAGAATCTCTATGAAAAAATTGTATTTTGGCTTGCGCTACTGGAACCATTATTGTTTTCTTAAATAGGCCTGAAAGACTATTACTTAATATACATACCTGTTATTATGAAATATTATATCATAACGAATTATTACATAGAGGAACCTTAAAATTCTCAACAAAGATTCCTTTACATAAGCCACAAATAAAGTAAATATGAGCGTCTTAAACACAGTATAAATTATTCAGAACACGTAGCAATTGTTGTAGATAGTACTGTTATTAACAAACGACTCTGTGTTCACTCATTAATCTTTCAATACATGGCAACGTATTGAAGAAACTTCTATTTTCTATCAATAGAAACCGTCTTGGGGTATGTAGCGGTTATAGAACGCACTTACTTTTATTTATATTTATATTTGTATTTTATACTGTTCTTATAAATGTTTAGCTGCTTATATAATTTTGTATAGATTTATGAAGATATGACATGTTCCTATTCAGTGTAAAAATAACATACCTACTTGGGCACTAAGCTATTAGTTATGGCTCTAAAAAAAACAAATACATAGTCTAGGATTTGCCGCATTTCATGCAAGGATTGGCTACTTCAGCTTACTTATTTTTTACAGAAAATATATGTAGCAGTCTCTATATGGAATATTTAACACGTAATATCTATCTACAGGCAAGACTACAAATTACACTTTAGTTACTTTGCAAAGACCAGGACGCATCTCCGCGTAAGCACCTATTTTCACTTGGTACCATCAGTGGAACTTACCCGTTTATCAGTTCTACAAAAATAGTTTGTCACATTCATACTCAAACGATATAGTGAGGGAATCAATCGCTCTGTCGCATCGTAGCTTTGCCAGCTAAAGGAATGTTGATGTTACTGGCTGGTATTAGAATTTTCTTTAAACGTTTTTCTTTTAAGAACAAGTCAAGTAACTTGTTCTTCGTTTAAATGCATTTAATCAATTAACGGCTGCTTTGCGGCCCCTCATTTAGATAAAATGAATTAAAAACTTTTTTCGATTGCCGCTGTTTTGCATAATTATGTTATCGACGTTGAATGTTTAGCTTGGCTGGTTTGTTGATCTTGGTTGCAATTGCAACTGGCAACTGTACTTTTAAGATGAATCTCAAGGTGAAGTTTATTTTGTTTTTTTTTTAGTATCTAGCACACTTTCTTATGTACCTTTGTTGGGTAAATGTTTTTTTTAGTTATGGTCTTGTTCTCGCTCATGTCACTAGGGATGAGGCGTAAATTATTGGTGTTTTGTGAAACTTCAGAACACCAAGATTTCTTCTTAGCCCTTTTTAGATGAAATGACAAGGACGACGACAAACATTTGGTATACATAGATTAATAACTACACTTTCGATTCCTAACAACTAAAGTAATCGAATCTAACTAAATAAAGGCCAATAGCTAATAGGCTAATACTCTAATACTCAAAGCGGACTGATCTAGACTAATACTTAAACTAAATCTACATGATCTAATTTGATTTGTTACTTGAGTCACAAACTCACAAAGCAACACAGTAGAGAAGGAATTGCTCGCCATGTATTATTTCTATTTGCATACGGATCCCGAGGTTAAGTTTCTAAGATCAACAAGATGAAATAGTTGTTTGCTTACTACGACCTTTGGAGTGATACATTACTTATTCTGACTGATGAACATTATGTAACGTGTAACTTACGAGTAGTATACAATGGAAGGACATGTTTTGTCCAATCAATGGACGGTGAAAATAGGGAAATGGTGACAGCTAGGTATGTAGTTGGCAGTCAAATATACTTATTTTACGTAATTTAACCTTTGTATAAATACCTAGGTACCTAGTTAGTAGTAGTAAGTAATCGAAAAGTGAATAATTTGGGACATTATAGCGGTCAGAAAATATTAAAATATGAATATAGAAAGAAGTATAAATAACGGCTTATTGTTATTGGCAACATCATAATAAAATGCATTCTTCTGTTTTACGGTTTTGAATATAGAATGTAGTGGAATTTAGAACGATTGATTTAAAACTAAAGAGGTTAACAGTTTTTATGTGAACCTCGTTGTTTCGAAACTCATTCGAAATTTAAATAAAGTTCGGTATCGTTAATTTTATCATGGCGGTGTCATGGCGTCACCTGCCCATAGACTAGATAATATTTTATAGTTCGACAGAATAACAGAAAAGTTAGATTTTTATCGTTTTTAAATATTGTGAACTAGTGGAACACGAAGTTAACGTTTTGTTTTAGTTTTATGTGTAAAGTTAAACCGTTGTAACTACATAATTCTTATCAATAAAATCTAAGCAGGTGTGTTGATGGACAAGAGATTCTTCAGAGCATTGGTAAGTCCATTATTTACATACTTAGCTCTAAAATAATACTTTTTTAAAGTGAATAACTACTACTTATCTCTAATCATACAGGGATTTAGGTACACTATTGTGGATATTTGCAAGAACACCTAAGGCTATTATGCCATAAATGCCATATGGAATATTAAGTAAAAATTCCAATTCAGTTCAATTGTTTTAGAAACATTTTTGTAGTGTATTTGTACGTTAAGTTTGTAAGTGACGGCCGAACCAAAACAATTTGCAAATACCCCCATTTTGCGATACATAAGGTTCGCTCATTACTATACATAAGATATTCGTATCTACAAAACGGTAAATCCATTTCTTAAGCACAGGATACGTATAAATCTTCAAACTTCTCAGTCACCTAAATTTCACACCCAATAAGACAGATTAGTTGAATGGGACCTCAAAGGTCCATATAATTCATAACTCCATTGTGGCATTCGCCTTTAATATAAGCCACGGTAATGTATCATTTCAGAGGTGTCAACAGTCATACATTATGAATGACCTAACGCGGGTTAGTGAGGGTATAGCTTATAATGTATTGAAATCAATTATTGGAAATTTTGTGGCGTTTGGAAATCAGAACTAGAACAAATATTTAAACACTATTTTGTGCATAGTTTATTTTTTATAGATTTTTGGTTGAATTGTTTTTTTTAATCACATTTTTGCAAAATGCTTGCAAAATATACCTCTTTCCAAGGAGTGGAGTATGGATAAAAGTTATCTAACTTGATTTTGGGATCAGTAAAAATTTGTTTCCATTTAGTGTGTTTGTATTCATCTCCGTGAATCGAAAGTCCCATTCCATATTACCTACCTAGATTTTTCTTCGCTTAAATATCTAGGTTCGGCACATTATATCATTGCCAAAAGTTTATTACACGACCACTGATAAATAAGTGAACAACAGTAGGGTCGAAAACTATAATTGCCATCAACAACTAAATAATAGTTAGACTTCGAATCTGTGACCTTAATACAAACTTTATTCAATGTTTTACATTCAAAACATGAGTTTAAAACCATATTTTGTAAGTTCATTTATCGGGCATCTTCTAATCTACCAGCCACTAGAGCCACTTAATCTCATTATTCATGCGATACAAAGCGAATAACTCATAACACACGATACAACATCTAAGATTGGAAAGTAAAGGTGCTGCCACAAGCGCCCACTCGGCGCGTGGGCGGCGCGGCGGCGCACACAATGACAGAGCGGTCGTGTTCCTACTTAGAAGGCAACGGTGAATAAAGAGGGATCTAGTGATAAGCGATAGCGATTATAATTTCAAATAGGATTGTCTGTAGGAGTGGCTTTAATTTCTAAAAACTACGAAATTTGATTTTGTTTAAATTTTATGAGCATTTAACAGACACTATGTAATATAATAATAAGGACATCTTAGCTGCGAATGAAAAGAAATTCGATGCATGTGTATAGTGATATTAAATTGAACTTGATACGAAACCTGAAAATGATAAAAAAGGGCTCAATGTGATAAACATGAATTGAATCAGTTAACTTTTTTTCATGCTTGTGTACAATATTTGCTAATGTTTATTTACCGATATTTTCACATTAACACTAATATGATGTTGCCATTTTCACAGTATAGATTTTAGTATTTAATCAACCCGCTACCGCTTATCACCAAGACAGCAGTCCGAAAAAAAACATAATTATTATAACAAATATCTCACAATTTATTCAAATTAGTTAACCAATACATTCTTTGCATTAAAGGCAATCCAATGTGGACTAGTCCAAACACCAAAAATGGGAATAATTTTGCATTTGGATTTTAAAACTGGTTCGATTTCTTTTAAATAACATCTGTTTCTTTGTTTGATCTAAAGATATATGTTGGTAAGACATTAATGAGCACATTAATCCTAATTTAGAAATATTTCAAATTAAATAATGCTAATTATATAGCTAAGTTAGTTGTAATTTGTATCAAAATTTGGATCTTCAAAATCACTTTCACCGGTTTCAAATGTTTTGAAATGTATTTACCTATTATGGTTGAACTATGTACGGAAATCCTTTTGTTAACCCATTTGGTAAGTTATTTATTATTTAGATATAATCAAAGTATAGGTACAATATATTTTCTATGGAAATCAGAAACAAATAAACTTATGAGAAGTGAAAAGTCATTCTAAGAATCTGTGTGAATTTTCTTATATCCGTGAGTTGAAACTCTCTCAGCACCGCAAATCCCAAGGTTAATACAGATTATAATGATTTAAAGACAAAATTAATGTGTCTAGACATTATTTATGTGATTAATTATCATACTGATGAATGAGACGTCTATTAGTCATCGCCTTTTACAAAGAGATTTATATTTTGGTGCAGTAATACTGAGAACAGATTTAGTTACCTTGGAAGCCCAAATTTGTACTTGTTCTGGGTATCGGAGCGAAAGAAGTAGTTCTTAAGAATAAGACCCAAAATAAGGCAGCATTAGATTTTACTGAGGTAAATACCACAGATTTATCGAGGCTTGTTAAAAGAAAGTAAAAAGGCGAGCATTTACAGAGCTAAAGCAAAAAATCCTGAAAAGAAGGAGTTTGATACACAAGACCTCTCAATTGTAGATCGATTTCAAAAAATATTTATGTTACCCTATAGGGTATGTCTCAGGGGTGATCTTATATAAATTTCATTGAAGTCGGTTTCTTTGTCCATGTATACGAGTATGTAATTGATTATTTTAATAAAAGGTATTGTTTATAAACGTGGATATTGTGAAATAATGTGAAGTTTACGTTAGATTTATTTATATCTATTTACATTATCAACCAGTTACATTTGTGTTTCCAATTCCTTATTTACATACGTTTTTTTCTCAATCTACAGTTAAAGATCTTGATGATTTACTCGTGTTTCTTCTCTTTAAGTAATAGTGCGTGTTTCGGAAAGCACGTTAAACAGTAGGTCCCGGCTGTCATACATAGTTCTTTGGCAGTCGTTAAGTCAATTCTGACAACCAGTCTTACTATGGGATACTGTGTTTCCCAGTAAAATGGGTTGTGGAGGTCAGATAGGCAGTCGCTCTATGTAAAATACGGTATTCAGCTGAATCCGGTAAGACTGGTAGCCGACCCCAACATAGTTGAGAAAAGGCTCGGGAGATGATGATGAAGTAAGCAATGAATTATTCCGGTAGTTTGGTGGTTACATAATTATGTTATGTAAGTATTTTTTATCCTTTATTGTTTAGTAAGTCAATTCCGCTTCCTTATAAAGTTTTTAACCAACTTTGGAAGGAAGCGGTTCTACACTCGACGGCATGTTTTTAACCGATTCCACCCAGAAACCGTAGTAGGTAGGAGGTAGGCAGGTCAGGTATACTTATAGGTATGTACCTTGAATGTAATATATGTATGTATTTTTTTGCATTCTTTTTTTTACAATGTGCATTTCATTATTAATTTATTACCTTACATGGACATACTATAGTTTACAAATACATTCCTCGCCCAATAAGTGTATTCAAGCTAATCAGAATATGCAGCGTGGGACGTCCTGTGATCTCGGCTAGATGGATTAATGATATGGGAAAGGTTGCTAAGATAAATTGAATGAAGAATTGAGTGTTGTGCCAGCTTAGGATAAGTCTTGCGGCTGCCAGAGTTAGGTCATGTAGGCGTTGTTTCAGGGCTAGCATGTATTTTAAAAGTTAAGTTTATAGGGATATATTAAAAACTGACTTTAAGCTAGATGGCTGCCATTATTCTCCATTTTACCACAACGGGATTTTTCAATAATTATACAAGCAAGTTTAATGATCCGTATACAAAATCGTTTTACAATTTTCGAGATTCCCTTCCTTTTGTTGGACTTAAGCGATATGGTATACATAATTGAGAGCCTACTCATTTTCAAGGATGGTTAAAATATTTGCAATAAAAAAAGCCTAAAAAACGTTTCTAACCATACCTATGTTTGAATACCCATGTTTTAAATTTTATTGTTGTAACTTTTTTTTTACCTGGCCATAAAATCGAATTGTCGTTGAAATATCTCCATAATGTATTCGTATAGACTTTCCTACTTAGCATACTTACTTTATTATTCCGATGTCACTAACATATACCTTACAAGTTTTATAACATTTTTAGTATGATTTTTTATGTGTGTTTGGACAAAAATTCAACATGTTACAAATACGAACGTAAAATCAAGATTACACTAGGCCGTGTATCCGTTTTTATTGTTGATGAATAGTGATGTGAAAATTCGATAAATATGTATCATCGAGTTACAATCGTTTGCTATTTTTGACGCTGTTAATTATATTGACTATTTATAGATTATCTACGGATGATATTACAAGATTCAGAGACTGTTGTTTTCATAAGGGTAATAATTAATTTAAAAACAGTTCATTTTAATAGATATTTTTTCATAGCTATTTACATATTAATAATAATATTTCAAAAATAATAGATCTCATAACTGTTTGACAGTTATAAGCAGAACTTTGCTTATGATAACAATCTACACTTCTACACTATCTACACTAATATTATAAAGAGGAAAACTTTGTTTGTTTGTAATGAATAGGCTCAAAAACTACTGGACCGATTTTAAAAATTCTTTCACCATTCGAAAGCTACATTATCCACGAGTAACATAGGCTAAATTTTATTTTGGAAAAATCCAAAATAAATCCAATGGTCCACGCGGGCGGAGCCGCGGGCGACCGCTAGTATATAAATAAAACTACACAAAAAATGACAAAATCACAAATATGCCAAGAAAGTATTTTTAATTTTGAAATGAAAATAAACACATTCGAGTAAGTAATTACATAGTCAAATACAATAAATCAAAATCACAGCACAACAAACCGTCATATCGATAACTTAAATCGATATAAACAATCGATTCACTAACACTAGTTCCATTGATCGTGCGCCGTCGCCGGTCGCCCATTCACCGTACTCGCGTAGGCTTGACGCCCGCAATACTAGCCCGCAGCCATTGTGTGTGGGCGCCCTTATAATCATCAATAATTACAACCGGCCCGTTGACATGTAAATTAACGCTTTTATATCGATATGCACACGATTCTCGATTCGATTTTTAGTTCAATCGATATGTAATTGATTGATTGAAATATTTTCCCACGTGTTTGTTTGTTTTGGTATTTATAGTTTTAATTCGTTGGAGGTTTATGTTTAGTTGCGTAAACGTTAGAATATTGTGTGTCATAACTAGGTTGTATGTTTTACTGTTATTTGCTCATTTTGTTGGCAAACATTGCAGGTTGTGTTCAATTAATATTCAATTTGACTTGCTCATAATGCTTGGTATTTGTAATGTGGTCGTAGATTATGTTAAGAGTTTCGTTGTTTCTAAGTGTATAGCGAAAGATCTAAAGATCATCATAGTTCCTATAGATAAACATATCTATCTATAATGTAGCATATGGATGTTCCATGTACTGGAAACTGTCAATTAATTATGTATGAGTGTAAATTAGGCATACCTATGTTTAAATGTATGTTACATTACATACCCATAATAGTCATATGTTATATGCATATTTTATACATAGTATAAAACAAAGTAACCTGCCGTATACACACATATGTATATTTTTGAGTTCCTATGTGTACCTTAAACCTCCTCTTTTTTGGCAGTCGGTTAAAGACTACCAACGGGATGCCATAAAATCATCGGACTACTGTTATGTAATATTAAATAATTACAGTACCAAAAGAAATGTCCAAAAAAAACCTGTTTTATAGCAACTGATGTAGCTATCTGTCATCATATTTTAATATTCAGGAAACGAAATCTTTTTTAAGTCAGATCACAGCTGCGGCTTGTTTTTTAATCTGGATTTCGGGAATAAAATTATTTAAGAATATTTGAACGGAAAACTTTTTCCAATGAGGTAGATTAGGTTTGTGGGATATTATAATTCAAAACACGATCATAAGTTTATTTTTATACACTTTAAGGGTAATATAAAATTACAATGAAATTAAAATATACTTTTTCATTCAACCTTTTATAATAAAACTATTTTTTTTCCGATTATTAGATAAAATTAAGGCTTTCAATAACCTAAATGTCTAATAACTGATAACATGGCTGAATATAAAGTTATTTAAATTATGAACATCTGTCACGTGCGATCTCTTTATTTAACGAAAAAAAAAACAAAACACTACACAGCATAGTTGAAATATTTTACTAAACCCAAAGGATTATCAACCTTATTGCTTTACACATAAGATCTATCAATAAATATTGTACACAGTCAAGAATTCGTTCCGATTCTTCTAAAACATTTAATAAATGCGACCGTCTGAGGAATGTCCTAAAGAATGCATGTTCTTGTTCCAAGTTCGTTTGATCTAAATGCACCTTAAAAACGCAATACCTGGCTAGTCTGTACTTAGTACTTTAAGGAATGCTTTGTACCGTTTCGGGTTTCGAGCCATATAGGAACAGAATTTATACTTACATCTTATGTGTGTATGACATTCTGTACACATTCTTAAATAATAAGGCTTAATTTTATGTTGCTTAGGTTGCCTGTCAGTCAGTCTCAATTTCATCCCATTTGAAGAAAATCTGACTATTACGCATTTTTTTTATTCTATCGCAGTATCGCTTGCCAAAATACAAGATAAAAGCATCTTAGTTGTTTTTGTGCGCCTGCAAAATACGACAAAAATGTTTCCATTGAAAAAGGTAATCTGAAACATAATCTAATCAAGCATTTAGTTTGTATGTTGCAATAATGTACAAAAGTACTAAAACGATTCTGATAAGATTTTCTGCATTCCTTAAATATCATTTTCAACCAAACTTCCATCTAATGTTGTCAGCAGTAGAAATTCCCTACGGGAAATTCGATACTCCTAAATCATTATTCAAATGAACCAATCAAAAGTAAATAAGCTAACTGTAACCAGCAAGGTGCATCTTCTAAACCTGGGGCCATACCATGATCTCTTAAAGCAGTAGTGTTGCGGTTGAGTAAGCGAGACAGCGCTATGCGCAGTGTAGTGCGCCGTCTCGCTTCCACAACCACAACGATCATGGTGCGGCCCCAGTTCAATATATTAAAAGTACCAAAATATTATCTATGGAACATTATCGAACATTCCATTCACTCGTTCATATATTAATGAGATATGCAAGTTTTCTCCGCGTTTCAACTCAGTGACGTCATAACGCCTACAGTTCTAGTATGCGACGGAAGTATGCCCTCATAGTTCTACATATTTGCATATGTTGTATAGGTATGTGTAACTTTACACATGTTCTGTTTCTGACAAATATTGCGGGAAATCTTACTGAAAACCGAGTGTAACAGTTTCGCTGAAAGGTAGACAAGAAAGAAAACATATTTGCTGTTTAGTGCAATTTCCAGTTTTGGAAATATAGGGTTAGGAGCATAGGTAGGTACATGCACCTATATTACTAAGATTTTAAAGCTTACATTTATATTTTATAGCATACTAACTTTACCAATTGACTTCTTCCGCATTGTCACTAATTTTGAACGTAAAACTGGCTTCCTATAATAAAGTTTAAAATTCAAACATAAACATACACACTTACCTCTCCATTAGTGTAATATAAATTGAAAATACTTAATATTAAATCTGTTTTTCCTTCAGTGAGATTACTTACACATTGATCGTTATAATCGCATGAATGCTTACAAGTAAACGCTACACTTTAATTAGCGAATGGATCTTGTATTTACATTGCGTGTTAGAAACCAAGAAACTGCATGCGCGAAGCACTTAGCAATCGATGTATATCTAATTATACAGATGTACTAACAGCCTGATAATTAAATGTAAACAATGCTTCATATCGCATATCTTGTGCTTATAAGCGCAAACTTTCGTACTATTTACGAATGTTTGCACGCATGTGAAGGTTATCTTATCAGTGTCACCCGTTTCATGACATATTCGTACGAAAGTTGCCAAAAATGTCATAGGTATATTCATTTGTAAATTTCGTCCCACATTAAGTATTATGTTGCTGTGCGCCTTCGTGAGATACTTGCAACCGCGAACCTTCGTACTATTTACGCAAGTTTGCACGAATGTGAAGGTTATCTTATTAGTGTGACCGTTTGGGGACACATTCCTGCGAATGTTGCTGCAAATGTCGCATATCCTTTTGCAAATTTCGTCCCACATAATTATGTTACTTTGCATCTTCATACGAACATAATTATATGACTTTACTAGGTAGAGCTGTGGGGCACAGCAACTGTCTAGTAGAACTCAATTATAATACAGATTACTTATTGAGATTTCAATTGCCATTAAACGGAAAAATACAGCAACCAAGTACACAGTATGTCCTAATTACTTAACAGCGCTTTTAGTTGTATACAAAATAATCATTGAATACATTAATATACAACTACTATTACCAGGGACGAATTTGCGTCTCTACAATTATAATAAAGTAATTTTTGACATAAAAGAGACTAGCTACAGTCATTGAAAAAACTGTGTCGCAACTTTTACCTAATCCTCTATGATAGATAAAAATAACGATAATATTATTTAATATTTCACATAATGCATCATAGTTTACAAGTGTTGTACAAAATTACAAATCTTAAAATCAATTGTTCTCATTCAGCAAACATTTCTGATGTAATCTCCAAACCGACAAACAGGACACGAGGCATTATATTCCAACAATCCTATTAAACCATTCACTCATTCATCTAGCTCACTCATCTAGTTCAGAATCACAATGCATATCGCCGGTCCCTCTCTGTACTGCGTAAATACCACTTTGCTACTAATTTACACATATTAATTCGTGAACGAACGCTTTAGGTCCGTGGGCGAATGTACTAATTGTATTGTAGACCTCAAGTTGTGATAATAGCAACAGATTATGCTTACAAAAGCTTTTTGTTATAGAGATGGAAATAGAAATAATATTTGTTTTGTTCACACGGAAATAGTAATTATATTTGCGTTGTTATATTGATTTGATGATTTTAATATTAATAAGCGAACAACGTCGCGGATACAGCTAGTCAATAATAATAATATTCCGGGACAACTCACACACGGTCATCTGATCCCAAGGTAAGCAGAGCTTGTGTTATGGTAACCAGACAACTGATAAACATACTTATATATTTCTAAATACATACATATTATAGATAAATTACACCCAGACACAGAACAAATGATCGTGCTCATCACAAAAACATTTGTCCTGGATGTGAATCGAACCCACGACCTCCGGTATAGCAGTCAGGGTCACTAACCACTAGACCAACAGGCCAGTCAAGTTTTAATATTAAATTATTTGAAAGATGATGTGAGAAAGAAAGGAGTGAATGCTGAGATAACGAGTAGTAGTGATAAATGGATGCTGAATACGCATTGCCAACCCCAAATAATTGGGAATAGGGCAGTGAGATGATTATGTTTTGTTTTTCAGAGAAATTAGTTCAGTAGTGTAGCCAACTGCACATAAACAAGTAACATACATACATACATATAATCACGCCTGTTTCCCGTTGGGGTAGGCAGAGACCACTTCTTTTCTCTCTCTCCACTTCTTTCTTCACATTTTTTAATAGCGAACAATTATAAACTCAATAATTAACTAGGCGAATAATATTACTATTTAAATCACAATATTACGACAATAAGTTTAAATAATAGTACAGTCGACCTCACATCCATCATCAACAACAAAATTCAACCTTACTGCTCAGAAATAAAAGCCTTACTATTGTTAATCTACTAACATAAAATTTTACCTTCGAGTATACGGTAGATTGTATTTCTACGGTTTAGCACCGTGTTAACCTTTGGGTTGCCTGCCACGAAATTTTTAATTGATGATCAATAAAATTAGGTAATTTTGAGGTCGGGTCACTCAACTTTAATTAATACTTCGTGTGTATTAGTTATTAATTATGTCATGTAAATATATGGTCGTAAATTATTCGGATTAAAACCGGTACTTATCAAAGGTTTTTAATGGCGTTTGTTTTGTGTAGTAGCGTGAGAATATTTGAATTTGTTATCAAATATTAACGATTATGGTTCAATTTGAAATCTTAACCAAATTTTATTTAATGCTTCATGTCTTTTAAGTGTTAAGTAAGTATCCAAGTACCATTCGTGTTATCTTGTCTAAAGGTAACCAATAAAATAATTGCCTTTAGGTATCGATCTATGCTAATAAGTCGGAATAAATCAAATAACAAAATGTATTCCTATGCTTAAGTAGGTATTAATAGAAGGGACATTTGAAATAAAAGGTTGAGCGTCCAACATCATTATTTAAATTAAATAATGATGTTGGACATCAAATATTTTTTTCTCAATAGATCATACATATCATCTGAAAAACAGCACATTAAGAGTATACATATTTAGAGGTATCAATTTCTTAATTAACTCCTTAATTTTTAATGAATCAACCAAAACACTTGACCTCTACGCCTATTAAAGTACAAAGTTTACTTCTAACACAGATCTATACATAGGTGACTATTACCGAAGAAATAAGCTTCTAAAAGAAATCCTGTAATCGATCCGATGGGACCAATCGTAAGCTTACCTTTCGACTATTAGAACGGTATATTCCTATTAATCCAGATAAGGTTTCTTAACCTACTGAATAATTATCCTATTTTCCATCTATAGGCAAAAAAAAGTTTTGGGCTATCTTACCTATTAGATAAATATTAGAAAGATAGCCCAAGATAAAATTATTTTTAATCACATTTTTTAAAGTATCTGTTACTTGTTACTAAATATATTAATATAATATTCAATTAAAATACAGTTTTATTCCTCTCTAATAAGTATGTCACAATCAATGTCATAGAAACAGAGAACGGAAAAGGAAAACTCATTTAGGGCTGAATACTAAATCGTCAACTAACTTGTCGTTACATCTCTCTCTGTCTTTATCACTTTAAGGAAGAAAGTAGCGATAGAAAGACTTTTGAGAACATCTTAAACTTAAGTAAGTACGTAACCCATTACAAGGTCAGTGATTCAAATTACGTTTGCAGGAGCAATACATGGATTTTCTTTTATTCGACGACCTCCGTGGTCGAGTGGCGTACGCACCGGTTTCAAGGTGTCGCTAGCTCTGAGGTCCCGGGTTCGATCCCCGGACGGGTCAATGTGAAAACCGAAAATTTTCTACATTGCCTCGGGTCAGGGTGTTTGTGGTACCTTCGTTGCTTCTGAATTCCATAACACAAGTGCTTTAGCTACTTACTTTGGGTTCAGAGCAATGTATGTGATGTTGTCCGCATTTATTTATTTATTTTATTATATCTAACTAGCTGTACCCGGCGTGCGTTGCAATGCAATTTTTTCTACCTAGCACCTGCCTACTACCTACCTACTACCACTTAGGGGTATGAAAAATAGATAGTAGCCGATTCTCAGACCTACTGAATATGCATATAAAATTTCATAAAAATCGGTCAAGCCGTTTCGGAGGAGTATGGTAACTAACATTGTGACACGAGAATTTTATATAAGACTAGCTGTACCCGCGACGTTGTTCGCTTATATACCTATCATTCATCTTTATGAATAAATATTTGACTGTGATATACCTCAATATCACAGCCACTAACACGAACTGCCTACTGCCGAGTAAATTTTGTCACAAATGTTGCTGTTTGTATAAATTCTCAAAATAAAAAAGTACTATCGTCATAATTATATAATTAGCTTACCTCTAAAACTTTTTAGGATTGGTTTTGATGCTACTTTGTTTAAAAATTTTAGATTTATCTTTCAAGTCCAGAACCGTGACAAAAAATTATCATTTTCATGGTGGCTTTCGATGTCAATGTCCAAAATATGTCTACCTTGGGCAGTTTTGAACTGACTCTTTTATCTTCTTTTTTTATATATGTTGTTTGTTTTCTCTTTTGTTCTTTACCCAGTTGGTTACAATAATTGAAGGTCGATGTTTTTGTATTGAGTCTACTGGCAGCGCCAACTCTGAGTTAAAGTGAAAGCAGCTGTCGCTCTAGGCAGTAAATGACAAAGGGCACCCAAAAACCGAATCCATAAAAACAAATTAGTCCATTTTTATGCTATAGTTCTCGTTGGTACCGTAGTCCCTAGTGAGACTTCAAGGCGCGAGGTTTTAGTGCGAAACCTCGAAATTGAAGTTAAATTGAAAGTGGATATCAGATAGGCAGTGACTGACATGAGACCCATGAAACTGAAAGAGGAGGTAGTTACAAAAAGTTGACGTACGGTTTGAGAGGCGCAGTGGAAGAATTACCAAAACTGTGTTTAAAATTATTTGTTTGGAAAGATTAAGTAATAGCTGTCCAAGGACAATCTCATTCTACCCTGATCAAAGTCAGAGGCTGTATCCTGTACAATTCGCTTTATTAAGCGTAAGGTGCAGCATAAGGTGATGGGCTTAAATACCGTACGTATATATTTTAAAATGTAGAGAATGCGATAGAAAGTTTATTTTATTTAGGGTTTTGGGCCAACCTTCCGGTAATAGGGTACAAAAACTTTATGAAATTTAAACACATAAATAAAACATCATTTGTACGCATAAAAACCTACATGAGAAGCAAGCTACCTTTTAATGAATATTAAGGAGGTAGTACATACTAAAGATTGTGTAATAAAAAGATCATTGGCTTTTTGGATAAAAGAAAATAAATAACAAATACAAAAAAATCTTCTCCATGGAATTTAATATAGATGACCAATAGAAAACATTACACATTATGTTGGAAAAATAGTTTAAAAGTGGATTAAAGTTTTTACCAACTATAAAGTGATCTATGGGGAAGCTTACGTTTTCAAGTCAGAAGCGAATGCGTAAATTTCCAAGCAAATGTCCAGGACATTTACGCCTGAATCACTTTACGGTATATGCCATGCACGTTTGTTCCTCCATGATCAGCAATGAGGAACAAACTTACCTACGGAGATTAGTAAATACAAACACTAAATCATTGTAAGTTTATTTAACGGTTGAGAAAAAATTCACGACTTAAATATATGTATGTAAAACACAAAAAGAGTTAGCTCTACTGAGATTTGAACTTGGGTATCAAAAAATTCAAACTTATTGTATAAGAAAATGGACGCATAAAAAAAATACAAACATTAACAACCGGATTTGAACTTGCAGCAAGATCACTCATTTCCAATCGTTCAACCGCCAAGCTGTTTACTTCGATAGGTAGTTCACTAAAATATAGGTACTAATCAAATTGAAGATTGCTATGGCTACCTCAGTCTGCCATGGTTACCCTCTTGTTTATCTGTCAATAATGCCAATTTATGTATGCAGTTGAGAAAATGATTTTGGAAATTTAAAGCTCCTCCCCTTATCAGCTAGATTCAATAGCATGTTTCAACATAGCTAACAACCATCTACGATTTCTTGAAAACCACCTCTCAATTTTTTACACCATTCGATTAAGTAGTTTATGTTTGATACTGTAACATGAAATCTGACCCCCGGCAAAAGAGAGTTGTAATGCAAGTAGTACTGTACTGAATTGCGTGTTGTAATATTTTACTTCTTGAACTCACTAAATTAATCATATCTTTTGATAGAGTGAACCGATTTCGATGAAACAAAAACTAAGTTATACCTCAAGTTGCGTAAAGTTTTTGTATATAAACATTGTCTGCATTAAATTCGTAGATTTTACGTGATGCGTGCACAAACAAACATATAAACAGACAAACAGACAAACAGACAAACAGACAAACAGACAAAAATTTCAAAAATGATGGAAATGGGTTCTGTTAGTTATCCTTAAACACGCTGGCTATTTTTTTTTTCAACTTCTTCAATGTACAAAAATGACTTTTCTACAGATTTATTATATGTATAGATTAATCTTAATATAATTCAAACAGTGCAAACATCCTAAAAAAACTTGGAAATTATTAAACTCACTTGTAAGTAACAAAATTAATAATAATTGTGTTCCTTCGAAATTAATAGTAGATTCAAAGAATATAGTTGATACTTTTGAAATTTGTGAACATTTTAATATATTTTTTTCTTCTGTGGGCCAAAACCTAGCTAGTAAAATTCCTAAAACCTATACTAATCATTCCTATTATACTCTTACTTATCGTACTAACAAGGTCAGAACAGAATTAACTGAAATGAAGCCGTGTACCCTATCAGAACTATGGAAGATTATAAACGGCTTAGATACAAATGCTAGTACTGGTATTGATCAAATTAGTACAAAGTCGTTAAAATGTATTGCGGACATCATATCTGATAACTTAGTAGTATGTATAAATAAATGTTTGGATTCCGGAGTCTTCCCCGACAGCCTCAAGCTAGCCAGAGTTACACCCATCTTCAAATCAGGTAGTAGGACTGAAGCGGGTAATTATCGACCTGTATCAGTTTTACCCGTAATATCGAAAATTTTCGAAAAAATTATATACTCTAGACTTTACGAACACTTAACAGAAATAAACTACTTATACGAACATCAGTACGGTTTCAGACCTAAATCAAATACCTTGTCAGCAACGATCGATCTTGTAACGAAAATAAAGAATCATATTGATGAAAAAAAAATTGTTTTAGGTATATTTATTGATTTTAAAAAAGCCTTCGATACAATCAGTCATGAAATTATTTTGCACAAATTGAAAGATTTGGGTGTAACAGGTACAGCACTAAAGATCATTAAATCATATTTGGCAGATAGGTATCAAGTTGTAAAAATCGAAAATCAACAAAGCAGTCGTAGGAAAGTGACTTGTGGAATCCCACAAGGCTCGGTGTTAGGCCCATTACTTTTCTTAATATATATCAATAATATTAGCAAAATGGGCCTTGCGGGACATATAACTTTGTACGCTGATGATACTTGCCTATTTTACTTTGGGGAAAATCTATTAGATTTAATCAGTCGAGCACAAGATGATCTACACAAATTTAGTATCTGGTGTCAGAGCAACTTATTAACAATCAATGCAGATAAGACCTCGTATATGTTATTTACTGCTAAAAACAAAAGGATTTCACAGCACCCTCCACTGACTTTAAATAATACTATTCTTCGACGCTCACACCAAGAAAAGTACCTAGGCCTGCGGTTGGACGACAAACTTTCTTGGAAAGACCATATTGCTTACGTAAGATCAAAACTCTCGTCACTTACTGGAATACTAAAGAGAGCGGCAGGATGTATTCCTCATGCAGTACGAATGAGCATATACAACTCTATGGTAAAATCCCATCTAGAGTACTTAATTGAAATTTGGGGGTGTGCTGCTAAGTCGAATCTTAAAGACCTACAAATATCACAAAATAAAATAATAAAAGCATTATTTAGGTATAACCGGTTAACTGAGACACGGAAACTATACCGCAATACAAAAATTTCGAATCTAAAACAAATTTATACTTACTCTATGTGCATATTGGTGAGAAAGATAATAACGGGCGAATTAAAATCTGACATTAAACTTGACCAAAAATCATTTCTTCATTGTTTAAGAAATACTAATAAAATTAAATTGCGACGACACAGAACTAACTATGGTAAAAAAACTATAACATACGAAGGAGCACAATTATATAATAACCTACCTAATAATATAAAGGATAGCAAATCACTTGCTGTATTTAAAACAAGACTAAAACAACATATTTGTGAAAATGTATATTAGATTTACTCGATCGCTTAATGTTAATTTAATCAATTATCTATTTTTAAGCTCATTATTAAGTGAACTGTATATTGTTCTTTATGAGTAATAAATTCGTTAAACCTATATCAAATTGCCTATGCTGTACCTACGGCTTAAAAAACGTAAAATGAGGAATATGGCACATAAATAAAACAAAATCCACACAACTTCTATTTAGTAAGTCAAAGGTGCTATTGATTATGGAAATAAACATAACATAACATACCATCACGCCACAAATCCAAACTCCGACCTGCTACTGAGAATTTCATAGAAAAACCCAATAACACCTTGGTCGACTTGGGAATCGAACCCAAGACCTTTAGCGTAGCAGTCGCGCTTAGAACCACTAGGCCAACGAGGCAGTTATTTTTTCTTCAATGGCTACAAATTCTTTTTGTTTGAAATATTCTATCTCTATGTCATTATGCAATGAGACGCACCTTAGTTTTAAAGGTAATGTGCTAACAATATTAATTTATTAAGATAACTTTATTATGACATCATTTCTCAAAGTAATGGAAATAAGTGTTAGATGGTACATGTATTTTAGGCTTTTATTCAATTAGCGATAAAAAAAACTACTACTTGTGTATGAAGCCGTTTGTCCCGGTGTCATAATGAAGTATGAGGTAGCATACCTATTTGATACGCAAAGGCCTTAGGTATAATTTAAACTGAGGACCTTGGTTACGTATAAACGAAATGTACATACTATTGCTATGTTTTGGTCGGCTTCCAGAGTCAACGGTTTCAATTGAACTACTCGTAATTAAAAATAACGCATCTAGTTAAAAATTATACCATTAACTGCGTAGTTACCATTTTAGGTACTAAAAATACAATAATTACTTACAAGGGTAATAATTGTTTACAAAATCATTTCTATGAGAATATACATACAACTGAGGAAAAGGTTCTATGATCAGTGCTAAAATACCCATTACAATTAATCAAACAAACATAATGGTTTGATTCGACTTCCGTATGACGTCATCAGTCGGTCACGTCGAGACGACACGAGTGATCCTCCGCCCACCAGTGAGGTGGTGACGCTAATCAAAACAATAGGTTTAATATTTAATATCTAAAGGACCTTAAGGATCTTTAGAAATATGACGGTGCTATTTACATAGTATGAAATAGAATACAGTGTCATTGAGGTAAACAAAAATAATCTTACAGGTATTCGATTTAGGAAAGATTCTTAACAAAAAGATTATTGACATGCATTATAATCGAAGAGTGTTTGTTCCTTGCAAGTCAGCATCAACTGAAGAAAGTTATAGGGAAAGACCAGATAGTTGATTTTACCTACATACTTCATTTAATGCTAATAAGTAAATATACAATTATTTACTTAACTTTGCTTCAACTAAATACATCTGGATGTCTAACCCATCCTTCTAAACGACAGGTGATATACATAAACCTGTATTTTAAAACCGAAACGTAGGTGTCGAAGTGCAATCCAAGTACTGCAACCCACAGAAAAAACCTGATACATAACTAAAATTAATTTAAGTTTAACACATGCGCATGACAGACAATCAATCAACCTGATTAAAAATAGACCAAGATTTCTTAATCAGCGCCCAAATCGTAGCCTCTCACTGACGCCTATCACGCCTACACTTTGTGAAAGCCAACAAACATGGCAGCATGGCTACATGGCCAACCTCGAGTTGGCGCACCGGCCACCTTGGCCAACAATAGGCCAATCACAGCTAGACCACTAACTGGTGGATTCGCGTTATATGTGGGATGTGAACAGCATTCCTTCGTCTCGCAAATTGTTCCCATTGTGAAGTAAATTAGGTGATTTATTTTGTTGATCTGACCACCTTGAGATAGGGAATATGCATGAGAACAATGCTGTTATTGTTGGTTCCTTCTCTTCAAAAGAAAAGTCCTTTGCCCAGCACTGGTAAATTTACAGGCTAGTACTATTAAAGTCCGGTGAAGCAGTCAAAGCCTGCGCTCAGGCTTACTGCAGTAGACCACCTCAAAAAAGCCTAGTATTATATGAGAACAATAGACTAATTGAGAAAGAAAGATGTTAGCCTAAATTATTGCACATGAAAAAGACTATTATTAACAAGACGAAACAGTTAACGATGATCTTTTACAATGTATATTATTAAGGTAAACCATTTCAAGGCCATGCATAGTATTTCGTTAAGCACCCACTCTCCAAGTCACGGTGGACATCCCAATTATATTAACATAGAATTAGCTATTCAACCTACGCTAGTTTCATTCATGCTTCGTACAACTACATAAACTCAAAAGACCGGTCCCTATAAAGTGTCGTTTATGAGTTGTATGTATTTTGCTAAAGAAGACACTGGACCTACCAATCTATAGATCTTTTGGTGTCGAACATGGTCTTACTAAATTATTTACTTATTAAATCACTATGTACACACAAAATCATACAGACACATAAAACAACAAATGTACGAAGGTAAAGGATCCGCTAAAATGGAATAGTGTCTTCAATAGTTAGGTACTGAGAAAGGTATATTTACTTAGGTCTTATATAACTGTATACAGTATATACGTATTGTTTTGTATTCTTGACGAGCTTGTCAGTAAACTTCTACAATGATACCTTACATGTGACGACAGGTTTTACAAAACATTTCATGATCGTTTCACATAGCATTTTTTGGTTAAATTTCTTTTGGCTAATAGTAGCTGTACTGTGTACAACTTTTGTATTATGTACGTATATACATTGCATGTGTACATTAACATTTTATATAATCTACAAATGTATTTTCATACTTAAACATATATTTGGTTTCTAAAGTCCAATAAAGTGTATACTTCACACGAATATCGTGTTCACACCCACTGCGCGAAGATTCTTAGCACCGTGGGCTGTGGGCGCGTGGATATGCATAAATCATACATACAGGTGTTAATTATCAAGGACGATTATAGAAAACTGATTAATTTGTGATTTAAGGTGTAACACTTGATACCAAACACAATAAATTATGATCAAGAGATAATGGTCGTTTTAGACCCAAATGATGAAACTGGCAATTTTACGAAGAATACGTTAATAGTTAATAATAAAATCATGTGATACTTAACTGTCGCGTGACTAAGAAATTGATAAGAAACGTTTGCAATACCCAGAAAATACTACATAACAACAACAAAAAATAGACAGATAGTTGAAATAACAAAATAGGAAGTCCTCTAAGAAAATAAGTTCGTCAAAGCAAAGTCTCTGAATAACATGATTATTACGATACAGAAAATTCCTACGAAGTAGTATCAATAGAAAACCCATATTAACTATAGAAAAAGCTATGGAACTGACCAACAAAGTTACAATAATGAACAAAGCGTCTCCGTGGTCATAGGACATTATATTCACATACATAAACCATTGTTTTTGCTCATGTCCCGGTTCGAGCGAACAATGGACCTCTAGCCGGCACTAGAGTGGTGCGCCGCGGGACTCTGGCCCGGGAACCGGGATTCAAGTGCTTGTGTTCGCACTTTTAACAGGGGAACTTTTGCAGTGATATTTGAATATGGATGTAAATATGGCCTTTGAAATCTGGTTTTGAATGGATAGAAAATTTTATGTCAAAGAAGTCATTGGTTCGCGATTTGAAGGATTTAAAATGAGAAAAATAACTTCATAAAAAAAATCTCTTTCAGTTGTTAATTTGAATAATATTATATAGTGAGTATAACAATTTTCAATCTATGACTAAATGCTGCACGATCGAACTTACATACCTACTTATATTAAAAAACTAAAGAGTCAGCATTCGAAAACGTACATTTGTTTTAATCTGGCCGTTTTATGCAGAATGCGTTACATAGTTGCTTATGTAAATGATACATCAAGTTTAAAGAGATGCAATACGGGGCTATACGTAAGCAGTATTCGCTTCACCTACAACCGCTATCTCCTTCAATGAGTCGAAAACTGGTTATTGTGCAAGTAGCATCAGACTTAAAAATGAAGTAAACTGCACCTGCTTCTGATTTACATGAAAATATTAATATAGTAATTGGTAATCCCGGGATTTTCCAAACAATTTCACTTCGCTATTTTTATTTGTCTAAAATATACGGACATGAACGAAAAACAATTCAGCAAATAGCGAATATATTTGACCTGGGCTCAAATGTGGTGCAAAAAACCAATCACTTAGCGATTGCGCCGGTTGAGTCAGCAGAGAGAATTCCCGGTTTTGAATAAAATTTAAAGATTTCTGCTGTTCGTGATTTGTACCTACTTCGGGTCTAGAAAGCATTGCGATTCAAAAATCTTATTTGAAACAATATTTAGACCATTTGGATTTTGAAATTAAGCATGTTTTAAGATTTCTGAGAATTTACGTTTGCAAAACTCGAAAATTAAAATCATGCGATTTTTCATGTCACTCATATCCAAAATATCCGTCACACGATAAAATAATATCCGTGACATTTTTCTATAAATTTTTACGGAATCCCGGACCAAATCCCGGTGTCGTCCAACAAAACGTGTCAACACTATCTTCAATAGGTTCCGTATTATAATATTTTTGCGTCCCCCGGGCCAGCGTTGATTGGATGCTGCACGAGATAACTGGGTACTGTTTATGATGTTAATGGTGCATGCTCTGCCGTGGCTGCAAGCACTTAGGGTTCACAAATTAGATGCAGTTTAATTATTTTGTTGTCTAGAAGCATGTTTTAAGGTTTTGTTTTCACGGTTCATTTTGGATCCGTACCTACTGCAGTTATATTTATAGATCGGCTTTAGTCATCCGTATTTTTTTACGTTTAGCTTTTTTATTACGTGCTTTTTTTATTTGTCACTATTACTTTTTTAGGGTAGTTATTGATGAAATAGGCACAGCACTACACCGGAGAGAACAACACAATATGTCTTAAGACGGTTTTTGCCCCACTGTATGGATAATACTGTATTTAGTTAGTGTAAGTGGCTTGTGTAAGCCGTACTGATTAAAATAAAATAAATAAAGATAATTAAATGACAAGGCATATAAAAAGAAAAGGTGTGATGACAGGTGGAAAGACAAACAAAAAAAAATATGTAAATATGCAAGTTTCGTATTAACTTCAGACCGTAGCAACGTAAAGTGAATTATTAAAAAAACCTTTGCCAAAGAGTGGGAGTTAAATAAATACTCATAAAGTTAGACAAATATAGGGATAGACAGGTAATCTCTGTTACAACCTACTCTATGGCAGCATAACAATATGTGCATGTATGAACTACCAGAATAATGGTGTTCATGCTTAAAAGCTTTTGCGGGTAATCACGTCGTTAATTATTAGGTACCGCAGATATAGTGTAATGAAACTCCATTATATTGCGGTGTGTTTTTTAAATATTGGGGTTTTCACTCTTATAAGTTGGGTTAATAAGATATTTTTGTTTTTACATCAAAGTGTGCGAGTTATATTTTGAGTATTGTGCAGCAGATGATTTATGCAATACGGAAAGAACATGACCATTATGTTTGCTTTCTGCTTAGCCGTTTACAGACTTATGATTTCTAGGTTTATTTCTAAGGTTATTTTTCCTTTATTTAGCAGCCTCATAAAATAGATAACAAAATAAAAAAAGAAATAACACTACCATGTGTTCACACAAACTAAAACAAGAATTGGTAACCTATATGTAAAATAAGCACTATCAATTTCACTGAAAATCCTTGTAAGTTTATTTATTTATTTATAAAATCTTACCTAAACCTATCATTACAGATCTGCGATCCAGTGCGATAGATTGGCCTTACAAACTTAATCTTAAATCTACACCCTATATATATTCTTAATCTAAATAACTTGTTATATATAGTGTAACTTTTGCGAATTCACTCAAGTTGCACCACAATACATCAACCCTCTCGTGAACTTCATTGACCACACGTATGGCTCTAGTGAAAGGAGTTCTCGCCAGTAAGTTGGTCCTGGCTGCAGGTTGACATGAAACACACATAATCAAGTTACAGTATCAAGTACCGCCAAAACGTTTCTAAGTCCTAACACACCTAGACGCCCAACTAACTTCTAATCGTATAAGTGATACGTAACTCACCACCTCTCCACACTACCAATACCTACAACGAACAACTTCACAAACATTGATATACAATGTACACGTATACGTATACATTGTATACGAAGCTTGTAAACCGTATACAATTATGTATAGGTTGACAAACTTGAAGCTAACTGAACTCGGAACTTGGACTTTGATATATTATGAAGATTGTTCGCTTGTGAACGCAAACTTTGATGCGGAACAACATTGGTTGGTGAAACGAAAGGTTTACCATGAAGGTTTCATAATGTTCTGGTATACCTACTCATTACATACTTGCCTATGAACATTTGACCTTAAAGATGAAAAGTGTATTTCTTCATTTTTCTCTTTCCAAGTAGGAAATTAGTTTATTGCCTTGGAAATAAATCCAGTGAAATAAAGGAAAAAAAACGAAGGTAAAAACACACATTGCAAGTACGAATGACAAAAAGCTAAACGAGGAACAAGAAGCTAAAAAGTGAGGAACTTTTTTTTTATTCAGTTGAAATATTTTTTCCCATTAACCTGGCAATGTAGGCTACCAGGGATCCAGCGTATGTCCCACGGAGCAATAAGCTAAGCAATCGCAGCCAGACGGCAAATAAAGCAGTATCAATATGGGTCGAACGTAGGCTGTGACGGGGAATCGTCGCCTACGATACTATAAGATAAATCTTCAAATTATTAACACCCACATGGCATCTGGGATCTTCAGACTAACTGCACATGTCATCAAAATCTTCAATAATCAAATTTTTCTCCATTTATTGGCTTGTAAAGCAATAGTAGGGAAAAACGTCGCAAGAAAGTAGGTACTTAATACACAAAATTTTTTTCTTACGCATACTCTGGACTCCTTTGGTCCTTTGGTTAGGAACAAAAAGAATACATACATTGCTCAACATTTATTTTAAGTTACGTACAAAAAGTTTTGTTCAACATTATACAGTCGCTTGGCAAACAATTCCTAATTGATCAATTTGCACTCGCTAAATCAATCAAGTTAACCCAAATTTTTTGAGGCCCAAAATTCAATTAAGTCAACTATGAGAATATAAGATAGTTTCATAATACCACAGACTATTCTTCTTCTTAGCGTATCAAACTATTAGAAAGTCTGTTATTTATAAAAAAGAATTATCTCTAACTAATATACGCAAGATAAGTTATTCGAAATCGGTAGCCACTTTCGTTGTCTCTGACTCAAAGATAAAGCCATTAGGCATACATCTCGCTATCATCTGGTCTACTACCTGGTCTATTACCGCAGTTATAAGCGCATATTGTTTTATTAAATTATGTTGATACCATGAATATCAGAGTCTGGGCGTTATTTCGAAATGTCAAGCCAGCTCGGTCTATTATTTTCACCCACGCGGCACGGGACTGAGAATAACCGTGTGTGAAACCAGTTTCCTCGCACTGTTTTAACTTAAAACATTGTATTTTTCCTCATAAATATACGATTTAGTTAAGTGAATATCGACATTTTACTGTCGACTAGATATCGGTGATATCAATGATAGACAACGTCTTTATTTCAAAGCAGCAAGGGTCATTTTTCGCTGCCTGTTAAAAGCTTAACTTTTATGACAAAAAAAAACACTTGTAACAAAGAGTATTTTTATTTGTAGACCTATGTACTTCATTTCGTATAAGTAGACATACCATGAGTTAGGTACATCTTAAAAATTTACAAGAAAATTCCATTGGTATTGCAAAAATGGGACAAATTAGACTTTTCCTCAACTTTGATTTTTTTATTTAATTGTCGGGTGAGACCTTTACCCAGCAGTGGGAAACTAAAACTAAATAGGTTACATAAAAAAGTTGTCTATCACCATACATACAGACTATATTTTTTTCTTCCCTACTTCTTATTATTATGTTCTATAACATCCTTAAATTGTACAGCAAAGATTAGGATACCTTGTTGGGATTCCTCCACGTACAACAAACGATATTTCGGTATGTCGGTATGTCATTTGGAGCGATTTTGTTTTGTTGTCATCTTTATCGATGACAAATCGTTATGTGAAGGTCTTTAGTTTAAGGTTGTCTGATGCACTTTTGAGAAATGTATGCTGTATTCTTTAACCGACTTCAAAAGGAGGAGGTTGTTAATTCGATTGTATTTTTGTTTATTGTATGTTTGTTAGGCTACTTCGGCTGCAATTGTGATCAGTTCCTATTTTTAGACTTTTGTGTAATTAAAAAAAATACTTTTAAAAGCGACAAACACGAAGTTTATTGCTTATTGAAAAGTTTTTAAAGAAATAAAAAGTTACTACTGATTTGCAGTTTACAGTCATATTATTATGGACATTTTCTTCATCATTCAACTGTACAGATGGTATAGTGTAACTGGTTACCAGTCTAACAGCTTCCACTGCGATGTGTTGCAGGTTTATTCCCAGTAGTGTGATCCACAAATAATTGTTATCTGTCTAGACAGTCTTCGTGACGTCACCTGAATGCCTGAAAATTCTGTTCATATCAGAACTACGTACTTATTTGCTCGGTTATGTATATTTTGATGATGAGGGGGCTCGTGGCTAAGTGTAAGCCGTACGGTTTGACCGATAATCCGATAATACAGGTTAAGCCGCGCTCGCCGCGGTTGCTCCTCCGTGGATGGGTGACCATTTAAACATACCGAGACCCCTCCATGCCTCGGATAGCACGTTAAGCCGTATGTCCCGACTGTCATAATCTAAATGGCATAATCTTTGGCAGTCATTAAGACAATTCTGACAACCAGTCTTTCTATGGGATACTGTGTTACCCAGTAAAATGGGTTGTGGAGGTCAGATAGGCAGTCGCTCCATGTTAAATACGGTATTCAGCTGAATCCGGTAAGACTGGAAGCCGACCCCAACATATTTGGGAAAAGGCTCGGGAGATGATGTATGTTTTGATGATGAGTGTACTTAGTAGTCAAGATCGTAAGATTGCAATGGTATCGAAATTCAATATGCATTCTTGATCTAGGTATATAATATGTTAATGGAATCTTATGTTTTGTTTAGCTAGCTGTTTATAATGTAAACAATAATAAGCTTTCAGATACTTATACTTACTTATACTTTAGCTACGTGCGTGTTCTTCAGTGCTAGGTAGGAAACGAAAATAGATCTTACTGCTTCGTAATTGAGTTGCTTTCAATATTTCGTTATCGTTTCGGACTATGTCATATTTTTAAAGATTATTTTTTTACATTATTTATTCTTTGGGTCTACGATGGCGCATCGTTGGCTTTCATTCATTAAATTATTTGATGTTTATAATTGCATTATTGAATAAAAGCATTTTTTCAATTTCAATATTCAATTGCAATTGTTTTCAGATATCTTTTGTCATCAAAAATCTACAATTCCCATCTCTGACGTCAAATGCCATTATTAGAAATAATTAAATCGGTTTAGATCATGAATATTCAGCCTTTTGTAATCTATTATAATAAATTAGATGAAACAAATGGCAGTAACATCTGTTTTGTGATATGTTAAATGAAACAATTTTACATTTGTAGAATTCGCCTCGTTATAATTATTACAATTTGGCCACAAAGTATTGAATTAAATGCAGTCATTAATTTTGGCAACACTAAACCGGTGTGAACTGTTGAATCCTAGCTGAGTACGTTTGATCCTTTTCCATTTCATTGAAATGTTGATAATTGAAAATGCTATTGTTAGTTAATAACACGGAGCTTCGTATTTGCTCCGTGGTTAATAATAATAATAATATTCCGGGACAACTCACTTACGGTTATCTGATCCCAAGCTAAGCAGAGCTTGTGTTATGGTAACCAGACAACTGATAAACATACTTATATGTTTCTAAATACATACATATTATAGATAAATTACACCCAAATCATCACCCAAAGATTTGTCCTGGGTGGGAATCGAACCCACGACCTCCGGTATAGCAGTCAGGGTCACTAACCACTAGACCAACAGGCCCGTCAGTTATTTTCAGTGGCAACATTTTGATCTTGTTGATTTATTATATTACATAGCGTAGAAGCGATAGTATTTGTACAATGTCACATAGTGATGTATCATAATTAAATCTATATTCATCAATGAAAGTAAGATTTTCCTGTAAACTAAATTATAGCTAATAATTCAAAACAATATTCAGTCTTTCACAAACAGCTACTGTGTGGTGTGATCTTATACATTCATGAACTGACCGCAACGTAGGTTTTTATTTAGCCCACAGGCTCAGTGGAAGAATGCTTGGCCTTTGAGAATAGTACATGTTTGATTCCCAGACAAAATAAGCATGTATGTGAAGTTGGGGTTAGTGTCAGATGTCTTATCGATAAAGCATATTTTTTGAAAGTGCATTAATATTTTCTGCTGATATATTTCACATACGCCATGTTTACCTGTTTACCATGATAAAATAGAGCCCTTAACATAATGAGTACAACCCTATTATAATTAGAACAGCTAATTATATGTTTCCATTCATTACATACATAATAGTTCATTAAACAAATCAGTAGCGGAACATTACAGGCGGATATAAATGTTTTCTAAACACTAATGGGTTAGTCATTAGTTCATTACACTCACCTTTTCCCCTCTATTGAGCGCTCATTGTCAACAAATCGCCCACCGTACTCGCAGGCTCAGGCACAACACTAGGCATGTCGTCACTTCCTATAACACTTCATTCATAAACCAAATCGACCATCGACTTAGTTTCAATCGTTGATCGCACTATTCAGATCAAAATTCGAACTTACAATTCAAATTCAATACCCACTGTCACTGTTTTCGAAATTTGAACTCGTATAACTTTTTTTTACTTTTAGTTTTTTTAGTAAGCGCGTGTGTGTCAGTCGGTGCGCGCGCGCGTTTGAGCACGCGCCGAAGCCTCCGAGAATCGCCCCCGCGATTTTTAGCGCGTGGGCGCGAGCCAGCCGGCCCCGAATTTGCGTAATAAATTTAAGCAATAAAACTACTTAATAATATGTACGGTATTCCTCACTAGCTTATCTTATTGTCAGATGAAATCGAAACGACCGCCGTCAGCAGGGGACCGCATGAAAATGGCAAGCTTTCTTTATAAGCGTATGTTAGAATTTTAAATGAGTATCGAATAATGCATTCGACATAAAAAGCTATCGGCGTCTGCTAACAATATTATGTGAGCCGGTGCGTTGGGAAGCGACTTGTCGAGGAGTACCTTGTATGGAGAAACGGGTTCGTCTGCAGTCCCACACGTTCGACTTTTTGCCGTTCGGTGCAGGAAAGAGGTAGGGACGCCAAGGCCAGTGTAGCGTGACCTCCCCCGTCCCTTAACCAAACACATAATGTACGAGGTGATGCAGTAACAAAAGGAGTAGCAGGTGTCTGCGTTGAATGGTCGTTTTCCGCTAAGGAAGGAGCGTTGTACAGATCGTGTGCTTGCAAGCCACGTCCTGCCTTCAGCTTCATACATTCGTAATGAAATCGTCGAGTCGCTTCTGAGTCCTAATTAGACGTCTCCTATGGTGCCGCGAGAACGCCCAAGTAATGTTTCGGCATCCTAAATAGCTCTCATTTTGCTTAGTGAAACCTTTTTGCTGCGACTAAGATAATAAGCTGAACAAAACACTTTTGTATAAGAACTGAGATCATCGCGACTTTAGGACCAAATATTTAAGATATTGCTTTACTTATAGGATTTAATTGTGCAGTTTAGAATATTAGATCTTACTTTTTGCGTGAAAGGCCGTCTCTCTTAAATATTTTGAATTCTTTAAATAGATACTTATTGATTGTTGAGTTGTTTTTAGATTTCTATACTTGAGCTTATGTTTAATTCATAACTAAAAGAAGCTACATATCAAGAGATTGAAATCAAATGACATGTTTACGTTTCAAAAAATCCTAATTCAAAACACAGTACCAATCTGTTCAAGTATTTTTTTATTCTCAATTTCGACCAACGGTTTAATTCAGCGATATTGGCGTTTTTAAATGAACATATCCAAATGAATGAATGGCTACTAAATTGGGGCCTTATGTTGAAACCCGCCGTGGGTGTACGCCTGTACGCATGATACTTTCCGACTCCCACACAATGTAATCCGGGGTTTACGGATCGTTATACTGTTTTAACATAACTATATATATAATATATACGTTTGTGTAGCCATAAAATCATATTTACAGTTCACGTAAATTATTCTGTGACGTTTAGTTACGTAGTCAATTGTGTTATTGCAAACACTAAATCAGTTTGATGTCATATTTATAAATATGAAGCTAAGTTATTAAATCTCATTTCCGATATCTAATAAAGTTGTTCAAGAAACATAAGAAATATTAAATCACATAAAGACGTTTATTAAAATATGAAATTCAAAATCAAACTCAAGACGCAAGACAATATTACCATGAAAATGTAAATATTTCATACATAAACTTGTACATTAAATTAATTAAAGTTCAATAATCGACATCCAACAAAATAATATTTCGTAACAGCAAACAATGATTTACCCAATTAGAAAACAATTTCTAAATACAACAAAATTAATTCATTCTTCGTAAATGTAAATGTTTTTCGTCATTAATATTACCATAATTAAATTATTCACGGATAGGAAGACCTTTGAAGTGCCTATAAAGATACAAATAATGTTCGGCGATGCCGCGATGGATGAAATCAATAGATTTGTTAATGTATGACTGTGGGTGTTATTAAATACCATAGGTCATATGATGTTGCACTCAGTATTTGACAAGAGCATTTCTGGTCCTTGTAGGCATAAGGTTGTCTTACTTTGATAATGAATATTAATCTCACTCTGAGGTTTTGCATTTGACTAAGTTAACTATTATGAGGCTGACCGTTTAGCTTAGATCAGCATATAGGACTCATCACCGTAAAAAGTTTGGTTACTTAGGTACCTTAGGAGTTATATACGTATAATTAAACAATGTTGCATCGCAAATTATTACGTAAGTTTTGATCCCATCATTGATTTGCAATTGTCATATAAAATTGCATTATTAGTACGTAAAGTGTGTTTAGTTTATTTACACCTAGTTTTCTAGGCCAGAATTACAAGAGAAAAAGGTTTCCATTTTTCTGGTCCTTTGATACATTTTCTAAACTAAACATAAAAGTACTGATTCAGTTCAACAGTTTGTGCATTTCCATTTTTTATCCAGATTTTTGTACTTAAAATAGTTGATTGGCGATTTCAGATCGTGAAGAAACCTGGATTCCAATATTGGGATCTGAAATCACCAATCCGCAATTGAGCAAGCGTGGTGATCAATGCTCGTGCCTTCTCTATATGGGAAGAGGCCTGTGCCCAGCAGTGGGCCGTTTAAAGGCTGAAATTACTGTTATTATTATATAATATAGTTGATGGAACATCAGTGATATAGATCATTATCATAACAGTTTTGATTATGCATCGATAATTTAATTGAACGGCACGTCAATAAATATAATAGGCGATGAAACGCATAGTTGATGTTGTATACTATTTTGTCACACGTTCTAAATATTACAAACACATTATAATTATATAATTATGCTAATGGACCAATGAAATGAATTGCCTTAAGCTTAATTTAAAGACGGTCATTAAGGTTTTAAATGCGATGAGAAAGGGCTTGGTATACGGCGTGTTTGATTTTGTGTTTGTTTTTTACTGTTAGATACTATTTGCTTTGTCTAGGAGAACTTATTTATCTACCGTTTCCTCGTAGAGACGCCTTTGCCCAACGGAAGGACAGTTGCGTGTTATAATTTTTATAAAAAACTGAAATAAAAGGAGTACCACAGGGCAACGTCCTTGGGCCACTACTATTATTTCTGAAAGTTATTACTGTATTTACAATGGTTTTATCATCTTTAGTTTTATGGTTTACACATCGTCGTTCTACCAGAGCACTAGAAGGTTGGAACTTACTTATTTTTTATTTAATTATTTATATGCGAGGGTCACGTGAAAATGTGTTTACCTATTTCAGAAATATTCCATATATATCCCAGTCCCTGTCATCATTAATTTATTATCCTTATTAATAGTATATTGTAATATGTTTAGTTTAACGTGTTCAATGAGCTGTTGTTCGCCGTCAAATAATATCACTAATTAATTTACGTAAACAAGTTTATACAGGCATTCGCTTTTACTATTATGTCCGTATATTGTGCGCATATTTTAGTTTGATATATAAAAATAACATGTCAAATTTTCAGAGGTTGTGAGCAAATATTTTAGTATCTAGAATATGTCTGGTTACAATAGGAACCAAGCACATTTTAGCTTAAATATTTTAAACAATAAACATAAGCCAAATTTAATTATAATTATATTATAATAAGCTTGCAATAGGACCAAGACTATTCAAACCAACATTTAGATAACTAGGTATTAGGTTCAAAATCACTCTGTTTGTTTTAATAATTATATTATCACAACCTGTGCTTTTATCTAAATATTCAGCGTCGAATGCTTATCCTTAACCATCGCAAGAATGTCAAATAAAACAAAATAGACGATTTTGGGGCATTTTCATTTTCAAACTAAGTTTCTATTAAAAAAAAACAAATGACGTCAAGACCATTCCCAATTTATTTGTCAACGAAAAGAACAAAACTCGTTTCAACAATCAATCAATATGACTTATCTACTAAATAAGATAAATAGAGACGAAATCGCTAAGAAAGGGATATTTTTTGGGACACGCCATTGCATTTTCAAAAGGTCTTTAAATATTATCCTTCTTCGCCTGAGCAAAATTCTTCTAGTAATATTTTCCACTTTATTTACCTTAGAATGCAAATGACGTTTTGATAGAATCTCGTCTGTAATAACTTCATAATCGTTTATTAGTCATTCATTAAATACATTATGACCTGGACTTCTACAGGTCAAGCGAAGTCCATTAATTGAAGATATTAGTTTCATAATATTGAAACGGATTAAATACTCGTATGAATTTTAGAAAAGATCCAAGTTATTCGGAAATTGAAAATGAACATCCTATTTCTATAATCGCTCTGGTGCCTTTTTTCGTTCCACATGGTGTCTTTCTTTAGGTTCGTTAATGTATATTTTTTTAATGTTGTTTTCTTTTAGGAATAATACAATATAAACTAATATGAGTACCTATAAACAAACGAAGTATGTAGAACATACAAATCTACTTATAAAACCATTATTATATACGAAGAAACCATGTAGGTACTACAAGTTACCTTACGGTCTATTCCATAGTACCTAAATATCTACTTATAGATAGTATAAGATACAAAATAACTTCATTTTACTATATCTATTTATTTATTTATTTAGAGATCAAAACCTTAAAAACTATCCTTCCAGGTAAATATGCAACCCAATGCGATAGCTAGGCATTTAAAAATACAAATACAATCAACTACTACATAATAATAACAGACAAAATTAAATAAAAAAATATATAATATATAACATATCTCAAGTATATTATCTCTAATTTCCTTTTTAGGGCGGTAATATATACATTATACTAATAGAAAACCTGAGGTTCCAAATAACGCGTACCTAAGGACAATTTGTTACATTCCAGAATTTCCTTAGTTAAATAGAATTACTGAACACACTCACAAATATACGGTAACATAAATGTTGTTCGACAAATAGGGAAAAAGACTATAAAGTAAACAAAGCCTGTATTTATGTAGTATTAGAATGTTTGCAAATGGCTTCGGTCGCTGGTTCTATTTCCCCTTTCCCGAGAGTGTCTTTTTTCCGTGAAAAAAGGCTGATTGTCCCACTTTTATAGTTCTGTATGTTGTTTACTGTGCCTATTTAATACAAATCTGGTATTACAATTAAGGTAAGTGTAATAATCTATATATATAAAAATGAATCCCTATTTCCCTTGGTCACGGCATCACGCGTGAACGGCTGGACCGATTTCGCTAATTCTTTTTTTGGTTGTGTTTGTTATTGTCAGGAGAAGGTTCTTAAATAAAGAAAAAGTTTGCAAAATTGCGCTTTTGTTACGATAGTGATTTGTTGGACCCCTAATAATACAAAGGCACCGGGAACGGGACCTAGGTATTCACGCGGGTGAAACCGCGGGGCACAGCTAGTATACGATATAAAGGAAAGTAAAGTTTTAGTCTTTCATTACATTTTTTTTTCGAAATAATTTAACAAACTAAACAATTACAAATGTAGCCAACTTTTTCTTATTTCGTATCAAGGTTCTTCTTTTTAGATTTGACCAGCCAATAACATAGCAAACACGTAGAACTTACTTGAGTTCAACCTTTTGTCAGCAGAACTTTTGGAAAAACATTTGAACATAAGAAATAGCAATAACTTCTGATATGCAAATATACCTGGGGAATTGGTACCAAATTGGCCAATTCTACCAAATTAAACCTTAAAATAATAAACCCACGACATCTTTAAAGCCATATCTGATCTACACTCACATATAAAACCAAACAAAAGTGAAACGGAAATAATTCCAAGCTCTTGACGTGATGAATCAATTCAAAACTCGAACAATAGCTACCTATTAAACATTGTACACTGTTTGACTCTCTGACTCACAATCGTATTTACTGACAAAGCTCCGACATCTGGGCCCCGTCAGATCAGTCCAATTAAGTATCAACATGCAAATTTAAATCACCACAAAAACAAGCGAATTTAAACTCTATGTTAAGGCCTTAAAGTTTGTTATGACTGTAAAGAAATGCATTTCTGGATTGCGATTCTCTTCCCTCATTTTGATGCCAATTTGCAATATGAAAATGTTATCGTGAATTATTAGTTGGTTGTTTCTGCTTTGCATAGTTTGGCTTGCTTTACTTATATTGATTCGTAGAAGAAACCTTTGCTTACAGACAACACTAATTATTTCTCGGAAGGAGTTAGTTTAACTTCTTTGTAGGTGTTAATGGAGACATTAAAACCTGACAGCTGTACAGTCGAGAACAAAAGTCGTTTACTTCCTGTTTTATCTTCAACTCCATTTGGTTTGTATCTTATTTCAGGTTTTATTTTTACTTGATTAATGTATTATTTATCTGTTATGTCGATGATTGTACAAATATTTTTGTGGTTCCAGTATTATTTTTATTGTGATTTCCTATACAAAGCGTATCGTCACAGTATCGTTTTGTAAATAAACACAGTGGCGGATTTACCAGCAGGCTAAGTAGGCTTGAGCCTAGGGCGGCGGATTTTGGGGGGCGGCAAATTTGTCCCAAAAAAAAAATTGTCTTACAGAAATAAAAAATAAATAAATACCTCAATGTTATTAAATTGCACCACTTAACTTAACCTGTCATTGACAGGTTAAGTGGTGCAATCTAATATTTAACAAGATTTACCGAATGTAAATTATTTTGTAATCTGTGTTCATTCATATTGTGTAAGGGTATTAAGGCAAACTTTAGTCCATCTTATAAGCAATACATAATTGAGCTTTTCTTAGCTCAGAAATAACATTACTTCTTGTGTAACCTACACTAAGTCAAGGGTTGTAAAAATATCCCCTAGATATATAATATGATCCCTAGTTTACAGTCATACCAATAACGGAAAAAATCTAATAAAATAAAGACAATACACAAGTCGTGTTATTCCATGCAAGTTGCAATTTCATTGACAAAAAAAATAATATTATGATTAATTGATTATGACTACACGGAGAAAAGTATTATACTAAAAATTATTATCTTTTTTAAAAACAGTCATATTCTGTTTCAAATGTTGAATCAGGAATAAAATGTAGTAATATATATATTGTTATAGTAATATAATATAACAATAATTATCAAGCTTCAGCAAAAATTATATTTCTCAAGTTACTAAACTTTACCTACTGGAAACTCAAAAAATTACAAACCGGCTTAGTAAATTTACTATTTATCTTTTTTTTGTCAACCATTTATTAAAAATTAGTAGGTACAAGTATTCTTATATAGTTTAATATTTGTGATGAGAATACCAATTGTTTAGAAACTGTGCGGTTATTTTTGGAATCCAATGTCTTTAAATATCAGTATCATGCTTACTAGAAATTCGTTGCTGCTTTATATATGTATTGATTTCATGGATTACATTATTTAGAAGCTCAGAAAATTTACTAAACAGGTTTAGAATAGGTAAATGTTATTAGAATAGAAAATTTACTGGACAGGTTTAGAATGACTGTAATCAGTTCTTATTTTTCATAATATATAATTTTTTTTTAAACAAGGAATCATTTTTTAGTCTTTTAATTCTAAAACATTTTCTTCCACCGTCTTTTGATCGTGTAGGGTATCGAAATGCAGAGGTCAGAAGGGGCGGCAAAATTTGAATAGCCTACTGGCGGCTAATGTCTTAATCCGCCACTGAATAAACAATAATAGGTACATTTCGCTATTGTTTTCAAAAATAAAACAAATTGTTTTATGGGGTTTCAATAACGTTAAATTATTTAAATAAAATATGTGACATTTAGAAAGAGATTGATGTCCCAACCTGTATGATACGCATTGAATAACTGTTTTAACGCAAAATAAATTCAGTGTATCGTATTTTGTTTTTATTTATTTACTTTCTAATAATACTCTATTTTTAAAGTTAATAATTCAAAAAACTAAAAACCTAATAAGTATGTATGTAAAGATAGCCAAAGTTTAAAAGTTTAATAGAAGGCTCATAAAGTGGAATGTCTGACGCAATGTAAGTAGGTGTGCATGTTTATGCTGCTGTACATATGCAGATTCAGTGACATGAATACATATATTACAACATGGCCAAAAACACACATACACCACCTAAGCTTAATGAGAACTTTAAGAAATTAGTTATATTTTGTACCTACCGACTGTTATTTAATAACAGTTCTCTTTAATGTCATCTTATTTATTTTATCTACTTTCAATCTAGTAAAATTTATAGAAATAATCTGAAATGATTGATGGGAATTGGAAATTGGAAATGGAAATGGGATTAAGAAGAAAACTGTAGGCGTCTTCTTGATAGTTCTATTTCTAACAATAGGGTAGATGACTAGATGTGAAAAGTCAACATTTATTTAGTCCGCCATTTAGATAATCAAAATATAATAGACTATTGATATAGACTAGTGATTTGATAAAAGAAAAAATACGTGATTTTTTCTTTTATTAAATCCATAAAAAATATACAAAGATTAACGCTTTAAATGGGGGCTTGTGACGTCACGGCTAGGTACCTACAATTTATGCTTGGACGTGACGTAACGCAAGAATTGTAGTCGCTGTATCTTCATAATTCTTTGTTTACGGGACAAAACAAAAAATACGTATCAAATGGTATCAAATATTTTTTTGTTATCAAAAGATGGACACAAAACAAAACTAGTCATAATCCCTATTAAAGTATTTTAACACTACTAATAACCAGAACAAAAATCCATTGACAAAACTCAAATGACATCAATATTCATGCGTGCGTAAGTAGCTATGTATGTATGTTACCATGTAAGTAAGTATCTAACACACACTATCTATCGTAACTACGTCAAAAAGTAACGATTTTACTAAGAACAGTTTTATCAGGATTCGTTAACCTATTTTTGACGAATGATTAATCATAAATTATTAAATTCAGATAAGTTCAAGAACATGCTTACAGAAATACCAACTTTCTTCCAAATGACAACTCCAATAAATTATCATATTTCAGTACTTAACTAAAAGATGTACGCGATAGAATGAATAGAATTTCTTCAATCTATGTAGAAAGATGCTATGTAATTGAAACATAACATAACATACCATCACGCCTGTATCCCCGAAGGGTTAGGGCAGAGGTGTACCAATGTACAACCACAGTTCGCCGGTATGTTTAGGTCCCATGTAATAGGGGGCGAGCCTATTGCCACTAACGGGGCAGAAATCCAAACTCCGACCTGCTACTGAGAATTTCATAGAAAAACCCAATAACACCTTGGTCGACTTGGGAATCGAACCCAAGACCTCGAGCGTAGCAGTCGCGCTTAGAACCACTAGGCCAACGAGGCAGTTTGTAATTGAAGTTGGTAATCTAAAAATGACTATGATGATGTAAAACGGCTTTAAAGTTAACACATGTTTAAAACGGACTACCTAACTTCAATCACGAGTAACGTAAATAAACTTAGGAAACAGAAGAATTATTATAAAATATTTAAAATCGTTATCGCTAAAAAAGACAATAATTTGAACATACGTCATCGGTTCTTGAACCCGCCAATATTCTCACATAATAATAATTTAATACTGATAATAATATGCTTTTCCATGTAGTCAATGATATTGCGACATATTTACTGAATCATCGATAGACATCTGGTGATTTTGTTGTATCATTTTAATTATGGTTTGTAATTTCACTAGTAAGTTTTGCAGTAGCTATCTGTATGTAAGTATAGTATGTCAATTGCAGTAGCGCTTCTGATAGGTCATAGATCAAAGTAGGAGAAAAGGAGAAAATATTTGAAATAAAATGCCTGGGCTTATGTTAAGTGGTTGAAGTTCAAAATACATAGGCATAGGTTATTTATTTATTGAAGGTTTTAACCACACGTAAAAAAAAACGATAAATATCATTATCCACTAGCTGAATCCTTGGTTTTACTCGCGTAGTTCCTGTTCATTAAAGAGTACCTGTCCTATGAGTTTTTCCAGATTATGAACAATATAAGTTCCAATTTTCTTTCAAATATTACTTTTAGCGTCTGCATGAAAGAGCGACTTCCTTCCAACCTCACAAACAAAATTCTGACAGATCAGCGCTCGTAACCGTTGATAATGTCCTTCTCTAATAAACGAAGGTATCGTAATCTATAAACTCAGTAGAGACCAATATTGTCAGGCCGTAAACCTTCAGAGCTACGAAGATATTTCCAATTCAATATAAGCTCAACAAACAATCAAAGTAAAACAAAAGCGTCCAAACAGTGAGTCCGTACCTAATTGAAATAAACAGTAGTCACTCCGGTGCCCATAAACACTATCTCTAATTACATTATTGCCACGTGTACAAATATACAAGTAAATACATACGTACAGGTAACAATTATTATATCTTAGGAATGAAACATGAATTCATTTTGGAATACAGAGTTTGAAAGATCGGAATAAGGACTACAAAAAAAAAACAAATTAAAATGTTTTAAATGAACCTTCCTACTGATCAGTAGTGCTATTCTGTAACATTATTTTCATGTCTCGACAGCGGAATCCGCGGTGAGATGTCAAATACGTATTCTCGAATTTGAATTCTAAATCAAGGTCAATTGGGTTCACTTTTGAAGTGAGCTTTATTGTCACTCAGGTGAAGCTCGATACCGAAATTATTTACAGAATAGACATTCAGGCTTACTAAAACTACTAATGAGTGCAGTCGAAGGAAAACGAAATGCACATAAATATATACTGGTTTTTTTTACACGACTGCCCAAAAAGGAGTGTTATGTTTTCAGGGTTCATGTATGTATGTATGTATGTATGTAATATGTATGTATGTATGTATGTATGTATGTTTGTGAGTTTCTTTATTCCACCATAACTTCTAAAAGGCTTGACCGATTTCAATGTTTGTGGTATCGTTAGAAGCTTTGAGTTATCCCGAGTGACATAGGCTATGTGGACATTAAAAAATGGTCAAGTGTGAGTCGAAATCGCCTGCAAAGGGTTCCGAACGTTATTTTTTTTGTGTTGTGTCATGTTTTTTTGTTGTTCACTAAAAGGTATTAAATAAAAAATTAATAATTAAAAAATTAAAAAACACGCCTGCCATGTCAAAAAAAAAATTAAAAACAAGTCAAATATTTGCAGTCGGGGTCGGTTACTTGGAACAATTCATTACAGGAACCCCGACTGCAAATATTTGACTTGTTTTTAATTTTTTTTTTGACATGGCAGGCGTGTTTTTTAATTTTTTAATTATTAATTTTTTCACCTGTCAGTCCTAATACAGTTTGGTTTCCTTGTTTTCATTTATAGTTATTCTTACCTGGGAAATCCTCATTGACTTTCTCAGGGCTAGAAAAGACGTAGAAAAACGAAGAAAACTACCGGGTTCTTCTTTATCGTTTGAATAATATTAAAAAGTATTCCCCAGTTGTACAAAATGATCCCTGACCTAACTTTATTTGAAGCCTAAATACCGTACCTAAATCAGTTTGGAAATTGTTAAATTCTATAATTGCTAAGGGCTCAAAAATTAAATTCGGAAACTTTCGAAACTTTACAGCTATTACAAAAAGGAAAGTTATGATGGTTGGGTGTTAAAATGATTGCTATTATACCGTTATTAATGGATGGATTTTATTAGATATATTAGCGGATATCACTTATAATGCTAGCGAAATAGGAACTTTTTGTTGGATGAAGTGCAAATCTATACCGATCAATTGCCAGTAATTAAACCGGAAAATAAGGTATTTTTCCTTGAACAAAGGAGCCTAGTTACAAATAACGGCTCAAAAGTAGGAATGTTGACATTACCATAATAATATCTATAATAAACATTTATAAAACTTATTACAAAATTTGGTAATTGGATTTCTAAATCAGCTCAGCCATTTTTTTCCAATATAACGGACCTCTAAAAATTAACAAACAATCATATAGGGTAAATACGCCATATGTCGGCCCCCCCCCAATCGTCGGCCGTCTGCACATTTTTATCTTGCGTTCGTTCCAAGGGTAATGAAGTGGTAATTTTACTACTCGAATTGCAACCTAAGTTCATATTCTATACGCACAAACTGTCACTATCCTATTACGTCACCCGGTCTTCACACACTGAGCGTCAGCAGCGATCGCGCCGTTGAAGAGTCAAGTTCTTAGTTAAAGTAGCTTACTTGATGAGAATACCCACGCTTCGGGGATTGATATTACAACGGTAAGACGTTTCTTTATTTTTGTTTTAAGCTTTGTTATCACTAAAAAGTTATTTTTACTATATTTTGACATTGTTTTTTTAACGTTTTTCGTATTATTTTAAATGAAAAATAGGAGGCCGCCATTAGAATACCAGTTTCGGCTTAAAACCGAATTCTCGGCCGGGGCCGACTTAAAGTAAATGCAGTCTGTTTTACAAATTCCAATTCTACCAATTCCATTTGCTTAATAGGAGTATTTGCAAAGCTTAATAGGTTAATAAATATATTTTACGTTTAGTCGCTAAATACCGGCCGGGGTGATCTTAGTTGAATGTCGAGAAATAAGGCACACACAACAGGGGCCGACTTTAAATATATTAAATATCGTAATGTCGGCCAGCCTCGAATTTGAACGCTAATATACAGGCTGATTACTTTTGTATTTTTTCATTGATTGTGTGGGTAGTCATTTTTAATTTATTTATCAAACTTATTTTCTCGAAATTGAATATATGTTATGTACCCAATACAAAAATTTATTAACATTTTAAATAGGTTAAGTTTGGATGTAGAAGTTGACAGTATCGAAGACATAATTATGTATATTATTCATGATAGCTAAATATGGTTTGGGATACAATTGAAAAATGTTTTTTGGAATTTGCTGATTATATTTATTCCGATGTTTAACTTAGTTATAATTATAGTAACTTTTAAACAAATTACCCTAAGACAAATACAAATGTATACTCCTGCCAAAATAAATCATGTTGATTATATTTTTCAGTGTCTTAATTTTAAACACCCTATATCCGGCCGACATTTGGGAAAAACACCGCCGACAATAGGCCGCGAACGGCCGACTTAAGGGTTTTTTCGTCTTCAACGCATCTAAACCTTAATCCTTTTTTATTTTAGTAGAAAAGTCAAATTTATGCCTAAAAACATAAAATAGATTTATCAACCTGTCTAAAACCGCAACACAAGCTATCCTTTGTTGCAAACTGGTGCAGCCAGAGCATTCCAAAGTTAGAAAATCCGTAAGGGGGCCGACATTTAGCGTATTTACCCTATCATTAGAATTCTTTATT
This sequence comes from Autographa pulchrina, assembly GCA_905475315.1. Taxonomy (NCBI): domain Eukaryota; kingdom Metazoa; phylum Arthropoda; class Insecta; order Lepidoptera; family Noctuidae; genus Autographa; species Autographa pulchrina. The sequence goes on along the minus strand of FR997786.1, from coordinate 4,980,390 downwards.
TCACAACGGGACCCTAAGCACTAGAATCAAACATTTCTAACATACGGGACCCGAAACAAACAAGCGGTCGGTAACTCGATCCCTTATATCCGTCCCGTCTCCCTCTCGACCGCACGATTTGCATCGTACATTATTTTACAACAAATTATAATTAATACGTCCACATTGAGCAGTTCCGTGCCTTCGATAAAGTTCGATAATATTGTTTGTCGACCCCACACTTTGACCCCACGATAAGACATCTTAGTGTCGTGTTATTTGGTGTTCGACCGGCGAATCGGATGGTTCAACATGGATCTATGATGTGCAACATGTTTTTGTGTGTGATTTTTCTGTGTTTGTGCGCCACGGGATCGGTTTACGGATCGCCGAGTAAGTACAAGTTACTGTCCTACTCATTTTGTAGCTAAGGACCTAATCGTTGTACATCTGTTATCTTGTTCGTCATGATTGGTTCTAATTCTAATCCTACGTTGGTACATAACCTACCTATTATAAAATGTGTCCTTTTCATAGAGATTTATATCTAGTCTTCCAGTGACAGCAATAATGAATGTCTTCTTTAACTAAATCCCATAGTTACTTACGCTTAGGAAGGTACATAAGAACATAAGTATTAACCTACCCACATAAGACGTTATATGCGCATCACTACGAATTATATTGTTTCCTATTGTCCTTCTTGTCAGTAGGACTAGGACCTCATTGGAAATCAGACAACCCGGATTCAATCATAACTGTAATCATTATATTAATGGAACGTTGAAGCTCAATAAGCAACAATGCTATAGTAAAGTAGATTATTACATAACCTAATTGAAGATTCTCGCAAAGATCACACTACGTAGATACACTTCTAATCAGTCATATTCATTACTTAAGCACCTACTTAGTTGACAACTATCAGAACTGAAATATTTACTACATACTAAAGAAATATTCATAAGTAACTAAAACAGCTGATTGGGAACAAAGCAATTGAATTAACCGTTGATGGACCACGAAAGACGTGGTGGTATTTACATATTCAATTTATTTGTAAATTATTTGCAAAAGGCAATATAGAACCCACAAATCGGGAAAGGTAGGCATTTGCCTACCGGTGGATCAGTGAACGAAAAGTATAATTATAATGTAAAAGTAATAGGAATTCATTCAAACACTGTCCAACGTTTGTATGTGGTAACACTGATTCTAACAGATTGTTGCTAGTCTAAACGTCTTTCTGCCTATCCTTGGCTTGCGGTTGACATCTACCTACATAAATAGCTTAGTTAGTTAACATAGGCACAGACTATTTGTCTTCTCAAATCGACTAGAACCGATTTCAAAACTTTGAAATTAATTTATCTTAAAACCACAACATGGCGATAGCAAAGTTACGATAAATTTAAAACATCCTTTTAATATGTAATTTGGTTCTTGGTAATGTGAATATGGTTTTAAGTTAATTAATTGTTTAAATATCTTTCGTGGTAAAACATAGATATTTGAATTCTCAGCGTAGGTGTTACATAATTATAAAATTTGGATTTTCAAGAAAAGGAGAAAGAGAGAGAAGGTAACTACCAGAATCAGCCACAAAGGTCAAACTCGTAATTTATAAGTTTTAATATAAATTAGACCTTTGCGCATGTATTGTTTCTCCTTTCTCATTAGGCACGAAATATTTTTTTACAGACATAGGTAGGCGTACCTTTTTGAATACCTTTGACTCTTTTTTTTAGTCTTAGATATATAAAAAATATATACACGCCTGCTTACTTAATTAATTGAAATGTATTACGTAAAGACACTTTTCTGATATTTTAACAAGTTTTAAATCAAATATTTTGGGCCATAAACTAATTAGGCAACATTTAATCAAAGCCGGTATAAATACAAACTAGCCTACCATATTGTCTATATTAAACCTATAATTTAACCTTTTGATGTAGATCATATTATTATTATTATGACATGCAAATATCGTGTCCTCCACCTCACGCGACATTGAACTAAAGTAATCTGTCTGCTTCCTATCTGAATAGAATAAATGGCAAAATCTCTAGATTCAATTACAGTGGCTACTTAAAGCTTGGGAGTGAAATGTCACGTCATTGTATGTGTAGATGAGTTCAATCAACTAAATTGATCTGTAAGCCCGCTGTTCCGTTTGACGTGACGGCGTGACATGTTTTATTGCGGGACATTCCTGCCTTGTTTCTGACATTGTTTGACGGTCATGAACAAATTGTTTGTAGTGGGATAGATTGTTTTTGGGAAGCGATGTATGTGCAATATGTGTACCTTATATTTTGTATCTTTGAAGAGTGCCCTATCCAATAAAATACGCTCTTTATTGCCATACATAAGTCGTCATTTTAATTAATTTCAATAACAGTTTTAAATCTCTTTTCCTTCTTGCAACTCTTTTCTGTTTCGCGCATACCTCATTCGGAGGTTTTCTGCAGTATATTTAGACTTAGGCCTCAAAAATTACTTTAATTTACATGTACCTACTGCAGACGATCTCTTCGGTTTTACAAATAGAAAAACCGCATCATAATGGGTGCATCCATAGGCTTTAGACCATAGAAAAGCACTCCTATACGCATATAAGTAGTATAACTCATTTCTTGGAGACTTTTCACACTGTGTTTTAAAAACAAATGATTGTGTATACCTACTCTTCGGAAAAACATCATGGAATATATGTATAAGTTCTATCTGGTTGCTGTTCCTTACCAAGTTTTAATTCCTGGTAATTTCAATGTGTCCATTGGAACTAAACAATGCAACAAAGTTTATGATGTATTCTTTCTTACGATTTTTTATATGAGAATTGTGATATTTGTAAATTAGCACTCCGATTACCGACCTACCTATATTATGATGTATTTTTTGCTTTCATTCACTCCAAAATTGTTTACAAAGCAAATGTGCACCACACGTTGGTATGACTATCCACAGTCTTACACAAAAAGGTCAGGATAAGGATCGCTAAAATTTACTATTTATCTACTCGACTGAATCTGCGCGTTTCACGTATCATCTCAGATTTATTACGCGTCATAAATTATGGCGAAGGACATACGGTACTCTTCCTGTATGTCAACTTTCGTGTGAAAGATGGGAAAGTGGCTGAATGAGTTTATTTTTTATTATATATTTTAGTGCAATAAAGAACTCTTACGTAAATACAGTTCGTCACCTTGTTTTAACCCATAATACTGTCCTAATTCACGTCAAGCATATTCTAGTAACTTTCTATACTTTTCTGCCAATAATTGTGATGGAACTGATTCCTGTCTTTTAAGTTTTGTGCATTTTGTTGAAGTGAAAAGGTTGGCCACTTGAATCATATTCTCATGACTGTACATACCTCACGTTAAAGGACTTCTATTCATATACGATACTTTGTTAAGAAAATGGCATAGATACCTAAATACGAAAGCATTGATATGATAAGAGTGAGCTAAATATATTCAAAGAGACGTCAACACGTGTTTATGCTTATTTAATTGTGTCTCAATGAGGATGTCTAATAGGCACACATTATAATAAATGTTGAATGGGCCTGCTCTCGCGATAACTGTTTGACTTGTGACTTCTTATTATGTTATTATGTCTTTAATGAAGGATGCTTAATTACTGGTATCGCTTTACAATTTGTCATTGATTTCTGTTTAGCACTTAGTTACTTGCAAGAAATAAGTGATTGAATATTAAACTATTCACTTGAAGCCTCTTCGAACTTTCTTTTTTTTTAAATAGTATAGTAGTTTTAAATACTTTAAGATTTTAATACAATGTTACATAAACATAATTGTTACTACTTAGAAAAAATGTGCACATATGTATCGTAGAAAGAAACGAGCTTGGAAATGTCAACTATGAATGATATACGTCAAATTCACGTGCTTTCATGACTGTTTGTAAACAAACCAAAGTATTTTGTTACATTATCTTGTAATTCTGCGTGAAAAATAAAGGATTAAGTTTGTGTCTTTCATTACAGATTCACTAAAGGATCCGTACATATGTGGGCCACCATCATGTGCACGTAAGTAATAAACTGTTAAATCTACAACCGAATTATTTCTTTTTTCTTGGATAAATATTGTTTTAATACAAATAACTAAGAACGTTATTTCTTATGAATTAAATAACTTGTAAAGAGTATTTTCAATTAAAATTACTTGTCTGTTAGGTATGTAAAATTAAAAAAGCTGAGACCTTAACATAACTTAAATTATTGTATTTATTTATTTTTACTTTCAGCCTCGGAAAAGTTTAAGTATCTATTAGATGTAATTTACCACTATGAGTACAAAGTTAATGTGGAGACGTACTTTGCTGGCTCCAGTAACAATCGCTCCACATTGGATGTCCGGTCTGTTGTAAGTATTTCACTATTTAACAAATAACTCATTAAAACATTACAACTATAGAGAGTAAATCTTTCCCACAGACTTACAAAATTACAGTTGTATGTATAATTCAGTATTTTTTGCTGTACATAATGAATATATAAATATGTTTTATTAAATCTATTCTGGCTTGCCTAGAATGCAGTATAAGTAAATCGTTTATTCCATTTAGAAACATTTTATCTTATTCCATATTTCATAAAAAAAATTAAAAGAATAATATATAATAAAGTATGTTGGTCTTTGATGTCATAAGACTATTTTTATAAAAAAATGCATCACTTCTATTATAATAAGTCTCTCTAATTATCTATTATAAAATACTTCTGTCAATAAAACTGTGGACTGATGTACAATACATTTGTTTTCAGACTAAAGTCCAGTTCATAAGTCCGTGTGAAGGGTTTCTGCAGCTGACAGATGTCACCCTACTGGACCAGGATGAGAACTATCCAGTGGAGAGGGCGGAGAAGTTCATACATGCCGTCTCCTTGTTTGATCTCAGGTTTGTATACATTTACACCTACACTGAAATGTGTTCAAGCTTACAACAGTTAATAATAATAATAATATTCCAGGACAACTCACACACGGTCATCTGATCCCAAGCTAAGCAGAGCTTGTGTTATGGTAACCAGACAACTGATAAACATACTTATATATTTCTAAATACATACATATTATAGATAAATTACACCCAGACACAGAACAAATGATCATGCTCATCACACAAACATTTGTCCTGGGTGGGAATCGAACCCACGACCTCCGGTATAGCAGTCAGGTTCACTAACCACTAGACCAACAGGCCAGTCAAACTCTGATTGTCATCTTCAAGTTTTACTATTATTTTATTTAAACCAGGATTTAAAATAACAGAGCTTCATACCTGTACCTGAAAAAACTCAATAACAAGAGATTTTTGATGCTTGATTTGGGAGGCTTTGATGGAATGTGACCCCTAAGTTTTGTGTCGACAATTTTTGTAAGGAAAATGTCAAATTGCTGGATTTGACATTTTCCTTACATAAAATTGCTTCCAAGTTTAAAAAAAAAAAAAAAAAAACCAGCTTGTAGACATCCCACTACTGGGCAAAGGCAAAGGCCTCTTCCCATATAGAGAAGGAAAAAAAGAAATCATTTATTTTGCTTGCTGTACATATAACATGTTTATCATTCCAGGTTCGCCTTCCACGATGGCATCATATCAGAGATATGCCCTGAGGAGGGGGAGGAGGATTGGGTGCTCAACTTCAAGAGAGCCATCCTGGCGCTCTTCCAGAACTCCATGAAACGATTTGATATCAACTTTAAGGGGGTTGAGGTAATTTTACATATTTCTCTCTCTTTTCTAAGTAATGTTTTTAGGTACAGCTAATGAGGAAGATGTAAATAAAAAAAAAAACGCATTTTTATTGGCTTATCATAAAATTTAGGTGAATAAAAAAATAACTGCGAAAAAATTATGTCGATATCTCCAGTAGTTAATTTTTTATAAATTTTTCAATTTCGTATCCCCCGATAACTTTTTGAGCCGGCCGAGAACCTGTCGTGACGTCACGCCGCAGTACCGCAGGCGACGGGCGCTCGGGCCGGCCGGTGGTTATTTTAAAATTATGATACCTCCTAAGATGTTGATGGAAATCAAGTAATGTCAAAGACAATTTTGTTCACAATTAAATACTTGTGATTAATATCACATTTATTTAGATAAGGATTAGTATAATTTTGACAAAACGCCTTCGCAAATAATTCATAATTTAAAACAAAGTTGATTTCCATAAAAATGCGGTTATAGTATTAAATCTTGAAAGATAGCCATATGTTGTCGCTGACTTTTTTTTAGAACTTTTAAAGAGGAACAATTTCGTCATACATGAATTTTGCCTAACTTCAACCGTTTACGCTGCGCACGCAACGGAAGTTCACAAATAGGGATATTTTTCCGTTTTTGTTACATTTTCCATTGATGCTTCGCCCTATAGGGTGCAGCGTAGTGTTATAAAGTCTGAATCAGTAGTTCCTAAGATTAGCAAGTTCAAGCAAACAAACATACTCTTTAGCTTTATAATATCAGTATAGATAGGTAGATTTCTATGTTGAACATTTTACTCATGTTCGAGAACATGAAAAGCAGCGGAATGCTAAATATTCAGTAGTATATGTGCCCCAATATTTCACAAAATCCCCTTTTAAAATAAATAAAATTTAAACTTCCTATTGCACTATATATCTGTGACTGAAAGATCTGTCAAAATCGGTCCAGCCGTTTCAGAGATTTCGTTTCAGAGCCAAACAAAAAAATTAAAACATGTTTTTTTACGTAAGTATGTACCTTATTTGTAGTTAGTGTAATGCTGTTAACCTAAAGTGTGTTTGTAATTTCATATTAAGATATCTATGATAATATAAGAAAGAGGCAAGATTTGATTGATTGTTTCTTTGGTTGCATTTTGAATAGGCTACGAAATTATTATACCTATTTAAAAAAATCTTTCATTGTTGATTAGCTACACTATCGTTGCGTGAAGTAGCCTATATTATATTAAAATAATAATAGGGATCCTTACTAAAACTCCCATAATGCAACAAGTGTTCTTTCATTAAAAAAAAAATACAAGGACGTCGCTGGAAATGGCGACCTTGTGTTTGACCTTGGTAGTAATCCTTACCAAAATAATTTGCTTTATATTTAAGACTGATTTAATACCATTATATCATCATCATCATATCAGCCCGGAATCACCTACTGCTGGGTATAGGCCTCCCCTTTTTTCTGCTATTGTTATCTGTCCTGCTCGTAATATAATACATTATATTATATATTATTATTATATTAATACATTATATTAATTCAAGTTATATAATACCATTATATAACTTGAATTTTTCAATTTGGACATTACATTCGAAAGATAACACGAGTTCAAAAGTGTAAATATTAGAAAAAAGTCGCTTGGTTAATGGTGGCCGCTCTCTCCGCTCGGCTAACTATGCGATGTAGACGTCACTGGAGTACGGGAGGGGAGTAAACTAAAATAAAATATAAAATGTAATAGAAAGATTCATAAACAATAATAAAAAAAGAAATAACAATCTAATTTTCTTTATAATGAAATTTAATGTACCTACTCTTTTTTTGTACCCCATTCAAAAACGTGTTTGTGTGAGTGTTTATTAGAATTAATATATTATTTTAAAATGTTTGTTAAATACTCGTGCGAAGCCGGGACGGGCCGCTATGGATAGAAATAAAGTTTTAGCATTATTTTTCACATTGAAACGATCTTTTCAAGAATGACGACTTGTTCTTCCTTTTCATTAATTTACGACAATATAATACACGAGCGCATACTTTTTTTTGTCATTTCGGGCACAAATCAGTTTTCAGTTTCTAATATAAATTAATTTTAAACACAAGCTTCAAATTTAACTAAGCTCACAGCAATAGTGTAGACTTATCAAACAAGCCCAAACGCGACGCGATTACGTCATTTAGTTAGAGAGTTCCTCGGGCCACCTTCTGGCGCCATCATCAGATCAGCTCGAAAGTACCTACTATAAAATTATATTGTCATCCAAACTTAACAGATATACAAAATTTCAGCTCAATCAGTTAAAGATATCTGTTTCAAAATTAAGTTGCAAGATTCCACTCGTAGCTGTAGGTACAAACGTATACATTGAATGTTAAATAAAAGCTTGTAAAGATATATTTTTTGGCGTGCTAACTGTTGTATTAGTACAAAGAAACCTATTCAGTAACTTTACGCTACTCTTTTTTCCATATTTAGCAAAATCTAGAAAAATATGCGAGTAACATAAAAATACTGCACGAGATCGTATGTACGGGAGCGGAGGACGTGCGTTGTGACGTCACGCGTTGATCGGGCGAACCAAAACTAAATTTAAGAATGCCCGACTTTAAAAATTCGTAAAAAATAGAGTTTTTGAGATATCGCTAAAATTTTTTCACCATTGTTTTTCTAATTTTTAGTTTGATTTTTCTAGATGATAAAAAAAACATGCTCATCTTCCTCATTGGGTATTTGAAAACCACAGGACTATTAATTGGAATAGACTTAAGTTGAAATTGTTCTATCTTCTTAAATCTTCCTGATAGGGGATTTTCAAATTTATCTTTAAATACTCCCCATAATTAGGAACACAAAATAGGAAATATATTTTACACATACATGTCTAAAATATATTTCCTATTATGTAAAAAACATCTGCATGTATTAAATCATCTGATTTATTAAACCCTGTACTTAACAAAAGAAAAACTAAATACTCAAAATTGGCGAAGGTCTCATCTAATGTTTTTATTTTATTTTGGTAATTTTATGTCATATTCAAGTAGTATCATCACCAAACATATGACCCTACTGGCAGACGATATATAATAGACTATATAATCATTTATTATTTATTTAACAGCAAGACATCCACGGCACATGCAGTGTGGACTACGCGGTCCGCGGGCAAGAGAACACGAGTCTCGTCCTAGTGAAGACCCGAGACCTGTCGCAATGCACCAACCGATACAAGTACATGTCTATACTGCAGACTGTGAGATACGACTTCCAGAGTGTGAGTATTTATTTATATGAAAAGCTGTAATACCAAATACAAACCCTTTGGTTTTGTAAAACCAAAGGGTATATCATGTATGATATTCAGTTGTTTAAGGGTCGGTTCATATCCGACAAATCTTGTAAATTACAATACATATCTATAGTGGTACCTTAAACATCAAATAACGCTGTCTAGCTAAATATATTTAATACCTAGTACCTACCTTAATTTAATTATATCTCCTACATAACCTATCACCTCTTACAATTCCATAAAATCACGTACTACATTTGTGTGGATAGTCTTGATTTGTTAATAATTTTAATTGTTGCTCCTTGTACTAATTAAGTACTAGCTGTTATTTACCTACCATGATTGTTTACAGAAATTCCAAACATGGCCCGTCCTAAAATCAGAGAGCAAGTGTCGCATAACAGTCGACCACCACATCTACAAATCTGTACAATGTCGCGAGCGTCACTTGTTCGAACCGTTCTCCGGCAAGAACTCCGGGGCTATGACCACTGTAGTACAGGAGCTGGTGCTACTGAGAGAGGTCAATAAGACCGACACTGAAGTTATCGAGTCACAGCCGAAGGGTAAGTTACCTAATATACGTAGTTATAGTTCTCTGGCTAGAACTCTTTTGCCCTGTAGTGGAACAGTTCCTAAAAAGGTATTATGTAAAGGGTAATATTTCTGTCTTAAGTGTCTAGATAACTTATGTATTTTGAATTTCAGCTTGGGCAGTTATACCCAGAAGAGCAAACTTGCTGCATCATCATCTGGTATACGTGGGCGACGACACCGGTGGTCTGAAGTCTGCTAGAGATGTGCTCAAATTGCTCTGCATGTAAGTTTACTTCTCTTTGTGTTGCAAAACACCCTATTTTTTTATTTGTCAATTTATGTAGTCCAGAAATGATTAGACGCGACATTAAATAAAAATATTCAAAGGTACCTACAGCTTATTTCTGGTAGAAATATTGACTTCTAGCAGGAGACACCTGCAAAAGAAGAAGGTCATTAGACCTATAGATAAAAGCACAAAAGTTACAATAGTTATAAAACAGGAAATACGAATACAGTACCTACCCTAAATTTTGTCGTTTACGAAACCATTATACCGTTAAACTTTTTGGCAGTACACTTTATAAAATAAAGAATGCAAGACCTTTCACATAACACTAAAAACCGTATTTCGTTTAGCTCAGGATTTTTTTGAACAGCAAGAGATTTTAAATATATTGTTAAACTGTATACTACAACGCCTTAAATTCTGTGATGGAGTCGAATCCAATTAATTAAGAAGTATTAAAATCGGTCTACCCTTTCTCGACAAAGTATTGTACTAACCGTCAATAGTTTTATATAGCTTTTAAGATAAAAAAAATCTTATTTTTACCTTATACCTCATACCCAACATATTTCCACATTCAGGGTAAAAGACACGACCACAGAGAACCAGCACACGTCCAACATAGATGAGAACATGGACAGTGGGTCTACAGTAGGGCTGTGGGGTCGCCTGGTGCGGTCGGCTCGCCCGCTACACTTCCCGGCGTTGTCGCAGCTGTTGGCGAGAGCTCCTAGTATATGCAAGTCTGCTACGTAAGTTCAATTGTTAATTTATTTTATTATTATCTATATATATATGTATATATATAAATGAATTGCTGTTCGTTAGTCTCGCTAAAACTCGAGAACGGCTGAACCGATTTGGCTAATTTTGGTATTGAATTATTTGTGGAAGCCCAGGAAAGGTTTAAAAGGTGAGTATAATAAAAACCTTAACAATGGGGTTTAGAACTGCAAAATATTATATTATATTGCAAGTTAAAACACCTGGGACGACGTATGTATGTTTCTATTACCAATAACTTTTAAACGATATGAAAATGTTCAGCAAAAAAACAATTTGTTTTAGGTTTATTTTATACAAAAGTTCAGGGTTTTATTTATCGATTGAGGCAATACGAAGTCTGCCGGGTCAGCTAGTTGTTGATATGTATTCATTTATTTGCTAGTTCATTTTTCGGATCTTTTAAGTGCGAAGCTAAAGGTTTTTAAACGAGGAGAAGAGCAATTCAGTTAATTTGTTTAGACTAAAGTTTTAGTAAGTCTAATTTTATCTATCTCTTGAGAGGGACAAAAGAAGAAAACTTTACTTTACTATACCTTTTGTTTCGGGACATATAAATTCGAATACTTATATGTTATCATTGACTACTTACATATAGACTTAAAAAAAAAAGATATTGTGGCTTTACATAAAATTGCAAAAAGAGTCAGCCATCAAAATCTTAAAATGTCAAATAAAATCGCATCCTTCCACCATATTTTTCTGTAACTTAAAAATACATACAGACATAAATTGTCCCAACCTGTTTATAAACATTAAACCTTATCTATTCAGTAATGGCATACAGTCAAAATAAGTCATTTTGTCTGAATGTCATCATGTAATTAATTTCTAACACAATATTGTCCTTTTATACATTCCAGCAAGCACATCCTAGACGCGTTACCCTACATCGCGAGCCCCGGTTCAGTGGAACTGATCAAAGACATGCTGATGAAGGAAGACGTCGACCAGGAGACCAGACACGAGTGGCTCATGTCCATGGCTATGATACCTAGGTAACGTGTTCATGTATTAAGTTTAATTTACTTATTAATTTAATGTCGTACTTTTTTGGTAAGCTTTATCGTGCCTTTGCCAGTTGAAAACCGCATTTCTCTCTTTTGCCGTAATGTTTATAATGTTATCCCGCGCAGAATCAAAGAATCGTAAATTTTATCTTTTTATTAATTAGTTTAAAAATGTTTTTCTATTCACAATTAAATAATTTCAAATAGATTTAGTTTATATCTTTAGTTAGGAGTTGATATTAATTGCTATTGACTGTGATATTAACCCTAAAGTTAGCGATAGTGTAGTAATAAGGGTAAACGTTGAATCTATTTTAACTAGTCACTTAAAAATATATTTACCATATTAATATTTTATCGCATTACACTTGTAAATGTTTGTTGCAGACCAAAGATATTAATGTTAGACAGTATGCTGGAGTTACTTCAAAAACAGAAGAACGACAAAGTGATTAGTTTCACTGTATCATCTATGGTGCACTCATATTGCAAACATAGTGGGAAGGAATGTAAGTATACATCTATTTATAAAAAAAAACTGACAATTAGAAAAAGTAGTTAAATTAAGACTTTTTATGTTTGTGCAGTAAAAAAACCTTCCAATTTCAATAAAAGGGGAATTCTTTTATTAATTCGTTTTCGAGTAATATTTTTTCCTTATATAAGTTACGATGCGGTCAAATATGTTACTTACAAAAATATTATCAAGAATAACGACAATGTTGACATTTTTTTTTCAGTGCGTGAATGCTGTGATGAAGAAACGCCTAAAGCGATTTTGGAAGAGTTCCAAACCATAGTAAAGGAAATCTCTAGTAAGGGAGTGATCAAAACTAGAGAAGACAGGAATAATGTGAGATATTTATGTTTTAAATTAGCTTGTGTCACCGTTTGGGCAAATTATATGCCAAATATTTAAAGTAACACGAGTTTTACGAAAAACAACTAAAATATTTTTGTATAAGGTTCAGTTTACTTCTACAACTTCATATTGATGAATGACTTTCTCAACAGTACTCAATCTAAAATGAACTTTATTTACAGTTGTATAAAGTTGTTGTTTGTTTAAGTGAAAATAACATAAATTGGCACAATCATTTAAATAGACTATAGGGTTGTAGAGAGCCACTTGAGTGGCTTTGTAAATATTGAAATTAGTAAATATTAAAAAGCGTTTTTTTATCAAAATAAATGTTAATCTCAAAACTGCTGTAATTAATTTTCAAAAAACATTTAATATGCTTGACTTCCAATATAAAATCAATACTTGTTGAAACTTTTTACAGATCAAAATAGCGATCAAAGCTTTGGGTAATATCGGTGGTTTCAAACAAGACTTTGCTGATATACTGATTAACATAATAGGCGACAGTTATGCCCCTGTACCCGTTAGATTGGCTGCTGTGGACGCCTTCAGAAGGACACCTTGCGATGAAACTCGGTAATGTATTTGATATACCTCTATTTATGTCTGATAGAAATGTTAAAGTTAAGATACTATTTCCCACCATATCAGTTGACTGGGTAATTTCAGACAAATTAATAATATTTAATTGCGTTGTGAAGTCGGGTAAAGAAATCTGAAATAATAATGATACCAGCCGATGAATGTTCCATGTGTGTATATTGTAAATTGTTCCGATAAAAAGACTTGTCAGCTACTTTTTAAACTACAGTAAAAAACCTATACATACATACCTTGATAAATAGATGTGACATTTTATACTTAGAATTTCCATATCTACCTTAACTAAAAATCTGCGACAGAGACCGAATTTCTAATATGTACATATATAAAATTATTATGCATCAAGCTATTACCGTATAAACTAACACTATTTATCTTCCACAGTGAATACTTCTTAGAAAATTTCCGTGCAGACTACATGAACATTGAAGTGCGGTTAGCTTCGTATCTACAAGTCATGAAGTGCCCAGACTTGGGCACGCTGAGAAAAATTTTCCATAGTCTGAGGGATGAGCCTGTTAACCAAGGTAAGTTATATTAATTAAGTTAATTCATATAATTAGGTTTTAAGTAGGCGAAAGTTAGAAAAGGCAAAATAAATGTGTTTTAAGAAAACCCTATGCACCATGATGCCATTCAAAAGAATGAACTATCGTTCTCACTGTACGAATTGAATACGTCAAAATAATTGTGAAGCCCGACCGGGTCCAAAAGCCATGAACACAAAATATAAGAAACAAAAATAAATAAATTTTAGCAAGCCTCTTTATAGTACTCGGTTTATGTGGGACCTAAAGCTTTAATTTGTCTAAGGTATTTTTCCGAATAATTTAGCTATCTTTTGGCGTGTCCTATTCGTAGACTAAGCCCATTTCCAAACGTTATACTCTCTTTTCAGGCAAGTTACGTTCTATCAGCATTATCTTACCAACATTACTTTCGCGCGAGCAATAGGTACTCTAAAATATGACCATTTACTACAAATAACCTTTTCCACATTCAGCCAGAACCTTCGTCTGGAGTCACCTAAAGAACCTGGCGGAGTCGTCCCTGCCCTCCCGCGTGGAGATCCAGGGTCTGCTCTCCGGGAACCAGATCCCGCATCTAGATGACAGTCCAGACTTCAGGATGTATTCCAGGAACTACGAGCAGGGCGTGTTCTTTGATCAGTATAATGCTGGTGAGTTAGCCTGGATATTGTTTAGATGAGCATATTTTTACTACGGCCTTTTAGTGATTTCTAGGCTCTTACTGACCTTTATAGGTTATGTATAAACCTATAATGCGTTTGCAATACATATGCCTATAATAAGTGTAATGCTAACATACAAGGTTCGAATTTTGCTACAACTTTATATCGTCATAGTTTTTTCAAAAGTTCTATTCAATCTAAAATGAACTTTATTTACGCCGACATAAAGTTGGAAATTGTTTAATTGGCATAACATCACTAATGTTTGATTTAATGGAAATAATATCAATTGACATAGAACTTAAAACTCTATTGCCGTAGCCAAAGAGTTACATTAGTAATCATGATTATTTGTAAACAGGTGGTAACTACGAAGCGAACGTAGTGTTCTCTCCGGACTCGTACATACCAAGGTCCGTGGCTGTTAACTTGACTGTCGACATGTTTGGAGAGTCCATCAACTTGTTTGAGGTAAGTTTATGTTTATTTACATGTCTTCTGCATTATAGTAAATGTATTAGAGTAAAGTTAACTAGACTTTCTATACCTACTGTATTCCATACTCCATAGTTATGTGTCGGATATCTGTATCCTAGGAGTATTACTCGTCATTCGAAAAGTGTTCTTTTATGATCCATCTATGTAAGGCTTGTATCATAACTTCGCCGAGTGTACGCTCAGTATACTTCAACTACTTGTTTTGCTAACTACAGGTACATAAAAATTATATAGCTAAAAGAAAAATAAATAATATGGAATAAAGAGAGCAGTAAATAGCAAGTACTTTATGAAAATGTACAGATAACCGCACATCAGTTCTTCCTTGATATCGCCTTAATTATAACGTTAATTTCCATTTTCGCGTGCTATCCACTGTATACTTTTATTTTGTTCTTGCCATAATGTTGGTAACGACTAATTAATTTAAATATCCTCTTGTATTATAGATGAAAGTCCGCGCAGAAGGTTTTGAGCACTACTTCGAGCGTTTTTTCGGTAACAACGGCACGTTAAACAAGGACAAACTGACGGAAAAGATCCATAACCTACGTTTCTTCCGGTCAACTAACGAGGCAGATGGAGTTAGAGAACAGATTGACAATCTGGAGTACAAGAATGAAGCTTTGAAACATAGGTAAGTTTATGAAAGATCCGGAAAAATTAGACTTAAAATATGCGAGTAAAATCAGAAGGTAATAGACCACTTAAATAATGAGAAAAGGACGCTTTTGTTGACTTGCATAATATACCTAGTTCCAAGTTGATCTTATTATAACTTATAACTCATTTTGTCTCCCCATTTCACCTGGGTTCATTAAGTCAGAAGTGAAGAACAGAGAGAAAACAATTTTCTTTACTCACCAGGGTAAACATATATATAATCAAAGATTTTTTTGCTCTTCTATACTGTCCCACTGTTGGGCTCCTACCTATCCATCTATCCTCTTACCCATTCCATTTAACTTTTTATCTCGCCCCTTTAAACCAGAATTTTAATAGACATACTTTAAAAACCGAACGTTGCGTAGACCCAGACCTGTATGTCTATTCTGTAAATAATTTCGGTATCGAGCTTCACCTGAGTGAGAATAAAGCTCACTTCAAAAGTGAACCCAATTGGCCTTGATTTAGAATTCGAATTCGAGAATACGTATTTGACATCTCACCGCGGATTCCGCTGTCGAGATATGAAAATAATGTTACAGAATAGCACTACTGATGGCTTGTCCGAGGTGAATAATAAATCTAGCACAAAGTAACCTTAATTTTGACTTTTTGTGCGAACGAATTATTTTAATTTTATTTTAAATAAACTATTATATGGCGGGTTTAGGTTCCCGATGGCTGAATTAGGTATTAAAGTATTTGGCAACGAAATATCGTACTGGAATGCTGAAGGCGATTATGAGATCATG
The DNA here is from genome assembly GCA_905475315.1 of Autographa pulchrina. Lineage (NCBI taxonomy): Eukaryota > Metazoa > Arthropoda > Insecta > Lepidoptera > Noctuidae > Autographa > Autographa pulchrina. Next base: position 4,964,172 of record FR997786.1, on the reverse strand, counting down.
AAGTCGTTGGCAAGATTGAACCCACAACTAAGGGTTCTAGAAATTCTTTCTGGAAAGGTAAGTTATTGGCTTATTGTTATTTACTACTGCTCCTGCTTTTATGTATGGCAATAAGTGTAACCCAAAACTACGAGATAGGACAGTTTTTTGGAAAGGTAAAAATAGAAAGGAATTTAAGTAGTTTGGAAGTAGTTCTTTGATCTTTTTGAATGAAATTTATAAATATAGTGTAATTTATAAGAATCATCAATATAATTATAACAAAAATATCTCTAAGCTACATACCGCAAAATATATATAGGTATAAAGAAAAACACAATTTCTGGCTTACCTAATCTTACCTATAATATAACACCACATTGTGTGTTAAAATAAAGAAGAGTTTACCACCAAAATATAGCAAACCATTATCCCCCATATATCACGGACCATCATACTATTTTACCTAAAATCGATAGGCCTGTTGGTCTAGTGGTTAGTGACCCTGACTGCTATACCGGAGGTCGTGGGTTCGATTCCCACTCAGGACAAATCTTTGTGTAATGAGCACGATCATTTGTTCTGTGTCTGGGTGTAATTTATCTATAATATGTATGTATTTAGAAATATATAAGTATGTTTATCAGTTGTCTGGTTACCATAACACAAGCTCTGCTTAGCTTGGGATCAGATAACCGTGTGTGAGTTGTCCGGGAATATAATTATTATATTATTAATCTACTATCCTAAAATTGTATTTTCTACGACCAACAGGAAATATCCTACAACAAGGCGTCACTATTCCTTGACACGACATTCTCAATACCGACCGGGTCTGGTCTGCCTATGAACATGAATCTAATGGGCACCAGCTATGTCAACACTAAGATGTCGGGAACCGTCACCGATAAGTATACGAAGTCAGGGAATCTGGACTTTGAAGGGAAGTTGAGACCGAGGTAAGTGTATTTAGGCTTTATGAGTTATTTATTTTAAAGTGTTATAATCATAGACTTTAGATATACTATAGACCGCTAGTATCGCTAGTTTTCCTTCGTGCCAAGCGAGAGCACTTTTTGTCTGTATCTAGTACATTCGTTTACTGATTTAAAGTTATTTTTCGCGCAACGACAGACTTATATGCGAAAATATCGATGGTTTCGACATTGTTAGGATAATATTAGGGTTTTAGATAGTTTTATTAAAACGGCACGCTCCGTCTTGATACAAAATTTACGATAAAACTAGTTCATGATCATACTAGTGCTCACGGTTCATACACTGATTGGCTCACTCTTTAGTTTCTTATCTATACTCTAAGGTTATAATGTATTGCATATAATTTAACCATTTTTAGTAGGCAATATACGTAAAGTTATAATGTCCATTCCTTAAGAATGAACCTGAACCCGTATGTTATCCATCAGTTCTGGTTTCATATCGTCGTAATTACTGACAAGACTATTAATTTTGGTCCCATGAGTAATTACAATTAGATCACTTTTTTTTTTCATAACAAATCACACACTATGTAAACACCGAGACTTGGCAAAACATTGTGCGTTATTCGAATTTCTGTAACTTGTAAAGATTTATACTGCAGCACGTCGCGCAAATTTTACCCACACTGGCTTGGTGATATACTTCTCTCCTAAACGTACAATCTAATTTAGAAGCTGCCTATCTATACACGTTTTGACCCTTTGAATTTTCTTTTCTTAGTGTCGCAGTAAATATAGCAGCAACAATGAGCGTAGACGCCGGCGGGCTGAGTTCTAGCGGCATCCGCGTGAACTGGCGCCTGTACACCGCCACCGCCGTGGAGGCGCGCCTCAGCGTGCGCGGGATGGCGCTGCTGAGGCTCGACCTCTCTCTGCCTATTGATAAGCAGGAGATATTCGCTGCCAAGTGAGTACAAAGCTATGTTCTCTGACCTCAATTTGCCTCTTCCTGCTCCGGCAAAATATATTTACTACTAAGAGGACACAAGTAAGAAGTTAAAGGTAAATGCCCACATCTTGGTCTTTTGTGTCTAAGACAATATCACGTTTTAAAGTCATGATTTTGTGAACGAGATTTTTTGATACGGTTATGTAGAGCATTTTGCTTTCTCACACCCAAACAAATTTTACAAATCTTTAACATAAAAATTACATTTCAGATCGGAACTTATAATCTTACACGGTGACAAGGAACTACAGCAACAGGGGTTGAACAAGAACAGGATAGAACAGAACACGTGTAGCTGGTCCACCTTCGACAAGTCCATCGGTATCAAGATGTGTGCTTCCTACCAGGTTTGTGGAACATAATAATAATTCTCAATTAGGCCACTGTGTGTTAGACCTGTGCCCTCATGTAAGCCTTTCGAAGGTCAGGGTCTTATTTTTGAAGAAATCCCGTGAATGAAACGAGATACATAATAATTTCAGCCTATAATCGCCCTACTGCTGGGCTCATGCCTCTGCCCATTTGGAGAAGGCACGACGAGCATTGATTACCACGCTTTGTAGAACTGTATAATTAGTGGGAGATATAAATAAATACCTAAAATTACTGCTCATGCCAGGATATAGGAGATGTCTATATAGTTTCGGATGATCCCAAAAGGGGTCATTTAATTATAAGCTAATAAAGGTTGTTATAGTGTTCTGAACAGTTTAGAATAAAAATTACATAAAAAAAAGATTAGTATTTAATAGAACTGTGCTACAAATTACTCGTTTTAACTATGTACTGTGACAAAACAAGTAAGGAATCATTTTTGTTAAATGCTTCATTGTACACTTGTCTTTAAGTATACCATTAAGCATTTAAAAGCTAAGTAGGCCAGCGCTGATGAGTCTTCTGGCTATTTATTCAATTCCGCTGGCGTTTAGAGTTATTTATGTAATACATGAACTTATGACGTTTCTTACGTGGTTCTACCATTAATGACAAGCTTTTGGTTTCTTCCAAATTACATTAGACCGTTTACTAACTCTGTACATATTTTATTTCAGTTCCCAAACATGACGAACTTACACAACGCGCCGTACTTCTTGATGAGCGGGCCAGCTAAGTACATACTCTCTTTAGAGAAAGCGGACCCCACAGCCAATACCTACGCCTTCCAATATAAGTGGGATAAGAATGAGACGAATAATATTATTAGCTTCTCGTTTGATACTCCTGATAGTAAAGTAAGTAATACCGATGTTCAAAATTTTTATAAACTCACGATATTGAATTCAATTCCATTCATTTTCCCAAAATGTACTTTTCAAACAAAGTAAATGCTTAGGTAGCTCATAGTCAAATCTAGATTTGATTGATAATAAGAATAACTGATCTAACTCAACTCTACAAAAGGAAACACACAGTCTGGTCAAAATAATAATATGTATCCATATAATGTTTTACAAAAAGGTTTAAAAAATGTCAGTTATTCTATGACTGAATTCTCAAAAACTAAAATCTCTATTCCTCCACAGGAAAAACGCATGATAAACGCCTTACTAAGCATCTCGAACACGTCAAGCTCTGCCTTACTAACCCTCCAATCAGAGAAGAGCACACTAAAAGCTAAGGCTATGTACCGCAACATGCCGTACGACAAGTCGCTGTCGGCCAGTCTAGACGTGGATGGTAGGAAACAGTTTGATACCGTCATGTCTTTGAAGCGGCACGATATTAAGTACGGGTATGTTTGGATACCACACGCGTATTGGGTGGTTGATAATGAAAGGATTGCGGAGATGTCTGGTGAGTTTGTGGGTTATTTACTTTTAGATATATATTTATATTCAGTTCAGGAAAAGATCAAGTAAATAATAAATAATATCCTGGGACAACTCGCTCACGGTCAGCTGATCCCAAACTAAGCAGAGCTTGTACTATGGTAACCAGACAACTGATAAAGTTACTTGTACATTTCTAAATAAATATTATAGATAAATTACAACCAGTAAACCAGCACAAGATATTTAAAAAAATGCCATATTTAAACAATTTTATACAGAAGTAGGTACCTATCTAACAAGTGATAATTTTTGAGATAATGATTGATGAATGATGTCAAATATTATATTTGACAATTTGGTTAATGTAACTTTTCTATGGTTGTGCACTGTTCCAAATTAAAATCACGAGAGTAAACTACAATACGATCATTAAAATTATGAAAGGAAATACTCCACATAAATGTATTAATGAATACATAGTATAATTAAGAAGTATAAATACATATATCCATAAATATTTAGGTTCTAATGTGTAACAAAAGCACTACAATAAACTTCCAATTTCCAGGTGTAATAAAAGTAAAAACAAAAGGCAGTGTAACACAATGCGACATCGACGCAGAATTTCAAACAAAACAGCTAGCCAGTCGCCTTATAGGTTACTACACGATCAACGGACCAACCCACGGAGCGAAACTACAGTTTGACTACCAATTCTATAAGAACGCTAAACAAACTATTAAGATTGAAGGAGTGTATAGTGAGAAGACTGGCGCGTTCAGACATGATATGTATGGAGATCTGTCGATGCAGTTTACAGCGTACCCTGGATATAATTTCTATACGGTTTTGAGGAATATTGTGAGTATATATATATCTATAGAATTTAAGATATATTTTTGGTAACTTGTATGTTTAGCCTATCACTTTAATTATATTGTATTCTGATCCTCTATTTACCACAAATAAGTTTTGTTACACATAATCTTTATAAACAAAAACTAATCCGCTAGGTTCGCTAGTCTGTCATGAGGTATATCTGTGAATCTGCACCAATGAGAGACAAGCTAGCCAAACCCAACAGATTTTTTAATCGCGAAAACCCTTCTCATAACTTTTGTTTTTTAAATAATTAACAAATAAATAATTTACCCTCGAGACCGGTGCTGTTTGAAATATTAATTGAAATATTATCTGACTGTTAAATATTTGCAGAAAACCCAATCACATGTGGAAGTAGGTTTCAACGTGAGTTCATCTCGCGAGACTAAGTTGGACCCCGCGTTCACGTTCGGCTTCCAACGAGCCGAGCGACTGACCGGCATGCGGCTTGACACGCGACTGACGCTGACGCGGCCACGGCTCATTGATATGAGGTTCCAGTTTGAAGGAGTAAGTATTACTAAGTAGGCTTAGATATTTAAAAAAAAAATACAATAAAGGCAAGACATGTATGATTTTGGCTAGTGTTATATGCAGAAGTGGAAAGAAGTGGTCTCTGCCTACCCCTACGGAAAAGAGGCGTGATTATATGTATGTATGTAAAGTGTCATATACTAGAAGGTATAGAGTAGAATTTTTGATGTGAAAAGAAAATGAGAAACTATTTTGGAATTGGGAAACAGTGAAACTGTGGAGAACTATATGCAACAAATCTATTTAAAAAGTCGGAATATAGACTGATAGATTTAGAGATATAGACCTACTTATAAAATTATATAAGGCCATATTCAAAGTATCTTATTCGTCTTAGATACTTTATATATTTATATATGACCCATGACTTTAAATATTTGGAAATTTAAATCATTGGTTTCCAAATAATAGTGCCAATTATTCACCACATAAAGTTGTGGCAAACGAAACGCTGTAGTTACAAACTCTAACTTATGACATAAAAGGTGAAAATACCCATTAAAACCTATTTTCCTAGAGAAAAACTAATCAACCCCTTTTCAGATCGGTCCAAAATACACAGCTCTAGCGCTTCTAAACTTCAACCCTAAATCGCGTGAGATCCTAGTGTCGGGGTCATTGTACTTCCCGCCCGGAACCCAGTTGTATTTGAATGCCGAACTCAACATGACACTGCCGACATTACACCCCTGTGTTATCAAGACCAAAGTCCATGAGAAACAGCCTAATGATTATCAAGTAAGTAGTGTACTATAATAACTTTCGTAGCTTTTTTATGTTGTTCAGATTTCAGGTCGTGCATGACATCCATAAAAAAAAGTATATAGTTTATTTAAATGATCGATAGATTACATAATATTGAGCCTTAAGAACTTTTAGAGTTCGTTCGTTATGGAGTAAGTTCTTAAGAAGCTAATACATCAGACAATGAAATTTGACTTTATTCAAAAGTTATTTACTGAATGTTTTCTCAAAAAATTGCATGTTTTTTAGCAGAAAGTTTTGGGTAGAGAACTTTTCTTCAGGGTACAATAGTTTAGATTGTTTTTTTAAATAAGACTCTGCAATCTCCTTTTACCTTTTCTAACTCTGGGAATAAACAGATCAATCAAAGAAAGAAGGAAACCAAAAATGTTTGTTGCTACTTAATTCCATATTATATCAAATCATTCCTAAACATTTGGCATTTAAGCATGACCATGTAGGTACCATGCTTTCCAAATTTACTTTTTACTTTTACTCGATAATCTTTTACCTAGGTAACAGCAGCCGGCGTCTGGTTCACTGGCGTAGATTTCAACGTTGACGCTTCGTACCAAGACCAGTCGAAAACCAACATGGCGTCGCATCATCTAAAAGCTTTGATCAGCAGCACTCACTTCAAAAATATCGCGATGGATGGACGGTTTACACAGGATAATAGGCAGATCACGTTTATTGGGCAGGTAATGGAATATTAAATAGAAAATCAGAAGGAAATTAAAAAAAAAACCACGAAAAGTCTAAGGGTGCTGTGGAAAATGGAAGTTGGAAGAAGCTTTTAACCTGCAGTGGGACAAATAGATCTACAATATCTACAAATCATACTAATACATAATTAAATTTAATCGAAATATCGTTGAGAATCCTTGCTATTTCAAGCTCTGAGTATCATGTCCTTTTTTGGCCTAAATACTTACATGAAATAAAAATTTACAAAAATATTTAATTTGTTTTCTAATTTATTTATTTATATATCAAGGCCAATTAAGGTCAATAACATCTATTCCTAAATTCACACCCTTTCGTTTCAAATCTTTAGTAGCTTACCACCGCTCACCAATCAAAACTGAACTTTAAACAGTGTACATAAAACATACTTTTCCTTGTCACCAGGGTGAATACAACGATGACAAGTACAGAACTCTTCTCCGCTACATATTGCTTTCTGAACAGAACTTCACGACATATGTAGAAGTGGATGTCAGTGGCAAGTCGTACAGTGTCAACTTGAACGCCGATCTTAGTAATAATACTAATGTTAATATGGATGTACACTTTGATCAGTAAGTTTATAATGATTTCTTTATTGTTTTAAATGAATATGCTTAGTATTTATTTATTAAATTATGTCTTCGACTGCACAAGGAATTTCAGGCACCGTATGATGTTTTAAACTTAGGTGTATGCAATGAAAACACTATTAAAAAATTCTTACCTACATGATGATGGCCATGTTAAGTATCTGATGCCCAGACGTAAAACAAACATTTCTGGTTTATCAAAACATATGTACCTTGCAGAACTGAAACCTATATCGCATTTTTGGATGATAATCACTCTGATTTTAGAAGGGCTACGTAAACCTTTAAACCGTGATTAAATGGGCTATGAGTTTCTACATGTGCGTTGTAATTAAAAAATTAAAATTGTTTCCTATATGTAAACTATCATGAATACCAGAAAATAGGCATCTATCCAGACATTCATTGCTGTGGATTTTCTTTCGGTTTTTCTCCGAAGAAGTGACATTTTAGAAACACACGATTTCAAAACTTTAATTGTCTAGAGCGTTTTTTCACTTTGATTATCTTTGTTTAGACTCCGCGACCTCCACATATCCTTCCAACGCTGGGTAACAGCGCGTCAGAAGCGTTTAAGCGCAGCGTTCAACTGGGATGCGAACCGGGACCCCTCGCAGAAAGTCAGTGTCGACATACAGCTGGACAACAAGGGTACCTGGCACCATGCCGGGCACGTGTCGCTGTACTACCCAGGCAGGATGGTTAATGGAGAGTTCGAGTTCATGTTGCGAGGTAGGATATGGACTGTTAAGTTATAAGGCCCAATCTTAACAATCTTCTTAGATAGGGCCAGTATAGTCTACTACTCTAGACAATAAAGTGCGGACAACATCAGCATCATATACATTGCTCTGAACCCAAAGTAAGTAGCTAAAGCACTTGTGTTATGGAATTCAGAAACAACGAAGGTACCACATACACCCAGACCCGAGGCAATGTAGAAAAGTTGGTTTCTACATTGACCCGTCCGGGGATCGAACCCGGGACCTCAGAGCTAGCGACACCTTGAAACCGGTGCGTACGCCACTCGACCACGGAGGTCGTCAAATGCTGAGTATTAACCAGACTCATATAAACATTTATTTCGACTGACTAAAATGACTGCTTTATTGCCCTAAAAATGCTACCCTGCTTTAACAGGGTAGCTAAAGTATGGCCCACGTCTATTTACATAAGTATACCTAGGTTCTTTGAGAATCCCAATCGGGTCAATTTCGTTGTTGTCAAAAGTAAATTACCATTTTCTAACATTATATTTTACTACAGATTGGTTCTGCGAGTGGCACGTCCGCATGGGATGGTCGAACAACGACAACATTTTGTGGCGCGTCAAGATGTTCTCGGAAGCGCACGACGAGACCGTGTACGCGCTGCTGTCCAGTATGAACACGCCCTTCGACGGCTGGAGGGATACCAGCTTTAATGTTATGTAAGTATTGCCAGAATAAGCTAAAACTTGTTTCTGGTTCAATCCGGTGGAAAAAAGTATTGATAACTATTTAGTGATACAGGCAACGTTGGTTGATTATTCAAATTTAATATTTTTTTCAGGATAGGTTGCTATATACCGACTGCAGAGTTCGTTTATGTAAAACTGAAAAGCAAATTCATTTTGATTCTGTTTACTTTAAAACCATTTTAAATATACTGCAACTACAATCAACAGTAAAAAATATAAAGCAGATTATTAAAATATTTATTAAAACTTTAAGTCTTAAATAAATATATTTTAATCGGCGCCATTGAATCTCCCATTTCGAGTAGGTATATGGCTTCTTCCATTATATAACTTAACAATATTTCGCTAGGTGGCGCTACCACGACAATCTGCAAGCCCTAAACGGCAGCATGAACTGGCAAGAAGACTACCTCGCGTTCAGTTTACTAGCGGACTACTTATTCAAAACAAATGAGTTCTACGGAGAAATCAACGCGGTCGTCAACTCTACCATACCGACGCTGCCTAAGGCGGCTGCGATCGCCAAACACAGAGTCGTTTGGAAGAAAAGTGCTGATACTCTACTGAGTTTCCAGGTAGGGTAAAAATTAAGTAACAATTAATTTTGAGACCAATCTGTTGTACTTGATATATAGTTTTATGATTGCATAATGGTTTAACAAATATGTATTGTTTAGACAGGGTACACATTTGTTTAAACCCAAGATATCAATGAGACTTTTTCAAATTATGTCAGAGTTGATAGTTGCAAATAAAATTGAAAAGAATTCATAATGAAATTAGAATTTAAATATCTGAAATCCAACCTGCAGCAAGAAATTTTAGGAAGCCTTCAGGCAATTATTCTGCCTACCCTTTTCCCAAGTTTTTGGGATAAGCTCTATTTTACCATTTCTGTCTAATAGTTACAGTGTAGAGTGTAAGGCTGAAAATGAAGTGACTTTGTGTCCTATACAACTCATTTTATCGGGGATTACATCAGGTAAATTAGTGCGGGCTTATATATTATATCCAAAAGCTGATCATACCTAAAGGTAGAGAAAATAAAACACTAATCTTACTTAAAACTATATATTTAACACCAAATAAAGTATACATCTACACATTTAAAGAGGTACAATATCGTATTCCATTATGTACCCACTTATCAGTCACAGATGTATCTGTATATAATATTCTTCACTACTTATACATTCATATTATGAAATCACAATATCATAACCCTGTCCAAACATGCACAAAGAAAAAAATTATTTTAGTATTTAAATGAGAAAAAGAATTTGTATACAGAATGTAATTCTAGAATTTTACAATTTTTTTATCCTAAACCAAAAACAGTAGATAAAATGAGGTTTCTAAAAAGGAGTTCATCATCTTTATTAGATCCTCCGTCACTTCTACAGTTAAGTTTTTAATAGTTATTTTCTTTAAGTACGTATAGTAGAATGGAATTATTTTTATCTTGGGCAGGACTCATATCCAAAATTACTGGTAAGACACATTACAGATTTATGATTTAATAAGATTGAGTATTAAATCCACACTCATAACCAAACTACTAAATTTATTATCTTGTTTATTAAGTGACTAACAGTTATGAGATAGTATTAAGAAAATCTATTATTATATTATATGAATTATTGAAAGACATCTATTAAAATATCTTTTAACGTGCTATCCATGCCTCAGATAGCACATTAAACCGTAGGTCCCGACTGTCATGCGTTGATCTTTGGCAATTGTTTAGTCAATTCTGACAACCAGTCTCACCATGGGATACTGTGTTCCCCAGTAAAATGGGTTGTGGAGGTCAGATAGGCAGTCGCTCCATGTAAAATACGGTATTCAGCTGAATCTGGTAAGACTGGTTGCTGACCCCAACGTAGTTGGGAAAAGGCTCCCGAGCCTTTCCCATCATGATGATTTATTAAAATAGACTTAAAGAACATCTAGACACACATAGAGCTCATTTAAAAACACCTTAAAAATAAGATGAAATTGAAATAGGTATTAAAATTGGTAATGAAATAGGTATCATGCAAGTCAGGTAAAAAAATTTAGGTTAAAAACGAACATAAGTCAACTAGGAATCATAGAACTAAAACAATATGTATCACTTGAACTAATATTACTATTTCTTAAACCAGAACTAAGTGCGCTACAATCATTGCAACATTGTTTTCACGTAACCTTACACTTACACTCAACAAATTCTAATTAATTTATGTTGTGGTAACCTCTTCATTGCTTCCTTCAAACTCAAGCTTAACGTCACCGCTTAACCCATCAACATCTACTTCGTTTTCAGAAGCATTCAACATATTAAGGGTTACCTGCCGTTGGTTAGTAACTGGTATACCCGTCTCCTCAAACGCTTTCTTCTTTAACGTCGTTCGTATTTGATTCACAGTTCTGTTCTTAATATGCTGACTGATCTTGTTCAAGTCAGTGGCGAAGTTGTGTACGCAGGAGCGTAGCATTTCAATCTCATCGTCCGTCCATTTCCCGCCGGGCTGCGAGTCCCCCATCGGATGCAGTAACATCGTCATTTCAGATAGCTTGTTAAAAGCCGATCCCGCCTCCCTAAATATCTCGCCAACTTTTGCAGCGGAGTTATTCATTGTTGTAAATATGTACTCGATGTAAAATAAATGAACGCAGATTTACTGGAACTTAACCTTCAAATTGTGAGATCTCTGATCTGGCTCACTACAAACAAGTGTGGGCTATTTTAAGAACGTAAGCAATCTACTTTCCGCTTAATCAGCTTATTATTTTGAAAATAATAGCATTTAATAACAATCGTTCGAGCGTCGCTCAATGAAAATTATGAACTGACAGTTATGAAACTGTTATGTCAAACTTGACAAACATCAATTTAACGTTTCGTTATTCGTAGGCTCGTAGCGTTTCATGTTCCATGTTTCCATTCCATGTTCTTCGTTCTGATTGATTTGTTTGCAACTTTAAAGTTATTGGATTTAAAAAAGGATTAATAAATTACGAAATTGTTGGAATAAAACTCTTAACAAATAATTTCATTTTCTCTCATAAAAACTAGTTCCTTTTATTATTTAGTTAGATAGTCTATTCATATTAAAAGTTTTAAGTTAAGTATTGTTAAAGATTGTGATAAATAGTAATTAGTTGTTTTATTTAATGGATGAATAACTAGGTTTATCTGAATATTATTATCAATGCTTGACACAATAAGCATACTTACGGATGTTAGTTGATTCATCGCATGCGGACTTACACTTATCAATACTTTGCTTAAAGAGGTCAATTAAATTGCGATAAGACCGTCAATGGGATCAATAATAAATTATTTTAATGGACCGTTTGGTGAAGCGATGACTTTTCTTGCAAAACTTATTTTTTCAGGCTCGTCCAACCAATAATCTCTATTATGAATCATCATCTCCCGAGCCTTTTCCCAACTATGTTGGGGTCGGCTACCAGTCTTACCGGATTCAGCTGAATACCGTATTTTACATGGAGCGACTGCCTATCTGACCTCCACAACCCATTTTACTGGGAAACACAGTATCCCATAGTAAGACTGGTTGTCAGAATTGACTTAACGACTGCCAAAGATCTATGTATGACAGCCGGGACCTACTGTTTAACGTGCTTTCCGAAACACGGAGGGGCCTCGGTATGTTATAAATAGTCACCCATCCACGGACCAACCGCGGCGAGCGCGGCTTAACCTGTATTATCGGTCAAACCGTACGGCTTATACTTAGCCACGAGCCCCTCAAATCTCTATTAATAAAATAATCTCTATTATGAATGTATATCATTATAGGGTAGAGCAAACTTGTATTCTCAAAAAAAAATGCAGAAATATCTATTTAAATATTATATCCACATATTTACATGATGTATTGCCATATGATGCCAAGGCTGTTTGTCCTACATAAAAAAAGAATATTTAAAGAGTTTGTCTAAGTTCGAACCTGCACTTTAATGCACATAATACATAAATGCCTGACCTTATGATTATGTTTCTTAAAGACCTAGCGTGTGACGTAAATGAGTTTTAAAATAAATTATTTATTGCTATATTGCAGTACAACGAAGACGGCCATCTTCTGATCAACTCTTCTTGGACATTAAATAGAGGACACACAGAAAACAACATTACTGGCAGAGTGACACTCCTTACTCCGTTCCAAGTAAGTTTTGAATGGCCCACTTTTTCTCCATTGGTCTGGGATCATACGGCGAGGGCTGGTTCGAGATTTCGCTTCATAGAGATTCATGATCTTGAAGAATTCCTTTGCTTAATTAACTGTGGGCTATGCCATATATATGTTATGGACTTTAATGAAAGTTTAATTTTCGTCATATTTTCACAGGGTTACAGAAAAGGTTTCCTTCGCACGGAATTCGTGTTGGGACATAAACGAGACATCAATGGCATCACCTATCTGGACCTCGAAGAGAAAGTGCTCAAGATTTACGTTAATGGTAAGGAAATATGTAGCAACTTAGCTCGTTTGTGAACTGGTACGAACGGAAAGTCACATGGATAGATGAATGGAAAAGCTTTGTTTCTGATCGCATTGAATTTAACTGGATTGGTGTTTTGACATCTACAAACCCCACATACTTAATATCTGACTATTTTTTTTAACCTTTTATGTGTACCCAATTTGCTCCAGGCTCTTCTGTCTAGAGCTGCCTCCCACCAACCCGGCAGATATCGATCGATGTCATTGCGCCAGCGTCTTTTCGGCCTACCCCGTTTTCTTACAGACCATTTTCAGATTATATACTTATACTATGGGGCCCGGCAGACATCGCCAGTTGTGTTTTCAAACCATCCAGGAACCTATTGAAATATACACGCGGCCTAATTTGTATATTAAGAAGATACAATTATGTATTACCTTTTGGCTATCATATATTTTTTTCCTTTTTACTTTTCTCAGGCCACATGCGTCGTATCACGAACAGTATGCTGGTGGTCAACGTCACCAGTCCCATGATAGAGTTCCCTCAGATGACGGCCCGCTTCGGCTTCGTGGAGGCAGACAGGCATCTTGTTGCTATGGTCGTCACACAGAACTCTACTACAGGTATGTTATACACCGTCTATGAGGATACATGAAAAAAAAAATATTGAATACAACCCCTATGTCTCAGGACTTTCGGCAACTAAACACACTGTCATACGTGATGTCCAAAATTAGTATATAGTTTTCTTGGCCTAAATATCTGACGCGCCAGTGGCGCCAACTAGTGAGCGCAATAACGGTAGCCCTCATTGTATGTAACATAATATTTAACAATTTAACAATCTTTGTATTTTGATTATGACATAAGACTATAATATACCTCCTGTACTTTATGTTTCATTCAATTAAGTAATTAGCCTGTATGTTGTCTGAAAAGTAAGAAAGTAATATACTTAGTAGCATTTAATACATTCATTTCTTCATAATAATTATTGTTTTACTCAGGTATCGAAGTATTTCTGAAGCTGGTGACTCTTCAAGACTTCCACGTTTTTGGTCACGTAGCTCTACCCATACAGTACCTGAATAGAGCCATGATCATCGCTAAACGAGCACCCGAAGAGGTAATATGTACTATAATACAGATATAACGCATTCGTTTTTTATATAGTAAGGATTTTGCGAACTTAAAATTATTTTACAGTACATTTTCTAAAGGTGATCCAAGATCCAATGGAAGAACTTTAAAATTAAGTTTTAGTTAAAACCTGTTAATAAAGGATCCTTGCGTTTACTATAGAAGATTTTCTTCTTATCTTTTCGATATTTCTTAGCTCCAATCACAGTTGTAGCCATTTACAAGAGTCAAAGTATTTCTTATCTAACTATAGGGCACTAAATTACTCTGTCGTCTGCACATCACAACTGCGGGTGTCGGTCACCGGTACCCGACGTTCTATTCAAAGACTTGCAATTTCCAGGTGGACTTCAGAGTAGGATGGGGCAAGATGGACTTTGGTTTCACAGGCATCTGGCACTATAAGTCACCCATCAACTTTGTATATTTATACAAGTTGTATACACCGCTCGAAGGGTTTGAGGAAAACGGTTTGGTACTGAAGAATGTATACAGTGATACTGGGCTTGATACTGAACTCTCTGTTCGATTGTCGACGCATAAGGTAAGAACTGATATTTATTTGTTTTATTTTATAAAAAAAAAAACGATAATATTTTTCATTAAGAAATGTCCATTTCTTCATGGTTTTTTCTCATTGATTGTGTCTAGAAATATCCTTTTTTGATATGTGTATTTATATTCCACCTCAAAATCTTTATTAAAAGTTTTAACACTGCATGTGATCAGTGATCAGATAATTTTAAAAACAAAATTAAAAAAAATATACATACTTATATATATTTTCCCTTACATACTTTAAATTTAACATTTTATTCTACTTTTATGTCAGTCAAAATATATAGTCTGTTTTTTCTTTCTCCAGTTCGGCATAGCAATACTCCTAAAGGACAACGGTAAAGGCTTACTAGACGTACTACAAGACACGTTCCATCACCAATCTAAGGCGGGCTCGGACATGTTCGTAGAGAACTTCGACACGAGCGCGCGCGTCGTGCTGGACACGCTGTACTACCCCACCATCACGTTTAACGCGCATCTTATGAAGGTTTGTGAGATCTGATTGTCAAACTCAAACTCAAACTCAAAACTTTTATTTGCTTTCCACAATGGTATTAATAGGTGGTAAGTAAAGAATATATAGTACATCGTGGACCCTATTGGGCACGCAAAATTTAGGAGAGAGGATTGTGATATGATGATGAAAAATTTGTGACAACATCACATACATTGCTTTGATCCCAAAAAGAGCTTAAAGCTAGCTAAGCTTAGTCAGAGGCAGTGAAGGTACCACAAACACTAAGACCTGAGAGTTAAAAGTGGTTTTCCATATTGACCCGTCTGGGGATCGAATACGAAACCTCGGAGCCTGCGGCACCTTAAAAACCGGAGCAAATAACACTCGACCACGAAGGTTTCTAAAATATAGACAAAATTTGTTTCCATTTAAATGATTTCAATTAGAGAACTTCGAAACGGGCGCCCGCGTCGTGCACTTTTTAAAATATGGCCGATTTCAGAAAATATACAATGATTTTGTTACAGTTCTTGGGAGCAGACGAGGAAGACATATTGGAAGTTAACGCGACTCTACACCTCCCTGATAAGCCGCCTATTGTTCTAACTGATGTCTTTATAATGGAGGTAATTAATAAAATCACCCCTTTCTAAAACCCTTAGAAACTATTGTACATATACGGGGGTACATAACGGGAATCGATGAAAGTTGCAATTCAAATGATAAAAAAAAAAAAAAAAATCATAATTATTCGTTTCTGTTCACCATGAAAATTCGAAGGTGTGCATATTACATTAGCGCAATGAGGGCTACCGTTTTTGTGCTCACCAGTTGGCGCCACTGGCGAGTGAGGTCCCGATCTAAAGATCTAAAGTCTGTAAAAAATGAAAAACATAGCTGTAAACTCGGTAAAGAAGCTTAATTTCGACAAAATATTTTGTTTTTAAACAGTAAACAAACCTCTGAATTAGCTGTTCTTTCAGTCCGCTTAACTTTGCACCTCTTTTTCTTAGTTCCACTTTTAAAGCATTGACATTCATTGACCCGTAACTCGTATTTGCCATAATAAGGATGTTTTAAATTAAATATTTTGTAATACCTCAAAATTAAACTTAAATGAAATAAATAAAACCGCGCAGCCCTCCCATTAAAGTGACAAGTGACATTTTGGAGACCTCACGCTACACTAGCGCCTCTAGCGGCGAATTCACACGCTTTAGCCCTCATTCAGTTCAGCAACCTAAATTGGAATCAAGCACACTGATTCAAAATAGGCACGAGCCGGCAGAGCGAGAGAGGTCGTTGAACTTATCGAGATTCGAGTATTTAGGATTTTTTTTATGAAATTTCAAATGAACGCAACATATCTGAAATGTACCTTCGGTTTGATATCTAGATCCTTATTTTTAATTTTTAATGGTCATTCAGAACTAACTCTGTATTATGTAATATTTGTTAATCACAATGGTTAATTACTAATCAATTTCCAATTATGTACCTTTTAACAGGATACAGTTTTCACTAACTCTTGTAACACCATCGACCTAAATGTTATTTGGAATCTACTTCCAAAAAGGAGAAAGGTTTATTTTCGACTCTACTAATATTTTTGAAATAATTTATATAAGTTTAACATAATAATGAATTTCCAGGAATACACAGTAATGAGGAACACTCTTAACTTGGTGACTCCGTTCCAAGCTGTCAAAGAGTTGAAGTCGGTGTACACGGTTGATATTACGCTCGGAGAGAAAATCAATGTTACCTGTATGGTGTTATTGTATAATGGAACTTATTGGCATGAGGTTAGTCTTTGATTGAATATATTATTATTATTTTTGGGTTTATTTACAGGGTATATTCCAGATGCTGAATTTTTGAATGTCGTTTGGAAGAAGCAAGCTAAACACATTAGTAATGTTAAGTAAATTACTTTTTGAAAAAAAAAATAGATTTTTAGGATTTATCTACTTTCTTCATATTTTCTATTTCACACTTCAGAAGATAGAGTAACTGACTTTAGAGCAACAATAGATAGAGATTTTCTCATAACTAAAGCGAGCTCAGTATAAAAAAAGTATTACAATACAAGCAAATTATGAAGCTCGAGTAGTCCAGCTTAAGCTTCGGCAACACAGATTGCTTTCGCGCAGTGACCTCCGCCCGCGCTCATCATTGTCGCGCGCGCGCGCAATTCTCGCGCCTGACGCCAGTCGGCACGCGGAGCGCGTGAAGTGGCAATTTCAAGCAGATATCGTTAAGGGGTCGAGCAATCTGTGTAGCCAGCCTTACTATTCCGGGAATAAAGAACTTGTTTTTTTTTAATTATTTGCTTAGATATCATATAAATTATTCTACGAGTACGAATGCGGCGAGGACGACACGTACCAGTCGTACGTAGCGTCGGTGGGCATAGCGACGCCGCTGACCGTGCTGCCGGCGCTGGAGGCTCGCGTGGCCGCCCGGCTCGAGGACGCGCTGTGGAAGATGACCGCCGACATCGCCATGCCCTCCTTCACCATCAACGCGCTGGCTAGCTTGGAGGTAATCTATACTACTTACATATGAAGACAACACTAATTAAAATTACTCATTTTGAGCTGAAATCTTGTAAACTTACTCTATACCGGATTAACTCTTCACCCTTTTCGGATGGTTACTACGTTTGGGTAGCACCCTGTATACATCAAAACATAACAGATTACGATAAAACATTAACTAAACACGTACCAGTACAAAGCGTCTATCTAACGTAAGTAAAAAGTCTAGTAACCAGCAAATAGCTTACACAAGTTCGTCAGGCGACTTCGTCGTATTTGGGCGGGCAACTAGCGGGGCATCTCCGTCATCCTCGCGTAATATGTATAGACGTCTAGTTTTTCTAATACCTGGCTGACTAACTAAAAGAATGACCGGTTCGAGGATAGACTCAGACTTTTTTGAATCAGTCGAAAATACAGTATTTCAGTATAAAAAGGACAGTTTACCACTACCTTGTCATTTTAATATCTCGCATGATACATTACGGAAAAGATTTGTTTTATACGATAAACTTATCTTACGACTGTTCTATCAAATTTCACCTCAAAAATAAATGAAAGAATAATTAAATGTCTTAAAAAACATATATTTACCTTCAAAATATTCCCTCACAGTTGGACGACCCCTTCGTGGAAACTTCAGGCAGTCTAAACCTAACCTCAGCGTATCTCGAGGACTACTTCATCAAGATGCAGTTCAAGAAGGACTTCTCGGATGTTGAGAACCTGGTTGCTGGTGGTATACAGATACAGCAGGGCGAACAGAATAATTATGTAAGTATTTTTGTACAGTACGGGAAATTTTGATTTTACAAGCTCGGTTTAGGTCAAATCTTGCAATCCCGCAGGAACGCAATGGATAATCATAAAATCCCGCAGGAACGCAATGGATAATCATAAAAATAATTGAATTATCCAAAATGGCGGCGATGTGGTTCGTCACCCATCACGTCTCGTTTCTCGCGGGGCGAAAAGTGGCCCACGGAGAGCCGCTTCGCTACTTTGAATGTAAGAGGAGGAATGGATGGTAAGGTGGATGAAGTATGTCAGACGATGTATGTTGAGACAAAAATTAAGAAAGAGGCGTGATTATATGTATGTATCTTGCAAGCTAATTCCAAATTCCCTTTCTAATCGTTTCAACTATGTTGTTTTCTTATCACATAAATAATCATCTATATTTCCTCCAGTTATTCGCGGACGTAGTATGGAGTGCAGCTCCATCCCGCCACATCCGCTTCAAGTCCCGCGGCGCGCTCGTGCCCGTGCTGCCGCCCTCGCAGCTCAGCCTGTTGTACAGTGAGGAGAACTCTAGGACGTTGTCGGTGGACTTCAATAGCGAGGATAACTACTACTCGCTGAAGGCCGACCAGGGACAGACGTCGCTTAGTGTCGCGTTGAGTAGCCCGCATAAGGGATTCAGGTATACATAGACATACACTCAAATATATCTGTAATAAGAGAGACCTATAACCTTGTAAAAACACATGTAAAACTTTCGGTGCTGAAAATGTTTAGCATGGTCACTTAACTTTTAAGTTCTTAATTTTTAAGAAAATTTAAATTTGAATATTTTTTGCAGTTTTATCTTATATCGTACACATGTACTGTTCATATGTGTGGTACTACTTACCTATGTACTTTTTCTACCCGTTTACTGTAGTATGTGACATCACCAAAATTTACAGCGCTTGGCATCCCATAGATTTCTAGATATGTATTAGAAAGTTGTAGATATTTTTTCCAATTTATATAATACTAGGTAATTATGTTTTAGAGCAATGAAGATAATAGGCGAGTTCGACGAGGATGACATCAGAGGATCATTCGTCACAGACACTTCGGAATACACCATCAATGGCAAAGTACTTAATAAAAAACCACTTGAAGTGAGTATATAATATTATTAAGTTAAACAGTTTGTTTACGGCAATGTGGACCATGTATCCTACTTCAATAAGGTTTAAAATCGTGCGAGACATATTCAAGGTTATTCCTTGGCCACAGTAGTTAAAACTCTCTGAAGTAATACTTTTGCGGTAAAGAGAATGAAAGATTACTTGTCTGTAAAAACACAATTAGATAAGAAATACTCATGAGGCAACTTCAAGAACAAATACAAAAAATTGTCTTAATTTCTTCTTAATTCAAGAATAGTTTTATTTATAGGTAAATTCTAAAATGTACTTGTATTTCAGATGGCACTAACCCTAGTACCGAAAGGCGAAGGCGAAAGCGTGAACATTCGCATCAAGTACGAGAACACGCCGACAGTTTACATCCTATCAGCCGACTTCACGGGGCCAGTGACGGCGACGTTACATGCTAAGGCCGAGATGGAAGGGAACTTCACTGATATTAATGTTAAGGTATGTTTTATTTTATATTAGTTTCATTTGGTTAGGCTATTATTTGGCGTATAAATACATGGATTTATTTTATCTACATGTGTATTAAAACAAGCAAGAAATGTATGTTTTCTAAGGTAGCGAAATAAATTATGCAATAATTTACTGCTTCTGTGATGATTTGAGCTGTTGATCATTCTTATTACTTTTCCCTGAGTAAGTTTTTTGAGTGACAACTCACTCTAAAAGCTCTATAGATGACATTAAACTGTATTTCTATATACTCAGTAATAGAACATATTACTAAGTATATAGAATAAAATAGTATTGTACGTATTTATACATTACAATCGTTTTATCAGCTGGACATCCCCGACTCAAAATACAAGGACATATACTTCAAAACTCGTGTGGACAACTACCCCGGACTTAGGAAATCTCTTAGCATGCAAGCTGCCACGCCACTACAAAGACTGAGATACGTCAAAGGGGATACCGACTTCTTGTAAGTATATATTGTGTTCCTAGTTATTTTAAAGTATTTAAAAACTTTCTAAAAAAATATGTGTATATAAGCGAGGTGTAGTGAGATATACATCTAAGTGCCTTTAGTCGTTCAAGTTAGAACGCATCTTTGTATCTATGATTTACGAAAATGATCTTTAATTTTCCATAGAAATAAGATCACTTGTAATTAGTTGTAATGTTAGTGGTGCGCAGAATTATAACTAAGATTGTCTGGTTACAAAAGTATTCTCATACGATATGTAAAAAAAAGGTAGTAATTTGATTAGATTTTTCCAATAATTTACTCATATAAAATTCTAGTAAATTAATATAATATGATTATATTAATTTACTAGAATTTTAAAATTAATCAAAAAATTTTTTTTAATCAAAAAATACACATTATACTGTTTTCATTTATTTTAGGTTTGGTCCTAAGACAGGATTCCTGCTATGTAAATACGAACTACCCGACATGCAAGGCGAAGGTGATCTTAAGTGGAGTTTCTTACTCGGTGACTTGTTTATCAGGGTAAGTTAATAGCTATTTAATATACAATGTACCTAATTCACAATCAAAAAAACAATTTCAGAGATTTAAAATATATCAGCATTTAATTGTCCCACTCCTAGACTAAATCATCTTCTTGATAATGAACACCTTTGGTTGTTACGTATGAGTCAAATAAACCATGAAGCACTTTGAAATATGAAAATATGTAACTTCAAAGGATAGTAATTCTTGCGGTGCTGTCAATAACATCGCAATTCCTAACGCAGCTTGTACATGACGTAGCATCGCGTTCGCGTTTTCGGTGTAATGTAGAGTCTGATATTTTTTTAATAACAACGGATATTACATACCATTATTCTCCCACCTTTACGTTCCATTCCTACATAAATGCACCTTATTTCTGTAATGTCATAGTCCATTTTCCTTTGCACAGGCTATAGGCCACCAGCATGTGAAAGACATTGAGAAGAGCGTGGACCTGGACATCTACTTCGGTAACAGCACCACCCCGGATATGATGCAGAAGACTGACGCTGGCTTCAAGATGGACCTCGATCATGTTTGGCAGTGAGTAGGCGCCAAATTACGTGTTTTACAACGTTAAGCCCCAGTTTCCGGAACGTTGATCAAGTCAAAAATTTGATTATCACCGGTCAAACCTCATGTTAAGCGCTGTGTTTAGCTCTTAGTCTTTTGGTCGACCAATCACAGTCGTAATATGGTGTTAAATCAACTCTAATTTAACAACAGATTAAGTTGATCGGCCCTTCAGAAATCGGGTATTTATGGTGCAACAAGTGTGTGGTACCTTAGCTCCGAAATGGGTTAACTGATCGAGATGATTTGATCTCGAGTTTTTAGCTGTAATACAAGAAGTTAATTCTGTATAAGATTTATCGTTTCATTCGATATGAAATGTATATTTTTCATTTTTATTTCGTAGAAGACAACCAAATATGAGTATTGTTGTACAAACTTGTTAACGGCGAACTTATGAGTTATTTCGAGGATTTCAGTGCCTTTTATGACAGTATATACACGAACTTACTTCTATTTCATAAGTTTTTATAAAGGTTTTTGCCGATACATACCAAAACAAATTGACATAACTAAAACTTACAATATTTCCTACAGAATCGGTGGCAACGCGTCCTTCGGCATTATTATGAACCAGCGCATCAACCTGATAATTAACGTGATCCTGCCGAAGCCGAACGTTGATGTCCACACGTTATACATCGACGGCAATGTTGGTACTGACGCCAACCCGCTCAAGACTTTAGAGGCAGAGTATAAGACGGATGTCACTAAGATCGTTACCGGGATTAAGGGTGATGTGAGTAGAAATATATCTTTTGTGAATAAAATGTAAAAAAATATATTTTTTGTATCAATTTCGATATTCTTAATTTATTTTGCACGTGATGGTTTTTTTGGAATTGTTTATTATAAGCTTAAATAGTTTTATCAATGGCAACACTGTCTGTAAATACGTATAGGATCGCTGAATAAGATGTTTAAGTAAATTATTGCTTGAATTTTTCTGAATATTCTTTTTCACAGTTAAAAAAATGAAGTAAGCTTAAAAGTCAAAGTCTTGATTATTTATGAGTATAATTTATATTCCCTTAACCCACGTGCATTAACCGATGAATAACTATAAGTAAATTAACCTTACGTGGAATACACTAATAGACACTATTCTTAAATAACATTAACTTAACTAACACAAAACTAAATTATCTTCATCTTTTCAGGTACTAAGCTTAGCCGAAAGCATAGACACAAATTCCACAATAACTTGGACATCGAACTCCCAATACAAGCATATCGACAACATTGTGATATACAAGTGGGATGTGAATGGCTCGCAACATATAGACTACACACTGCACTCCCCTATATGCGAGGAAAAGCCGACGCTGAAGGTCAAGGGCTCGTACCAGAAGGATATGGTGCATGATTATCATATGGTTAAGTGAGTATTAACAACCCTCCGTGCCTCGGATAGTCGTTAAGCCGTAGGTCCCGACAGTCATACGTTGATCTTTGGCAGTCGTTAAGTCAATTCTGACAACCAGTCTGTACTGTGTACTGTGTGGGTTGTGGAGGTCAGATAGGCAGTCGCTCCATGTAAAATACGGTATTTAGCTGAATCCGGTAAGACTGGTAGCCGACCCCAACATAGTTGGGAAAAGGCTCGGGAGATGATAAAGTGAGTATTAACAAATAGAATACGAAAATTGCAAGCTTTCCAATCCAAGGCAAATAAATACTCGGCATGTCTTTCCTACCTGGCATTGCCAGTAAAAATATAACGTGTAAGGTCTTAAAATACTTATTCAGCATAAATATTAACAGTTATTCGCCGCAGTCAAGTGTTCATATGTGGATAAGAAAATGTAATTTTGTTCTTTAAAAATCGCCTCCCGCTCTAAGGAATTTAATCCTTATGTCAGAAGCTTTAACAAACATTAAAATCGAATGCACAAAGAACACCTATCAATATGAGAGTGCTGGTGGCGGAAATCGGTTTAACTGTAAACTAACAAATAAAACGTGAAAATGGCAATTTTGGAGCTTCACTACCCCTTAGCTACATAAATGATGTAGCATTGTCAACATATCTCTAGTCATGTAAGTACTTACATTTACTACATCTTTATATTTAATTTAATTCGAAATGCTTGTTTCCATAGGGGTGATATGCACCAACCTGGTGACAGACAGATCGGTGAGATAGACCTACGTTATGGCGGCGTTAAGCATACAGACGGACATTTCAACTTTACTACACCTTTCAGAAGACTACCTTGGTTGAAATCTATATTCGATGTGAGTTGTTTTTAGAAATTAGATTCTATTTCTTGTGCAATAAAATTAGTTTTTGACTGAAGCTTAATTTATGTGAAATTGGTCGTAGAAAATAGATTCAATTGAAAAAGTAAAAGTTAAGTTCAAAATAAGAAGCTTCTAGAAATAAGATACCGTTTCATTACATAAATTATTATTGGAAATGCTTACTTTCACATGTTATTATATGACACGTTTTACTTAATCTGTACTCATTGAGTTGTTTATATTACGTCTGCAATAATATTCTTTTTACCTTTTCTTACTCCTTTCTATTTTCCTTTAGATAAACAACGTAGAAGAACATTCAGACAACAAAGTAGACCTATTCTGGCCAAACAAAACAGCATCAGTGAACACAACACACCGGTACCACAAACAAGAGCATGGCTTCACACAAAACGGACTAATCTCACTTTCCGTTCCATTGGCGCGTCAACATCTCGTCAACACAGAGTACTACTACATACAAGGGGATAAATGGAGCAATGGAAACGCAACAATTGACTTCGACCGCGAAAGATTCGTTAAAGGATCATTCAAACAGATTTTGAGTAAGAGTGTTAGGAATTTGGACCTTGCGACTATGGATATAGAGGTTGAAAATGTACATACGCCTGTCGGCATCAAGTATATACACGAATATGATGAGACTGGAAATACTGTAAGTAACATTATTAAAAATATTCCTGAAATTACAGTACTGGAACTTCTGATTCCACCTGATAACACAGATTTCACGCAAAAAAAAATTTTGAATCTTATATTTTATTGAAATAACCATTTTGCTAACCTTAGAAATTATTAATTGTTGGAAAATAACAGATACGCTAGCAACCCTTACCAGTTTTTAAATCGAGACATGCCTTATACACATCTAAAAAACTTTTTTTTCTTATGCAGTATTTAAAACCCAAATAAACTTTCTTGTCCAATCATTCCATACACATTTAATCCTACGTATGCCCTAATCTCACATTTCTACTCCAGGACGTAAAACAAGCAACGGTCTTCCACCTCCACAACGCAACAAAGTTCAACGTTACCGGTAAATTAGACGTGTTTACGTACGACATCGGTAAAGATCTCAAGCTTACCGCTATCCATGGTAACAGGACCTGGACCTTCGATAATAAGTACGAGGCAGTGGATAGGGAGTTGAAGCAGGGAAGCAAGATCAAGTGGGCGGAAGATGTGTGGTTCAACTATGATATACATGTCAATAATATGACTACGGTGAGTTTGGAGCATAAAACAAAAAAAGGGAGCAAGTAGCTTATATAATTTTCCTTGTGATTCCTTTAAATAAAAATGTTTTTTTTTTTATGGGTATATGTATATGATGATAATTTAATACGTTATTTTTATCATAGCATCGACAATACAATATTTCCAACATTGTCAATATTTTAACATTTTCTTCTAAACTTTTATTTTTTACATTCTGACTACAGGAGGAAACGGAATCCCAACAAATTATAATGAACGTTTGGTATCCCTTACGTACATTCAACTTGGTCGCATTATACAACTTACAAGACACTCTACTGGACGGTTCTGCGCGCTTGCACTGGGACGTTAAGGACGAGAATAAGACGGCCGAGTTGAGGGGGCGGTGGGAAAACCCGCCTGTCAGTGAGGGTAGCTTGCATAATGTGGACCTCTCTCTTGCTCATCCGTCGTTTAGAAAGGTAATGAGGGCAAAACATCACTATTTTTACTAGAATATGTTTTTAACCTGCTTAATAAAAAATATTTTGAATTCAATTTGTTCCAATTAAGAAAAAAAAAATGTAATTTTTAACATATTCATCTATATCTTTAAGTTTAGTAACAACTGTATGTTTGTTTTTTTTCGTTCTTCGATACGTACATTACATCGTCTGTCGATGTATTCGGAAACTTAAATAAAACCACTGCCTAGATTCCGATTAAGCTGCAAATGTGCATACACGTTAAGATGTATGGTTAGCAAAAAAGTAACAACACCGGTTTACTATATTTTATTTATCATCAAAAAACTCTTGTAACTTGACACCTAATCATACTCTATTCCTTACAGGATGTGACTCTAAAAGGCTCATACTTAAGCACGCCATCAGTTATGTCCAACGTTTCCGTAGAGCTTCAATACTCTGACTACGAGAACGAGTATCTCAAACTAAAGTCCATCTTAACGGACAATTCCGTTGGCCCAGTAAGAGATTACAAGTTCGCCCTCACTTGTAAACACCCGTCAACTAACTTGGACTTGGATATGAAGTCAGATATTAATATTAGAAGTCACTGGTATTACTTCAATAACTACTATAGGTTCCAAAAGTCGCCGTTCTATGAGAAGTTGAGGCATAGTAAGTTTTTGATTGATTCGGCTAATAGTGCTATTAGTTGGGAGGTGAGTAATAAATACCATTTTATTTTAATTCTTAAAAATTCTAATAAGTATAAGGATGTAACCAAAAAATATAGTCGTATTTTGATTGAGTCTCTCTAAATGAATCTTGAG
Source organism: Autographa pulchrina (assembly GCA_905475315.1). Taxonomy (NCBI): domain Eukaryota; kingdom Metazoa; phylum Arthropoda; class Insecta; order Lepidoptera; family Noctuidae; genus Autographa; species Autographa pulchrina. Next base: position 4,937,643 of record FR997786.1, on the reverse strand, counting down.
AATCGCAATTTTCGTTTTAAGATATAGGTGAAACATCAAATATCTAGTTAAAAATGTGCAATAAAGCTAAGATGACTAAGTTTTAGTTTCCGAAAAAGCCATAATTGTCTTTCGATACCTAATAATTATTTTGAGATGATTAAACCAAAAAGTAAAAAATGTAAACTAAAATTATTAACAACGGAAGATGTCGCAGACTTCAATTGAATAAAAAAATATATACATATACATATTTTCGTTTTGCCTAAGAAACATTGCTTCTTTAGACCTACCAACTCACAATACAACTCATTTCCAGCGCGCAAACGAGACGTACTTCTACAAAGCGAACGGCACGTGGGAGCTGGTTTACCCCGACTACAAGCTAAAGACGTTCGTCAGTCGGCCAACCGGTAACGATACGGGAACCGCCACGCTATCTATGAGGAATAGATCGCTTATAGCACATTATAATAGCAGCGACGGTAAGTTAACAATACTTTGCTAAAAAATTCAATAGACACAAAAATAAAAATAGGTATTATGCACTGAAATCATTTTAAGATTAGGTTAAGACCTAAATAAAATTCATATTCTTGAAAATCCATTTTACCAAGTTCCATTTCAAACGCAAATTTTCTATGTACGCTATCCCTTATTCGGGGACTCCCCGCATGCGGTAAATCTACTGTGTTAACGACCAATGACGATAAACTTTTATGGAGCCAGCTACCGTTTTGGTTATTTTTAAACAAATACAATGTAGATACCTTAAAAGACCGCTCTTAATTTTGAATATCTTGTCTTATGTTCACTTTTAACTTTACTATTTATTTTCAGACATTTCATACCACATGATAGGCCTAATAGTCGACACTCGGTACGCTAAATTCAACTCATGGCGTAACTTCGACGACGTTTTAACCGTCGACCTAGCCTCCTACATTCGTCTCAACCATTCCCGTTTACTAACTAGCGCTATTAACTGGAGACCAGAGATTTTCAGCGAGGTTAAGGCCCAAGCTGTGTATACATTGAAACTTTTATACAGCCAAGTAAATGATACGTTAGTTATAATCAAAGAAATGCCAATGGATGCCCATGTATCTCTCAAGAAAATCTGGACAGACGCTAAACCGAGAATACGAGAATTTTTAGACGATTTGAACGATTTACACGTCATCAAAGACGATTTGGACGAATTTGAAAGATTCTTGAATCAGTCTTATGGTAACAATGATTTCTATGTCAAAGATGTAGTGGAGTTTACATACTATGTTCTCGACGAAATGGCTATAAGAAATCATTTGGAAAGTTTACCCGGCATTGTGAACGACATGTGGCAAATAATGGGTAATACAAGTCAATCTATCAAAACCAGTTTGAACTACATCATTGATTCTATAAAGAAGGCGTACGCAAACTTTTTGGATTCCGTCAACAAAGTACTTGAGGCAGATTTCATGGAACTGGTCTCTGATAGATTAGAGGCAATGATATTACAGTATGATACCTTCATAAGAGATTTGCATATGAAATTCTTAGAATATTGGGAAGTAACTTGGGTTAACGCGACGAATAGATTATCAAAATACTGGCATGAAGTACTAAAGTCGATTGAACCATTGTTTTTCAAAGTCCTGCATTATACGGAGTCGTTTGTTTTCACTGTGTGGAAGAGTGTGATGGATTTCTTCTATAATAGGACTCAGGAACTGACTGATTCGCCGTACTTTAACTATGTGTCGATATTTGGTCATGAAATGGATCGGTACGTATAATTTTGGGTTTTTTTTTTTATAATCCTTATATTTGTGAAGATAGCGTGATTGCCTTAGCTAAGTAAGTAGGTTATTGGGTTTCTAGATGTATTTATGAACTATTGTAGTACATTAGCTGGCATTCTCTGAGAAACAATTTTGCTGAAGCACAAATACAAAATTTTTATGTCTTAAATAGATTTAACATCTTTTTTACCACAATTTTGCTAAAAATGATTATTGTTATATGTATTTAAGTTATTTTTATTGCGGTACCTAATATCCAATTCAAAGCAAAACCTACATATTTACTTTATAAAAAATCCTTTGTTTTATAGCATCTACAAGGACCTAATGAACAACGATTTAATAACGAACATAAAGAAATACAGCAAGAAACTGTTCGACGTGGTGTGGAGTAAGATTGAGAAGTACATTCCGTTTAAGGACGAGTTCACACAGTTATATGCAGAGTTCAGGAACGCCTGGCAGAACTTCCTAAAGACTAAGCAAGTGGTCTATGTTAGGGAGAAGGTATGTCCCTACTCTTTTTGGACATAGTTCACGACCTGTTCGTGATTTACATAATATATTTATTTAATCTATCTATATTTGATAAAAAGCAGTAGAGTTAAGTTTGTGATATAATCCATATCGAAAGCCATTTTGGGTTTAGTAACATATTAAAACAGGCAGTACTCGTAAACGTATGTTTAAGTCCCTACTCTTTACATCGACCACTCGTATTTTTTATTTTTGTTTCTTTTTTCATTGGTTTTGCTACCTTGACTAAATCTATTTCTCGATTATGTATTTATATTTGTTTTTTAGAAATCGCAAAAGTTGATTAGGAATACATTTTAATGATTTATTTTTATGACAATTCTGAATTTTCTTATCCGATTTCAAGTATCAAGAAGCATACGTCCGTCTAAAGTGGTGGTACGACTACTTCTTGATCGGCGAGGCGCTCGAGACGGTCGGAGAGATACTCTACGCCAAGCTCACCGATATGACCAAGACCGCCCTGCAGTATGAAGAACTGTAAGTAAACTTGTTATGTAAAGTAAATTGCGTCTTATGTGGAGAGTGTTAGAGTTAAAATTGGATTGGAGTTGTGTGGAAGATCATATTATGTTAAATGAATTCTAAGTTATGGAGTAGAAGGGATGCATGTACGGAAAATATTAATTGCACCAAAATTAGCGTTAACATGGATGTTTATATCATAAATAACTTAAGGTTTAATTTTTGAAATTTAAATATGTACACCTTTCTCGATATTGAAAAATACAAAGTGTTAATCCAATCTTTAATTAAATTTTTACAGCCACCGAACACCAAAAACGAACTTCATATTCGATCCCCGGGTCGGCGAGATCCTTCTAGAACAGAAGTTACCAATGTCCTGGCACGCCTTCAACCGAACCCCCGACTTCACCGAGATCGCTGAGTACAGGATGGTCAAGGAGTTTATGGACGAGTGGCTGACCACGAACAAAAGTATATGGTCGTTCTACTACGATATCAGGCCCTATATGGACTTCGATAATCTTATGCCGCCTTTTGCTGGTAAGTGTACTGGTTTTTAAGAATTTAACTTTTCAGTCATGTGAATTGGATGTCAACTGATGTAATTGGGCAATGGCGGATCTAGGGGGTGTGAAAGGACTTGGGACAAAAAGCATCTTAGTTTTACAATAAAATATCCTAAAGGAAACTTGTTTAACACAACCCAAGGTACAATTGTCATCAATTATTTTCAAGTTTTAAACTATAAGATGAATTGTTTCAGGTTTACTTTTCTAAAATCTTACCTCCGCGGGGTCAAAATTTACATGTGTCATTTTGTTTTCGATTGGTCGATCTAAGGATTATTATCGCTTTGGCATTACAAGTTCTTTATTACAAAAACAACATTTAGGTTTACTTGATACGACATAAAATTGTATACTTTCCAAAGAAAATGTTCTCTTTTTCTTTCTCTCTTTCTAAAGCTTTTTTTGTGTAAATGGCCTGCATTGCTGTAAAAATGTAAACAAGCTGACTATTAAATTATATCTTTCCTAGGCATGGCAATGATGACCGGCCAAGGAACTCTGGTAACATTCGACAAGCGAGTGTTCACAGTCTCCGAGGCGGGCACCTTCCTGCTCTCCAAGGACTACAGACAAGACAACTTCACCGTCCTCATGGAGAGCAACGAACAAGGACGGTATAACTTGGTCGTGCTCACTAGAAGGAGTTTAGTGCATATTGATCTGTATAAACAGGTGAGCTTAAAGTTTTATTAATGAATTTAGTTTTTATAGGGCATTTTATTTCCGTAAGTTGGTGTAAGTAATGTCTGACACCAATTCGTTATGTCATGTGTGACTCTTTTGCCAATATGTCGTGTACCTTTATACATTTCGAAAATGTTTTGTTCAATAGCTATTAACTGACCTAAGAAAGAAGAAATGCTGTGTATGTAGGTTATACTGTGTTAACTGCAAGGTATAAATATCTATCAAGCTTCTAAGCGCAACACGTAAAATCAACAAATAAAACGTTTGTCCACTCATATCTTCGAAATAACTAATCAATTAAATTTCAATGACAATATTTTTTTTTCCTGCATTTTGGAAGAGTGCAATTTTAATCAAAATGGATTTAGTTGTTTTCAAGATATAATTGACAAATGTACCGAGCTTTTTCTTGTGTAAATATAGGGTATGTTAATATAAACCATCCATTTCCGTTCCCAGGAAGTATCAATCGGGCACACAGTGCTGAGCTTGCCCGCGCAAGTGGACGGACTCGTGATAGACAGACAGACGAACACACTGTCCGTGCAGGGACACAACGGCCTGGACATACACTGCAACCTGCTGTTCCATAACTGCAAGTTGCAGGTGTCGGGTATGTGCATTATGTCTTTTTTTATTTATAACTAGATGAAGCCCATGGCTTTTTTTCCGGGTAAATAACAAATGTATAAGAAAATATTTTTTAAGTTACATGGGACAAATTAATGGAGGCCTTCTTCTTATTGTTGTGATATCTAGTATGGCTATTATTAATGTTAATTCATATGTGAGCCAATCTTCAAAATCCGAAAAAATACTAGATTGGAAAATATTGTTTTCTTCCTTTTTTCCTGTAACCATTTACATCAAAATAAATGTCGTTTGCTTTTCATGTATACAGGTAAATCAGGAGTAAAATCTATCTAAATCTAAGCCGTAACACAAATCAATCAATAATTGCTTATTTGTTTTGTTTATCTGTACCTTTATTTGAAGGTTGGTACTACGCGACCCTCGGCGGTCTACTCGGCACATACAACAACGAGCAATACGACGACCTTCAACTACCGAACAACACATACACGACCTCTGTCACCGAGTTAGGCCACAGTTGGAACATAGTACCGGCCGCGACCCCCACCTACATAGAGAATAAGGATCTCAAGAACGATACGCAGTGCGACAAGTTCTTCTTGAATAAGGTGTCGCCGCTACATCCCTGCTTCTCTGTTGTGAGTATTGTTTATATTAACAACACAAACACCAGCCATACCTAGTTAGGCCAGGTCAGTTTTGATGCCTTAGTGCGATATCTACTCCTCCATATGTATCATTGCCTAATGTGTTATGTTTGTGTTAGATATCGTCGCAGCGTTTCTACAGCGAGTGCGCGGCGGGCGGCGCGGCGTGTGCTCTCGCCAGTGCGTACCGCGAGCTGTGCCAGCACCAGCACGTGCCCACGCACATGCCCGACCACTGCCACCAGTATGTATCATAGTATACCACCGCATGTTACTTAAGTATAATAACACCAAAACATATGACGAATGTTTCATGTAAAGAATTAAGTGTATTAAGTTTCAAAGCTTAATTGCAAGTCCCAAGAAAAAACTAACTAACTGTACAAGTTATTTTTAGGTTTCGTAATTTCGTAGATAAATTGAGAAAAAGAATTGTAGATATAATTGTCTGCACATGCTTTAGGCATTCGTTAAAAATACTTTTGGAAGTACCAACCTTTAGGGGGGAAATGGGAGGGTAAATTAAATTTGAATGTATTTTTCCTTTAAACTTAAATTCATAGTTATATTTTTTATTTCTTAGAATTTTTAACCTTACACTCTGTCCACAGATGTACAACCCCACAAGGAGACATAATAGAGGAAGGCACGTTCCACATCCTGCAATACATTCCGAACTCCACCGACGTCGTCTTCATAGTGGAGGCGCAGTACTGCAACAAGAACCTCAGGAAGAACAAGAACATGGACCTCTTCGTGGAAGCCTTTGATACTAAGATGCAGGAGAATGGGATGTCTGATAATAGGTGAGGTTTATATATAACTAGCTATGCCCCTCGGTTTCACCCGCGTGAATACCTAAGTTCAATAAAAAATATACAACAACTTTTATATAACACTCTTTTTCTATAATAGGTACGCGATCGTAGGTTTCGGCGGTCGCGGCGTATACCGTCGTCCGCGTGCCCTGTACGTCAACAATGAGGTGTTCACCAACTATATAGACATCTCACAGCATCTAGACAACTTTATTATCGGTACGTATTCGATATAAAACCTTATTTGTACAGTTTAAGGTTCAAATTGTTTTGAACAGGGACGTTGGCTAGATATATGTATTGGGAACCGTAAGATTAATGAAAACAAAACAGAATGCACTTCCTATTTGACTAATATCAGGTTTAAGACCTAAAACATTTACAATTTTTTAAAATCACATTTTGGTGAAATAACAATAAATAGGTTTTACGGAAGAACTTGGGGGACGCCTTTGCCCAGCAGTGGGACAGGACAGTAAAGGCTAGGAATATACATCCAATTTAACTGTTCTGTCTAAAATTTAGTGTCTAAATCTAGAACAAAAGAATTTTAGTCTTAAAGTAAAATTGTATCCAATACGTATGTTGTACCCAGACAAGTCGGACCTGGTCCGCGGCAACCGCTCGAGCCGCTCGGACATGTTCGCGGCGCTGAGCTTCGCCACGCGCCTGCCGTTCCGCGCCGCCGTGCCCAAGACCTTCATACTCATGCCCTGCTCCAAGTGCGACTCCGCTTTCATGAGGGTAAGTTCAACAGGTCTTACTACCTAACCTACCCAGACAAGTTGGACCTGGTCCGCGGCAACCGTCAAGCACTATGGTAATACACACACAATACACACATACTACTAACAAATTTTTTTTTTTGCCCTTTCAGTGATTTGTTAACTTTATTTTTGTTTACTCAAAATTTTCTGTAAGTTGTGAAGTCCATAAAAAATACATGAATTATATGTACTGTTTATAATTGAGGTTTGTTACCATGTAGCTGGACTACTCGACGATATACCACAACCTGATGGAGAGTTCGGTGACTCTGCATGTGCTGATGGATGATGACTTCATGCTGTCCAAGAAGAGGGCTGCCAAATACTTGTTCGGTGAGTCTATACAATTAAAACACACATAGTGCCAGAATATTATATACGGGATGTTACCGAAAGATTATGTCTATACAAAAGGTGCGAATAGTACGTTTGGTATAGAGCCTGGAAGCAAAATTTCAGCACAAAATGATTTAATAAATAAGTGTGGACAACATCACATACATTGCTCTGAACAAAAAGGAAGTAGCCAAAGCACTTGTGTTATTATCAGAAACAACAAAGTTATCACAAACACTCAGACCCAAGACTGCATTGACCCGTTCGAAAAATCGGACCCGAGACCTTAGAGCTGGCGACACCTTGAAAACCTACGCCACTCTACCTCGGAGATCATCTAATAATTAATATTAAACTTATAATAATAACAGTCTAATAATAATATTTCTCTTGTAAAGGTGTGGACAACACTCTCGCGTACACTAACAAGGATTACGAGAGGCTGGTAGGAGATGCGGCTCTTAGGAAACAAGTGAAGCTGCCCAAAGATAAGCTTGGGTTATGTACCTCACTCGCCATGGAGACTAACGGTAAGTTACTTCGAGGCGACCACTAATATAATGAGAGTAGTACGTTTTAAGCATGGTGGTGTTAGATATGACATTTTTGGAAGACTCCACCCGTTTGCCTTGCCGTTACGATCGATCTGTCTCAAAATACAAGCCCTTAAAATGTAATATAGCTTGTAATTGCCGGCAGGTAATTTGGTAAGGTAGTGACTGATTGCTAGGAAATTTTCGATAAATTGCGAGTTCGGAACGATGTTCCCCGACCCCCCGTAACGTTTCTACAATTCTGCAATAGAATTTATGCACTTAGCAACTTTCAGTTGATTTTCTCTTCAATTCTAGATTGATATTGTAGAACATGTTATGTACCAATTAAATATTTAACACATCACGGTTTTCAAATCACGTATATTTGCAAGATCACTTATCGCAATATTATTGAACAATTTTTCTACTTGCTTTCATAATCATGCTCTTGACTGTACAAGAGACATGACTTCTGTCACCTAACGACTTATGCCAAATTACGTGTGGTTTATTACACCAATTTCTCTTCCTAGGCACGATATTCGCTGGCGCCAAGCTGCAAGGCGACCGTCCGACGGCGCGGCGGTTCTCCACCGTGGTGGGCGCCCGCGTCGCCGTCGCCGCCGCGCGCTGCGCCTCGCCGCCGCGCTGCGAGTGCAGCGAGGGCAGGCTGCTGTGCAGGCCCTGTGCTGATACGCAGCGACTGGTAATGTGCTACAGTTGTTGTTACATGTTCATTTGACGGGCCTCTTGGTCTAGTGGTTAGTGACCCTGACTGCTATACCGGAGGTTGTGGGTTCGATTCCCACCCAGGACAAATGTTTGTGTGATGAGCACGATCATTTGTTCTGGTTGTCTGGGTGTAATTTATCTATAATATGTATGTATTTAGAAATATATAAGTAAGTTTATCAGTTGTCTGGTTACCATAACACAAGCTCTGCTTAGCTTGGGATCAGATAACCGTGTGTGAGTTGTCCCGAAATATTATTATTATTATTATGTAAAAAGATGCCAAATTCAATAAACAGGGTGTTAAAAAAACCCTGTCCGATCTAAGAAAGAAAAAGGGAAAAAATAAAACAATAGTTTTTTCCTAAAAGGCGATAAAGAGAGACGGCGACGTCACAGGTGCTGCCAAAAGATCCAACAAAATACCGCCCAAAATTCTGACGAAAATAGTGTTGTAATCTTTGTTTCAATCCCAAATTTGGGGAAATTCAAGGCAATTTTTTTTTTCAAAATTCATTGTTATTGTTACTTTCATAAATATTCCAAGGTTGATATTTTATTTGGGTAGATATGTGATTGTGAAACCTATATATATACCCTTTCGGGTCGGGCAGGGTTTTCTTAACACCCTGTATGGGACCACCTCTGAGGACAACCTACCTATTGATGACAAGAAGATAGGAAAATAATTTTTGAAATCGTTCTGCATTTGCTAGATCCAAGGGCAATTGATCTGGCAAGCTGATTTGATGTAGCCAAATCTCATAAACAATAATAACCATTGACACGAAAAAAGAATAAAAAAACATTAATTTGAATTAACTGGACGTAGATCGTCTCTTTGTGGATAGATATTTAGAAAAATCACGCGATTAATATGGAAAAAAAACATTATTCTAAAGCACATTTTTTTGTTGAATTTCGACTGGAAACTTACTATTAATTAGAACACAGAATTAAAATCTAAATCTAATTAAAATAAAGCCATTCAGACGTGTTGTAAGAATAATGCAGATAAAGGAAACAGTCAAACTATTTTCAGAAAGGTTATCAGAGTCGATAATATATGTATTATCTTATTACTTACGGAATGACACTATTCACGTATCATTATTAGAATACTTTATTAACTTTAATGAAATTTGTCCTTGGCGAAGTTTAATAGTTATTTGTACTAATGCCATTTTTTTGTTGTGTTTTGACCCCCATAGCTAAGTAGCTACCCCTTTATACCTACATATGAGTTTAAAAGCCACGATAAGTAGTTGTTTCTTACTTTAAATATCATAATACAATAATTATTATACATATTTATTTGCAGATGGAGTTGTCGTTCTTCAATTCCGACGATATCGATGAACTTATAGACATGGCTATGGAACCCCCGACATTGCCTGCATTCAGATGATTAGATGAAGCGAGCTCTTAGACTAATAGTAATTACTAATAGTGGTATACTAATAGACTTTAATGTAAAAAAGATTTATTGAGAAATGCCTTTATTTAATACTTAGAAAATAAAACAAATTCTTTATAAAGTTATACAGAAGGTAGACTTATAACCCCCGTGACAATTGGTGTAAATGATCTGACTATTAAAAATGACGTTTAACCTTTTTTGTTGATTAATGTTCAGCCTTGTGTTACCCACTGCTGGGCATAGAACCTTTAGTTATGCCAGTTCCGTTTCTAAGATAAATAGCCTTTTAAATAGCGTAACATATACTGGTACTTATAAATAGTTTAATTACTATTTACTCTTTTCAAGAAAAGGATCTGAATTAAAAACAACACATTATATGCATGATTGTATGTTGTTTCTGTTATTCTTATTTATTATAGAGACATAATAGTGCAATTGTTGTATTGATTTATTTATGTAGGTAAATTGCAATAAATAAAAAATTATTAATAAAAACTGTGTGTAGAATACAATTTGTTGGGAATTGTGTGTTTGTTTTAGATAACTACAAATTTAATTGTAGACGATATAGAATGTAATTGTGTAAATATTTATAAGTATGACATTGAACAAAATATTGTGGTAATAAAATATTTTTGTAATACAATTATATTGTATTTTTATTTCTCTAAAATCTTATCTTTAGTGTTCTACAGTATGGGTAGATAAAATCGTATTGGAAGTTGTCAGCTCGCGATCGACAACTGTTTATTATGCTAGCCACAACAATACGTGTTTAATAAAAGAAAAAAATAATGTATTATAAACTCTTTATTTTTCACTGTCTTAGTATTAAAAATAAATGTTGAATAACTATCACAATTTTTCTATAACACTATTTTGTGTGTAACAATAATATACTTAGGTTTTACTCTAGGGTTAAGCTTTTCAGTTTGCATGTTAACAACAGAATCAAGAATTAGAATCTATCGGAATATTAAAAACACATGACTCCGTGTTCAACCATAAGTCTTTTCTAAGATAATCTACAACTATAATATGAATCTCTTTTTCTTTAAATGGTGATGTGCCAATGTCGCAGATAGGTACTGTTTAAAAACTAAAAGTGAGTTACACTACCGCTATCTCTTTTTCTCTTATTATATGAGAAAAAGACAGAAAGATAAATGAGTGCCTAGTTTAAGTAATAGAATCACTAACATTGACAATAAGTTAACTACTTATGCATCATATACGCAAGTACAATGCCCGTACCAATGAGAACAATTGCAAAACCTTTGTACATTAGGTTGTACAAGACCTTATCTTGCCCGCCAACTGAGTTTACTATTAAGTTGTTCATCACAAAGACTTGGTTACTCTCCTCAATGAAAACTGCTTTCTCCTCGTCAGTCATTTTGTCCGCTATTTCGTTCATAGCTTGCCTGAAGTCTTTCTTTAGCTGTGCGATATCAGTTCCCGTGAAGTCTGTCACTTTGTCTGTGTATTGTTTTACACTTCCTGAAATAGAATAATGTAGGGCATTACAATCTGTAAATTGTTCACTGTTATCTTGTTAGAATTGAAAAATACAACATTGTAATATGGTCTTCTCCAAGGAAAGGAGCTTGAAATATTAAACATAATATAGAACAAACTGTATATTTTATTAAAAACAGTTACTTATTTCAATTGAATATATTTTAACAACTTTCTGCATTGCGCAAAATCGCAGAGAGGTACATGAGATAACATATAATAATGTAATAATTACCATCACCAAACATTCTCCGCTTCTTAGCCAGAATCTGTCCTCCACTCAGGAGTCCCAAATACAAGTGGTAGACATACGCCAACAGCAGTTCTGGGTTAGACTTCTCTAGCTCCTGCAAGTGCTCAATGTAGTTCTCTAGAGCGGGTGCTTTTGGTATTGACTGCCATTCTGAGCCTAGATAGTGTGCCAAGTCTTCTTCAAACGCTTTCTTTCTGCAAATTTAAAAAAAAATGGCTGTGAAACATATTGTGTATGTAAAATATTATTATTAGAACATAAAATCTGCCTGTATAGTTGAATAAAAAAAACCAAGACCTCTTCTGATTCCGACAATAGCAATAATTTTATAGCATTCTTTGTTTGGTTTTCTATTGCACACCAACAGATAAGTCTTATAGGATTTAGGTTATATACAAAGTTGATACGAAAGAGGGGCTTTTCTTTAAACTGCCTATACAAAATACCATTTTCAAGCTCTGTACCAAAAATCAATTAAATAGGAGCAGTAGTTTAGTCGCAAATGATTTTTAAGATTTTGCACCGTTTCAACATGATGTATCTTTTCTAACAGCTGATTATGTCTAAGCATTTACGCATGTCACAAGTAAGTAAGTAAGTCTGTCAAATTTATTTACACAGGGTGGTTGCGTTTTATTCTAATTTATTATAAGCTACTTAGTTTGTTTGAAAAAAATATTTTCTAATTTTTGGCCCTTTTTATTTTTATACCGTCTTGAATTAATACTAAACACGTATAGTATACATAGTGTAATTTAATGCGCCTCTGTCATATCAACTCTGTATATATATATATATATAGTTATTTTTATAGTAATTTATTATAATCATAGTTGATGTAGTTTATTAAGAAGTTTAGAAATCAATATATAACAGTACAGACCTGTAAAGAGCCTTATTAACAAATAGTTTGTCAAAGTCAGCCATTTTTAGCCTTTCCTTAGCATCTTCTAGGAAACCGAAAATGTGGTAGAAAATAAACAGTCCTCCGCCCCATACTTCTTCATTTCGTAGTGCTGAAGTTTAAAAAACAAATATACATCAACATTTTTCAGATATACCATCTTATAAGAATAATGTTTAGAGAATAACTCTAATACCTGTCTGAAAGTGCAAAATAATAGAGACACTATGAAGCGGTAAATGGATGTGGCGACCAGGATTAAATTTTGATTACTATATATAGAAACTATTTTGACACTAAAAATCTTTGAGCACATTATGCCGGCCAAACAAAGCACTGCGTAGTCGATGACTTTTCAAAAATATAACGAGTAATAACCAAAAATTATGATGAAATATGAATATATCGCCTTTTATTAACCAGGTATTCAATAAAATTATATGTATTATCATAAAAAAAAAGCCTTAAAACTTACAGATAGCGAACTTGGCGTTAACAAGAGCATCACTTAAGTTGTGTATTTTCCTCGTAGCTCTTCGCATGCGAGTTGTAAATAAATCTTCACTTTCCGACATTTTGCAGACTTGGATCAATGTTTTATCGCGTTAAAGTGGCCGCACTCGCAAAATATTGAACCTAAATAACCCTAGGGCACCAACGAGCGATACTCAAAAGATAACTTTTTGACATTTTACAAAATCTTAACCCTTTCGCTGCTCTCTATTGTCGTGTAGGTAAGTAAATTTGCATGGGTCAAATAATACACTTTTAAATCAATAAACCTATAAAGGTTTAAATAAATAAGTGTATTATTGTCTATCCAAGAAGAAAAGAAAATAAACCAGCTTATAGTTTATACCACAGGACAAACTACGACTTGCAGTTGCGGCCGCGGGCTAGTCATAAGTCAATGTAGTAAATAAAATAAATTACTGGCTTCAAAACAATTCATAATTATTATTTATAACCTACCAGTCCAGTCAAAATGTGAAACTTAATGCAGGGGCCGTCAGACTATTTTTAAAGTAATAGAATGATTTTATTTCTATAAAATAAAAACCCATCCAAACCACTTTTTCCCTAAGTAGGTACAATTTAGCCCAGGTGTACAATTTAGGGTTAACTAATCAGCTGTTCGAATTTGACATTTGAATCGAGAAGTATAGGTATTTCTTTTGCTGCGTGTTAAGTTTTTATTATTTTAACTTGTATCAATTGTGGATTCATCCATAAAATTATTTCAGTATCTTGAATTGATAAAAATAAGTATGTTTTATTCTAATTAATGTATGATTATTGTTTTAAACTTAATAAATGATTTTTTTAATCTACAATAATGTAAATAGCGGTATATTTTAACTGTGGTAGTTTAAAGAAGTGAAGGAAGTTAAATAAAACTACGGAAATATATATTAATAAACTGTTTTATTATTCTGTTTGTCGAGTTAAGACGTCGGTGCCTTGTTTAATTTAAGCACACTATTACTATTGCAATTGTACGAACGTTTGTTTTGAAACGGTATTTACAATAATGGGCGACTCCTCATGTAGAATTAAGGTAAATACGTGAATCCATTTTATTATTGATTCATTTATTAGAAAAATACATACATAATCTGTTCCTTTAAATAAGAAATACTAATTGACATCGAAATCGTATTATTCAACATTAAATTCCCATTAATTATTTTAAAAGTACGGCAACGAGTTTGTTTATAAATTGATAAACTATTGTAATCAGTTTGACTTTGACATTTCCTAAATTGTTATCTAACCTCACTTGGTCGCCTTTTCTAAATTATAACAAAATTACGATGGCTTATGACTTAAAACAAGAAGAAGAAGTGAAGGAGTACATAGAAAACCTCGGTGTTGAATATCGTTTTGGTTGTTTTAAAGAGAAAAAGCCGGAAGTATGTCATCTTTTGGGCGATTATTTAGAGTCGATAAAGAAAGATCACGAAAAAGCGGGGAAAGTTTACAAAAGCAACTGTTTAGATTATAAGTTCGGGAAGTCATGTCTGAAGATTGGGAATTATACGCTGATAGGGCGTGGGAGGGAGAAGGGTGATGCCGCGGAAGCTTTGAAATACTTCGAGAAGGGATGTGAATATAAGGAGGCGGGGGCGTGCCTGCACGCGGGCATGCTGCTCACAGCCACCGGCCCCGGGGTTAATATACAAAGAGACGTCCCTAAAGGTATAGTATTAATTTAGAACATAACTCTTATAGGCAAACATTGCTTTGTGAAATTATTGACCTCCAGTTTTGAGATGACTTGAAATTGCTTTATTAATCACCAGTAGTTGTAGGCAGTACCTACACGTAATAATAAGGACAAAAAATAAGCAATTTTAGAATAGTTTATAGAAATAAATGATTTATAATAGTTTTATTGTTTCACTAATATTTTAAAATCAGTCTATTTACTATTTACTAACCACTACATAACAGCAAATAAATAATTATACTCTATATTAAATTTTTCAGGTTACAACTACCTCAAGTTAAGTTGCGATCAAAATGATCCAATGGCCTGCCACTACCTTTCCGGAATGTACCTCACTGGTGTACCTAAAAATGTAGCAGAATTCAACCCCCACAAGCCCGAAAAGAACAAAGACATAGAATACCTGATTAAAAGGGACATGACACAAGCCTTTACCTTTGCAAAGAAAGCTTGTGAACTTGGCAACATGTTTGCATGCGCTAATGTTAGTATGATGTACAAGAGAGGTGATGGTTGTGAAAAGAATCCAGATGAATCAAAGAGATACTTCCAAATAGCACAAACTCTCCAGAAAGCCCATGAGACCACAAAAGAGATCAAGTTCCAACAAGGTTTAGATGGCAAATAGAATGAAATGGGATTTCCAATACTGCATTTATGTGTATTAGTTGTATAGCATCCTGTTTGTAGATTATATTGTAATATTGTAAAATAAATTATTGTTACATAACATTGAGTTTTCTACTGTTTATGTGTGATAGAACTGTGAGAGAGTTATAGAACTATGAGAATTCCTTAACATAGGTGTATTATACAAAGACCTATACAATTTTCTTATTATAATAAACATTTAATAAGACATAACCTATTCTAACAATAGGTAATTTTTGCGACAGTGGCTTGCACTACTTTATTTTTATTGACAATTTATAGTTTATATCATTTTCAATTGGAAGGAATTGGCTTTCAATGATACAAACCATAAAGACCATGTAGACAAGATACTAGTAGATAGCTGTAGGGAATTGGACCTAATAGCTAGTTCAAATATGAACTTAACTAATTTTCTCATGTCGATCAAAATAACTAACAGGTACGCCTTGTGTGAATTGCAGAAACAAAGATGATATTGGATTTATAATTTATGACAACCCTATTTAATAGCATAACAGTAGATAGGCTAATTGGCCATCCCCAGTTGACAACGCAAGCTGTTCTCTATCGGATCGGATAAAAATTGCGTTCAGAAGGCAAAACTTGTATCATCTAACGTCGGTAAAGGACTACGTTCTAGTTGGTCATCGACGTTAGATAGACGATAAGAAATTTGTGTTTTATGTGTTTGTAAGTGCAACTAAACCTGCAGATGAGTAGCTATGAGGAACACTTAAATCGCGGATTAGAATACCGCTTGCTGCCAATGCAAAGTTTGCGAATCAATGTGTCGCTCACATGCGGGCAATATTTTGACATAGGACGAATCTTTACCTAAACGTTAGTGACCAGGTTTATATCAAAATAACAGGTGGGCATTATCGGCGGCTCTGGGTTTGAAGACCCGTCTCTCTTCGAGAACCAGGTAGAAAAGGAAGTCACCACGCCGTTTGGCAAGCCGTCAGATGTGCTGGTCGAAGGGGTCAGTAAGGGAGTGCCTTGCGTGTTCCTGTCGCGACACGGCAGGAAACATCAGTTGCAGCCGAGGTAAGAAACATGGTGGGATCACAAAAAACGCGTATATATACCTACTTAACTTATCTGCGTATATTCATTCATTCAAGACTTAACAAGCTGTCAACTTTAATTCAGTTCTTTGGATTATATCCGTCGTTAACATGTTTCTATTTACAGAATCATTAAATCTTCGTACGGTTTATCTAATTATGTTTGAGATAAATTCCCACACGCTTATGCTTCATCATTATTTATCTAAGCAAGTCATTCTAACCCACACTTTTCATTCTTATCAGTTAGGCCGTGATTAATGTTACCTACACAGTACACTATAAACTTAGATGAAAAATTGATCTCGCGCGCTCCGACCAATCATTAATCTAAAACTATAAAGTCGAATGAAATAGTTATAACTACCCACGTATACAATAGTTCGAATCCTCTCTGGGTGTCCCAATATGCTTTTTCTTATTATTTACTTAATTGTAGTTAAGTATATCTAAGTATATGTATAGGTCTTAAATATGGCAACTATACCCAGGCGGCTGTACAGAAACAAAACACTGTGAAATACTCAGATTACTGTCTCTAGTTAGGTATTTTTTTTATAATTTTAAATATTATTTGATTGCACTGCTTTTTTAAAATCCTCAAAAGACTCCCATGAAACTCACGGGATGAGCTACGGTGGCCCAATTTTTAATCACAGATAATGAAGAAAAAACAAGTTAACTTACACGTACCTCACCGACAAAAATATGTTAACACATGGGCTATACCTTTTAGCGACATCAACTACCGCGCCAACATATGGGCGCTGAAGGAAGCCGGCTGCACTCACATCCTGGCCACCACAGCCACAGGCTCGCTGGTGGAAGACTACAAGCCTGGTGAACTTGTCATATTGGATGACTTTATTGACCGGTAAGATGATTAAGTAAAAAGCAAATAAAATGGTATGTACAGAAAAATACTCCTCTGTTTTTCTCGCGGGAAACCTCTTTCTTTAATAGAATAATAATTAGAAGTCTATTTATAATTTTTCGGGTCATGGACGGATGTGGTTTCATCAAAAAATTTGATGTGACCACACCAAAAGATAATTCTTGGCACTTCCCTTTTATTCGATTAATCTCTAAAATTTCTCGTTAATTACTTTTTTTTATAAAAAAATCTTGATTTATATAAGCTATTATTATTTTCCCCCTTTCTAGAACATGGGGCCGTCCTTGCACATTCTACAACAACACGGAGGGCGGGCCGCGAGGCGTGTGCCACTTGCCGATGAAGCCCGCCTTCTGCGAGCGAGCCAGAAACGCCATGATTAAGGCCGCTCAGATGAGGTCGTGCCGGTTCCATGAGACTGGTACTGCTGTCGTTATTCAGGGTCCCAGGTAAATTGACTTTTTATTTTCGTACTGTCATGAGCAATAGTCTTCTGAAGTCAGTCTTTACGACAATACCTATTACCTAAATGTAATCGATTTCTATGAAATTTATATGGCACCACCTCTGAGGTAAACCCTATTGTTAACAAAATCATTTTTAGGAATCGATCCACAATTTCGGGAGATATTGATTTAAAAAAACCTCCTCTTTTGAAATCGGTTAAAAACTTAAAAACCATGTTAGTACCCACTAGACATAATAATGTCATATCATAACACCAACTTTTGTTTAGATTTTCGTCTCGAGCGGAGAGTCTTATGCATCGCCAGTGGGGCGGTCACTTAGTCAACATGACGACAGTGCCCGAGGTATGGTAGACGTTTTACTTTATTTCCCATATTTTCTCCGGATATTGCAAACAAAATGATAGGACATTCTTTTTTCCAACAGCGATTCGTATCATAGAAAAAGTTGTAAAGCTTGAAAAATCGCTTAGCCATACCTTAATTGACAGTTCTCCTTTCGAAGGTTGATTTGTGTCATACCAGTGTTAATTAATTTTTCCATAGGTGGTACTGGCAAAGGAAGCTGGTTTGAGCTACGCTGCCGTGGCCCTGGTCACCGACTACGACTGCTGGAGACAGAATGAGGAGTCTGTGAGTACCCTAGTACAATACATAATGGAACTTCTCTCTTTACTTGTATTGTCCTTTTGCGGGACAAAGCTCTCCCCTCTGTAAACCCCTATTCTGTACCGCTTTGAACCAACTTACGCGGTATATGTATTCCCTACTTTTATTTGCATAGGTAGCTCCTAAAAATAATGAATTAACAAAAAGTACGTATGGCACATTTTGACAAAATATTATCTGCTGTAAATCCATTCTGAATCTCTGTCTTCATAATTATACTAAAAATAAAAATGGTTATTTAGTTCTTCATTATTGTTCATACACTTATCCTCGCAGGTGTCAGTAGGCGAAGTGATGGCGATGTTTGCTAAGAACATGAAGACGACCACGACACTCATCATGGACGCTATCCAGGTGCTCAGCTCCGAGACCGACCTCACGTACCTGGAGGAGCATAAAGTAAGCCCCTCTATTTATACGGAGTAATATACCAGAGTCTTGTGAAGCAGTCTTAAGTCTGCGCTCAAGCTGTCGCATATAGCAGCAAATACGCTAAACTTTTATTGTCGTTGCTGGCTGACCAACAAACATGATTAAAACAGCAATTTTTCATACTTTTTAAAATTCCTTGCTTCACGCCCCATGTAATACCCAAAGATAAAAGCTTAGTATCTTCTTGAAACAGCTTTTATAATCCTTTAGTTTTTTATGTAATCCTAGAACTGAAAATTGTTGATATATTGTTTCCTTATCTTTTCAGAAAGTGCTGGCTGGTTCCATAATGCTGAAAGAATAACTAACTTATATTATAATACGTAACCAAAGACGTTCATATTTTTATGCAGCTACCTTTATATAATGAAGGTTTGTGATAATAAATCAATATTTTCTTCCATTACATTTGTATTTTTGTAATCTATTAGTGTAATGTAGCTTTAATATGAAACCCCTTATTTTTTGTATATTTAGCCACTATAAGGTAGAGGGGCTACATTATACATAGAACGGCACCCGGAATCGTTGTAAACTATAAAGGGAACTATAAAAAGATATACAGGGTGTTAAGAAATGTCTGTCCGATCCGTAAAGGTATTGTTATGTAGCGATATCTGATTCCATTAATGTAAAAAATTATTGAAGAAAAAAAATATATATATTTTTTTGAAAATTTTTTTTTTTTGCTCAAAATGCAAGAGAGAGAGTCAGCGGCGTCACAGGTGCTGCCAAATGATCATACAAAAGGCCGCCAAAAATACCGACGAAAATGGTGGTGTAACTTTTGTTTAAACCTCAAATTTAGAGAATTTTGCGGCCAAAAATGGTTATTTCAAACTTCATTATTAATGTTACTATCATGAATATTCCAAATTTAATATTTTATTTGGGCATGTGGTTGTGGACCCTATATCACCCTTTCGGGTCGGACAAGGTTTTCTTAACACCCTGTATTATTGGGGAAAACAAATGAAAATCTTCAAATACTTAGCGATATCCATTTATTTATAGGCTAGTTTAAAAACACGTCATATAAAATGATCGAATCATTCTTATAATCTAGACATTCCACACATTTACCGTTTCCCTCCACAGTGCTAGCTTCATGGACATTGCTGGCCAAAGATTACAATACATTTAATATCCAGACAATAAAAAGCACATTAAATGTGTAAATAAAAATATATATACATATAATTGTGTATAAATATGAATCAGATTTATCATTTTTACTTAAATAAACTCTTGTGCAAATCAAAAGTAAAAACTGCGAATACAAAACAAACTTTGTTGCTAAATTACAATAGATCGAATGAGTGGGCGCAACTCGATAACAAAACTAACCTGTCAATATTAAAACAGGAAAGTATATTGTTTACAATTTATAAAATTATGAATCTAATAGATGGGAAAACCTAATTCTAAAGTTAAACAGTTATTTATAAAATTGATTATAATTTTATTATGTTTAGTGGAGACCGAATTGTTCCCAGTCATTCTAAGGATTGCGACCTCATTGCTAGTTTGTGTAAATTATGTTATTAATACATCTCTATCATTTTGTCCAGCAATGCCGCCTATCGAGATCTCAAGTTTTTAGTTAGCACAAAAACTGTAGTTTGATATAACCTAATCTAATTCCATTTACGTATTTAAAATCTTGTGCATCGACTTGTTAAACGTTGAAAAATTATTCTTAATATTAATTAACCTAATTATTTTATAGATTTTTCTTAAAAATGCATTCGCTGTGTATTTCTGTAAAGAATGTGTAAGTCTAGCGTTTGCGGAATATTGCGAACGAGTTTTCTTAAACCATACATTTTTAGGAAATTAAAAGCCATTTGATCGCCACAAATTAACCAAATCTATTTAGCCGGCCGTTAGGTACCGATGTTTGCGCTGGTGGACATGTGACCGAACTGTCAGTTTGACGTTTTCTTTTTTTTTATTCTCTTATAGGAGTTTAAGTAATCTTGAGTTCATATTCAAGACATTGTAATTTCTTTGCAACATTTACTTTAAACTATAAACAAAGTATTTTACATGACTCGATTACGCACATACGTCATAAATAACTAACGATTTTTATTTTATTTTTATAGGCGTGGCGATCAAAATGTGAACACATGTTTAAAATAATAATAATTTTATAACCAATGATTTAGCTTCAAACAGCATGTTAATGCTTTGGCTAATTGTCAATTAATTTAATCACTCCTTTTGCCGAATATTTCTATGTTAATAACGTATGATTGCATGATACCAAGTTTATACGTTTCTTTATTGTTACGATAATCACTGCTCTTGCCACGACTGTCACTTGAAATTCATGTTATCTCCTCACAACTGAAATGAAATTATTTATATTAAAGCTAGGTGCCGGTATAGTGTATGCATGTTGCTGGCATGAACAACTTCATATAAAATGTTCGTTTGTATTACCCTCTAAATAAGATATTTAGAAAAGAGCTGGTAATATTTAAATATAAGACATAATCTTTTTCGAAATCGCTCTACTCGTTTGGGTTTTACGATGGCAGTGATGGAACAAATGTTTGTTCCAAGTCTGAGTGTTTATTGCACATGTCATTTGATTTGAATGTTTCTAAAACCTGTCGGGACAGAAGTATTAATTTCCTTAGTGTGGGCGTGTTTGCGAGTGCGCGTTTTTAAAGAGGAAAAAAATAGGTCGTTAGTAGATACCGTTAGTTCTTGGTCCAGGGGTTCCGGGGGTGTTGTCCGGGGATCATGTCGAGCAGGTACTGGCGCTGGGCCTCGGCCACGCGCTGCATCTCCGCCGCCATCGCCGCGCCGCCGCCGCCGCTGCCCTTGCCGGCTGCCGAGACATCACACATGAGCAGAATTGATGCTCAAGAATACGACTTGAGAATCATCACTAGTCTTCTATGTTTAGATAAGAACTGTTTTTTGATCTGCGTTTAATAAATTAGCCCATTAACCTGTTGTTGTTGTCTTTGGCTAAGGGTACACATGAGCAGTAGCTCGGAGCTCAATAATACTACTTGTGGGTCCCTCCACAAGTTATGAACCTAGGCTTTTATTATTTATCGATAAGAACTGTTTTTGTCTATGCAGACAAAAACATGTGGGTGCTAGGTTAGAAATGTTTAGTTTCCGTGATGGCCTAATGTTTCGAGAAGTGTGTGAAATACCCAGGAATTTTCAAAATTATGCTTCCCTAATTTTAAAACACCACTGAAAATCGGTCGAGTAAAACGTATAACCTTTTTTCCCCAATGTATGTTTTCAATATACAAGACAAGGTATAATGTTTCGACCCTATTCTTAAATAACCTTACATAATAAATGTCTTTGTTTTGATTGTGTCAGAGTTGTAACAAAAAATAATCAGCAAGTAAAATACACAGTAAAGAGTGGTTGAAATTAAAAATACATAAGCAACATTTATTAGGGGAACATGTAAAGCAAGGGAAATATTTTATAGACACCTTTTAATGATTCACTAGAATTTATAAAGTTATAGGAATTTAATTATGCAGAAACTCTTTTTATATTATGATCTTTTTTACCAAATGGTTCTGTTAAAGTCTTGGGTTACGTGGTATTAGACTAAAAGCACATTTATCAATTGCATTAGGATGTTTCTAAACACAGCAGAACAAAATATAAACAGTTCAAATAAATGTCTAAACTACAAAATCAAACAAAAATATTGGGGCTGTTCTCAACACTAACCAAGTCCTTAATGATTGAAAAATTATTCAAAATGCATGTAAGTAACATTCTCATTTACGTATCATGATTATTTTCTAGAACCAAGTTTCTTGTATGAACATTTCATACAATCATATAGTTATTTTTTATATAATTTTGGTACACAAGGTGGATCAATTGCCATTCAACAAGTTATATATAAATACTAAAAATACTAATCGATTGAATTTGTAAATAAGAATCGATTATTCAAACTGCAGTTAATATAAAATAATCATAACTTAGTCATATTAAACCTTGGACAAACACGCTTAAATTGTCAATTTGATGTGAGATGAAACATAGCTTAGGTAGGCTCAATTTACACCGCGGTGGAATGGAACGGAAGCGACTTTTTTGCAATGAAATTGCACATAGCATAATGAACTTTATGTCAATTGCATAACAACACACAAATTAGATACGAGCAAAAAAATTAAGACTTGCGTCTACCGCGGAATCCTCATGCATTCTCGAGAATTCTCCAATGTTTTGGCTCGTATCTCATTTGTGGGTTATAAAATTGACCTAAAGTTTTTATGCTATGTACAATTTCGTTGCAAAAAGTAGCTTCCGTTCCATTCAACCGCGGTGTAAATTGAGCCTTAAGCTGGGTTAGTGTTGAGAGCAGCCGTCATAAAGCTATTCGGTATAAAGAATGTGTGTGTGCAATACGTACAACGCTTACCTAGCGCGGAGGCCTGCGCCATGGCGAGCTGGTAGGTGTAGATGAGCGGCGAGAACTGCATCATGGCCGCCGCCGCCGCCGCGGGAGACATGCCGCTGCTGCCGCCCGCACCGCTCAGACCTGACGGGTTATGTATGTTGTCACTTATGCCGTTTAGGGCTTCACTACAACTCCATACTAGCGAATGTTGCATACGTATAAACTGTCGGTATACCTAAATAAATACATGGATGAGCAATGTTAACATTACAAAGAAACGGTGTTTTTCCGTTATGTAAAGCATGGCAAAAAAGAGTTTGACGTGGTGACAGATGGAACTAAATATATTATAATGAAAATACATAGTATACTTGTACAGAAACGCCCCAATTAAACATAACAGTATTAGCAAAATATGCAAAAATATCAAAAACTGTGCGTTGTATGGGTGATAATATTATGTGACAAAGGCGCCCTCATGTTATCGAAACTCTTTTTGCCAGGCTGTATTCTGATCGTGACATGTATACTCAAACGAAACAACTCCAATTATTAAAAGCTATCGAAGATTTTTCTTTAAATATATAAATACATAATTCGGCAACATTTCTTCTTTTACATACTGAATATATTAGACGTTTAACTATGACTGTAGATGCATTACAAATGAAAGCTACAGGAACAGTATAAAACTCAACAGCAACTTAAACTTGCGTAACTTGAGTAGAAATATTTTGAACAGAAGATGAAGAAAAGAGCAAACTACGAATCATAAAATAACTAATATTAATATTAAATCATTTTACCATAGTGTATAGTCAGTTGTGTAGATAGGGCCAATATATAATTATACGAAACTACTACCTCGAAGCAGCTGGTGTTGTAATGCCTGCATGGCCGCGGCGCTGTGTTGTTCAAACGCCATCTGCGCAGCCGCCGCTGCTGCCAACTGCTGGGGAAATTTGTAATATTGTTATATGATGTAATTAAATATTTAATAATAAATGATAAATAAATGCGGACAACATCACATACATTGCTCTGAACCCAAAGTAAGTAGCTAAAGCACTTGTGTTATGGAATTCAGAAACAACGAAGATACCACAAACACCCAGACCCGAGGCAATGTAAAAAAGTTGGTTTCTACTCTGACCCGTCCGGGGATCGAACCCGGGACCTCAGAGCTGGCGACACCTTGAAACCGGTGCGTACGCCACTCGACCACGGAGGTCAGCAATTCATCAATATTTGAACATTTATACACTGTAGTAAGGTAGTTACTTCAACAGTCACATAATAATTATAGGTCTGATTAATAAAACCCGCGTGTTTCTTTCGAGCCTTTTTCTTCAGCCAGGCAACGTCATCTCCTCAAATGAGCGTTGAAAATATAGAAAGAAAATTATTATTAGTATAGTAAGTTAAACCGATCTTCACATCCACAACTATTAATATGTTATTAACGAAATTTTCGGTGAGCAACCAGACTGTGTATGGCATAAATAATTCAAAATGTAACCCTAACAATTCTAAACATAATAAAATAATGGCATTCATAACGTAAAATATCAGACATATGTAAATAATAATGTATATCAATAGAACTTACCTGGTGTTGCTTACTGCTGCTACTATTTTGACTGGTGCTGCTTGATGATGACCCTGAAAGCAATGATACATTGTATACAGTTTGCGAAGATATTGCGAACTACATATATATTATACCTAGTCCATGAGATGAAGTCGGATGAACAGAACTTTTGTTGGACCTTTTTTTTGTTTTTTTCTTAGTTAATTTTTTACCCATAGCTTGACTGGCAGAACTTACTCATTGTAGCAGGAATTCCGCCTTGTGCATAAAGATTTAAATAAAACGAAGTCCTCAAGAAAAGGTTTGATTTTACTTACCTTTGCCTTTCTTGGCGGGTACCTCACTGGTTTCTCTCGAGCGGTCTGAGTGGTGACTGCGGAGCGAATCTGATGACGCCATTGTCCTACACACATGGCACATTTATTAGCTTTGATTAGTCATTTTGTAACACGAATAAATATTGAAACTAGGCAAAGAATTAATTCATTATGTGTATTGGTGGTGAACGGTCACATTCAATGCATTAACCACCTTGATTTGTAACATGCATACGGGAGAGAATGACATGGGAGTATAAGGCGTGTGTGTGGATGTCTGTGATACACGTCTTATGTGTATGAACCCTGCGTTAAGATTACGCTATACCATCTTAAGGCTAAAATCGTTTGCACTTGGCATGCGACCTATGTAGTGTCAACGTCCTAATAAACGATGTCTCCTTCACGCTTTCGATTACGAATAGTTGTGCAAATAGCAACTGCTTAGTTGTTTACATATTATACAAGCTTTATCTAACGTTCAAGTCTTGCACTTTTGGGAACATTATGGCTGGCGGAGACAAAACGTAGGAGATTAGAGGTGTTCATAGGTTATTTTGTGGAAATGGAAGTACAGTTACTTGACTTATTGTATAAGGTAGGAGCGTGTCGCTTGGTGTGGCATGTAGAGTTTGTTGTACACATGTGTAGACAGAATGTGTGTGTGTGTGTGCATACCTAGGCGCGGGCGGCGCGGCGGGCGCGGGCGGCGCGGGGCTGCGCTCCGAGCCCTTGCCGGGCGCCGGCGACGCCGCCGACCCGCCGCGAGACGAGCCGCGAGACGACGACATCTACACAAATTAACATTCTTTAACACAAGATAAAACTTCAAATATGCTTAGATAAAAGAGATCAGAACGGACCGTATCATTTTGACTTATTTTTTGTGAAAATTTCGTATTAATCCCTGAAGATATACAGTCATGTAAACCTAAAAATACAATTATATAAAGTATTGTTGTCGATCTTGTTTTCTCGATATCTGCTTGGGATCGTGTTACCTGCAGCGGGCGATGCGCGTGCGAGTGTGCGGGCGGCGGGTTGGGCGCGGCGTGGTGCGCGGCGGGCGATATGTGTGTGGGTGTCGTGTTACCTGCAGCGGGCGATGCGCGTGCGAGTGTGCGGGCGGCGGGTTGGGCGCGGCGTGGTGCGCGGCGGGCGGCGGCGAGGCGGCGGGCGATATGTGTGTGGGTGTCGTGTTACCTGCAGCGGGCGATGCGCGTGCGAGTGTGCGGGCGGCGGGTTGGGCGCGGCGTGGTGCGCGGCGGGCGGCGGCGAGGCGGCGGGCGATATGTGTGTGGGTGTCGTGTTACCTGCAGCGGGCGATGCGCGTGCGAGTGTGCGGGCGGCGGGTTGGGCGCGGCGTGGTGCGCGGCGGGCGGCGGCGAGGCGGCGGGCGATATGTGTGTGGGTGTCGTGTTACCTGCAGCGGGCGATGCGCGTGCGAGTGTGCGGGCGGCGGGTTGGGCGCGGCGTGGTGCGCGGCGGGCGGCGGCGAGGCGGCGGGCGATATGTGTGTGGGTGTCGTGTTACCTGCAGCGGGCGATGCGCGTGCGAGTGTGCGGGCGGCGGGTTGGGCGCGGCGTGGTGCGCGGCGGGCGGCGGCGAGGCGGCGGGCGATATGTGTGTGGGTGTCGTGTTACCTGCAGCGGGCGATGCGCGTGCGAGTGTGCGGGCGGCGGGTTGGGCGCGGCGTGGTGCGCGGCGGGCGGCGGCGAGGCGGCGGGCGATATGTGTGTGGGTGTCGTGTTACCTGCAGCGGGCGATGCGCGTGCGAGTGTGCGGGCGGCGGGTTGGGCGCGGCGTGGTGCGCGGCGGGCGGCGGCGAGGCGGCGGGCGATATGTGTGTGGGTGTCGTGTTACCTGCAGCGGGCGATGCGCGTGCGAGTGTGCGGGCGGCGGGTTGGGCGCGGCGTGGTGCGCGGCGGGCGGCGGCGAGGCGGCGGGCGATATGTGTGTGGGTGTCGTGTTACCTGCAGCGGGCGATGCGCGTGCGAGTGTGCGGGCGGCGGGTTGGGCGCGGCGTGGTGCGCGGCGGGCGGCGGCGAGGCGGCGGGCGATATGTGTGTGGGTGTCGTGTTACCTGCAGCGGGCGATGCGCGTGCGAGTGTGCGGGCGGCGGGTTGGGCGCGGCGTGGTGCGCGGCGGGCGGCGGCGAGGCGGCGGGCGATATGTGTGTGGGTGTCGTGTTACCTGCAGCGGGCGATGCGCGTGCGAGTGTGCGGGCGGCGGGTTGGGCGCGGCGTGGTGCGCGGCGGGCGGCGGCGAGGCGGCGGGCGATATGTGTGTGGGTGTCGTGTTACCTGCAGCGGGCGATGCGCGTGCGAGTGTGCGGGCGGCGGGTTGGGCGCGGCGTGGTGCGCGGCGGGCGGCGGCGAGGCGGCGGGCGATATGTGTGTGGGTGTCGTGTTACCTGCAGCGGGCGATGCGCGTGCGAGTGTGCGGGCGGCGGGTTGGGCGCGGCGTGGTGCGCGGCGGGCGGCGGCGAGGCGGCGGGCGATATGTGTGTGGGTGTCGTGTTACCTGCAGCGGGCGATGCGCGTGCGAGTGTGCGGGCGGCGGGTTGGGCGCGGCGTGGTGCGCGGCGGGCGGCGGCGAGGCGGCGGGCGATATGTGTGTGGGTGTCGTGTTACCTGCAGCGGGCGATGCGCGTGCGAGTGTGCGGGCGGCGGGTTGGGCGCGGCGTGGTGCGCGGCGGGCGGCGGCGAGGCGGCGGGCGATATGTGTGTGGGTGTCGTGTTACCTGCAGCGGGCGATGCGCGTGCGAGTGTGCGGGCGGCGGGTTGGGCGCGGCGTGGTGCGCGGCGGGCGGCGGCGAGGCGGCGGGCGATATGTGTGTGGGTGTCGTGTTACCTGCAGCGGGCGATGCGCGTGCGAGTGTGCGGGCGGCGGGTTGGGCGCGGCGTGGTGCGCGGCGGGCGGCGGCGAGGCGGCGGGCGATATGTGTGTGGGTGTCGTGTTACCTGCAGCGGGCGATGCGCGTGCGAGTGTGCGGGCGGCGGGTTGGGCGCGGCGTGGTGCGCGGCGGGCGGCGGCGAGGCGGCGGGCGATATGTGTGTGGGTGTCGTGTTACCTGCAGCGGGCGATGCGCGTGCGAGTGTGCGGGCGGCGGGTTGGGCGCGGCGTGGTGCGCGGCGGGCGGCGGCGAGGCGGCGGGCGATATGTGTGTGGGTGTCGTGTTACCTGCAGCGGGCGATGCGCGTGCGAGTGTGCGGGCGGCGGGTTGGGCGCGGCGTGGTGCGCGGCGGGCGGCGGCGAGGCGGCGGGCGATATGTGTGTGGGTGTCGTGTTACCTGCAGCGGGCGATGCGCGTGCGAGTGTGCGGGCGGCGGGTTGGGCGCGGCGTGGTGCGCGGCGGGCGGCGGCGAGGCGGCGGGCGATATGTGTGTGGGTGTCGTGTTACCTGCAGCGGGCGATGCGCGTGCGAGTGTGCGGGCGGCGGGTTGGGCGCGGCGTGGTGCGCGGCGGGCGGCGGCGAGGCGGCGGGCGATATGTGTGTGGGTGTCGTGTTACCTGCAGCGGGCGATGCGCGTGCGAGTGTGCGGGCGGCGGGTTGGGCGCGGCGTGGTGCGCGGCGGGCGGCGGCGAGGCGGCGGGCGATATGTGTGTGGGTGTCGTGTTACCTGCAGCGGGCGATGCGCGTGCGAGTGTGCGGGCGGCGGGTTGGGCGCGGCGTGGTGCGCGGCGGGCGGCGGCGAGGCGGCGGGCGATATGTGTGTGGGTGTCGTGTTACCTGCAGCGGGCGATGCGCGTGCGAGTGTGCGGGCGGCGGGTTGGGCGCGGCGTGGTGCGCGGCGGGCGGCGGCGAGGCGGCGGGCGATATGTGTGTGGGTGTCGTGTTACCT
Source organism: Autographa pulchrina (assembly GCA_905475315.1). Taxonomy (NCBI): domain Eukaryota; kingdom Metazoa; phylum Arthropoda; class Insecta; order Lepidoptera; family Noctuidae; genus Autographa; species Autographa pulchrina. The sequence goes on along the minus strand of FR997786.1, from coordinate 4,908,513 downwards.
GCAGCGGGCGATGCGCGTGCGAGTGTGCGGGCGGCGGGTTGGGCGCGGCGTGGTGCGCGGCGGGCGGCGGCGAGGCGGCGGGCGATATGTGTGTGGGTGTCGTGTTACCTGCAGCGGGCGATGCGCGTGCGAGTGTGCGGGCGGCGGGTTGGGCGCGGCGTGGTGCGCGGCGGGCGGCGGCGAGGCGGCGGGCGATATGTGTGTGGGTGTCGTGTTACCTGCAGCGGGCGATGCGCGTGCGAGTGTGCGGGCGGCGGGTTGGGCGCGGCGTGGTGCGCGGCGGGCGGCGGCGAGGCGGCGGGCGATATGTGTGTGGGTGTCGTGTTACCTGCAGCGGGCGATGCGCGTGCGAGTGTGCGGGCGGCGGGTTGGGCGCGGCGTGGTGCGCGGCGGGCGGCGGCGAGGCGGCGGGCGATATGTGTGTGGGTGTCGTGTTACCTGCAGCGGGCGATGCGCGTGCGAGTGTGCGGGCGGCGGGTTGGGCGCGGCGTGGTGCGCGGCGGGCGGCGGCGAGGCGGCGGGCGATATGTGTGTGGGTGTCGTGTTACCTGCAGCGGGCGATGCGCGTGCGAGTGTGCGGGCGGCGGGTTGGGCGCGGCGTGGTGCGCGGCGGGCGGCGGCGAGGCGGCGGGCGATATGTGTGTGGGTGTCGTGTTACCTGCAGCGGGCGATGCGCGTGCGAGTGTGCGGGCGGCGGGTTGGGCGCGGCGTGGTGCGCGGCGGGCGGCGGCGAGGCGGCGGGCGATATGTGTGTGGGTGTCGTGTTACCTGCAGCGGGCGATGCGCGTGCGAGTGTGCGGGCGGCGGGTTGGGCGCGGCGTGGTGCGCGGCGGGCGGCGGCGAGGCGGCGGGCGATATGTGTGTGGGTGTCGTGTTACCTGCAGCGGGCGATGCGCGTGCGAGTGTGCGGGCGGCGGGTTGGGCGCGGCGTGGTGCGCGGCGGGCGGCGGCGAGGCGGCGGGCGATATGTGTGTGGGTGTCGTGTTACCTGCAGCGGGCGATGCGCGTGCGAGTGTGCGGGCGGCGGGTTGGGCGCGGCGTGGTGCGCGGCGGGCGGCGGCGAGGCGGCGGGCGATATGTGTGTGGGTGTCGTGTTACCTGCAGCGGGCGATGCGCGTGCGAGTGTGCGGGCGGCGGGTTGGGCGCGGCGTGGTGCGCGGCGGGCGGCGGCGAGGCGGCGGGCGATATGTGTGTGGGTGTCGTGTTACCTGCAGCGGGCGATGCGCGTGCGAGTGTGCGGGCGGCGGGTTGGGCGCGGCGTGGTGCGCGGCGGGCGGCGGCGAGGCGGCGGGCGATATGTGTGTGGGTGTCGTGTTACCTGCAGCGGGCGATGCGCGTGCGAGTGTGCGGGCGGCGGGTTGGGCGCGGCGTGGTGCGCGGCGGGCGGCGGCGAGGCGGCGGGCGCGGCGAGGCGACGCTCGATCTCCTGCTCCTGCTGCAGTGCGCGGACGAACGCCGTCTTCAGCCGTGCCGTGTGCTCCGCCTGTATAGACAACCCTCAATGATACACAGCACACGCAAAAGGAAGACGACGATAAACTATGTAGTGCACATAACAGAGTATGAACGATTATGCGCACTCTAGCAACTATAATTTTATTATAAACAATCGTGTCCACTACCTTGGATCTCGAAATGTTATTTTCGTAAAAATTTATGAAATTTCAAAGTCTTATAAGTATATAGGAGATGACGACATGCAGTCTTTCTCAACATCTGACTTATCAACAAAAAGTGTGCGGGGCGTGGGGCCGCTACTACCCCTCTCGCCCCGCACGATTGCTCTGCCGACTGTAGGAAAGCATTACACGGGCTGTAGTACCTTGAGCGCGCGCTTGACGTTCCCGCTGACGCAGAGCTCGCAGAGGCGGCGTGCGGAGGGCGGCGGGGGCGCGGGCGCGAACGTGGCGTCGAGGCGGCGGGCGGCCGCGCCCCCGCCGCGCTCCCAGCGCCACACCGGCGTGAAGTCGCAGCCGCACTGCGCGCACAGCGCCGGCACCGACGACCGCGGCATGCTGGGGGACGAACAAATAAGGAAATGGTCGCAGGTAACTGGTACGTGTCATACAGTAGGTAGCGGCAGAACGTACCAAATAAACTAAAAACTATCCAGAATAAAAATTGCCTTTACATGGACTAACTGCCTGACCTACATAACAGTATCGTTTGGTAAGATTACTTGGCAACATTTTAAGTGAGTTTTCGTCTACAGTGATCATCAACGCATACTAAGCCGGCCCCGCGCCGCTGCATAGTAACAAAGTCGCGAAACCGCATTGCCAATTTGCTAACCAATGTAACTTAATGTCACTAACTCAAACACGTTCCGTAAATGGACGATCATTCATCTACAGATAAATGATCTACCTCTAGATGTAAAACTGGGAATCATGGCACATACATCAAAAAATATAATAACCCCCTGAAGGACCCATCAACATTTTTCTTTGTTTTATCTGTCGAAGTCACGTACACTTTTGATCAACTAATCACAGCAGTCACTTGATCACCATTAAAATCGAAAATCTATTCTGAAAACGGTGAGACAAATATTTTCTTGTCAAATTGGAGATACATTAACTCACCGATCCTCATTAGTGAGGTAGTCGACGACATGCTCGAGACCCACCAGGTAGACGAAGTCGGTGTTGCTCGGAGACGGGATGAAGTTCATCTCGGGTGGCGGCGGCTTGGGCGGGGGGATCTAGCGGACAACACGCGTGTTATACCCACTTGTACTGGTCAATGTTAGTTAACATACTTTATTTTAACAGAAATGTGGTTTGTTAAGTATCGCAGCACGTGATTTTTAAGATGAGATTTTTAATCTATCTATTTTTTTGCACTTTACTTAATCATTTTATTCTTATCTTACACAGTGTTTATTTTTCTAAAAACTAGCTATCATTTGTGAATGTGAGATCATTTACTAAAAGCTAAATTAAATAACCAATAGATTCTAAAAGTTTAACAATGAAATATGGCAACAAAAAAGCTTGAAGATACCAATAAAAATGGTTTTATATACTTGCAGTTTAGCCACGGATATAGGCTAAAATAGAACGTGCTGCGATCTTAACAAACTTTCTTTTACAATCATGCATCTTTTAATATGGATGCATATTAGGACAATAATCTCATATAAAACAGTATGCTTCGATGGTTTCATGTAACTAAGTAATGATAGACACGAACAAAAGGAATGGAGGGGTCGCCCTCGAAGGACTTACACTAACCTTATCGGTGATGTCCTTCATAAGGTCAGACGCGGAGTACTCGCACCGGAGCGCATGTATGAAAAGATGCATGGATGTGAAAGAAGCAAGAGGAACGAGTCATGGTAAACGTCACGTGCAACCAAACACGGAGTTAATACAGCTAAGTTCACACGACGCTCATAATGACGATATTTTCCAAAATATACCTTATTACATTTCAAAATTAGTAAGAAGAATTTCCGACATCACTTTATTAATTCTGTTTAATCATTTAAGGTATATGTATGTATACATAAACGATATGGCTTCCGAAAGTTTTAACCCATAACATGTATTGTCATCTTGCAGAATAACCGCTCATTCTAAACAGTAATTTCATAAAATTTAACTAAGTATGTTAAGTACTTAGTGAGTAATAGACAAAAGTGTGAAAGGAAAATATCGCCGTTTGAACGTTTTTAATCCGTGAAGATCTACGACGACCGGTGCAAAAAGTCTTATATAATAAACATCCCTTTAGACACCAGAGAAAAATATGAACAAAATTAAACAATTCAGATAAAAATATCAAACAATATCAGAACTTTATGTATGTCAAATTTTTTCCAACTTGATTGTAAAAATATGTTACCTTTATTTTTGTACGCTCATGACACAAAAACCACTCAACCGATATACAAAAAACTTGACACACATTAAGTTCATACTCTGTATTAACATTTCCACACATACAAAGTCACGGGTAACAACTAGTATTATAATGAGATACACACCTGCAGTAAGGTCTTCTCGAGTTGTTTGCGCAGCGCGAGTTTGGCTGCGGCCTGGCGCTGGGCAGGAGTCTGGGTGTCCTCAGAACTACGCGAGCTGGCCTATAATGTTACAGAAAGTATGAGAGAGAGGAATTGTACGTCTCGTAGGAGAAGCCCAAGAACAATTTGTACGCCAGATAGACTTGGAAATGCCATGATTTAATTGGACTTGTGCTGTGGATTTTTTCTTGCACATAACATCACCTATTGGTAGGTTTGACAACTTGAAATTACCGGCACTAAAATATTGTCCAAATATGAGTATTTCTCGTGACTTGGTTTTAAAAAGTATTCCAGTAGTATATTCTTGAGTTATACGCTTTTACCAGAAAACCATTTTTTATTTAGTTGGCATTGTAGAACTAGCCTAGTGGACGCAAAGAACTATATTTTACTTTTATATTTATATCTGGGGTTCAGTTTTAGTATATGTTTTTTATATTAATTGAAGTTCGAGTTTTGAAACATAAGTAGTGACAAAAACCAAAAAAATGCAATTAAAAAACCTTTGAAGAATGAACTGGTATTTTAGGTAATTTGAATTATTCTTTGCCGACAAAAAAATGACAATGGAAGAATAACGGCTAACAGTACAAAAATTGAGCCCCAAACAGAAATAAAAGAAAATAAAATATGTAAATGCAATAATAGTGAAATGACATCACATTTCCATACTCACTGCATCGCTCGTGCTACTCGTTACCGAAGAGTTGTCCTGAGACGGCTTGCAATGTACAATCATAAGTATAAGGTTATGTGTACTGGCCTTACATATTATACACCTAATCCCACACAATCTCTTCACATTTCGATTGACTAAATATTTAGTTATAAACGAATAGTTGGTAAAAGTTAGCTAGGCTGAGCTAAAAACCCAGTCGTCTTTGTTAACTTTTTAAGTGTGGTTATTTTGTATTTGATCCAACACTCACATATCTGTTGTAAACGCAAAATTATGGAAAGTAAACCGGATATTTATTATAATTTATTTTCCAACATTTTATCATCAGCTGAAACTATTTCAAACTGAGTACATTGGACACAAACATTCAGATCGACTGTATTTTATCGACAAATTGAAGTCAACTAATTCAATCTTTACCTAAAGACGAATAAATGCGTAATAAGTGACATAAATAAAATAATACATTATTGTTATTACCTTATTAGAGGATGCATGTTGCGACGCAGGCGGTGGAGCCGGAGTGATGGTCACTGAAGGAGTTATGCTCGCGCCTCCGCTCGTCGATGACTGACACAAAACATAGATTAATTAATTATGAGAACACACAGAAAATAAATAAGGATTAATGTTATCACCGAATACTACAACTGGATAATTATCCAGTTTGTATTGAGGCTATTGATGTCAATGTATGTATTTAGGTTGAATTTATTTATTGTTACTCCGACAAAGATATAACTGAAATGTGCGGAATATTATATTTTCCCCGTAGGAATTGACCTATTCCAACCTATAAATACGTCAAGCGTATAAAGTCATAAGTCATGTAACGGAAAAACCAAAAGTGGTTAGACAAAAGGGTGGTAGTTAACTACCTATATTAAAGTGGTTTTTTTTTTGTCTCTCAGAAGGTATAAACTATTTTTTTTACCCATATTTACACATAATTTATCTGCAGAATTCAATACATCATCCAATACAATGTACCCTGTACAGTTACCTGTGAGCGATAAGGTCCGGGCGTGAGCGTGGCCCCGCCGGGCAGGCTGGAGGTGCGACGCGACGAGCTCGTCGAACTAGCGGCCGCTGTTGGCGTGCTGTTGTTTGTACGCTGCACACAAAGGATTATTCTTGTTTATGTTGTGTTTTTTTTATTTACTATATAATACATTTTCCGTAGAAAATTGTGAAAATATAAGCTAGACCTGCTTAACACCCACTACATAGTTATTTCAACCACTTAGGGCGCCCGTTAATTTTTACTATAACGATCGCTGGAAGCAATTGAAGTGTTTCACACAGTCCATGTGCATGCAAAAACGGCTATAAGTCTAAAGTTCACCATGCACTCGCTGCTTGGAGTAGTCGATACCGCCAGCGCCGTGCCCGTCGTCGTGTCCTGCGAGTATATGTATGTGTGTGTGTACCTTAGCGTGTTGGTGCGCGGGCGGCGGCGCGGGCGTGACGGTGACGCCGGGCGGCACCACGCAGCCGCTGCCCGCCAGCGCCGTGCCCGTCGTCGTGTCCTGCGAGTATATGTATGTGTGTGTGTACCTTAGCGTGTTGGTGCGCGGGCGGCGGCGCGGGCGTGACGGTGACGCCGGGCGGCACCACGCAGCCGCTGCCCGCCAGCGCCGTGCCCGTCGTCGTGTCCTGCGAGTATATGTATGTGTGTGTGTACCTTAGCGTGTTGGTGCGCGGGCGGCGGCGCGGGCGTGACGGTGACGCCGGGCGGCACCACGCAGCCGCTGCCCGCCAGCGCCGTGCCCGTCGTCGTGTCCTGCGAGTATATGTATGTGTGTGTGTACCTTAGCGTGTTGGTGCGCGGGCGGCGGCGCGGGCGTGACGGTGACGCCGGGCGGCACCACGCAGCCGCTGCCCGCCAGCGCCGTGCCCGTCGTCGTGTCCTGCTAGTACACAACACATGTTAATTACTTGTACTAAATCATCCATTATGTGCAAGAGTAAAGGCTCAAGCATACTACGGCAGAATGCGTCAAAGCACATAGAAGCCGCATGGCCCACACCTCACCGCAAAAATTGAATTCAGTCAACAATTTGCAGTTCATAACTATGGATAAATCTTTGATCTAAAATAAAGAAAAATGAAGGACATATACAACGAAAATAATGAATAAAATACCTAAATGCTTGTGCACTATAATTGATTTAATGATGATGCAATGATAATGTTAAAATCACTTTCACATAATATTTTTAAATTATTATTTTTTTAAGTTAACACATATATTACGTTAAGAAATAAATTGAATCCATCGCGAGTTTATTTCAACTTTATTTTATAACTACTAGATTGGAATAAAGTTATAAATGCTAAATACTAATGATTCACCTCCATATCTACATTACAGCACACATTAAAATATAACATTTAAAGTACATACTTTAGCCGGCGGCAAGCCAGTAGCTTGCTGCGACTGCCTGAGCTTCCGCAGCAGCACGAGCCGCGTCTCCTCCGCGCGCAGCTTCTCACGCAGCGTGCGCAGCCGACGCTCGCGCTCCCATATCTCAGCACTCGATAGCTCCTGCAACAAGAGTATTATGCAAAATTCTGTTTCAAGTAATCGTAAAGCAAGATTCCTTCTTAAATAAATTATAACTTTGAATTAAACAAGCCCGTTGTGTAGCTTGTTAGTTGTTGGGTAGCTGATGAGGTGCTAGTTGTTGGTGCCGGGGAAGATTTGATAAATAAAATACAGCAAAAATTATAATATACGTCTGTATTGGACCAGTGTCACAGATGGAAGGGGATAGTGTTGCCACTATTTACACGAGGTTATATTTGATGTTGGTGTTACAAGTTTATAATTAAAATCTCCAACACCCGTGATTTTAAAAAATAGCTTTTATACTGCAAACACCAAATTTTTTGTAATTTAGAAGCGACCCATGGTTGAGACGGGAAGCGACATCGCGTACAAACAAATCTGTTATGACGATAGGTACAAAAATAGATTAACTCATACACAGATAAATTTTAAAATGTATAAAATACCAACGTTAAATTGAGTTTTGAATTTAGCAATTACCTATTTCCCGAATAAAATGTACCTAAATTTTGAATTGCTTGATTGAAATCTAGTCTTAACGCAAAAAGACTTGTTAAAACAAAGCACTTTAAGAATTCGATGATGTTAATAAAAACTTAAGTCACTTAACTTAAAATCCTCGATTATAAATATTTAGATGTTTTCGACTAAAGATTTGGACAAACACAAGTATTTTCTTCAAAATCTTGAATACTATAGAAGTTCACAGGTGTTGATCAATGCTTTTTGTGCATTGTCAATTCTATCAAAGTGTATGACGCATTTAGGTTTTAGTTCATTTTTTAACTCAACCTAAATAACCAAAAATTACTCTTACCTGTAAGTTTATAAGGTGTATATTTGAACTTAAGATATTTTGACCGAAACAGTCTGTTATGTCATAACAATGCAATCCGTGACAATAATGAGTGTCGTGTCTAGTAAATAAACATTTGATTGTGTGTATTTACGCATCTAATAAGTAAACAGACAATGAGTATTGTTATAGATTGACCAGTTTATTAAATTAATGGGTTCGATTAATATCAAAACGATTGACCTACATAATTTATTTAGTTTAAAATTATTGTAATTTTTAGTGTAGGTAATAGTTACAGCATTAGGTATAAATAACTACTGCTCGTAAATTATCATGTTTTAATAAAAAAAATAGAATTTATTGCCATGTAGCACTAGCCACATACTATTTCAGGGAAAATTAACAATAAATATAACCTTTTCAACTGTTTGCGTCAATCCCAGCAATATTTAAACGGAACTATACCAATCACTTTGTCGATTTCTTCTTTGCTGTATGGTGTGGTTACAGTATGGTAAACGGTTACGCGGTTAATCTATACATATTATAAAACAAAGCTCCTCAAAGCAATGTCTGCCTGAACGTCATAGTCTCAAAAACTATTTAATGGATTTTCATCATCAAGAGGGAGGTTTGTTTGTATTATTAATTTGTGTTTTGTCTACTGATGCGAAGCCGAGCGCATCGCTCGGGTAATATATTACAGGGCCTTCTCAAATTATAGTGTATAAAACATTATACGTTTATTAACTTACCCTATGTCCGGCAATAGGCAGCGGCGGTTCATTCTCGTCCTCCTCAGAATCTTCATCGTCGCGGGGGTCTCGCGGCGACTCGGGCGCTGGCGGGGGCAGCGTGCTTGGTGTTATCGACACGTTCACGCCACCAGAGTTCAGTTTGCTGCTCACATCTGATCGAACAATGTTTGAATCTAGTATTGGTACCTATGTATGGGCCGGCCACTGAGAGAATGCGGTCCTGACACATGTCAATTGGTCTTGATTTGTATGGGGAAACCAAAAACCGTGTTATATTCATCAAAACTGGGCATAATGATATAGTTCTGAATATTTTTCGTTTATAGACCAATAACTGATAGTTATTTATGTTTAGTTAATCCTTCGACACATTAAAGTTAGATTATCCTGTTGACCACCACCTGACAGGAACGCATTCTCTTAGTTACCGGCTCATGGGTCTTTTTAGAGTAGAAAAAAAATACGTTTCATAATAATGTCACATTGGGAATGATGCTGACACAAGGAAAACATACTATCAACAAATATCCGTATTTAGTAAATAATGGCTCGTACTAGTGGCAAAGTCATAACTAGCACAGATCTTAGAAATAACCTACTTTTCTAAAAGACCATCTAATCATTTGATGTTTAGTAAAACTGATATAGGTAACAATGATAAACATAAGAATATCTTTCAGGTTTCGAAGTCATCATCACAGAATTGTTACCATTTCCTTACATGTGTTTAGTGTGCTATAAACTGCGTATTATTAAATCATGTCTAAACTAATAAATGTACCATAATTAAGACACAAATAATGTCTTATCTAACCTCACGTGCATCGAGATTGCTTGCCCTACTAGGCCGTCGACGGCGCGTAATCATAATAAACATGAATGAAGTAATACTATTATAGATACGGCTTGTTGTGATAAGTATAATAGACTACATTTTAGTCATAATTCTTTTTGATATGCTAATATCGTTAAACATTTTAGGAAATGGAAAATTTTATGACACCTACAGTGCCTTTGAGAATGCAGTTCATTCTCCAGGACTGTTTATTATGACTAACTAGCTGTACAAAACCTAGTCATTTATCCAAAAAGACCTTCAAATTAAATGTATTAACCTATTCAGACACTAGTTAAACATACACAATATACATAATAATATACAACATGGATATAACATGTTGTATACATTATGTCAAAAGTATCTGGGTCACTAGTTCACTTCGCCTTAAAGTGCCATAGATAGGATGAGACTTAACGGCGATTAAAATAGACTAAAATTTGAGTATTGAGCTACAACAATTAATTATCTTTCATACTTTAGTAACTTAACCTTATGAAATTCTTAAACGTCTATCTGTTGCAACATTATACCTTAAAATAGAGTGTCAATTTGTTTTTTTTTTTTGGGATAACTCACACACGGTTATTTAATCCCAAACTAAGGAGAGCTTGTACTATGGTAACCAGACAACTGATAAACATACTTATATATTTCTAAATACATACACATTACAGTTAATTAACACCCAGACACAGAACAAATGATCATGCTCATCACACAAATATTTGTCTTGGGTGGGAATCGAACAACCTCCAGTATAGCAGTCAAGGTCACTAACCACTAGACCAACAGGCCAATCAAAATTTAACTAGAACTACAAAGTATACTGACCGGTAAAAGGAGCAGGAGTCGACATCGACGGCTTACGATGAGGGGGCGCGGCCGGCAACAGCACAATATCCGGGCTCTCGGCATAGCTACGCTGTTCGGAACGGGGGCGGAGCACCCGCTTGCCACTGGAGCCCTGCACATTACACATGTTACGATACGGACTAAACTACTGCATATGAGAATTAATTAATTAATGTCTTTACTTGTAACGAGATATATTTATTAAGCAAATTTTAATACCTTGTTAGGGTTGGTTGTTTCATTTACTCTAAATAAATAATAGATTTTTTCTCATAAACTTTAAAAAGATGCTTAAGAAAAGTTAAAGTTACAAATGCAAATGACTGGGTGTGCAGTTCCAAAATGTCTTCAACATGTGAAAAAAATCACCAAAACATTTTCGTATTAACAACTACATATTATAGGTATAAAAATTACAAAATTAACAGATAAGCAAATGTATGATGAAGCAACCAACCCTATACCTTTTTTCTAGGTCTAGACTTAAATAGGCAATGTAGCTTAAGAATTAAAAAAATAATATAATTTAACTACGCATTACTAATATCGAGCAATCTACTCACAATCCTGAGTTGTTGTACCTGAGTAACATCATAGTAACCATAAGTTGCACTCTTAAAGTTATTTGTGTAGTTTATACCTGTTCCTGAATATATTAAACTTAAATATCTTGATAATTACCTTCTTTAATAAGTAGGTAGAATAGTGTTGTATGTAAACAGGAACAGATGTAAACCACAGTGTTTTAAACAATTTATTGCTTACTGTATTGAAGTAAGGCCAATGATTAGTGTTTTAAGACAGATAACATACTAAACATTTTGGAAATATCTTAATATGATATATTGGTACCGATTGATGTTAAATGGAAAAAAAATGTGTTATTATTTTGATGTTGATATTATTCTTGTATAGATATTGGTATTTATTAACCCCAACAGGAGTTTATCTGTCTTAAAAATTAACCACAAATAAAACTATTGATATTTGAATATCAATAACACCAAACATTAATTGTTAATTGTATTAGCAGTTGACACTGTTTATTATAAATATTAAGATTGTGTTAACAAAGCAAATCAGTTTTGAATGATTATTTTTAATTTATAGTTAATAACTTTTGATTAGTTTATGTACAGTCAAATACACCAGTGGTAACACCTTGACCATAACAGTACCTACAGTTTGAAATAGAGATGAATGGATTTTGTTACAGATGATGTGAGAAAGAAAGGTGTGAATGCTGAGATGACAATTAGGAGGTATGAATGAAAGAAAATTATTCACATACAACCCAAAATGACTAAGAAAGGAAAAGTAAATAGATTTCAGTGCCCTAAAATGATTGATGTGATTGACTGTACCAACAAAGAAATGATAATATTTTTATAATGTTAAAATTTTGCAAGTTTTACTCACCCTATCAATCTATCAGGTGAAGGCAAAGGAAAAGAGAAATATTGTTTATTTTTTTTGGAATAATCATTGTACTATTGATTTTGCTTAATTTTTATTCTACATTAGTTATTTATAGTGACATATTGCTATGTTATGTTTAATAAATGTCCACTTTTTCAGTTCAGTTAAGGGCAAAATAAAGAATTTTCATTCTTAAAATATGGTCTATAATTATCTTATTTAAGACCACCAGCAATGATTTATTTGAGAACTATAAATAAATAGTTACAATTCATTTTTATGGAGATATTATAAAGTGTATAAGAGACTCTTTGCAATGAAATGAGTTTTGGACCATATTAGGGATATATATAAATATAACTTACATGTGGAGGAGGTTGGGCAGGCGTTATAGTTAGCCCGCTAGCAGTTAAAGCTCTCAGCTCACTCAGCTCAGGAGGCAATGCCCTGCATGATTAAAAAAATTACATAATTCCAGGTAAACTAATAATGTAAACAATAAAAACAAGTTTGATAATAAACTCACCTGACACTCAGGTCAACTGCCGAATCGTCTACGTCCATTATGGTTAGTCACCTCTGCAACAATTACGTATTACGTTAATATACACAAATTATTTAGGACATCAATCAATATAAACAATAAATAATTTGTAAATCACGACACTCAATCATCGTTTTAAATCAACAAAGGTTTGAGCAACATGTTAAGCTATTGATTATGTCGACATTACAATGAAATTGGTAATCATTTAGATCGATTTTTTGTCCAAATGTAATGCACACGCACGCATCACCGGGATGACAATTGACAAGACAACGGTCAATGGGCGCGGGAATCAACATCCACAATTAATATTACATTACTATACCTAATTTTTATCAACAAACACTAGTCACATATTTCCTTTGTAATTAAAGTGATACTAAACACGTTTCAACAATATAAATGGTATTCACTGGCAGTCACAACAGAGTTCCTCCAGCAGCCATTGACGACAGATAAATAATATAAAATAGATAAGTAACGAAAAACACTGGTTTTCACTTAGAGTAATTACTAAAGTTTTCATAGATTATAAAATCTAAGGGAAATTGAATAATTCGAAAATCAATAAAAATAAAAATAAAAAGTTCGGTTGATTTGGAGCTGTAATATTTCTGCACCAGATATGGTAGTATATTGTGAATCATTAGAAGTACCATGTACCAAGAAATAAATGTTATTCTATTCTGATGATTTTAGTTTCGCACGGATAACCGGAATTTCTCGGGTTTCTGTAGTAACTTGTATAACATTAATGTTTTATACTTTCCTCTGTAATGATTCTATCTATCGCTCAAAACTGCATTTAAATCTGTTGAGTACTTTAAAAGACCTAAGCGGACAGACAGCGGAAGCGATTACATTTTATACAATGTAAAAAAGGTATTAAAAAAAATACTTTTACTTTCTTCTACTTATATTTTTACACGACTTCCCAAAAAGGAGTGAATATATTGTGATAAACTAAAAATGTAACGCTTACTACCTTTGGTCAACGGCGTGGGATTATTGCTTATTTAATTTGCGATGCACTAGGAGGTATGATCGAAATCCTCATCGAAGTCAGATATAGCCTTCCAGAAATCAGACTTAAGGAAAAAAAGATGTGTCAATGTCAAACAAGTGTCAATTTGACAATTGGAAGATACGCCGATTTTGAAATCAATCAAACACATGCTTTATTTTGGTTAAACAAGCCATTTTATATCAACAAAATGCCTGGTCCCGACTTATTATCAAGTCAAGGGCTACGTCTGGATGGACGTAGACCGAATGAACTTCGTCGAATTAGGTGCAAACTTGGTGTTTTTGCTCAACCCGATGGAAGTGCCTATTTAGAACAAGGAAACACGAAGGTTTTAGCTGCTGTTTATGGACCTCACCAAGTAAGTCTCATGATAATATACCTGCTAAAATTATATGCATATATATTCAAATACATAGTTAACAAAATTTTCCCAAAGTGAACATGGAGTAGTTTTATCTGAGCATGCCTTTAGAAAATGTATTAACTTACTTGACTATATCAAGTAACATTACTACTTGTAAAAGTATGTGCATAACTGTAAATATAAACGAAGTATAGTTATATTTCCGTTTTTATTTTAGGCCTCCAAATCAAAAAGCTTACAGGATGGAGTGGTTGTTAATTGCCAGTACAGCATGGCTACATTCTCAACAGGTAAAATATTAACTTTTACTAAGAAACTAGCTGATAAAAAAAAAAAACTTAAATAAATACCTACTAATCTTAGATTTAAATGTTTAAGTATTTACAATTTTTTTCTATCTAAGTCATACAACATCACTGTTTAGAATTCTAAAAAGAAAATAAGAGGTAAAACCTATGTTTTTGGCTAGTTAGATCTAAAGAGAATCTATACCTCTTGTGAAGTAAGAATAATTTACAAACTGATTCTACTTTTTAGGAGAAAGAAAGAATCACCCGCGCGGGGACCGCAAGTCACAGGAGATGTCAATGCACTTGAGACAGGCCCTCACTGCTGCTATCAAGACAGAACTGTACCCTCGCTCACAGATTGACATCTATGTTGAAGTATTACAGGTATGGTTATGCTCTAAATAATTTATAAATACAAACCATACACCTATTTACATGTTACTTATGCCCAATATAAATGTGAAATTTTGTAACAGTTGGATGGATAGATGGTTACTCTTGAACTCAAAAATTCCATTAAATCACACACAGGTGAAGCAGCTAGTAGAACATATCAACCAGTTAATTATCCTAAATTTTATATTGCACAACTAAAAATGATTTGATGAAATTATTGCTTATATCCAAATTAATGAAATAAGCTGTTGGTTACCATTATTTGATACTTCTACCATCACACATTTCATAAGAAAAATTCAGTACAGTTCAGTATTTCTTTATTTGCTGGATATTAATTAGTACATATGTCCTGCTGACTGCGATAGGCTGGGTTGATTGATGATGTACTAATACCACTACATATTTTGTGTGTCTACAAATAAATAACTAAAGACTTTAATGCTTCTAATGACTTTCTAGGCAGACGGCGGCGCCTACTGCGCGTCAGTAAACGCAGCTACTCTCGCACTGATTGACGCCGGCATCCCGCTGCGCGCGTACGCGTGCGCGTGCTCCGCGTCCATGGCGTGGAGAGATGGCGCGCCCGAGCCGCTGCTGGACGTGGGCCACGTGGAGGAGGCGGCCGGCGGGGTTGTGCTCACTGTGGCCAGCTTGCCGAGCACTGGTGGGTGTTCTTACAGTTCTATAGCCGATTTTTTTAGGTTACCACCCAAATACACCTGTGTGACGGCTTCTGTCTCCACATCAGACAACCATTTGGTCCACAAATGGCTGCTATTCACTGAGTCTTGCATAATGCTGTGGTTCATTGGGATTCAAACAATGGCGACTCCGAAGAGCGCTATACGCTGTACCTCACACTACCACTCCACTGACTCATAAATTTGTTACTACACTCGCTTCGTGTTCTCAGCTGCCATTATGTTTGAATCCCACTAAACATACACACAACCAAATAGATGTAGTTGTCTGTTTGCCTCTTCTCAGCTTGCATTTCTGTTACAGGAAGCATAGGACTTATAGAAATGTCGCACAGACTACACATGGATTACTTTGAAGTTGTGCTAAGCAGAGCCATGCAAGGATGTAGAGATATTGAGGTAAGTTTTTAAAAATTATATAAAAAAAGTATTTAAATGTTATGACTTCCATGGTCGAGGCGTTCACACCGGTTTTCAAGGTGTAGCAAGGTATGCGGTCATAGGTTTGATATAATTATTTTTACTTTCAGGTTATCTTGGATAGAGCAGTGCGGGAGCATTTAGCAGAGGGGTGGACTAAGCAAGATGTTGTTGTGATATGAAATAAATGGTATTCTTTTAATATGTTGTTAATATTTTACTACCAGCAACATTTTTCTATCAAGATCCCAAGTTTTTATACATTCATATTAGGTTCAATGGTTAAGCTGTAACATGTTAATTACCTATGTTAATATTGATAAGGAAATAGGAAATATGAAAATAAATAGATAACGTTATTTACTAGCACAGCTCCATAACCCATTTTATTTTTTCTTGGTGATAAATACTTTCTATATTTTATTTAGAGATTGCAACCCACAACAGAAATCTGTTAAAATAACTAATAAACTCGCAAATGTTTTCTGGTATGTACAATCTCGGAACAAAAAATATCAATTGAGTATTTTATGATAAGTGATTAGAGGAATAGAGGGTGAGGTGAAGAAGTTAAAAAAAGATGTATATTACAAGTAATTGGTATATTATAGAATGACAAAATAGTTTTAAACCTTACCATAAGATACAATAATGTTAAATGTTAATGCTCATTCCGTTCATACTTCTACAAAAACATTCCAAATAAAACACAAAATAGACTTACATATTTATTAGAGATCTGAACAAAATAAGAAATTAAATTATATGTACAGTCTATGTTAAAACTAACTAAATTATAGGTAAGTTAATAGGTACACACTTTTCCATTACTTTGCTTATTGTATGGTGAACAAAAAAAACTTATTTTAGAATCGAAACGTTCTATGGCAAACGAAAAAGTGACGTAATAGAGTCAGCAAATAATTGTTACAGCAATAGCCAGCATAACTAACGCAAAAGAAATAAACAAAAAATTAATATATTTTTTTTTAAATATCGGATGTTAATATCAGTCCATCCGTTCCTGTGATTGCACACACAAAATAAATAAATGTAACTTTGAATAAATAAAATAAGTACTAAATTGTACTCAATAAGTCCTCATTGTACAAAATTCCACGACATTTCACTCGCAAAGGACCTAATTAAAAATAAATATTGCTCTATTCAAAGCATTTGTTAAAACTGTTATTCATACTTTTTTTTATATTTAAAAATGTATAAAACGTTTTTCGACATTACCGCATAACATAATTGCAATATTTTAAAATAACTCGACAGTATAAAATATGCGTATTATATGATACCGCCAACAACAATGTTGTTGTAAGACCAAAATATTATTATGTGGGATATAAAAATGTTATCTTAATACACTGAGTTGCTAAGGCACTCATCTACAATTATTATCTATATATAGAAAAAACTTTATGCGTAAGCAAGAGAAAAAAAATAGGGCGTTTGAAAGAAAAAAACTCGTCCATTGCGTTACATGCAAAACAAATATCTCTCAATTCCAAAGGAGACTTAAAACTAGTTGTATAATACGAATAAATGTTTTGTCACATCCTATGGCTCCGATGTACTGCTTTCGAATTAGCGACGAAACGGTTCGAATAAAACCGTCGCGGGGAAAGGGCGGATATAAAATATAACAATATCTATACCCCGTCGATCCTTTGTAAACTATAGTTCTAACTACACAATGTAGTTGTAAATATGTGTGATGCTTTTCTATGTAAATAGACGAAAAAAAAAATTGCACGAATATAAATTGCACTCGAATAATTGGCAGTGTGTAGTGTGACTCCACCTGCCTTATATATTTTTTAATTGGCTAATAAATTATTATAATTTAAACAAAGTAACTATGTAGTGGACTGATCCTGATTACTATGGTCCATACTGCACTGTAAACATTACTGCTACCTGCATCGCTTGACCAGTCTTGCCTGGTCCACTACTGCGTGATGACCAACGAATAAGCTACGTATGTATGTAATAGACGCCTTGAGGCATCGTCGCTAACACGAGAGCTGCTTACGACACTAAACGACTGCTATGGTAGAAAAGTCTAAGCTTTAATTGTGAACATTGACCGAAGTCATTAGTTGGCAGCCACAGGCTCCGGCGCCGCGACTTTTTGACTAGAATCACCCGCCGCCACATCTGGAAGCAAATGATAAATATTACTTGAAATTTGCGTAACTATTTTAGGCACATCAACATCATTAATATTGCAGGAGTTAAAACGAATGTTTATTTTTACTCTAGACGTGCACAAGACACAAAATTCACAGGCACAGATATAATATCATACTAAATTAGCAATCAGATACTATATTTACATTATAGTCACTACTTTGTACGAAAACGCTCCAGATGAGAAGTACTTGTTTGCGAACCATGGTGGAAAACAAATATCCCTAGGACATGAAGTCATATGGACTTCAACCGACCAATGAAACTACTACTCAGAGAAAGTAGTAACCCTAGTTGCATCTATTTATTAATAGTGTTGATAGACGTAAATGAGACAGTATAACAGTAATGTATTACAAACCATTGCTAGTCTTATTAGGTGAGTTATGCGGCGAGCTGTTCTGCGACTCGCTAGTGCTACCCTCTGCTTCGCCCGTCTCGCCTGCCGACGACGCAGCCTGCAACAAAACACAACAATCAATAACTAATCTTAAAATACTTTAGGATTAACATGAGCACACTTATGTAATAGGTAGGGTCAGTAAGATTCTCTCAAAGAAATTAGTGATTTACTTACTCTATTCTTATTCCTGTGAATTCTTGGTTTCGGTCCTTTCGGCTCTTTGGCAGGGTCGAAGTGGCAGTCAAATATCTCAATCAGTTCTTTAATATCTTCCTCCTTAGCAGACACCGACAGTGAACCCAGCTGTTTCTCCAAACCTGTGTGTTCAATAAATTATTAGGGTAACTAAAACACGTGATTATAATATCTAAATATTTCTACATTGAACAGCAAGGTGTCATATTTCATCAACCAGATTGATATGCAATAATGCTTGTTTAGGGGTAGGAAACCCAGGCAACTACTAATGCGACTTAGGTTAAATATGTTATTTCTTTGGTTTGTTATAGGAGAGTATCATGAGGAAACCGGGCTGCTAAATACACGCAAGTGAGAGTGATCAGTGCTTATTTCCTCTTTGGATGAGACTGGCACAGCACTGTGACAACTACAAGACATTATTAGGCTGGGTATTACAGGCCAAAGTGGGTGAGGCTTATATCCTAGGTTAAGGTATGTTATGGTTAGACATGTATGTGTCATGTTAATATACTGACCAGCCAGCTTGTGTTCCTGCCAGGCGTCCTTGAGCTGGTCGTAGAGCAGGCCGGCGTCGGCCAGCAGCCGCCGCAGCTGCGTCACGCGCTTGCGCTCCGGCCGCGCAGACCGCAGCAGCGGCGCGAACACCGGACGGAACGTGTTCTGTCTGCGGACATCAACAAATACGTTTACATCATTGCTTAGTTACGAGAAGCTCTTTTCTCCAAATGTTGACTTGATCCAGCTTAAGAAAATATTTTAAAAGTGTTTTTTTTTTTATATAGTCCTACTTGTAAAATATTTCATATTGCAAGCATCAGCTTTATTATCGTCAGATAATAGTGTCTAATGGAAGTTTCGAAATGACCGCTCTTGAATATTCTAGGATCAAAAGTCACTATGAAAATTAAGAAATTCCAGGTCAGCATGATCCTGGTAGTCAAAGACATGGCCAATGCTGCATCATGCGACAAAAGTAACTTACAGTATTACCATTTAGGTTAACATTTAGCGAGAGAATGTTAGTGTAGGTACCTCTCGAGCAGCTTCTTGAGCGTGGCGAGCGCGTCGAGCTCGGTGTGCACGGGGCGGGCCCAGGCGCGGGCCGTCTCCACCATGTCCTTGCTGGCCGCCGCGCCCTCGCCGCCCGCGCCCACCTCCTGCTGCTCGCCTGGGGACCAACCACATCAACAACTCTTACTACAACTGCAACTACACTATTCCAATTACGTGTCTTGCCTCAACAGAGAGTAGACCATGCGCAAGAGATATTTGAAGGTACCAGTGCGTGCGAAAACAAAACTATTCTGAACCAACACAATACGTATGGATTTAGTAATTTAGAACCAGCGACACACTAAGAAGAACTTACCTTGTGCAAGGTGTTCAACAATTCTATAGGCAGCAGTGGCCCTCTCCAGCGCACTGTCAACGGACAGAGAGTCGGCATCGAGCAGCACTCGCGCCAACACCCGCAGTGATACGGACTTCACTGTGGCCTTGCACTTGTCAGCAGCTAGGGCATAGCTGTCGGCGAAACCGGCTACTATCGATTTGAATCGGTCCAGAAGCTTATACCTGAGGTAAGTAAATTAATAGAGAGTAAATTAATAGTCATAACTTAATAAATCTCAAAAATCAACAAGTTTTACAAACTACCTTCTTGTTTACTCTTTAAATGAATACAGTTGGACATTGAACAATATAACATCTAATCCTACAGCACAAATGGTATTATCGTATGTCCCTTATTGACATTTTTGTTACAAGGTTTTTCCCCTGATTTATAACTTGAAAGTGTAAAGTCGATATTACCTAAAGCTGACATCACTATCATAGACAATTAGGTGAATCATAGATATTTAGGGGAAAAACCAGTTATTATTTCGAATACTTTTCCTCATACCTATACCAGAAATGTCCATACTAAATTGGTTTTATTCTTAGGTCTGAAGTGGACCAGACTTACATAAAATAAAATCGATTATTATATTCATACTAGCTGTGCCCCGCGGTTTCATCCGCGCGAATGACAATTCATTCACCATCTTTATAAATTATAGCCTATGTGTTATTCCGATGTATAAGCTATATTATTGTAAAGATTCATTAAAATCTATTCAGTAGTTTTTGCGTAAAAGAGTAACAAACATCCATACATCCAAACAAACTTTCGCATTTATAATATTAGTAAGGATAAATGTTATTTTCTGCAGGAAATTGATTTGATAAAATGTTACAAGAAAGTACTAGACTTGCCTACTGGGGCTCCAAATGAAATTGTAAGTGATAAATTGATGGTACGTTAAAGCTTATTTAGACACACCGTCTAAACAAGCTATAAGTAGAGTAGTATCTTGGAGTTGTGGTAAATAGCCGTCTAAGATAGATCATTTAATCTCCGTAATGTGCCGTAACTCGCACGATATTCTCCCATCGTCTAAAGCATTCCTAACTCACCTAGTAAGAGCTTCAAGAAGCATGGTGGGACTTAAACGACGGGGCTCATGGTAGATGAGGATCACACTGCCATCTCCCTTCTCCTTCTCCAACCAATCCAGAAAATCGGACAGGGCGGATATCTCAGACTTTGTTTTCAATATCTGTGAATAGAAATAAACGCGTCAAATCAATACGCCAAGGTGTAGTGTGAAATTATTTGTTTACTGATAAACTAAAGTTTTAACATTTTAATAAATAATATAGAAATCTTAATAGAAGTTAAAAAAATGCATTAGCTACTGTTTGATTTACGATACAATAATTTAATACGGTATAATAGCATTTACTTCGTTTAACTAGAGTATTTACCATGTCACAAATGTGCGAAAAAAAACTTGAATTTAACAGTAAGCTTCACTCTTATATAACACATTTCTTTATAATATTGGCCATTGAAGAGGTTGCACAAAAACCTCGTATATTGCGAATTTGCGACGCTTACTTATGATAGATATAGGGAGTCTTGCCTAGCAGTGAGACAGTAATATGCACATACCTTATGAGTATTAGTGTCTTTGAGCATGCGGTAACGTCCGACGGTAACGACGCGGACGTTATGGCGGCGGCGCGCTCCGGGGTTCAGGTCCCCGTACGGCATTATGTACTGAGAGTACGACTGCTTCGGCGTGTAGGCCGCGATCTGGCAGATCTGAAACAATATAACTACCATTTAGTATTTATTTAACTCACTTCAAACAACTTCCTAATGCCCAGTCTTATACATAGTTACAGTTGATGCCATAAAAGATGTTCGTAATACTGTGAAAGACAGTACTTAGCTTCTTCTACCAACTTTATGTACTTGCAAGCGTAACGGGCGGGGGAAAGGGCAGCTATTTATTTTGACCTCAAAATTTTTATTTTTAGGAAATCAAATAAAGATTCAGTTGTATCCAGGTAACTAAATTATGTCCCATCAATAGAGTACATGAGGATGTAGTTTATTGTCTTGTTTTAACATTATTGAATGCCATAATAACTTATACACTATGACGCTCGGACCACTTATCAACAGGTGATATGGCTTGAATGAGTAGAAGAGGGGCCAAAATAAACAACAAGTGTAATTCATTATGGAATTTCGTTCTTCCCCGGAGGGTAAAACCTCAAATATTTCGAGAGGTGTCAAATTTATTTGGCTAGAGTTTATTTAACGCTGTATAACTTGCGAAAGTCGGGGAAGTTATTGTAATATTTATATCGATTGGTTCAGATTCAAAGTTACAATATCTTTATTAAATAGTATTTTTATTTGAATTCAACAGAAGCAGATTACGAGCTATTATTTATCTCAAAACCGGTTTTCAAGATTTACCTACACAATTTAAATTATATTACTTAAAATGTAATTTGACTACGTATGTAGACTAGAAAACGGCAGAAAAGATGAAAAAATCCAGTTATGAAGGTGATCAGAAATTATCAATCTTTGATTTGTTGGATTATAACAAAAAAAAAACATCAGAAACCGCGGGGCTCAGCTAGTTAAATATGTATTACCTCATCAATAAGCCGGCGTCCAGTGGTATCCATGTCCCATCCAACCAGCGCGTACTTCCCGGGCGGAAGGCCGGCGGGCTTCTCGGCGAGCGCGGGAGGCAACTCGTTGGTCACCTCCAGCTCGCCGCCGTTCACCTTGGCTTCGGACACCATTGCCATGTACAACGACTACGGCGGGCTCCTGGCAACAAAAACAAAATATTATTATAAAATTACTGATATCTTCCAAAATGCTAAGAACCATCACGATACGACAGCTTACAAACAAAAATCTGCAACATAATACATTTGTTTAAGAGCTACAATGCCACACGACTAACAAACCTAGGTATATGTCCAATTTATAACACTCCATTTTTTACGACGGGGGAATAATTAAAATTATTAAATTATTAATCTTAATGAAAATTATTTAGCGTGATTGACACATCTATTTTTTAGTATGTCGCGGATATAATCGAATTGTATGGTCAGCACGATAACTCCAACGGTGCGACGTGATACGGGTGCTCTATGCATAACATAAAGTGTGGGTGTTCTATGTGCAAAACAAAATTTATTACTTCCAAAAGGTTTATGACAAATCCTGCTAATAATTGCTTCTCAAAGTAACGATACCAGTTGGTATAGTATAGTTATACTAAGTACGAACAGCGAACCGTGGCAATGTGCACCATGGCATAAGAAGTGCTAAAATATCTCACATGGATAGTCAAAAGTACACCTTATAAATTAAAATCTCTTACTTTCGAATCGAAACTCTAGTAAGCAATTTGTCAACAAGATTGCAAGTCTCGCTTTTCCAATATTTCTAGTGGACATTGAACTTTCAAAGTCAAGAATATAGATTAGTATTCAGAGCAAAAACGACTATCCAAATATTGAGAAACAAATACATCGTAAGTTTCTATTTCGTTCTTTGAACCGTAAGGTGATTTCATATTTTGTACGCGTTCATTTTAAGTCTATTTATTTATGTTAAACAATTATGTATGATCAAAAGTATTGTTTTCAACGCCCTTTGGATGATAAGGTTGAAGATAGGAAACAATCATAAAATGATAACAATATTTAATTACAAATAAATGAATCACGTAATCAATTACCGTCAAAAATTAACTTAATCGCTTTGTTTTAGTTACGCACACCGGGGACTAAAAGTTAATTGTTAAATTAATTAATTTGTTTTGTGATACTAGCGGTATTATTTATATAGAGACAATTATGACTGATTTATCATAGCTGAGCAATCAGAAAGACAAAATAAAATAGGGCGTAATCTAAATAACGGGAAAACGTAAATCCTTGGGTGGGAGAACTTACTCAAATATATTATGAAAAAAAAAACACTAATTATATAACATAATGTACGCAGCGCAATACCTAAGTAAATGCAGAAAATATCACGATGTTAACGCGAAGTAATAAAATAAATAATTTGAAATTGGTTACCTAAATGATTTTATCCGTTTCTGTAAGTTATGGTCATATTTAAAAACCTATTATTGTATATTTTATTCGTAAACAGAAGATATTTCTATTTACCAAACTTTTAAGAGAGCTATTAATATTATACGAAAACCACCCTTTCTTGTTCATTGTGCGATGTTCGTATTTAAATACGTATTAGGTACGAGAGAAACCTCCTGTTTTGTGCGGGGTTTCATTCATGCATTCGTACCTTTTATTCATCAAACCAGCGCTTTCTCAACAGGGGAATGATATGTATTATATTCCCCTGCTCATATACCATACATAATAAACATAACGAAATCAACTTATAAATCGCAGACAAAAGTCTCGAAACACGTTTGTTCAAAATCGTAAGCAAATTATTCTAGACAGAAAGCATGCACAAAAATAGCTCTATAAAAAAAAAGTACGTCCCATTGTAACAAGCTAAAAACCCTCGTGAGTTCTCGACAAAAGGGTTGTTAATCCGAATAATATGATTGGCGCGCGACCCTTTCGCATTTAACTTATTAGGCACCCCTGACCACGATCAAATTTTAATTAGACAGACGAAGGGGAAAGTAACTTTTAGCACGTCATTATAGTACTGCCTTGTAGTCTAATAAAGCGGTTTTATAAAGTTAAATGGAAATAATAGCATATTTCTTCTGTTTAGGAATGCTTAAATAGAGAAAGTTCCTGTTACTATAAATAGGAAATACAAATCTTCATTTATATATAATTATTAAGACATTTTTTATTTAGGTCATAACGCAGTGTCCGCGGTATAATAATATATTATATTAGTGTTAATAAATAAAAAGCATAACATTCCCATGTCCTTTTACATAATAATTAATTATGGCCAAATTTTAAACAATATTTCTTGAGACATACACTTATCGAAGCTGCTATCTGCTTATACCCAAACGTCCCAGAGGAATTAAAAAAACTTTATTTTTTGAAGAGAGTAGTGTACACCGTGCCGGATCGCGCGGCAGTGCCGGTGCGACATGATACTCTGTATTTATAACCAGTTCCCCACCCCGACGAGACGGGGGTCCCGCGACGCACCCCATCTCCACCCTAGCCAGACAGAACCCTACAGGTACTCTACGTACCTATAGGTATAGTATTTACTTTTTTACATCTATTTGTGTATTAAGTTAGGGTAGGATCTGTCTGGATGTAGTCTCAAATAATTTTAAAATACGATTTTTACTCGACTACGTATTGGTAGAGATGGGGTTGTTTTGATCTCTTATGTTACTGTTAAGCCTTAATAATTTCGCATGCAATTAAAAGCAGCTAAAGATTTTAGCAGTCTCAAGTGGTACGCTTGAGTATAGCTTTTATTGACGGGCTGTAACAAAGTTCAGCGACCTGTCTGAAGCGCGGTGATAACGCTGTAAATGTATCTACATTTACGATGTAATCAATCAATCAACTAGCTGATATCATAGTGCAGATTTAACTAGAGGCGTCGCCTGAAACTAATGTTTTCCATTTAAAAACCAACGTATTGTACTCTCTAAACTATTAAATTAAGTCTAATTAAATAAACATATATTATTATTATATATATATATTAGATCGTTTTCTATGGAAAAACTAAAATACGTTTAGTAGCTACGAAATAACACACTGCCAAGTTACTGTATAGGGAATAAATGTATGTCCTATTGTTAGAGGGGTTCATTAGTTCGGCGTCCCGTCCGTACTTATCCTGCCCGAGGGGGTAAGTCTAGCACGCTCTGTACCTAGTCATTGCACACCCTACGACGCCATCTTGCCGCTCAATCGACGCTAACTGCGTCGGTTTGTCAGAACACTAACAAGGATTCTGATTTATTACTATCAAATAACAATTTTAATTTACAAGACAATACAGAGTTGTTTTAGAAATTTAGCATACGGACTAAGGGAGAAATGGTTGCGTAATTAGTACGCAATTATATTTTTCGCTAAATAAAAGGTTTATTTTCTGACGCCTTTTCCAATGAAAACTGCATTGAACTTTGCTTGAAGCTCTAGTAATGTTTACGTGAACTTTAAACGGTTACGGCCTTGTGCGATGTAAAGTCAACCTGTTGCCATCTTAGAACGTAACTACACTGTTAGTTATGGATCTTTTTAGAGGCTATTTTAATGAATAAACGTTTTAAATCTGTACTTGTTGCATTGGTTATGGCGGGTTCGCGAGGTATTGAGTGCTTGCTGCACTTGATAGGATCGTGCCATTGTAAGAGCTTGCATTGTATCGCAGCGCAACGCTCGCATTGGTCGATTCTCATACAAAACACGTATTGTGTGAAGTACTTTAGAGCTTGTCGATCGAACCCTTAGTTTCTAGACATTGTACGGGTAACGGAAATCTAGTTTTTATGGGGATGATGGAATTATTATTTAATGGCAGTGATTATTTGGTATTGTACATGGGAAATACGACCTTAATAAACTAATCAGAACTTGTAACTAAAATTATACCTAAATATTTTCCTTAAGTTTTAACACAAACATGAACATACTTTAAAAAACTTTTTATTTATAAAAAATACAACTGTACAACTCGTAAGTTTATTCTATGTGATATCATTCATATTAATCAGATGTTACATACAAGAGATAAAAATTTGATAATAGTGATCAGTTACACTTTTAACAAATAGAAATACATTCATATTAAAATGTCCATGGGTACACAAAAGCTACAGTTTCTCTATTGCCATAGTATTTCTTTCACACTTTGACACTTTATTCCCTCATTTCAAACATAAATATGATCTACTTTTATACTACAGTCCATTACAGTAAATACAATTTTAAACAGTTGGAAGTAATAGTTATATGCGCACATGATCTACTAAGATCAGTTTAACATCATCCAAAGTAAGCCCCTTTGAAATTGTTCTTACCATACCACAGACGCTCAGTGGTTCCCTGAAAGTGAGAAAGGTATTTAACTACTTTAAAATCTAAGAGAATCTAGGTGATTTATTATCTATTACTAATTTTACTTATTACTAAAGTTGTTTTCCCATGATATGCAAATGGATTGCCATTTGGGAGTTATGAATTCTAGAAATTTTGTGTTTATACTAATAAGTCTAATGGTTATTAAATTAAATTATAAAAGCAGACAATTGATAAGTTTATGTGCTTTGTTACAAGTATAAATAAGATGCATTTAAGTATACTAATTAACTAATGGATGTAACTACAAAATAGGACTTTGTATTATTATTATTTTACTTATGAGTGCGAGATATGGCACTGTAAGACCACACAAGATAATGTAATATAGTGACTTAGCAAATTCCATCTTACTACAAAGAATATATAGTTAAAGTGAAAGAAAAATGGTTTGTCATTTTCATAATATTCAACACTATTTATTATACATTTAGTACCAACTGATACAATCATACTAAATTTAATGTTTCCTCTCTTAAAGGACTGTTGTAACAGTAAAATACTACATAGTTAACTTTTAAATGAGTAAGTACCTAACTATGATCGCAATAAGGACTGCATAATTATTTCATCAGATAAACTAATAAGAATTGTATACTAATAGGTTTTTGTGATAGACATGCTATTACAATAATAAATAAAATTCAATTATAAATGCATTAGGCTTTTCTTGTACAAACTCGTGATCTAGACTAGTTGCCGAAGGCAACAACTGTTATATTGATAGAATATTATGTATAAATAAAGCCACAGCTACTGGTAACTGCAAAAATATATATATATATTTTATAAATACCTACATATTCTAATATAAAAGCTCTTAAGCTCATATTATTTATTACACTTAAAGAAACACGGCAAGTGTTTCTTTAAGTGTAATAATATTATGAGCTGAAACAAAACTAAAGTAATGCCAAAATTATTGTATTTAAGTAGGGATCATAAATAAACTGATATCACAGCTGAAAAATTCTTTAGCAATACCTACGAGATAATTCTTCATAAAGTAGATAACTCAAGAAAATCCAGATACCTTCATGTTTCAATAATTATAATTATCAATTTTTACTTAGTTTTATTCAAATGAACTTCATCTATAAAAGCAGAAAGCTATAAATAGCAAGTAAATAAATGTAAGACAATCATAGATTTGAGGGTTAGAGTAAATAAAAATTAGTTTCACTATTTGACTATATATACCTACCAGTATCTTGTGGTAAAATATATTCCACCGGAACGTAGAAACTTTGAATGTTATTGTTTAAAACACAAGACTTGTAAGTATCACGACACAGCCAAAAAAAACCGGCGCTCAAAAATAATCGATCACCAGAAAACAAAATAATTACGCCGAACATAGACTACCACTCTCGAAGTATAAAATAAAAAAATATGCAGCCAAATCTTCCGAACCTTTTTTATATGATTCCCGACCTCTATATTAATGATACAATAAACATAAAACAAAGAAAATTAAAATATAGGACACGTGGCGGTCTTTTTCTAGAGACATTATGCCCCACCCCAGCACGTCAAAATAATTTTAATATGATACTCACAACTTAAATGCAGTGATGATTGGATGTTTTCAAACAATATCTGTTTACAGGAGATCTTTTAAGATGTCCCGCTAACGCTGCAAAGTAAAATAAATTGGTAAAAATATCACAAAATCTCAGCACGTGTGCGGCAAATGGCAAACCGCAATAGTGAGTGATGTAAAACAAATGCGCTCATCGACAATATTCGATTTGATCGATTTGAAGTTTGTTTTTCCTAATGAGCTTTATGTTAATAGAAATATCGAAAATATGTTAATTATAATGTATTTTGTAATATTAGATTATTGTAAGAAATATAATAGTCCTATTGGAAGTATTTCATACTGCCAATAAGAAATAATGGGAAAGGCATTTATGACGACAAAAAATAATTTACTATCGAAATAAATGGATCATGAGTTCATAAAAAGTGTATAAGAATTATTTTTGTTTCATATTTATCATTTGCAATTCGATTCATATTGTACCAGCAAAGCATTTTACAAATCGCATCACTACGAAGCCAATAAAATACTCGGGAAAAAACTTGGCAAATACCAAAAAACATTGACACGTTCGAAAATTGACTAATAAAGATGTAGCATGAAGGTTATCACAAAAAGTAGGAATAATTAAACTTTGGTTTCAAGTTATTTAATTATTTTTATTTATGTTAGATTTTAAAAATTCAATGGGTGTTGCAAGCTATCCATACTTAGAAATACAAATCTTGCGTGATTGATTATCAATAAATATTTTTCCTTTTTATTTGTAATTTGAATTGAGTGAAATTATTAAAATAATAATTAAAGTTTTTTTGATTTCCATAGAAAAAAAATATTTCATAGTTATGGTAAAACTGTCAAGCTAAAATGTTTAAAAGGTTATCTATATATAACTATAGACCGATAGTACTATAACTTAGAGAAATTACTAAAGCATAGAGGGAGCGAACAAAATAGACACAAATTACGATAAATCCAAGCTCCTATCTCTTATGGTGCAGATTATGTATATAAAAGAGACAAACATATATTGACTCATATATGCTTAAAGCTAAATGGACACTCCGAAATTGTCAAACGGTCATATTTGGTCTCTTACTACTCGACCAATTAAAAGAGCACATAGTTGCTTAGTAGAACCTTTTCTACACGGTAAACTGTACAAAGTATTTGATTTAGTCGTATTATACGTTGTGAATGTCAGTCGTTGCTGCTCATTGTTTATTTTACAAATTATATTATTTTTTAGCATAATATAAGCAACTTGATTGTGTACAAAAGGTGCAAAGGACAGATAAATAAGCGTTTAATACGGCTTGTTTTGTTTTATCGTGTAAATCATATTCATCTCGGAAAGATATCAATGAATATGTAAGCGTTCAACGGTAAGTGTTTTTTTGCAATTTTCTAATAAAATCATGCGTAATTTTTGTATGCGATCACTTATAACATACACATTAGATTGATACTGATCCCTTCAGACTATCTTTTTTACTAATTATATGGTGTAAGCGAATTTATCTTTAAAAAAGTAATTTGTTTATTTGAGAGGTTATGTTATGCTAGTGAAGTAGATATTTTTCATCGATATTATTCGATACGATAATTAATTCTTTGGCATTAAATTGTAGCAAATGTTTTTTTATTTTACAGTATGCTTCCAAATGATAGAAAAACTGGTGTAAAGTGCTTACAAGAGCCAGAAATTGTTGGACTAAGCATAGACGCAAAAAAATGTCTTCGTCTCAGCCCCGAATAACAGAATAACGACAAAGACATCGTGAACGACACTTCATCGACACTTCACGGTACTCACGCGAGTGAAACCGCAGGGAACAGATAGACTATAAAAAATATGTTTATTTTATAGTCTATATGTTTTTATTTATTAAAAATTTACTAAAGTTATATATTTTTCGACTTTTACTCCCATTTTCTAAAGGCCGATCAACATAAAGCCATTCATTTATGAAATGTTTCATATCAAGTACTGTGATTGGCGGAGTTGTGTTGCAATAAATCTTTTTGTCAACCCATCACGTATTTGTTTTATTTTAAACCCTTGATAATTCGTAAATTTGAGACCAAATTTATATTAATGCCTTGGTGATGTATGTTTTATAAAGATGTAAAATGAAAATAATGTACATTAAATTCAATAGTACATTTTCTGTCAAGAACTAAATTTATTTCGATACCTCTACCAAATACGGCACATCACTATCGAGGCAAAAATAGTGGACAGTATCGCTGCAGGCAACCCTTATACCTATATATCTATCCTTGTTTTTCACAGTGAATGGGTCATAGGTTAAAAGAGTACAACTATAGTGAAATTTGACGCTCCCTCTATGCTTTAGTAATTTCTCTAAGGTACTATAGATAACTATAGACCGATAGTATCGCTTGTTTTTCTTCGTGCCAAGCGAGAGCACTTTTTGTCTGTATCTAGTACATTGACATTCCTTTACTGATTTAAAGTTATTTTTCGCGCAACGACACACTTATATGCGAAAATATCGATGGTTTCGACATTGTTAGGATAATATTAGGGTTTTAGACAGTTTTATTAAAACGGCGCGCTCCGTCTTGATACAAAATTTACAATAAAACTAGTTCATACCAGTGCTCACGGTTCATACACTGATAGGCTCACTCTTTAGTTTCATAACTATACTCTAAGGTTTGAATCATGGTTTGAATCTGTCATATTGTCAGCGGTCGCGGGTCGCCTGTCAGTGTTTGAGTGTCACTGTGTGGTCACTGTCAGTGTCAATCGAACGCACAGTGCTGCGTTTATTTGCCCTGGCTTTGCTTTTACCTAAATAAATTAAAATTTACTGTATAAAATGACCGAAAATATAGACTTCTATCGAAATCAGATTGCTCTGGCAAGAACGGAAATAAAAAATTTGCGGTAAGTCATTTTTAATATATGATTTTGACGAATCTCTGTATCATGACTAAAAAACTTGAATTTATTTTAGGCAGCAGATACTTTCTTTGAAACATGAGCATATCAAAGAAACTACTTACATTAAAAGCCATCTGAGCTTGCTGAGATGTGCGAATTGCGGTGATATAGGTAATTAATTATATTTTGGTGTGTTAAATTTTACGCCTCCATGCATTTATAGAGCATGATTCTTGGAATGTAATTGATTAGACTAATGGGTTGAGTTTAACTCAATGAACATTAAATTAATCTCACTATTTGTAGTGATTTATTTAAAATATTAATGAATGCATTTATGGCAGAGTATCTAGTCAACTAGCAATAGTGCATTTAACTAATTTTGCATGTTGATTGTAGCTTTATATTTATAAATCATATTAAATCCATAAGTATTTAACATTAATAGCACAATACTTAACATAGAGCTTATAGATTAGATTCAATAATTAAGTATTACACGAAAAAGAGATTACAACCAACCTCTTTTCTACAGCCTCATCGTTGGTATCCAACCGTAATGGAGGAGACATATTTCCACTGGATCCAGACTTCATTGCTTACAAGCGAATTGGGTACATTGAGACCCCATTCCACAATAAGCGGGGAGTGCCCCGTCAGCCTACCGTACTAGCTAAGGCTAAAGGAGCCGTGGTTATTGATACAAATGTGTTTAACAATCCCGATCATGCTTTGATTGGGCTTGAAGAATTTTCTCATTTATGGTAAGTGCTGTGCGTACATACTCTTGACTTTAAGTTAGTAACCTATCTTAACCTTTCATAGAGGTAAGCATCAAAGGCGTTGTTACAGTGCACAAGCAGGTGAAACGCAGTTGCACTTTCTATTCTATTAGTCATAGTCAAATGGGATGCTAGGTTTTTCTCAAGATGATGTTTATACTAAAGAGAAAATATAATGTAATTAAAAACAAAAACTAGAAACATGTAGTAATTTATGTATTAAGTTTTTGAAATACCAGTTTTTGTCTTGTTTTTTAGTGTTGGTAATAATCTGAAATGTGGAACAAGAATACTATTACTAGACTAAACTACTTAGTTATTATCATATAGAATAGATTTCACTATTTAATTGCTTGAGGAGGCATTTCCATTTATACTTGTTCAATAGTAGAAATATTTTTGATCATTTCTGAATGTATGTCTCCTCAGGAACAGGGTGACAAGTAATCAAGATAATTATTTTCACGAATACGTATTCGATAATGAATTATCCTCTCACTTAAAAAAAATATGCTTATAAATAAAAGTTTTTTGTATTTTTTAATTAAAATCATATTATAATAATTTTTCCAAGAAATCTGTGTGATAATGTGCATCTCGGTGGCGGAGTCTAGTCCGCCACTCGTCGCGAACACAAGGTTCTTTATAATAATAATTATCAATACGTAATTATCTTGATAATTATCCAGTGCAACCCTGCTTAGGAATATAATAATGTACTTAAGTTCATGGTAATTTAAAATGTGTTTTTGTTCTTGTAGTACCTATATGTATAGATAATTCCAACAAATAAAACATTAAAATCTTTTAATTTTCTAAGTAGTTGACCTTATGATACTAAGATAAAGTCAAGTTTTATATTAACTTCCATATATTATAATAGCTGTATAATTATTTCCAGGATTCTATTTCATATGCACATGACAGAGAGTACGAATTCTCCCGCGAAAGTGGCGCCTCCACGCCTCCGTGGCGAAAGGCGTGGCGTGTTCTCTACTCGGTCGCCGCACCGGCCGTGCCCTATAGGAATGTCTCTTGTAAAGATTGAGAGCATTGAAGGTAGGATTTATACTATACGCTTCTGTTTAAAGGTCTTAGAAATTTTGCCTAAGCCTAGCAGACAGGCTGAATAAAAAAGAAGGTTGGGGTGGGCTTCAAAAAACTCCCTGTGATATAGATAAAATGGTAGAAATTTGCTTCGAAGTACAAAACTTTGACTACTACTATTTGACACTATGTACAGCATGTAACTAGCCAAGATTTTTTAGGTAACAAAATAAACTTCTTGGGCGTGGACATGGTGAATGGCACTCCAGTGCTGGACATAAAGCCGTACATCCCGGAGTACGACTATCCTGCGCCAGCCTTCCGTGATCTGCCGATGTCGTCACTTGTCAGACCACCGACTGAAGGCATCAGTGATGTTACAGAAACACTCGCTAATCTACCACTAACTGAGGACGGTTTTGATGCAAGGAGGTGAGCAGTATAACTTGTTGGAGTTCTATACTTAGTCTTTTTTTACTTTTAATTCAAAATTCACGATCGAACACTGAGTATTTAGTCGATTTTATGTAAAAACAATTTTTCTCTATTTTGCCGAAAGTGTACCTTCTTATATATTTAGGTATCGACCTAAAGGCACGAAAAGATTAGCATAAATACTATTTTACTTTTCAGCGTAAGTCCTCGTGTAAATAACGCGGGGCCAGCTTCATCTAATCCGTCATCCCGTTCAGCGTATGAAGATGACGCATCATCAGCACAGGCCAGCAATAATACCACTCCCATAACTCCTTCATCGGATTCCCCGTCAAGCGTCGACTTAATTGACGGAAATTACCGAACGGCCGCCGTTCGCCGCGCCGACACCGAGCGGGGCGCGCCTGACGGACAAGAGAGGTACACACCCCCACAGTCTGCTCACCTCACTAGCATAACTCACGACGGTATCAGAGTAGCTCCATGGATCTCAAACCCACCCTCACAGCGCTATGACGTCAGATTCAATGACGACGCGCTGCAGAGACTTAACGATCTGATAGGTGAAAGGGCGCCAACATTCAAATCTAACATAGAATGCTTGTTGTCGGAGGACCCCAGATCTCAATACGTCAGGAACAGGTACCCAGACCATGAGTACAGCTGTGTGCTTGAGGATTTGTCTATAAGCTGCATATTCGATGCCAGCTCCTCAGTCTGCACTATCATAGCTATAAGAAATGCAGAAGATCTACAGACATAATTAATGTTCGCTTAATTTAATTTATGTAAGCACATCAAGAAAGTCATCAGCACAATTTTGTTACTCTTTTATTGTACATAAAAATCAGTTTACAAATCGATTGAACATAATAAATAATTATAATCTTTTTTCAATAAATAATGTATAATTAAGAATATGATTTTTAGCCTTAATAAGGGATTATAAATAATGATGATAATTTTGTTAATAAAACGCTGATGAGTCAGACATACGTATCATAATTGTAATCATAGTATAATAAGGAAATATTTCTAATAGTACATTTTTACATAATAATTGTGTCATACTTCTGTATCAAATCCTAAAAAAAAACATAAGGTTAACTAAAATTGAGACTTGAATTTGACTAACTATAGAAGAAAAAAAATCAAGTAACTAAATATAGTTCTAGTCAACATATGTAAAGGCTTGTATGTTAATACTTTTCTTATTATACTATGCTATAAACATAGTAGTTATAATCTCCAATTTCTAATTTACCACAGCAACAGTATATCTCTGATAAATT
This sequence comes from Autographa pulchrina, assembly GCA_905475315.1. NCBI lineage: Eukaryota > Metazoa > Arthropoda > Insecta > Lepidoptera > Noctuidae > Autographa > Autographa pulchrina. The sequence continues at coordinate 4,873,565 of FR997786.1, read as the reverse complement.
AAAATTGACTTGAAATTGTGGTGGCTTACACAAGTCTTTTTTATAAATTTGTTGTTTTTAATTGTTTATTTGAATAAAGTTATACAATTTTAAAAGAAATTTAATTTTTAAAACTAATTCGGTTACAAATTTAGTCAACCAATAAAATTATTAATAAATTGTGATATCTTTTCTATCAGTGCAGCCTATGTCATTAGTTTTAACATAGACTGCATTATCCATTCAAAATATTGAGTAAAAATGGGATATTAACATTTAACAACTAAAAGGACTAGTTTATATTTAACTTATTTTTAATATTTTCTCAACACAGATAATATTTAAGAGTTGAAAATACTGTGATGTATGTTACATAATACTTCTCGGAAATATTTTTTTTACTACAGCGTTTTTGATCATTATTTTATTCTTTAAATAAATACATTGCATAATATTGATTACAAAAATACAATTATAATAACATACAGAATCTTATTATTAAAATGATTATTTAAAATATATTAATTTATAATTATTTTATGAACTGACAAATAAGGGTAATTATATCTTCATGTAAAACAGAATATGTTTTCCAGATCCAAAACCACCAATTGTGTCTAATATACTCAGTTCGAAAAATCTAAATTTAAGGCCATGTAGAGCAATATTTTTTACTGTTTCATCATGTTCCCAAATAATTTTACTAGAAGCTGGGCTCCAAACTTTACCATCAACAGAATATCTATATTGGACTTGTAATATGGTTCCGTTGCCTGCATCTTTGCGGGGTGTGTATTCAACTCTATCGATTGCAAACGCGAATCTTAAATCGAAATTTAGTTTGATTATTCTTGATTTTTGCGGGTCTGCCTGACCCGGTTTAGCCCAATGTGTGTGCCAGAGAGATGTAGCGTCCCCATCAGTCAATTTACAAACTTCCTGACATGGTTGGCATGGAATATTACATGTAACTTTAACATCTTTGACAGCGTATTTATGAGGATCCTCTTTCGTTGAAACTACTATGTAATAACTCCACTTTGACACACCTTGACTGTTAGCTGATCGAATTCTAAATTTATGTTCGGAATCATATTCTAAGTCTTCAACAGTAAAATCTGTACTAACTATGTTTGTAAATATTGTGCCGTCTCTTTCTATTTCGTAGTATACGCCTCTTACGAAATCCCAACGTAGAGTAATACTGGTTGGGGTTACATCTTCATCTCGTACAGTTAAACCAGTAGGTACGTGTAATGCCGGATTCAAAATCGTATTGCTTCCTAGAACTTCACCTTTATTTTCGTACCCCTTGATTTTTAAATGAATGTCGTTCGAAGTTACGTCTGTTTTACGTACTTTTATCAGCAAGAACTTTTGCCTTAGTGCGTCACCAGCTAAGTCTACGAGGTAGGGATTGATCATGAAATCCGTTTGGAAGTAATAAGCGTTTTCAGCCGCTGTAAATTCTTTTTCGCTGTCACATTTAGGTATGGTTATTGGCGTATCGTTAACAGTTGCTTTTATATGAGAAATTAGTTTAGAGGCCATTATTCTTAATATCGTTGTTTTTTCTTGAACCATTTTTTTGTAGGATCCCACAGCTTTGTGTATATGAATGAACAAATCGCCATGTTTATTGATTTTCGGGCCGATCACTGTTATTTTCGTTTTAGCATGATGTCCTTCTAAGTAACCAGATGAAATACCATCGTCTTCATAGAGTTCGAAATCTGAATCACCGTCGGTATAAATATTAAACATTCTAATATCTCTTTCTACTTCAATGGGATTATTATTCGGTTTAGTCATAGGAATGATAGCACCGTTTTTAACGAAGACAGGCATCTTCCATAGTGGAGTTGCTAAATTGTTCCATATTTTTCCGCCTTGATATTTAACTCCCGTAAGCATGTCGACCCACACTTGGTCTGGACTCGGCAAATAAATTCCATTGCGAACACATTCAATTTTGTCATTTTGTTCTTTGTATACAGGAGCAACTAATATGTGAGGTCCCCACATGTATTGGTACTGGGAATCGTTAGTATAAGCGCAGTTCTCCTGTGGGAATTCTAAAAACATTGCCCTGACCATTGGTAATCCTTGAATAGATTCATAACCAATAGTGTAGTTGTAAGGCAAGAGCATACTTTTTAATTTTAAGTACGCTCTGTTAATGTTTTGCGCTTCTTCATCGTAACAGAAAGGTGTTTTCTGCACTTTGCCCCAGCCATCCATATTTAGCTGAAGGGGTGTGAATGTTTTCCATTGATAATCTCTTACGTTGACTTCTTTATCACCGCCTCCATAGATACCATCCATATCTGAACCAATGACAGGCATACCGGAGAGGCCAGAGCCGATGTAAGTGGGGATGTGGAAGCGAATATATTCCCATTCTCCTCCTGTTTGGTCACCACTCCATATACCCGCGTGCCGTTGTGTTCCTGCCCACCCGTCGACCATTATTATCATAAGTCGGCTCTTTCCTTTTGCACTCTTTGAAAATATGCGCGATGCGTTCTCGACAGCACTGAGTCCAAATGAATAGCCCGATCCAATCCAGGCTACGTCACACTTTAGCGCAACTACACCAGCAACACCGACTTCTTTCGCTAAATCTCTATCGCCTTTCTTAGGATGCTTAGGATCTTCTGGTTCCAAGTTCGATTCAGTCCAAAGCGCTACTTCGACGTTATGTTTTCTTGCGTACTCACCGAACTGTTTTAAATTTTCAATATCTCCTTCAAGAGAGCTTGTTTGTCCATATCCACATCCATAACCATCGTTGGGTACGAACCAGCCCAGTGGCATATCATGTCGGTTGTATCTGTCTATCATAGCTCTCGCTGAAAACTGATAATTATCCTTTTCTCCATTTAACGACTCTAAAATACCTTCTTTACCGTGCATGTCTTTAGGTTGATAGCATTTATAATAATGTCCGTCTTCAAATAAAATTGCACCTGGCGTATCATACGTCACTTTTACCCAGTAGTCCCGATTAAATGCGTTTAAATGAGCTTCGTAAAATGCGTATTCGGGCATAAAAATAGGCTGGCCTGTCAATTCGTAATAATCCTTTAGAATTTCTCTTGGATGATGGTTGATAAAGAAAAATGCATCGAAATCCTCTCCTTGATGTATTGTTTCGACGGCAGCAGACTCCCTTGCACCAAAGTCATAGAGGCCTGGTTGCCACGTATTTCTTAAGATCGCATAGCCGTAAGTGGACCAATAGAAAGGGCACGGCGACGTTACTCCGCCGTCTACCCAATTGTTTGAATTGACTATATGTATTTCATTTCCCTTATGTGAGAATCTCCCATTTTGCATGCCCCCTCCGAAGAAGTACTCGTCATCGTGTTGGTTTAATGTCTGTTTAACTTTATTATTTGCGTGACACAATGGCGCCAGTTCTTTGAGTACGTCTTTATTGGTTCTCAAGTCGCGTACGGACATCGTGCCGTGTTTCTTATCGAACCGTATCGTTATTTTGTTGGTATAAACATTGTAGCATTGTTCTGTTGTTTCGAGAACGGCATACTCGAATGGTTTAGGATCGTAATCTGTTACTTTCTTAACATTTATTTTGGATTTATCTTCTGGATTGTTAGGTACTGGATAGTCTAGGAAAACTCCTGTCGGTGACATATAGTACTTGAAAACATGGCTATTTAAAATATTCAGTTGTGCTAGTTCGCCGGTTTTGTATTCTATCAAAAAACAGTATTCAGTCTTGATGATTGAGGCTATGCCTCCTAATGTTCCCATCTTAGCTGTTTGTTCTATGTACTAAGAGACAGCATAGCACAATGTTACCTGAAAATAACAAACGTAATTACGTAACTAAATGAGAATACTCATAGCACACAACAAATTTGTATAATTTGAAAATAACAATACCTATCATTAAATTTTTCTCTAATAATATATCTTTGATTTTGTGTGATAAATATATTACCTACGCTTATAATGGTAAAATAGCTATAGTATACCTTTTAGGCACAAAGACAAAAGATATTAAAATATGCTGAAATTTTACACACTGTTGAAACAATTGTTTCAATAATAAAGCGCCCCGCTTATTTCACTACAGCTTATCTAAATATGTATGATAACTGTATCAGAATCCACAATAGTGTATATTTACGTTTTGGTAATTTTATCTAGATAAAACCCTTTGTATTTTCTTATCGACAATCAACTGGTTATTGGTGTTTGCATGATTTTAAATTAAATAATAACGAGAGTAATTAAAAAAAGGTATTTATTGCACTTCTTTGCAGTCAAGTCTTATTGTAGAATCAAATAAGAATAGATATTAGCAGCGAGACCGGAAAATCATAACTGGTAGGTACTAGGTATGTCTGTCGTAGCTACATATGGTAAGTAGGTATCACAAATCACTTTTTAAATCATATCCTAAATATAAAACAATGTTTAGTTTTAAACAAATCTTATTATTTCAAAGCTAGGTTTTGTAAATAAATAATAGTTTAACTTACGTGGTCGGAACAATACCGGCACTGTTAATAACTGGTAAGTGGTAACCGTTACTTGGAATGTTATTATATAGTTGTTAACTACTCGTGTGACCTCGTTGTATACAAAAGAATATTATTTACATTTTAAAAACAAATAGCATATTATGTACTGTTACAATGATAAATTTGAGTAGACTACAGCCGTTAACAAAGCGCACTGATAAGAATAATCATAACTAGGGAAGTTATGAGTTGATGGTCCGTGGAATGGTTTGAAATAAAGTTTTAACAAAAATATAACCTTGAATTTTACGCTCTTGAAGTTTTGATTGAAATATTGATTGAATTGATTTGACAGTCTAGATCTACATAGAGAAAAGTAATAAGTCTTGTAGGTCCGGCCTTAGAGTTAATTACTCTAAGGGTCCCGCAGAGTTGATTTTTAATGTGTCGTTAATTTTACCTAGTAAGAAGTGCAAAAAAGAAAAGTGTATCTACATCTCATTACATTAGGTGTTCATGAATAATAATATTCCCCTGCCATTAACTGCATCTTATCTAACAGCATAATTTCGAAATAGTCGCCTATTACCAATAGACATTTCATAACAAATCGACTAAATACACCACACTACGCTGACGTTTCGTTTTCGGTTGTTTGACATTATTTGGACAATTCCATCAACTTTTGTTTGGTTGCTTGACGGCCGGACTAAGCGAAATTTTTTGATTGCTCATTTTGGTAGAAATTAAGTGAAAATTTTCACTCATTTCACTAATATCTTGTAGATATTAATTAAAGGTAAGGTATAAATACTAATTTCTACAATGTAAATTAAGTTTTCAATCTAAATTTCATCAAAACGCTTTGTCATGGTTCTAACCTATTCCGGTAAATGAAATAACTTTTTTTTCAGATGTTTCTTACCCGTTCTGAGTATGACCGTGGTGTCAACACCTTCAGCCCTGAAGGAAGGCTGTTCCAAGTGGAATATGCCATTGAAGCGATCAAGCTTGGATCAACAGCCATTGGAATTTGTACGTCGGAAGGAGTTGTGTTAGCTGTTGAAAAGAGGATCACTTCGCCTCTTATGGAGACCACGACAATTGAGAAGATTGTTGAGGTCGACAGACATATCGCTTGTGCTGTTTCTGGTTTGATGGCTGATTCGAGGTAAGATATTAATTAACTGCATAGTCACTTGAACTTCTTGCTAAATATATGATCCAATTTTGTCCATATCAGTTCTCAACATAAATAAAATTATATTTTCATTATATATTAATAATGGTTAATACAACAAAGTATGGTTTAAGTAGTTTTACTAAGTTTTAACACACTCTGTTGCATGTTTTAAATGGAACTCTAGAATATATTACACACGTAGAAGGGCTACATATCACACTAAAAATTTATATGAAAATACAAATTTGAATAAAAACTAGTTCTTACACAAAATTATAAAAAAAAAAGATTGTTGAATACATTTATCAACTTGCAGCTTAAAATTGTGAGCATTCAACAGTAGTGCAGTAGCAGAACTATATTATTTACTCACATAACTTATTTACTTAGGTATATCAATAGCATTACATAAAAAACTTTATACTTAATTTATTGAACATGTATAATACCCATGCATACCTGTAATAGGTACAGACAATAATCATAACTTATTATTATTTTCCTTAGAACCCTAGTTGAGCGTGCCCGTGTGGAGTGCCAGAACCACTGGTTTGTGTACAACGAGCGCATGAGCGTGGAGTCCTGTGCCCAGGCCGTGTCCAACCTGGCCATCCAGTTTGGTGACAGTGATGACGACAGCGGTACTGCCATGTCCAGGCCGTTTGGAGTTGCTGTTATGTTCGCTGGTAAGTTACCCAATAATATAAACTTGTTATACTGTTAAACTTATTATCTAATGTGTATGTGTTGATTGTACCAAGCACCTATGAGGTTAGTGTAATCACTGCACGGTACCCTGTGCATGTAACATTAAATATTTTTTTTACCAAAAGGATTTAAGTAGGTACTACTAAAAACTATCAATTATTTAAATCAAAAAAATCTCCAAACTTTAATATGGTCAAGTTGGTTTCATAATATCTACTATCTTTTTGTTAATTTAATTATCATGGCAATATGACTATAAAATATTGCCTGAAACATCAAAAACCTAATGCAGATATACCAACTACTGTAAATAATTTTACCTAATACTTCACACATTTTTTTTATTTCCTTCTAGGCATTGATGAGAAAGGTCCCCAACTTTTCCACATGGACCCTAGTGGTACATTTGTGCAGTATGATGCTAAAGCCATCGGCTCTGGCAGTGAAGGAGCTCAGCAGAGCTTGAAGGTAAAGTCTTATATTATTTAGTGTATATTATACATACAGAAAAAAATCTCCATGTACTTATACTATTTTCAGTAGTTTTTTTTTGATTTGGGCATTTAGTTATCATAACAATCAATGCATTCTGAGTTATACTCGAAACTGATATGTCGCAGCCTATTGTATACCAAGCGGGTTTACAAAATGACCCGTCAGTTTTCAAATTTTGCCTGCACATAATAAATAATAAAAAGATACATGTATTATTTTGATCAACAGGAAGTATACCACAAATCCATGACATTAAAGGAAGCTATCAAGTCAGCACTTACCATCCTAAAGCAAGTCATGGAGGAGAAGCTCTCCGAGAACAATGTGGAGGTGGTCACCATGACCCCCGGCTCCATGTTCCATATGTTCACAAGGGAACAGCTCGCTGAGGTCATTAAAGATATTCCTTGAAGTGTAGAACAGTAATAAATTTAGGTAGTAACTATTTTACTTTACACAAAACCGTTGATATAATATACTGGCAACACTGACACATACAAAATATGGCAACACTTGCAAAATAAACCTTTGTAAGTATTGCCATATTTTTGTTGATGCCAGTGTTGAATAATAGTCATTGATATTGGAAATTCTAAGCTATACTTTGTGACATAAAAGCACTATTATTACTGAAAGAAAATAAAATAGTTACAACCTACAGTAATCATTCACATGAGGTATTTAAAAGTAATATTTGAAGTAAATTGTATTTAAAGGAAGTATTTTGAATTTAGTACTGTATGTCATCATTATTTGTAATTTTAGAATTTTAACACCACGTGGTTATAATGAGAAATAAATAAATTACGATAATTTTAAAACAACATTCCATGGCGTTTTATACCAGAAATAGTTTTGGTATTTGTTTGGCATTTACGTAAAATATCTAAATATGATTGGGTTAAATCTTTTATTGTATTTCTCACTATACATTGTCGTGGTTTAAAGTTGTAATCATAGAAAATACTAGAATATTATTTATGTATTTGTAGTTTTGTACCATTGTTCTAATTAATGAACCTATGAGGTATTTATGTAAGTAAAGTAATAGTTATTTTACTTTTAATGTATGGTCAGAACATTGCAGGTTATTTATAATTTATTTCAAATATTAGGTTTCGGAGACATTTTTGAACCTTGCAGTAAGTATTTCACTGTTTAATAAAGCTATCATCGATTTTTAATGTTGGTATCTTATTTGTATACATACCTATCTACAGTCCTATACTATCCTTTCTAGTTTTTTAGTTTAGTTGGCATTTAGTTCATTTAGAAAAAAAAAATTGTAAGCAGTTAGTTATTCTACGTAAGTATGTATTGTATTAATTGATCCTAAAACGTAAGACCATGTCTATATTATTTTAATCATGATAGTATGGAGATATGGTAGCTGGTCTAGTGGTTAGTGACCCTGACTGCTATACCGGAGGTCGTGGGTTCGATTCCCACCCAGGACAAATGTTTGTGTGATGAGCACGATCATTTGTTCTGTGTCTGGGTGTAATTTATCTATAATATGTATGTATTTAGAAATATATAAGTATGTTTATCAGTTATCTGGTTGCCATAACACAAGCTCTGCTTAGCTTGGGATCAGATAACCGTGTGTGAATTGTCCCGGAATATTATTATATTATTATTATTATTATATGGCTATCAAACTGGCCATTAATTTAATTCCTTGAGGTTCGTTTCCCAGCAGTGGAGTTTCATACCCTACTTAAATTTTTTAAATTTATTTGGTGCAGCAGTGGTAAATAATCTCGTTGGAAACTCTTATCCCACTGATGTATCTATAGTATATAATAGCTACTAAAAACTGCTGGACAAAGGCCATGATTGTATAAATCCTGTGGCTGTTATTTACATAATAATATGCTAACATCATCTCTCGAGCCTTTGTTGGGCTCGACTTCCAGTCTTACCGGATTCAGCTGAATACAGAATTTAAATGGACCGACTGCCTATCTGACGTCTACAACCCTTTTTCCTGGGTAACACAGTATCCCACAGTAGGACTGGATGTCAGAATTGACTTAACAACTGCCAAAGACCATAGTAAGACAGTCGGGACCGAAGGCTTATTTACATATATTATGCTAACCTAATTTCTAAATACAGATGATAGCTGCTATTCCGGAGCTGCAGTGGACGGACTCTTCAAGCTCTAGAAACACAATACAAGACCTATCCAAACTGAGACTTGGAAGGCAAACTGTTTGATGTAGTTGATTCTTGAAAGTCCAGAAATTCCAAATATATTTTCAGTTTTTCTTAATTGTTTGGTTTTTATTGTAGTTAGTTTATGTAGCTAGGACTTGACGGATTAAAATTGTATTTATATAGGTGTAGATACAGAGACTAAAAACTTGAATATTTAAAATGTTTAGACAAGGTAAACTGGTAGCACAGCGGTTTGTTTATCATAATATTACAAATACAAACAAAATCATGATCTAATATTTTGTTGATTTAAATAAAAAAATCTGATATAATAATAGAATTCGGATATTTATTTAAATGAAGTAATAATTAGCCTTTTAGATATTTAAAAACAAGATTTAACGAAACAGCAACATTTAAGCTTACAACTTCAATAAAACAATAATTTTAAATCAGTTTCTATTGTATGTAACGAAAATAAAACAAGTTTAATATTTTATAAACCTCATAATTAGATAATACATAAATATATTAAGAATGAATTATTGTTGGACAGAAAAAATGACTACAATCGTTATTATTACTAACTTCATTAATTGGTATATTAGTTGTGACGCTAGGTACTTAATGTTACTACGTTATTTAATAGAGACATTGGCATAGTTATCCACATTAAATATAAAATTGTCATGTATGTACTTTTACTTATATTATAACTATAAGAAATAGATGAACATTCGGTTTTTGTGCATTAAATTCCCTTTAGTATAAGGCCAAGACAAATATAGAAATTGTCTTAGTACAGTAGCCTATAAATGGTAACGAAGTACGAAAATCGACCTTATGGCACCGACATAAAGACTATGTATGTATACTATGTATCTATGGCCAGTGTTTCTACTGGCAGGTTAAAATTGTTTATTTTGGCCTTAGTTCTAATAAAAACCACTACCAAACTACTTACGCATTATATCACATGAAAAATTATTACAAATTAATTACTTACAAGTACTTGGCCAAGTACGATTCTAACTCCAATGGACTAGTATTAGGGCCAAACCTTTCAACTGGCACCCCATTCCGATCCACAATAAACTTAGAAAAGTTCCATTTAATAAAGTCACCTAAAGTACCACCTTGGGCTTTCTTTAAGAAGTTCCACAAGGGATGGGCGTCATCCCCATTGACGTCAACCTTTTCGAATAAATCGAATTTGACGTTTCGTTTTTTCGTGAATTGGAGAATTTCGTTCAAATTCCCTGGTTCTTGACCCCCGAATTGGTTACAAGGGAAGGCTAGTATACGAAGACCTTTTTCGCTGTATTTTTCATATAACTCGTTCAACTGTGTATAGTGGTTGTCTGTGTACCCGCATTGAGAAGCCACGTTTACTATTATAAGTACATTTCCTCTGTACTTTTCTAGCTTGACCTCTTGACCTTTGATGTCTTTGACCGTGAATTCGTAGACTGTTTCTGCTGTTGCGTGTTCATCAAAGGTTTCTGGCTCGAGTACAATTCTGTAAATGATTTTAAAGATATGGTATATACTTAAGATTTTTTTGTGGAAATAATTTGTTCGTATTTTAATCAAATTTAAATCATATCAAATTTGAGGAACTATCTCTACGGTTATATGAGTTTATTATTATGCTATACACAGGTTACAAAAAAACATACACTAAAAATAAACCTTTTCTATCTCAACACAATTTACTTACTTTCTTCCAGAATTGAAGTCTCTAAATGTCTCCACAGCGTTATAAATATCATTGGCCATCACATCAGGTAGCTCCATGGCCGCAAAATGACCGCCATCATCCACCACCGTACTTTGCAGGTAGTTCTTATACTTCAACTTGAGGATACAATCGGGGAAGAACGATAACTCGTGCTTGAACTTAATGCCCCATGTTGGTACGTCTGTTGGTATTCTAGAAGGAAAAAGGGGATTATTTGTAGTCTATTATAATAATAATAATTATTGTTTATTTGCGTAAATCATGTTTTAATTAAACAAACGTCAACTTTATGACAGTATAAACAAAGTTCATTTTAGGATGACTAGTACTGTTGAAAGTTATAAAAATATGAAGTTTAGCAAATCTGTTTAACTGAGCGTTATATACGTGAGCATTAGAGTTGATTTTTCTGCTACCTGTGTTTGTTTATCTTTTTAGCATATAAATCGCGAATATAGAAAAGATTGGTTTTATTTTGAGTGCTTTTTTTTTAAATAAGTGTTAAGTTGGTTTATTTCTGGCTAACTCGTGCGGCTAAAGCAAGCTGTTCAATAAATGTATGCAGAATACATACGTATGTACGCAAATAATAGTCAAATACATAGCAATATATGGGCAATTATTAAGCGCATGGACCCAATGCTTAGCCATTGAATCCCTACTCATATGATATGAGCAGTGAAATACTGATGCATAAAAAAATCTTTTCTAAAAGAATTCTGCTTAGGTATGGCTAAACATAATTTTTCAGATATGTCGGGCCCAAAATGTTTGAATTTATTTCCGCTATGTTTTTATGTATGTGTTAAAATGAAGTCTGGCTATTAAGTAAAAATAAGTCTGTTTTTAAAGGTTCAATACTCACTGGTCAGTAACAATCATTTGCATATAACCCAGTACGTAATGCCTCACACTGGTAGTTATACTGTTCGTGGACCAGTATATCATGACATTATCCAATAGATGTGTTAATGAGAACTTGTTTAATAAGCCGCCATCTTTAGCGTTCTTGTATTCTGGGTTGGTCCAAGTAGAGAACTTTTCTAGAATGTACGCGGCTAAACCGGCCGGTGAGTCTGTTAATGCTACACCTGTAGAAAATAAATAAATAAATAAAAATACATTTATTCCTACTAAACAAAATAAACAAAGTAACAAAGAACAGTTTTACAGAAGAATAAAGTATTAACAGTAGCAAAAGGAGATGGCTCAGCTAATGTTGCTATATCATAATACAATATACTTAATTTAATATACTACATATATAAAATACTACAATATACATCATAACTTATGATTCATAAGACAATTATATATTGATTTCTCAGGTTTACACGAATGTTAGACATTAAAATTACTTTTTACAGGTGTCGAAACGTCGGGAACTAAAGTATAAATATAAACCGTGTTTTTATTTCAAAGATAATTAACTATATACAAAATGTATTTAGTTATTGGGCATAAAGACTACTCACGATATTGATAAAACTAAATTGTTTCATGTTGACGTTTTTATTAACCAATAAAAAAAACACATAAAAAAAAGTTTGTTTTGGAGATATGGGTAAGACAATACATGTCTATACAACTTATAATAAATCTGTAGAAGTGAAAATTCTGTACATTGAAAATATCAAAAAAAATAATGGCGGGGGGTGTAACGCTAAGAACTCACGGAGCGATTTTCACCCGCGACCGCCGCGGTTGCGGGCCCGCAGCTTCTGTAGAGTGCAGATATACATGTAAAAAATTAAAGCACATTTCACGACGCGTTTTACGCCCGCAGTCTGCGCGTTTGTTTGCGGGTCCCGCAGCAACGGCGGGCAACTAGTAGAATCGCGCGGGCCGCGGTCACCCGCAGCCTCGGCGGGTAGCGCCCGCGCGCTCTGCGGTCGATTGGCTGATCGTTAACTGCCCGTCTTGCGTCTTGCGATCATCGCCCGCCACCTCTGCGGGCGATGATCGCAACCGCGACGGCTGCGTTACCGCGCAAATAGCCGGTCTCGTGAGTTTTGAAATAAAACCGCAGTTCCGCCACCGCGGCGGTCGCGGGTGAAAATCGCTCCGTGAGTTCTTAGCCTTACTAGACCGAAACCGAAACCAAGTGTGAAAAAAAAAATTGTCTGTCTGTTTGTTCAGGTATCACGGAAAAACTACCGGTTCGATTACGATGAAACTTGGTATAATTATTCTTTATTATCCTGGGCACCACACTGGGTAGTTTTTATCCCGGAAAAGTATAAACAATAAAAAACAAACTTAATTTTGCGGTTAAAAACTCATTGATAAGTTTCGTCATCCACGCGAACGAAGTCGCAGGCACAGCTAGTCTTATATATGAATATTATCATTTCAATGTGCTATTGTTTTTTTTGCTGCTATATTAACACACAGGATACTGTTTATCCTCGTAAAGTCACGGGACCGGGATTTAAACAGGTAAAACCGCGTTGCTTAGTAAGGTAGTAATGTAAGGTAGTAATGTAAAGGTAGTAATAACAAGAAATCTTACCAATAGTGTCGGGCTTAGTCGCTTGTATGTGTAAATAGCCGCTTTCTTCGACTACCTTCATAAAATGCTTGCCTAAAGGATACATGCGATCTTGTACCTCTGGTTCCACGATTAGACTCGGCCAAAATGATCCTAAAATAATTGAAAATATTACAATGTGGAAGAATATACAATTATTGCTTAATAGATATTGGGGCATAATAATACTTAATACAGCCTAGGTACAAATTGCGTAATCATGTAAGCTAGTAAGCTTCAATACTTTTTTCCTCACACGTAAACTTGTTGAGGGTAGCTATATTAAGTTTTAGATTGATGATTAAATGAGATTCGTTTATTAATCGCTATAAAAATAGCTCTAGATAAGATATTTTTTACAATAAGGACTTACCAACAAAAGTATAAATGGCCACCAACGGATTGTATGCCAATATTGGCATGTTTGTATGGAAACCTAATATGTGCTCAGGGAAGAGTGTGGCCAATACAGACGCTATCGTGTGTCCATAGTCCCCTCCTTGTACGTAGTAGCGCTCATGCCCAATGCGTTTCATTAGGTTGCGGAATACGACTGCCACTTCTATTGGGCCCATGTTGGGCCGGACTGGGGCCTAAAAATGAGCAAAAAGTAATTGAAATGGGGTTAATCAATTTCTTGAGGCCTATAATTTATTACGTGTTATATACAGTAGAACCTGGGTTTTGGAGCTCAGATAGGCAGTCGCTGCTTGTAAAATATAGTTTTCAGCTGAATCCGTTAAGTCTAGGAGATGATGATATACAGTAGAACCTCAGTAAGGCGAAATTTAAGGGATCCGCGGAAAAAACCGAGTTATAGGGTTGAGATATCAAGTAATAGAAGTTTTCCACTTAAAGACATTTGACTTACAAAGGTTCTACTGTGTTTTCATCTACTTTTATGTGTCACAGCTTGGCAAAGGATTGTGAGGGGAGTTACACTTACTAGGTACAACATTTCTCACGATACAATATTTGACGACCTCCGTGGTCGAGTGGCGTACGCACCGGTTTAAAGGTGTCGCTAGCTGAGGTCCCGGGTTCGATCCCCGGACGGGTCAATGTAGAAAACCACTTTTCTACATTGTCCCGGGTCTGGGTGTTTGAGGTACCGTCGTTGTTTCTGAATTCCATAACACAAGTGCTTCAGCTACTTACTTTGGGTTCAGAGCAATGTATGTGATGTTGTCCGCATTTTATAATCATTTTTTAATCATATGTAGCTCATAGTGATAATATATTTCACTTCCTTTGTGAACCAGTTGAGCTCCTTATGTTTGTGAGATTCATATTTCTCTTAATAGTAACAGAACATAATTGTTTCTTACCTGTGAAAATCCGAAGCCAGGTATACTAGGTGCAATAACTTCAAACACGAACTTCTGATCAGGCCGGACCGTGGTCAGCTTCGGTATTATCTCATAGAACTCTCGAATGGAGCCCGGCCAACCATGTATCATTACTAGTGGTATCACCTAAAAGAAATACATATATTTTTAATCTATACTTATAATAAATCTGTAGAAGTGAAAATTCTGTACATTGAAAATATAAAAAAAATAACTGGCGGGGGTGTTACTAGACCGACACCGAACCCAAAAGCGTGAAAAAAAAATTTTGTCTGTCTGTCTGTTTGTTCAGGTATCACGCAAAAACTACCGGTTCGATTACGATGAAACTTGGTATAATTATTCTTTATTATCCTGGGCACCACACTGGGTAGTTTTTATCCCGGAAAAGTACAAACAAAAAAAAACAAACTTAATTTTGCGGTTGAAACTCATTGATAAGCTTCGTCATCCACGCGAACGAAGTCGCAAGCACAGCTAGTACATCATAAATTAATAAATAGGACATGGTTTCATCCGCTTAAGTTGTCTCCAATTCCGCATTTTTTTATATGTTGGGTGGAAACCATCAAACGAATCAAAGATCATGAATAACATTCCACCCGTTTTTGAGTTATAAATGGTGTAACAAAGCCGATTTTGTTTTATATATATTTAAAAGATATATATCCCCGAAATTCAGGAATGACGAATAGTTTGTGGTATGACATTGCACAAATGCCAGTTACTTATATTTGCAAAAATACGCGGACGAAACAAAAATAAATGATTATGCAGTTTTTGCAGCATTACTTTTTAGTGTTCCGTACCCAAAGGGTAAAACGGGACCCTATTACTAAGACTCCGCTGTCTGTCTGTCCGTCTGTCTGTCTCCAGGCTGTATCTCATAAGCCGTGATAGCTAGAAGGCTGAAATTTTCACAAATGATGTATTTCCGTTGCCGCTATAACAACAAATACTAAAAACCACATAAAATGAATATTTAAGGGGGGCTCTCATACGACGGTGGTACGGAACCCTTCGTGCGCGTGTCCGACTCGCACTTGGCCAGTTTTTTAAGTAATCACTTGCCTAAAAAAGCATGTACTCAAAAGATTAACCCTCATCTGCTCAAACAAATTTTTATCATAGAATTATAAGAAACAAATTACTTACAGCAACACCAGCAGGTGCTTTAGGCTTCACATGCATATAATGTATTTCCAGTCCCTGTATATTTGTAACAAAATGGTTGTATTTGTTCAAAAATTGTTCTCGTTCCTTAAAATTGTACTTGTTCTTCCAGAAGTCTAATATTTTGGTCAGATAGTTTGTGTTGAAGCCGTAGTTAAAGCCTACGTCTTCTAATGGAGGTGTCAAAGGACGGGTGTGAAGAAGACGCTCTCTGAGGTCATTTACAATCTGGAAAAGAAACAAAATTGGAATTCATGTATTGGTTGTAGAGAGGTATAAAACCTCTTGGGTAAGAAATGATATCAACTCTCATGATTACAAATATCTGTCTAGTATTGAAGTACAAAGTCTGGTTTTTAAGTTTTTGTTAATATTCATGTATAAGAGGGTTTGAAGTGCATGGTTTAATATTAACATTTTTATGTACTCTTCTTTATTTACATCTATTCACAGGCCGAGGGCTATACAAACATGTGCCCTGTTATCAGGACTCAGAATTCATTATAACTTTGACCTTTGAGCCTTTGTGATAATTTCTTTTATTTTACAATTGTGTGTGACTCTTGAGTCAGGACCATAATATTAAATAATAAAAGAATTGCAGCATTCTTTTGTTTTATATATATTGTTCCTGTGCCAGAATTCTTATAAGAAAATATATAATATTTGCTAATAGAGTAATAAAAATCTTCCATCACATTTCCATATTTATAATATTAGGTAGGATTAAATATAATATCCTACTCACCACATCAGAAAATTCAATCTTAAAGGGTCTAATAGACTCATCTTTTTTTAGATCTATAGGGTATGGACCCCACCATTGTTCGAGGTCCAGAATTGGCTTGTCCGGAGGTGTGGACAAATATTTGTAGCAACAGTATGATGATAATCCTCCAAGGACCAGAAATACTATGAAGTATTTGCCGAGCTAGAAACAAGAATTTATTGGTAAATTATTTTTAAGTTGTAGATTGTTTGGGTATTAAATTAAATTATTAGATTTGTTGTAATAGGAAATCATAAATTAAATTTATAGGAGTCTTAGTTCAGCCTCATAATTATATAAAAAGTTGACTTAAACTATTGATTTTTTCATCCTGACACATAAAGTAAAATACTATAGTATTATTGCAAAACTATCGCATTTGTATCAAAACAGGATACGTGGTAATTTTAAAGAGAAGAATAAAGGTTTATTTTATCTTACCGAGGAGGAATTCTCGTTTTTCTGTTCATTTCTTAATTTGTCGTTTTTTGTAGACCTTTTCGAACTCATTGTGTCTTTGACTCCTAAAACGAAAAGTAAGTAAATTCAATCAACACACTGTTGTAATATATTAATTACACTGTCAAGCTGATAGCTCATGTGATAATGAAGATATATAACATATTATTATCGTAAATAAATAAAGTTTCGGTTGGTAACGTAAACGTATGCTCGAGCCGGCAATCGGCAATATGACAATTGACAGGCGTTGGTTGACAAATTGATTATTTCTATTTGACAAATTGCCACAGAGAACAAAGAGTCATTTCATGGATTACCACAGATTACTTACTTAAAATTACAGCTTTATTAACTACGAAAAACGAATCACGAATGAAATTAAATACGTACAAAAGGACACTACTACTTTTAATATACTACAGTATTAATTTAAAAAGTACTTTGAGATTGATTAGATTTGTGCTCATATCATTAGTTACCTGCGTATCATATCGCTTGATTCGTCAGCGTGAGCAAGCAGATTTTTATAGCAAAAACTCGATGATAATTAACTGCACTTTGCACTCTGCCAATTAAGGGGTCTTTAAACCATCAATCAGGTTTATCAAGGTGGCAAAATATCTATACTGAAACTATCTGTAAATTGTTATGTAAAGTGTGTTGATAGCCACTAGCCCATCCTCTATTAAATTTCAAATTTTCGATACAAAAACTAAGCTTTCTTATATTTAAATAGATTACACAGACAATAAAATAATAAATAAATAAAATAAATAAATGCGGACAACATCACATACGTTGTTCTGAACCCAAAGTAAGTTGCTAAAGCACTTGTGTTATGGAATTCAGATACAACGAAGGTACCACAAACACCCAGACCCGAGACGATGTAGAAAAGTGATTTTCTACATTGACCCGTCCGGGAAT
Organism: Autographa pulchrina; assembly: GCA_905475315.1. Classification (NCBI taxonomy): domain Eukaryota; kingdom Metazoa; phylum Arthropoda; class Insecta; order Lepidoptera; family Noctuidae; genus Autographa; species Autographa pulchrina. Next base: position 4,855,593 of record FR997786.1, on the reverse strand, counting down.
CGAACCCGGGACCTCAGAGCCAGCGACACCTTGAAACCTGTGCGTACGCCACTCGACCACGGAGGTCGTCAAAATAATGAATTAAATTATTATTGACTTTCGTTTATCAAATATAGGTAAATAGCCACTAGGTATGAGACGATAGGTATAAGATAGGGTACCTATTGACATTAGACGGACAGATATTTTTTTATTTTCTTTAACAATTAATAGTTTATTAGATGTGGATATAATGAATTATGCTTAAGTTAGTAACAATAAATAAAGAATATTGCAACGAATAGAGATCTTCCTCATTTTTTGAAACCGGCATTAACAGTAGCGTTTATACCCATACCCTTTCGGTTTTAATGAACTGCAGACTTAATAAACTGTAGCTACCCGTGGTAGCTTAGCTACCAACTGTAACCAACTAGAAAAACAAAAGAATAAACACAGTCGAACTTTCCAATTTTAAATACGCTAGCATCATCGCGAATTCGCGATATAATTTTCAAAATGGCACCCACACATTATCATGGAAATAATGAAGAAATTATTGACGTGTGAAACGAATATGCGAAATAAATCCGAATGAATGGAAGCTGTCACAATAGGCGCCGCAAGGCTCGCTTTTAATTGAACTTGCGGGGCCAATATGGTAGGTGGATTTTTTATTTTTTTTCAACCGCCGCTTGATACAATATCATAGGGTTGGCACATTTTAATTGGTAGATATTTTATCTTCATTTTAATATTTTAATGTACAATGACGGACTTGTTTTGGATTATTAACATATAGGTGCGGCGATATCATTTATTTAAGTTTGGTTATCTTAATTTTCATATTGAGCTTGATAGGATTATCTCACTCAGCTAGATTTTTCTGAGTGGGTGAATATATAAAACTATTCTGTTTTCGGTTATAGTCTTATTGATAAATTAAATATAATTTATGTAATATATTTACTACTCTACATTCCATGAAGTATTTACACTTTAATACACGCTTTTAGCAGCTATTTTCGCTGTTAATGGGTACCTATTTACCTGCTAATATATTAGTTCCTGCCAGTAATGCTTCTTTACCTAATCATAATCAAATATGGAATATATAAAACGTAACATAGAAAATAGAAAGATTTTGCCTAAACGTCAACAAAATTTAAAATATTAGCTGGACGGCCGACAGCCCTACTTAACACCCACCACGCTTCCATAGCGCTATCACGGCTCTCAGCCCTGTCACCATTTTCCCATTTTTCGCGCCAACTTTTAGTAACACTTTAAACATTATATAACAAAATAACTCAACCTAAAATCAACCTTATAGTCACCGAAATACTCCATTTTGGTTGAAAATTCGCTTAAAATCGTTTGTAACTTACGCTATGTTTGCAATAAGCTGGAGCTTAGTGATGCGGTTTTTCGAATGAAAACCTCTTTTGGGAAATTGACATCTGAATTTAATATCGGTTTTAGCGTTCAGCGTTGTATTATAATAATGTTATTGGATATTACCGTCAGGTGGCGATAGTTGTGGTTACTGTGTAAATGAGATAATGAACGTAGATATAATTAAATTGTTTTATTTCAGAGAGAGATTTATTTTTCGGCTGTAATTTTGATTTTATGTCATGCAAGTGATATGTGAGCTTTTCAATGCTTTTATTTTATTGGGTGCCAGTTAAGTTTAATGCAATGATAGGTCCCTAATTCCGAAGATGAAAAGACCCGTGCGTGTCTTACAATGGATTTCTAAGAACTTTGGGATTTAAGATGTCGGTACGCAGATAAATGAAAAGTGGTATATAACCAAGTAGCTCAATAGTATTCTGTCGCTAGGGATTTATAAAAAAAGTAATTTGGTGCCTAAAATAAAATGTTTTATTTTGTTATTACTTGCTACCAAATTTTGTCAAATTTTTGTTATTAAAACAATTATAATGCAAAAAGTTGTCGTGGGTTCGAGTTCTGCACTATTTTTCACCTTTCTCTTTCCTATTAGAATTTAATTATTTCTTCATTTTGACATCTTCTTGTATTTTGGTATTTATATACACTTGTCACTTGGGATTTGGCGGGAAGTGACTTGTAAGCGGAGGGCGTCCGGCACAGTTATCTGTCGGTCGCACGCTTCAGAACTAGCCAAATAATGGAGTTTACCTATTGGTGTATCAAAATGTTTATATAATATTTAAGTGATATAAATAAAAAATATAAATAGTAAAAAGTCTTTATTGTTGTCCTTATTTTTAATATTAGGTTCCTAAGTTTTATTGGGATAAGTTGAATTTTATAAAAAAAGAAATTATAAGTAGGTTCAAATGACAAACGAACAATAAACGTGTTACATATCTATTTACATAATTACATATTTTTTGATGATCATACTTAAGTACTATATCTATTTAATTACATATTTGATAATGATCATAAACTAAGAAATATAATATTTAATTTTTTGCACCCTAAGCATTTTCAGTGCTAAATACCAAAATGTTTAGAGAATTGTATTGTATTATAACCTATAGCAAATCTGAAGAGTTTCAGGGATTAGGTACCTACTGGCAGTTGCTGCTAAGTAATAATATAAAATGACAAGCACTAAAATAAATGTCATCGCACTTGTAGTAATAGTAAATCACCTATTTAAAATAAACGTCTACCCATCAAATTCTTTAAATTTATCCAATAAATTCCAAAGGTTATTGTAATAAATAATTAAATACGAATCTACGATCCACTTCCTGACAAAGCCTTTAACGTAACGCCCATTCAGAGCGTACCTTAAACGTCCCAAACTTATCGTTACGTAACACTGTACCCTTGATTATGTACCACAAACTTACACATACACATAAACTGGGCTAAGTAACTCTTGTGTCTTGTGTAGTAAGGTTGGGTATTGCTTAGCAGGGTGGTAGGTAGAAGGAAGATGTATAAGGGAGGTTTTAAGTGGGGTGCGATAAAGTCACAGGTCGGGCTTAGCGGTTACTAGAGTCGCGCTTGACGCTTCGCTTTAGAGAGGGATGGGGCTTTAGACGTTATTGGCTTATATACTAGGGTTGCCAATGATGGAAATCGAGAAAAATGAGTAAATTTTCTTTTAGCTCTCTCATTTATTTTCTGGATAAAGGCGTTTAGAACGTATATATCAAGGACGACTTGTTAAATATCTCTCTGTGCCTTCTTATCCCAGTAAAAAGTATGATCAGTACAAAGGTATTTTTAAACTTCAACCACTTATTCAGATTGCTCCATTATTAGCTAAATTAAAAAACAATAAAAACTTTTAACGTTTTATCATAGAGGTTGCTATTCTATTACTCAATTTACTGAGCCTATGATCGTTCTTTTGGCTTGTTGGGAATCACTCAGTTTTTCACATCCATTCTGACCCACGTATCTTTAGTTCAACCTGACTAAAGAAGTCTTAAAATCTAACCCAGTGTCAGCAAAAGTTGTTAAGTACCAATTGAATAACAGATAAATATTCTTCACACGTTAAACTAAGATAACTTCTAACTTTCGTTGTGTTATCCTCACCAATCTGTTTATTACGCGTAACTCGAGATGCTCTGTACATAATATCAGATACACAACGTAAGACGTAACGTAAGTCCGTACGACTAGTGATGCATGCGGCTCTGCCTGCGGAAGGAAAAAGATTTCCTGATATATAAGGCAGATATTGAGCGTAAAAAGTTAAATCGACTGATATATCTATTTTGTAGTTTCATCAGGCTAGTATAGCAGATAATTCAGTTTTTGCAAGAGTTATAATGTGCAACTACTGCAAAAAATATCTCTGGTGGTATTTTATTAATACACAAATAATAATTTATCTACTTAACGAACGTATTCACACTTGGGTCAACGTCATAGAAATCAGACTTTAGGGTCCTTTGCATCCACCTAGCTTATTGGGTAACCTGTAAAGAAAAAAACTACATGAATCAGAGTAGGAAGAACAATTAAAAACAAGTGCAATATGTGATTGTATGTTTAAGTTCAAATTAGTCCACTAGGCATTGTTCACGATTGAGTAACAGACATAAGCGCATACAAGCATTCATAATAAGTAGCTAATACAGTAATACTATGTATTTAAAATAAAACCATCACGTCTTGCGGTGTTCACGTAATGTTTGTGTCGTGGGAATCGACATGGCTGTTACAGTGTTTACATCGTCACTCTCTGTAATTAAGTGTAAGAAAAGTTGTAATTATAGTAAGAGTTCAAGGTATTAATTAGTTATGATTTCGCTCGCTTTGTTTGCATAATGTGGCTTGAAAGAGAGTCTACGCTATCTATGAGTTTTTGATTATTTTTTTTTGTAGATTTTCCATACTCTGTCTGTTACGCTGTCACAGCTAAACCGCTAGACTGGTTTTGATAAAACCTGATATGGGGTAATTTTCGATCCTAAGACAGGACAAAGGCAACTTTTTGAGTGCAGGCAAAAGCTAGAAAAAAAAATTACAAAAGTTTTTCGGCCTTTCTCTGTTTGGATTGCGACACACAAGTTATAGGCTAATCTTATATCAAAATTAAAATAACTAATTGTCAATGGTTTCTTGTATTCACTAGGGCCCGAGTCCGCTATTTTAAGTCAGTGAGTGGCGGGTTAATAAACGTTCCAGTGTACTTGTTATTGTGCCTAATTTTCGTATGCTTCATAATCTTAATGTTTCATTTTGTCAACAGATGGTGTTACTAACAACTCACAAACATAATGATAGTATTTAAACAGGCTCTATGATAATGAAGATGTAATTTCTGTAAATAAAAGCAAAGTAATGTTTTAATATGAGATAGTAAACTCGGTACATAGTGAAAGTATATAATAATGAGCACAATAATTAGTTCCTTAAACTTTCACACGAAGAACGAGATCAACGTATACATTGTTTAATTATAAACAAATATTTATAAGCATGTTTATAAATAATGTGTGTTAAATAAATATATAATATAAATACCTCGCTATTTTTTATTCACACTACTGCATAGATTTTTATAGGATCATAAAGGATTAATTTATAGAAAAAAGATCCTGTTTAAATATACTACAAGTTTAATTGTGTTTCGTCACAAGAGCCTTAATTACTGCTGTTATATGCATAAAGCTGGCTATGTGCTACGAAAACTAAGTAGAATATCGTATCTATTAATCTATAACATGTAAATTATTATGAATTGTCTCACAATGGTTACCAGAATAACATAAAGACTATGGTGTATGACGATCTTAACAAAACATATGGAAAGAGGAAGTTGAGACCTTTGTCGTGTAGTGAGAGAATACCATCTTAAAATAATTATAATATGATGATAATCCGCAAAAGAGCAAGCGTGGTGATCAACACTCGTTCTTTCTCTATATGGGAAGAGACCTGTGCTCAGCAGTGGACGTATATAGGCTTTTATTATTATTATATACTAGCTGTGCCTGCGACTTCGTTCGCGTGGATGACGAAACTTTTCAATGAGTTTTTAAATTAAATTAAATTAAAAATCATTTATTTCAGATTATTGAATCCATATAAAGTTCATACACACAATAAATAAATTACACATCACAACATCATTAATACATAGTAACTAAATAAATAACAGTAAAATCACAAATAAATAATAAAAATAAATTCATTAGAAACAATTATAAAACAATACAAAACATTAATAATTTAATTAATACATAATAATAATTATTTTATAAAAGGTGCCAAACTAGCATGCAGTGTCATCCACCTCTCCAGGAACGACGAGTCCCATCTCTCAGACAACACATTTAGGACACCGTTAGTACTGCCTCGGAAGCGCTTTAGCAGCGAGGCGCTCCGTTTTCTAATGACTGCGTAAAAATCATCTGTTTGCGCTTGCGCGAACATTGTGGAAGCGCTGCAGAACCGTGGCAACCCTAACAGCATCCTAAACGCGTTGTTGTACTGGACGCGCAGGGCACTGCAAAATTAAGTTTTGAACTGCAAAATTAAGTTTGATCGGTCGGGATAAAAACTACCCAGTGTGGAGCCCAGGATAATAAAGAATAATTATACCAAGTTTCATCGTAATCGAACCGGCAGTTTTTGCTTGATACCTGAACAAACAGACAGACAGACAGACAAAAAATTTTTTTTTCACTCTTTTGGGTTCGGTGTCGGTCTAGTAACACCTCCCGCCATTTATTTTTTTGATATTTTCAATGTACAGAATTTTTACTTCTACAGATTTATTATAAGTATAGATATAGATGACAATTTAACGAAGACTCCTGTTTAAAACAACACAAAATAATTAAATAACATTATCTTCGCGTCTCCCAGCCCTATTCCATCTCGTTACGTAACAGGCCTCTCCACGGAGTCATCAGATAACAGGCGGGCGCTCAAGTTTAATTGAATTTCCTCGCAAAGTTTACGCCACCCCTGGACTTCGAGCGCCCTGATTGGAGCGGCGTCGACCCGCTTCAAAGACATTGTTCCCGCGCGCATAGCTAGGGCTGTACTGTATATTTGTTGTGTAGTTATATTGGTTGTTGCATCACTGTAGTGAATCTATAAGATGTTCTGTTCTGTAATTTTATTAAAACTGGTGCGAATCATTATTTTTAAATATAAAATTCTTGGATTAAACTAATTTTAACTTCATGAAACCCTCAATAAATATACCTACTCATAGCAGTTCGTTTATTAATATTAATTTGAAAAACTGAATATATTGACAAATTGCAAATTTTCTTTAGAGTCTCCAATTTCCTTGAATATAAATACTACAGATTGTTTTTGAATGACATTGAACACGTATAAAAAAATACAAATTCTGGTCTACTAGGCCTAATAAAACAAGACCTGCTACACTATACTAAATACCGTAACGTGCAGTACTGTGCGTATTTTATTAATTATAATTGTTTGAAGTACATTCATTGTCTTTGGACACTGTTCATCACGCGTGACGAGGAATTCATTGCGTAATTACACCGAATTACCTATGTCGTTGGGCACGCACTCGCCACAGGAAAATCAACCTTATGGATATAGAAATAGGGTATGTGTGTGATTTGGTTGTAAGACAATTGTCCAAGGTTGGTGTGATGCCATCTGAAGTTAGTTCCACTTTTGCTAAGAAGTAGGGCGACGGAAGTAAGCATTAAGATGTAAAGCGGATGGTGATTATCAAACTATTTCAACTGTTTCGTTAGTAGAATAGAGATTTTGTTTTGTATTCTTTTTTGCATGCGTCGAAATCTCGGCGAAATTTAGCGTTCGGTAATTACGGAAAAGAAAGCAAATAATTGTTGATGCGTATTTAAAAGTAAAACGACCAGTATGTTTTGTTTTCAATTAGATGTCTTTCATAATTTTTCCACTATTTATTTGGGTCCTATAAGACCAACTATGAGTTTCTATCTATTAGAAAACTTATGTGAATAGGTATAAAGTAAATAGTGGAAATCAGTTAAAAAATATTGAGTCTTTTTGAGAACCTCCTCCTTTTTTTAATATCAGCTGATAAATAGGTAACATCAGCACTACTTAATGAAACATTCACGTCCAATCATATAAGGCAAGAGTAATAAAAAACATATTATAAAGGTAATTATGCCAATTCATATCATTAAGTATTTTACATATTCTTCAATCAAATTAAGTTAACCAAGCCTGACTTTTGTACGCGCCAGTTACAATGTTAATTATCCGAAGATCAATTAAATACGTAACATGAAATAACACGTACGCGCCAATGAGTTTCATAACCTAATTATTTAAAAAGTTTTATACAATGAGTAGGTTGAATGCTTTATTTGTTTTTAACAATATAAATTAATTCATGGCATGTCATGGTAGGTAGATAATTGTCATGGTGATCAATAGGGAAACGCATGTTTTGAAAATATGCCTTATAACCGCCTGTTTTTTTTTCTTTTACAAAAAACCCAATTTGCCGCCAAAAGCGAAATAGAATTTAGGGGGAAAAAGAGGAAAGAGCCTTTTTTTTGTACGAAAAAAACCCTGAGTATATAAAATAAGCATATGAACATAATCAAAGGAACTATTAAATACAGAAAAATACATTCTTTCACAAAATGCGCGTGTTTTAACAGCCAAAGTGTCTTTTACAGTTTCAGACTGAATATTATTGCGAAATTTCGTTTTACTTATTGCATAGCAACTGCAAGACAGCGTCATCTTGCTCATGTAGCTTTTATGAAGTTTTCATGTTATAACTGTTCGCAATATTCGCGAACGTTTGAAAAGTATGAGGATACTTGCTAGAGTTATTGAAGTTGTAAGTAGGTACCTTAGTACTTCTTGTAGTTGACTCGCATTCAATATCATTGCAATCAATGTGAATGTCTTCGACAATATTTCCTAACACTTACTTTCCATATATAGTCCATTGAACGGCAATTCGAACACGATTATTACCTGTATCTTACAAAACATTCGATTTAGCGACCATAATTAGATATATTTTAGAGTATGGCAAGGTCAATGGTATGTTTCGAAAATGTTAGTTACATGTGCACTGCATAAGACATTTTCGTGTCTTAATGTCTTTAAGTAATTGTATGATTTATTTATTACGGATATTGAGATATTGCGACATTACAATAGTTCTAGAATGGTTGGAAATAACTTCGATCGCAGTCAATTTTTCTTAAATTGACTGCGATCGAAGTGCATTTTATATAGCTTTATGTGCCATTTGGTGACAGGTGATTTTATATTATCGGAAAGATTTGATAATATGTTTTTTAAAAGCATATACTAGTGTTATTTAAAAAAAGCGCGTTTAGGGTTAGATATCTCACAAGTTCCACCACACTTACCTGCTAAAAAAGAGAGAACCAGCCTGCCAGAGAACCCCGCGACTGGTCCCAGGAACCCCTTTCGCCAGGGATGGAGGGACCAAAATTGATCACATTCGCAATGCGATCCCCTATGGTCCATGTTGTTCCTGTTCCGGTCCAGTCCTGTAAAAGATAATGAGAAGCACTCCATTAGTTTGAGACTGTATCTAGGTATACTACCTTTATGACACGGTACAAAAAAAAACACGAGTATTAACTCGGTCAAAAAATGCATTTCATTAGTTCATGCGTCACAATAGGTTACCGACGTAAATATTTACTAATATAATATAATTTATTACTTTATAACTATGTCAAAGCTTTAGATGATCGCATTATCTACATTAGTTCCGCACTATTCCGCTGGCGCTAGTATCGCTGCCGGAACCGGCGCGCGCGCACTTTCTACGCGCCTATAATTAAATAATAGGTTTGATAGAGGCAGCTGGACCTATTATTATTGCGTAATTCTTCATGAATAATACTATGCAAGGTAATGTATGTATCTTAATCCAATAGTTATGAAATAAGAAAGCCACGGGAATTTGCACTTTAGTATCAATTTTCAACGCTCGACGCAAAAAGAGGGGTGTAAGTCGGTCGGCCTGTGTGTCTGTCTGTTGCATCGTAACCCCTAAACCAAAGGACCGATTTTTGTTTAAAAGCGTACATGTTCAAGATGGTTTTTAGTCATAATTTATGAAGATAAGTTCGTTATTTTGAAAAATGTAAGCATTTAAAAATACATACATATGTATATATTTTTTTTAAGGTAACTGGAGCATCTGTTGTATAAGAAAATAAAGCAGTATGTCAAATAAATGATCACGCATTTCCGTAACACCCTGTATAGAACTTTAGAATCTTTACAGACTTTATACCACTTACCCTCATTTCATACAGTTTAAATAAAGATATTGTTGTGTATACTGATTACTGTAACAATCTATACAAACATGATAGGTTATGCAGACAGGTGGTGAAATGTCTGGCAGTTAAATATCTATTTCCTTATAATACCGAGTGAAGCCCCGGGCTATCATAGTATCACTCGTAATAGTCACGACTATACTACTTGGATAGAAAAACATGTTTGTTGTTGTATACCTCTTGTATGTATTTAAGCTAACGATTCTATTTTATATTGTGTAATTATTTAAGAGCTTGTTTAGTGTGGGGAAATAATCATCATCAGCCTGAAGACGTCCACTGCTGAACAAAGGCCTCTACAACCCCACAATGAACGACAACTCGCCAATTGCATACACCGGGGAAATAATGTATAGGTACAACAAAAGATGGATTGAATGCTAATAAAGAGTTCAAAGAACGGTTTTTCTTTTGTTTAATTGTACACGCGATGTATCGGGCATCTGTGGAAGAATTACAAAAAATATTTTTGAGATTCGGTATACCTCAGGGTCTGTTCAAATTGAGTAGAAATCGATTTTACAGATTTTTTCCATTGAATTTTGATTCTACAGATTTGTTTTTACTTATATGTGCAATCATTTATTATTATTGATAAAAAAAACGCATACATTTTGTCGGCACGTCAAACAATTTGGCAAAGGTGTTGGCCTATTTTTGGGAGTTTTTCGTCTATTTATCTTTTGATCTAGTCTGTGTACATTTCCTAGATATAAAACATTTCTCATTAGACTATCCAGTTAATGTAAATCAATCTTTGCGGATATAATCATGTAGTGGGCACGGAGCATAAACCTGTTGTTATTAGTTACGTTATAATACAGATTATTTAATACTGTTACGAACTATCCATCGCCTTACTTATATTGTGTTAGTTTCAATATATCTTAGTAAGGTGCTGTACATTAAGACAAAATGTATACATCCCTTTAATTGTTCTATTTGGCGTTAAACATTGACCAAACAATGGCATGAAAAATGATTTTTCAGAACTATTTTGGAACAACATGAAAACATTACTTCAATGTCAGTAACAAAACGTGATTTTATGGTCATACCATGTAGAATGCGCGAATACTTCTAAAATTCTTACTAGTGACATTTCAAAATTAATATTTTAGTTGATAGTTGGTATTCCACAACCTACCAATTGGTAGACTCACCCCGCTATAAGTTATAATCTAGAATAACTGCAGCTAACTTGCAACAAACCGTTCGACAGACAATTCAAATCCAGTCTCGGAACCAGTCCGATTTGAGTCTTTAATGCCTTACATAATCTTATTAAACAAATGATTACATCAAGCGAAAGAATGTCTATTATAACCTAATTAACACATATCTGTCGACGTATTTTATATCAAGGATCAACAGATAAGAACTGATTAATGTACAGGACACTGATAAAATGGTTAATTAACAAGAACTCATTAGTAATACTGTCACTTTCATGCAGGAAATTTAATAAAATGGCGCGCAAAAGTAGGGTCAGTGTGGTTCTGAACATAACAGCAGAGTATAATGTTAAAATATTATTTCCGATCCGAACTACCTACCCGATTGCAAATGTATCATTTAAATCGTACAGAAATAAATATTCAAAAAATGAATTTAATGTAGAATAAAAAAAGAGACAAACGCAATGACCTTGAACCTTGTTCAATACCTTTTGTCTGGGCTCTTCATTTTTAACCGACGAAAAGAAACGAAGGAGGTTCTCAATTCGACGCGTATATTTTTTTTATGTTTGACCACGCATAACTTTTTACAGAGTTGTCCGATTTTGATAATTCTTATTATATTGGAAAGGGTATACTCCAAAGTTGGTCCCATATAAATTTGGAAAAAGAATTCCCACCCTAAGGGTAGGAAAACAGGGGTTGATTGATTGTTCACTCACTGATTGTAATGTATTACCACGCGTAACTACAGAGTAGTCCGATTTTGATAATTCTTTTTTTATTAGATAGGTAATATATATAGCTACCTCGAAGTAGCCAAAAAAATATAAAATAAAAACTTTTTAACAAAAAAAAGTTTTTATATTGTTTCGATTTTACATAATCCTTATTCTATTTACGAAGCTTTGCGACTCATTATATTGCATGTGTCCCTTGAAGCATGCATGCATCTTTATTTTGCTATTTTAACAGTTTATGTTTACAAAATCTCCATAATGATAACATCTCAGTTGGTTAATATTTGCAGACAGAAATTGCACTCGACCGGTCCAAAATTTCAACTTGCATTGACGGAAGCTACGAACGAGACCATTGAATACAATAATCATTCAAGTCATGATTATCATGATTTGTTACTATCTAGAGCAATATGTATGCATTAAGATATTGAAAATGTCAAACCAAATATTGAGTTACAGAAAGTTCAGGAAGTAAGTTATGCAACTTATGATACAGTTTAAGAATGGATTTTTAAAAGATATAATGTAAGTAAAATATCAGCTTGTAATTGTCTGCCTGTAGAGCAAAGGGATCTTTTGAAGCGAAGTAGAGCCCTTTTCTCTTTAGGCTTGCACGCCAGCAATATAAATTAAGATTGATTACATACAGATGCAACAAAAAGTAATTAAAGTATGTTTATGTTTTACTTTCAAATATTGAAATAGTTATATATTTTTTAACAAAAACTTTTTTTTAAGAAAGAATATGCTGATTTTTTCTTTATTCTGAAGATTTTGTGTAACTATTAATTTCCATTTTCTTTAAGGGACTAAGGTGGACGTTTAATGTGGACATAAGTTCATAAATATGACACCCCATTTATTACATAAGTTTAAGTAAAACTAGTACTTTTTTAACTCTGCTTCGGATTGACAGCAGACATTGAACTACATAACGTTCCAAAGATGGGATAATTAAGTATTTTTTAATCGAAAGTAGCTTTTCGGTAACGATAAAAGGTTTCAATTTACGTCACAAGTTTATGAAATACATCTTTAAGAATTTTTTTTTTTTCATAACCTTTTAAGTTTCCCACTGCTGGGCAAAGGTCTCCCCCGTCTGACTCCAGACATTCCTGTCTCGAGCCACATGACACCAATCACTTAAAAAGCGATCGATGTCATCCCGCCACCGTCTCCTCGGCCTGCCTCGTCTGCGAGTTCCTAGTTTAAGAAATTACTATGTGAAAAATATGTAGATACCTACTTATTGACGTCTGTATAACTTAACCTAACTATGTCAATGAAATATGTACGTCATGGAATCTTGTTGTGATAATTGCTATTTGTTAGAAAGAACCCGCTGTTCAGTCCACGTCATATCACTACTTACCTCATTTCGCAAATGCAAGTCTATCTCAATCTATATCATAGCAAATACGTAATGCATATAATTTAAAAATTCCAATACAGCTTGCGGATGATATAAATTATGATGTATGAGCAAATTATGTAACTAACGACCCGCCCAGGATTCGCTTGAGTAATGTCAGGGGCTCGATGCCGCTATTTTAAGTCAGTGAGTGGCGGGTTAATAAACGTTCCAGTGTACTTGTTATTGTGCCTAATTTTCGTATTCAGATAATTTTAGTTTAATGACAAATGTATACCTACTTGCCACTGTTGTCATTGTAGGATTGCAAGTGACTGTTCTTATCTGAATACGAAAATTAGGCACAATAACAAGTACACTGGAACGTTTATTAACACACCACTCACTGAATTAAAATAGCGGACTCGGGCCCCTGGTATATTGAACGAGAAGTAGGTATTCTAAAATTATGTTAAAACGATTCTAGTTATTCAAACGTTTCAATCACTTACATAGAAAACATCGAGACATAAAATACTTTTGTGGATTACACGAGTAATTCAAGAATGAAAAGTTTATGAATTTTCCTGGCTGTATTTTCTATTTTTTTCTTTCATAACTCACAATTCGACTAATTAAGTTACTCTGTTAAATGTTTTATGCAGTGGAGAGCTTATTGCAACAAATTAAGAAACAAACATAATCGGTATTGTCGTCGATAAACTAACGAATAGAAAAATGCTTTAAGACCTTAAAATATTTAGTTACACACATCTAACTATCTAGTACCTATCTATGTTTGCTGAATAAGCACAAACATGCATAGTGTTATATTTTATTAAAATCCATTCGAGAGTTTACTGAAAAAAGTAACAAACAAACACATATCGATAGGTACTTATCAAGCACATTGTTAATAATCCCCTCGTTAACGAGTCTTGCCCAGCAAAAGCGACACACAAACCTACACACAAGATACAAAGTATAAAACGTTACATAAACATAATTAGGTGATAGTCTATGAGTATAAATAAAAGATAAAAAACTATGCTGTGTGTAAGCCAGTATGTAATGATAATGTTGCAATAACGATTGCTGTAATGTGGCTACAGCTTTTGTTTTTTTTTTCTTGTTACACATTAAGACCATTTATCGATAGCTTTCCTTGTACCTAACATATAGGTGTAAGATTGAGTGATTGTGTTTTGTTTTTTTTTTTTAATTATCGAACTGTTTGTTACTGAACTATTTAAATTTTGTAGATGTGTTACGAGTGACGAGGTGTAAGATTGAATGATTGTGTTTTGTTTTTTATTAATTATCGAACTATTTGTTACTGAACTATTTAAAATTGGTAGATGTGTTACGAGTGAGACGTCTTTACTTATCAAAGAGCCATCATGAACTGATTATACCAATAAATATTGGTCTATTTATTAGTTAGAGGTGGCAATGATTTAGATACATATACATTGGCAAGAAATATAGGTGGGTGGTAGTGAAAACAAAATAGAGATTCATGCTTAGTAGTGGGCTATACAAAGCTTATTATGATGTTATGTAGCCTGTTATATTTTCAATGTTCTATTAAGTTAACATGCACTAAACACTTGTAACCATTTTTCCGACAGCTAAATGAACTGATCTTTGTCAAACTATTAAAAGACCATGGATATTGATTGATGGGTATGTGTTATTACACCATGTAACCAGTGCAACTCAATGAGGTGTGAACAGTTGCCACAGTGACAGAAATTACGTAGGAATGTTACATCTGCATTCACATTACACCATCCATCTTGAAATCAATCATATGGAACGAGAGTATCGCTGTGTAAGATAATTAGGTAATATTAAAAATTACTGTTTGTCCAATGAAATCACTCTATAATCGTTATACAAGTCAGCAAGCCAACTTGGTTCTTTGTATTTCCGCTTGGTACAAACATTTGTGTGATCCGCAAATGTTTGTTCCAATGCTGGGTGTTCTTTGTATTATGTGATGAATGTTTGTGAGACCTCTCGCTGTTCGGGGATTATTCCTCTATTGCGATGGGCGATAGTCTTTTTATTTAGAAAACGATGTTGTTATATTTACTTACGCCCAGTGGCGGATTAAGACATTTGCCGCCAGTAGGCTATTCAAATTTTGCCGCCCCTTCTGACCTCTGCATTTCGATACCCTACACGGAAAAAGACGGTGGAAGAAAATATTTTAGAATTAAAAGAATAAAAAATGACTCTTTGTTTAACAAAAAATTATATCTTAATGAAAAATTAAGAACTGATTACAGTCATTCTAAACATTTCCAGGGGCCCGATGCCGCTATTTTAAGTCAGTGAGTGGCGGGTTTAAAAAACGTTCCAGTTATTGTGCCTAATTTTCGTATTTAGATAATTTTAGTTCAATGACAAATGTACAACTGCTTGCTATATATCTAAGGGATATTTTTACAACCCTCGACTTAGTGTAGGTTACACAAGAAGTAATTTGATCACAGAGTACTTTTTTATATTTGAATTTGATTTCTAAGCTAAGAAAAGTTCAATCATGTATTGCTTATGAATGAACACAGATTTCAGAATAATTTACATTCGGTAAATGTTGTTATTTATATTAGATTGCACCATTTTTTTTTTTTTTTTTTTTTTTTTTTTCTGGGGGAAATCCTCATGGACTTCCTCCGCCTGGGGAGAGGCGGAGGGGCGTGCCGGACTCTTACCGGCTAAAACCCCCCGGTGTCTCCTCCTCGCACGTGCGCGTGGGGCCGCGGGAATCCGGATTCTTCCGCAGCCCCACACTGGTGCCGGCCCGGTCTGTCCGGGCCTCAGCTCCTGCACGGGGTAGTGAGGTGTACAACTACCCCGTGCACCGCCTCAGGGGCGCGCGCCGACACCCGCGCGCGCCTCCGCCTCGGGTCCATCAAATAGGGGGCGGGGACTTCCCCAAGTCCCTCGCCCCTGGACCCATTCATGGGGGGCGGAGAAGGGCGTTGTCCGCCCTTCCCCTGCGCCCGGTGCGTCTTCTGCGGCCGGGGAAGGGAGTCGAGATCTCCCTCTCCCGTTCCGCAGTCTCCTTCTGCGACATCACGTCCTCGCAGAAGGACACCACCGCGTCCCACGACTCTGCGCTACCGACCATACTCCGCACTACGGCCGGCAGCGACAGGTCGCCTCCTACTTCATTTGCGAGGACACGGCGCTGCTCCTCCCAAGCTACGCACTCGGCGAGCGTGTGTTGCGCCGTGTCCTCCCCGCAATGGACGCAGTGGTGGCACCGAGCGTCCGGCTCCCTGTCTATGCGACACAGGTACTTGCCGAAGCATCCATGCCCCGACAGCACCTGCGTCACCCTGAACGACAGGGAGCCGTGCCTTCTCCCGAGCCAGTCGTCGAGTACTGGCCGGATCGCCTCGACGGTAGCGAGGCCGGCGGCAGGGCGCAAAAGCCTTTGCCGCCATTCCGCCACCAAGACCTGACGGAGCTCTCCCCGGCGCAGCTCGATCTGCCGCTGCACCGGCATCGAGCCCCGTGCCCGCTCTTCCTCGCGCCATCGGTACAATGACGCGAGTACTTTCGCCTCTAGGTCCCAGGGCGGAGATCCGGCCAGGACGCAAGCCGCCTCGTGGGAAATCGTGCGGTACCCGCGGAAGATTGCACCACTTAACTTAACCTGTCAATGACAGGTTAAATGGTGCAATCTAATAACATTTAGGTATTTATTTATTTTTTATTTCTGTAAGACAAACTACATTTTTTTGGGACAAATATGCCGCCCCCCAAAATCCGCCGCCCTAGGCTCAAGCCTACTCAGCCTGCTGGTAAATCCGCCACTGCTTACGCCATTAATTAATATGCGATATGTTCGTCTGTGTTTTTATTTTCTAGAAGCAGGAATTTGGAAAATCAAAATAAACTCTCTAGCAAAAAAAATGGTTACTTATTTGACCGCAAGATATCTGATTTTTGTTGCCTCATACAAAATGTTTATAAAATATCAAACAACACAGCGAATAAAATACTCTTGGCATTCAGAATAATTAAAATCTAGGTAAACATATTAGTTAATCTAGATATAAATATACAGTTGGAAAGGTTTTATTCAAATTGAACAGTATTGTCAAGGGTAGACTCTTTAATAAGGCCAAGAAAAAATTAATAATAATAATAATATCCTGGGACCACTCACACACGGTTATCTGATCCCAAGCTAAGCAGAGCTTGTGTTATGGTAACCAGACAACTGATAAACTTACTTATATATTTCTAAATACATACATATTATAGATAAATTACACCCAGACACCAGAACAAATGATCATGCTCATCACACAACATTTGTCCTGGGCGGGAATCGAACCCACGACCTCCGGAATAGCAGTCGGGGTCACTAACCACTAGACCTACAGGCCCGTCAATTGTTTTAACTTTTTAGTTAGACTACGATTCAATGCAGATTTTTGCCCTGGAACAGTCATAATAAGTATAACATACGAAGTCAAATCTAGTAATATTATATAACGGGAATAAGCGCGTACATGCTTAAGTACCTTTAGGGCTTAACGTTTCGACCTATAACCCTACCGACTATAAAAATGCAGCGCGATAGTTTAAAAGTTAGTGAAGTCAAACCTTTTAAAGTGCAAAATATAAACGAAATGCAAACATTTTTGAACTGGTTATTTAGTTACGTCTCTTAATACTTCCTACCTACCGAGAGGTAGCCTGAAAATTAAAAATAATAAAATATGCAACATGAGATTATCATCAAAAACTTTTTAAAATAATATATGTGCTAATTATTGAATGCATTTCCGTGAGTTGGTTTTGTAATTTTATGTTCTAGAGAGAGAGAGAGATATTAGAATGTGATTTATCTTTATCTATTTTACATATTATAATTAATTAGCAAAACAATAAAGTTTGTTTAAATAATATATATATCATTTAGATCCTGCCTGCTGTTTGTGAAAAGTGTTGTTTTACCTAAGATGGCATAAAAATACATTTTAAATTATGTGTACCTAGTTTCAATGATCTATAATATATAGATCATCATCATCATCATTCAGCCGAAAGACGTCCACAGCTGGACATAGGCCTCCCCCAAGAAGGGGGGGTTTGCCATAATCGCCACGCTTGGCAGGCGGGTTGGCGATCGCAGTAATGTTGTTAAAGTACTCAGAGAACGCTGCTGCCCATTCTCTAGTGAATCCCTTAGTCGCCTTTTACGACACCCATGGGAAGAGATGGGGTGGTGACTGGTGCTATTCTTTATGTCCGGCACCACACAAGACGGGTTAATATATAGATACGCAATATAAACTGTTTAAGTGTACAATGTATTGAGACGGAGCCTTTTGCTTATTTAAATTCAAATATTTTCTTAGAAGGGTCCAATCAAATGTGAATGAATTGATTACTTAGCACAAAATATATCAAGCAAATGCAGTTGCGTTCGATTAACAAGTTCCGAATTTTTCAAAATAGACGTCTTTTATATTACTGCAACCAAAGTCTGTATAACAAACTTGAAACTAGTGCAGGAAGTATTATCTATACTTATAATAAATCTGTAGAGAGGTCAATTCTGTACATGAAATATATTTTCAAAATAACTATCAGGGGGTGATTAGTGATCGATACTGATGCCAAAAATGCAATCAGTAAAATTTTTGTCTGTCTGTCTGTATGTTCCTTATAGAAACAAAAACTACTCAATGGATTTTAACGAAACTTGGTACAATTATTCTTCATACTCCTGGGCAGGTTATAGTATACTTTTCATCACGCTACAATCAATAGTAATAAGTTCGTCATTCATTGATAAGTTTCGTCATCCACGCGAACGAAGTCGCTGGCACAGATAGTGTATAATATGTTAAGTTACGTCTTTAGTGAACGGCTCCTTTAATTGTTTCGCAACGGTGTATTTTGAAATTACTAAAATTCCGCTATCGATGGTAACAAACTGGTCCAGTCGACCCTGCTTACTGCAGTGAAGGTAGCAGTTTAACATCACATTAACGGACGAAAATATAATTAATTTTAATTGTAATTCTGAAAGTTGATATGGAAAATGTCAAGTGAGATGACTAGTAGAGATGAATAAACTAAATGATTAGAAACAGCCGCTCTAGCCATTTGACATTTTATCCCTGAAATGCATGGAAGTGACAATTCTAAGTCAATTCCATACATTTAATTGGCACTTAAGGGATTACTATCATCGTAAGAACATTGGCTAGAGGGCGGAAGTAAGGGGCAAACTGAAATCTGAAAACTAGCCCTTGTTTATGCTACGTTTTTCTCTTCCTAATTCTAGAAAAGATAATAATAGATTATAGCATATTTATAATATGTATCAGGTTCCTACGTATCTACTGTGTATTTCAGCTAGTTTTTGATTTTATCTCAGGACCATTTTAGATTAATAATCCAGCCTATAAACGTCCCACTGCTGGGCACAGGCCTCTTCCCATATAGAGAAGGCACGAGCATTGATCACCACGCTTGCTCTCTGCGGATTGGCGATTTCAGATCCCAATTTTGGAATACAGGTTTCCTAACGATGTTTTCCTTCACCGTTTGTCAGAAGTGTCTTAGAATGATTAAGAAAGTACATATAACTTTGAAAAAGCCACATTGGTACTTGCCTGGGTTCGAACCTGCAACCTTGTGCATACAAATCCGTTCATTGAACCACTAGGCCACCACGACATTTTCAGATTATTAACTTTTATTTATTATTTACTTTTTTGATTAGCTGATATAAAATGTGATTATTTTTTGTGCCAACCAAGAATCAGTGTGTTACGAAACCACTAATAAATTAAATTTGATTTAAATGATAAAAGTTAATAATCAAAGTAATATGGTATTGTCCTTCTGACAAATGCCAAGGTGTTTCAATTGTATAGAGTAAACAGGTTTTATTTGTTTATTGTGTTAATGTTAGGTCATCCCAGACTTTTACGTTACAATTTAAATGCCTTGACTTATGACTTATTTATATTATTAAATTCACTTTAATTACTATTTATTAAAGTATTTTAGATTCTTTTATTTTGTATAGAAATTGCTCTGTTATCATATTCTTTGCTTTGATGATCTTGACTTGTGTAAGTAGATCCAAGTGTTGTGGTGGAACCAGATTCGACAAATGTTAAATAAAAAAAGGACACAAAGCGATATAGGCAACTTTTTGCCACAACAGAAAAGGGCAGAACTGCGCGCAAAAGCTAATGTAAAACATTTTTATTTATTTTTATCATGTAGACTGAAATCCAACAATAACATAGTTTTTGTTTTGACCACTAGTTAAAACTCGATTTACATTCAATGATATCCACTTTACAATCCGCTGATCGCCTCTCACTGTTGTCGGCCCAATTATTACATAAACAACATATTACAGTTACAAGCCTTACTAGTGATGGTGCTACCATAAACAAGTAGTGAATGTAGAGCGGCGCCGTGACATCGTGGGAGCAATTAACACACTCATCTTTGAACGATTGTCATCAATCAATCATTCATTCACTCATTACTAATGTAGAGAAACATTCTGTCAGTGTGTTTTAATAATGGACATTATAATTTGTTGTTTCTAATTGTACTTGTAACTGTCAACTTCAGAACATTTTATTCTTTTTAGAGATAAGCATTGTTCATGGACTTATTTGTACGTCATAATAGAAGGCTTGATAATTAAGTTCGCGGGGACAGAATGTAGGGAATTCTGAAATCAGGTCAATAATGTGTTGATTATGTTGTTACAGAAACTTATTGAAGTTACAATTTACAAAATAAATAAATTTTAGTATAGTTGTAAGTTTTTTTTGTACTATTGTAATTAAGTAGTTACAAAGTTATCTATTAAAATAAAAAGAACATAGATAGTATAGGTACTTACATACCAACATATACTTAAAAGTAAACAAGTGTTTTTTGAGAAAGTGTTTTATGCCCTGGAACAGGTCACATTAGGTCTATTACGACACCACTTCTAATTGCCAATTATTACTCTAATTAAAACCTAGTAAGAACAAGCTACTACTAAAAAAAAGAGTTTTCAAACATTGCGTCTACAGTCTACGATCTAGTTTTAAGAAAGAGTATGCAAGCGTTTGTGCTCTCTAATTGGACTAAGATTCAAACCAGTGTAATGCAATCAGCTGATCTTGTTTGCAATTCTATCAACATATATATAATGTAACTGTACATTGTATATGTTACGAATATCTCTTGCAAAAGCGGTAGTTAGTGCTCACTAGCACATCTGTTTTTTTTTGCAACTACGGCTAACGCCTACATTGTTAAGTAATTCAATATCATTATGTTCTCTTACTATAAATTAAATATATTTACTTAAACCTATGCTAATATAGTAGCAATGCAAGGCGTGCGGTGGTCTGAAAAATTTGGGTGTTTTTTTTTTGTTCTTTTGTTTTTAATTGCCAAGACAAGGTAATTGAAAATGTGTTATTTTTTTTTCTAGGGAATTGTGTATTCTTTAAACACGGGCATGACAGATTTCAAACATCCGAAATGATCAACCAGGAAAGTTAGTTTACACTCTATTGACTTCTGAGGTTTACGCGAATGTTAGACATTAAAATAAAACTGCTTTTACGGATTTTACGTCGGGAACTAAAATCTAAATACAAACAGCGATAAAATCCGTAAAAGTATTTTTATTTCAATATTGTTTACACTCTTTTTACACCATTAAATACTTAGGTACTAAGTACTTATCGAGAATATCACTCTAAAGATACATAAATCCGACTTTCAAGCACTATCACTCATAACTTACCGCCATACTTAGCGATGCAAGTTTCTCCGACGTGGAAGTTCGATGACATTGCCAGCATTTTTCTGCGACCAATTAGGATTTCCCGTCGCACACGGAAGCTAAGCTATTGACAGCCATGACACAAAAACATCTGATGTAGAGATGTTTCTTGTAGAACTTTTTTTACACTTGAATGTAGTTGTATGTTGATTTCAATGAGGTTCAAGATCCATTGCCAACAAGTTCACATATAGCTGCTTTCAAATACATGCCAACGTTGTTATTCTGCGTTAGTTTGACTGGGCCTTTTTTCGCACTAAGCTTCTTGTTTGGGCTATTGCGAATCGGTCCAATAGGCTTTTTCGATTAAATATTAGAACAATGGGTTTAATTGATTCACTTATTTATGTAGACATAAATAGTATAATACTAAATCAGGTATGTAAAGAATCAATAAAACAATGAAATAAACTCGAACTAAAGGAGGTCTATGGTTTTTGTAATTTTTTTAGTAGCTTATAAGGCGAGTGGCGCTTTGGCAGGCGTGTTAGTAAGCCCGCGTTGCTCCTTTTTGCTTGTTACCATATAATCACGGTATAGAGGTTATATTTTACGTAGGGATGTGGGCCTACCTATGAATGTAATTATTATACGTGGTAGGCATTTGCACGGTCTGCAGGTTTTCTTTTTTTAGGTATATGGCTACATACCTACATAGAAAGATACTGATTAAATGGTACAGGTATTTACAGTTACAGTTACGAGAGTTAGATAAAACTTGGGTAAGAGAAACATGTCTAGCACAATTCTGCCTACACCTTTTAGCGATAACACTAGTATCTAAGTAAGTATTACCTTCTGAAGTCGTCTAGTTCCATACTACTTTCATCCACTGTAACAGTTGAGAAATATATTGCAAAGTACCTAAGTGTCTCCTTCCTCTGTGTCGTCACAATATTTACTAAGTTAAACCGATCCGACTGGTCGTTCAACAGGCTTCTCGATTAAGCTTAGCTAACTGCTATTAACTTGATATAATAACATCCTTCCTTTTCTTCCGTGGTACACGATATGCGTATGTCATCCGTTGGAAACATGTTTTTTTTTAACTGTTTCGATTGATATCTCATTTAAGTATTCTAGTTGATTTATTGCTTACATGACGTTGAACGATTAAGTATCATTATAGATTAGTACGATTACATGAAGGTATGTGCGAATATACTTTCCTACTTGTGCGTTTATGAAACATATTAAACCTCCTTCATAAGCTTTTACAAGAAAACAAATAAAAGATATACAGAGTGCACAAACAAATGCGGCCAAGGACGTGAAATCGGTGACTGAAATAAAAAGAAATACTTAAAAATTAAAATGGACTTTTTTTCGGCTACCTTTCATTTGTGGTCTTTGAGATTTTGTCGGTTTATTCATCAATGTTTTGATCACAACTTTGGGCTATAATTTTATTTACGAGATTTTTATTGATAAGCAAACCTTAGTTTTACGCAATCAATAATCTTCAATAATGGAGCCAGCCAATAGCCAGTAATGAAAGCCAGTTGTGTCACAGCACTTTTAATCGCATTAAGACCAGTACAATTTAAACATAAGGAGCCTCTGATTACTTCAGATTGTCTACCGTGGGACCTCTGCAATTAGGTTTAGTTAAGGCTCGGCGCAAACGGACCACAGTCAGTCGCCTTTGACAAGCGATGTAACTTCTCATATATTTGTCTGATGTAGCGAGTGACCAATACTGTAAGTCGAGCCTATATTAAATAATAATATATGAAAAAAAGGTGTTAAATCGCTGTCGCCGGCCACCAGTGGCTGTGTTCGGTGGCCAGTTTGCATAAATCCTAAATCCAGTTTCTATTCACTTACCAACTAGAGACATTTAGAAAACAAGTTACGATCAATTATTTTAGCTTCGCCATTACTCAACAGCGAATTCGAAATTCAAATTCTGAATATTAGTGGGTGCATCAATCATGGCTGCATGTTCGAAGTATGATCTTTTTATCGATATTATGACAGTGTTGCACAATCTGATATTTAGTTTTAAATTGTGACTGGTATTCTCAAGGATCGTATCGACACTTCAACGGATTATTTTTGTGGTCTATTTGTTTTTATTATTATTTGGTGCTTTATAAGCTGTTTTAGTACTTCGTATTGGTATAGATAGGGGTCTATGTTTAATAACCGCACATGACAATAAGCATGTAAAAACATAAGATAGATATCAATTAAAAAGGTGAGAGACGTCGAAATAAATGCATGAGATGCAATGGAATTCTTAATGGATTGGTCATAATTATGATTTGTATGCAATAAGTAGGTATGCAGCTTAAAAAGGATGAAGAAATTCTAAAAAACAAGTATTGTAACGCAATTAAAACAAGACGTTCTTAAATCTGCCACTTTTTAAAGGTGACTTAGAAATGATTGACGTTTCAGTATTCGGCCATTGGATATGACATTTAATTTTAGGTTAGAATTTCATGGATCACACAAAAACACTAAAATAACACCAATCAATATCATAAACTATATTTATTGGATAAATTCGTTTTTAGAAGAATAATTTTATCACTTTTAGAAGAATAATTTTAAGATATATAAATTAAATTATACCTATTAGTAAATAAGATTTTACAATAAAAGTGATGCATCTAGTAATTTATGACAACCGTGTAACGGATGACATAATGTCAAGGTTGTATCGATCAAAACATTACGTAAGAGAGCTAGGCTTACAATCACTCTTCAAGAATTTTGTGGTTAATTCTAAGGCCAACAGTTAGAAAAATGTAGACTTCTTGTTATAATCGATTAATCTATATCGATAAATATCGATTGCCTAATGACAGAGCACATCTCGAAAATGGTACGTTACATTTTGTGGACAAAGTTTGATGAAAAAATAAGGTTCGATAAATAAATATACAAGGGCGGCTAAAGACCAGTAGAACTGCTGCCCTTTTTAATGTCCTTGAACATGAGCACAGAATAAATAATATTAATTCAGACGTAATTGATTTAAATCATACTTTTTGTACACAGCTGTATTCAAAATACGGTTATCATTTCAAAAGTGTAGTACATGACTACCCGTAAGTGTACAAGGAAAAAGATTTCAGCTGACATAACCAAATCAATTAGATCGATCATAAGTAATGGACCGACCGCGGCCTATCGGATGCATAATTATTTTCTCTTCAACGTAGATACACAACTTTACAACGTAACGTATTGGTTACGTTTCAATACCTGTCATTAAAGAGTCGGATTAACTTTCATTATTGTTATTGTTGATTTTATAACGCCATTTTTATGTAATTTACTATTGAACATAAATGTATGCTTCTGTAATAAAAATTGACCTTTGTGGCGAGAAAATATGTTGCTACGCCAGCCTACAATAGGTACATTTTTTGGTCAATAGTATCAAAAAAAAAAAAAATATACGCGTCGAATTGAGAACCTCCTCCGTTTTCGTCGGTTAAAAAAAGTAAGTACTGGACTATTTTGTCCCTAGCTTATTACTCGCAATTCCTAATTATTGTTCTATACTGTCCAACCCAAGGCGACTCAATGAATTATATATATATTATTATATATATATTATTATGTATATATGAATAATTAATAGACATAGGCATAAGGTAATAAGGAAGTTATGGGGGTGGTAAGGCAGTGCCGCTTCTTTTGGTCTATTTGGCGGGAGCACTAGTGTGCCCCTAGATAGGCAATAAGAGAACCTAAAGACAAACTGTTCAAAGTTGCTGTTAACAACTTTACTCAACAAAATATATAACATTGTCTTACTGCTGTTAATCAAACGTCGATTATGCGTTTAGTAATCGAGTAATGAACACAACTGAACAAACCTTTGGACGATTTTCAAACGCGTAATCGATATCAGGAAATCGATTACAGCTTTCAGGTTCTAGCTTTTGCTGTAATGATTGCAAAATTGTCGCGCAGACTAAACGTTTGTCTTGGAATTATGATTATTTGAGAAACAAAAGTATGGGCTGAATTGTGCTAATGTACAAAATAACAACAGATACCTAAAACTACTCTTGCTAAACGCTTAAGTGTAGGATACATCTACACTTAAGCTTTTTTCTATTAGGTACCTAAGTCCTAGGTAGGTACATATTGTTAGGTGCATTTGTTATAAATTGCTTAATTACTCTATTTTAATTGTTGTAAATCCAGTTTACATTAGCAAATTACGAAGTAGATAGGTATGTATGTGTAGAAAACGTAATACTGCATTATATTATACTAACAATCTTGGGACGCATTTGTCAATCGCTCGCAATTTTTTGCGTTGCGTCAAAATGGCCGAAACGGAGCAATTTGTTTCTTTGTGAATATAATTAGTTACGTTGATCTTTTAATTAAATGTTTTGTTTTTACAAATGTGGGAGTTGGTATTGTATGAAATCTTATAGCCATCTAAATGGAGCACGAATTATCGTCAATTAAAAGTATATTATGTCGCAAATGTAAGATTTATACAAAACACAAAAGTTAATATTATTATTAAATTGTTTTGTTTTTATTCTAGCGTGTGTAGATAAGGCTAAACATAAAACCCATTATTTAATTATATTCTCACAAGAAATCAATTTAATTAAGTCTGTATATAAATATTAGTTCACAAATAAAGTAAAAGACGAAGAGAATAACTAATATGTGTAATATTTCATAATTAATGGCTATAAAATATGATAAATAACTCGAGTAATTAATCACTGTTTAGTAAACTAAAATAAACCATCCGTTAATCCATTTATAACTTGTAACTTGTTGCATAAAATGCAATGAGTATTATTACTATAGATAATAAAACGCAAATTACCTCTTTAGCGCGCTTACATCTGTGTTCTTAATTTGAAATGGACATGGCTTTCCTGACATAAATCATGTTTTTTATGATCTACATTATTTATTGGCTGTCTTTATAGATAACGAATTGGGGCAAGTAGATTCTAGGAAGATATTTAAGCACTTAAGGTGGATCACCTTAAGTGGATCAGCTTTCATGTGAAATATCTTTATTTTAATATGGGTCCTCAATAAACTGTATGTCTTTAAACGATCAGGCTGTAAAGTTTTATTTGTAACTGACACAAACTGTTCGTTTGTGTGTGTTTGGGTTTTAAAATTGAAAAGTATGACTGTTATGATGATTTTTATAAACTATTTGTTTTACACATACTTATGACCTTACCTACCTATGTTATATTAATTCAGTTAGTAACAGAAAAATAAATGAATTACTATCACACAGCATATTTATAGATCACAATCGCTGTAAGATAATTGTGATATAAACTTTAAGAGAAAATCTCATTTGTTTCTAAATGTTTCCATTTATTTGCACGTGACTACCGTACGACCGATATTAACTTACTACTGATTATGTAAGGAACATTCACATTGTGTATTATAAAACGTACATAACGTATATGTAAACTAATTAAAAAATATTAAAATATTTTGTTTTAAAGATTTTAATGATGGTTACATAATTTTTATTTCAGTAATTTTTTGGTTTTATATTTTGTATGTTGACGCCACCACTGCTAGATGTGTTATGAGTCTGATTACCCGCATAATACCTTTTTATATCCAAGGTGTATTTAATTTACAAAAGAAAAAAAAGTAATAGAATCCGTGAAAAGTACTATCCAACTTCATACACAATTTTATGGCAACACCGCTAATTTTCCATACATTACTTCAAACTTGGAATGAACATAATTTTGAAATAGTATTTTGAAAAAAGAACATTCTTAATGCACACTTAAAATTCTCGCGTATTCGAATTACGAATCGTGAATTGTGTAATTTAAGTTTCATTAACGGATTAGTGAGTTTCTTAATTTAAACTGTTTACTTTCAAATTAAACTAAATCTGCTTAACATACATTAAAGCAATAGAAATTGTATTTTATGCGCCACACTTATTTATTTATTATTATTACTTCTAATTACCAAGAAAGCATTCTACGGTATTGTTTTTTGAAAAAAAGTTCTCCTAAATGTTTCTCGAAAGGAATTAATATTTCTTTAAATTAAAATAACTATATCATACCCCATGTTTATCTATGAAATGGAAGGCAGATCAGACACAACTTAGCAAAATAGCTCAACCAAATTACAAGCTCGATTGTCATTTCTTATATAAAAAAAACATAAAAAAAAAATGTACTAGGTACCTTATGTTCAGTCTATATTGACCCACTGCTGGACTTTTTCAAGCACTTGCACCTCCCAAGTTGCGCACACCCGGTTCCCCGTCTTCCGCATCCAGTCCGGCCCAGCAATACTTTTTAGGTCGTCAGTCCATCGTGCTAGGCGCTTCACTTCTCTACTGCAAAATAAGTAGTACAAACCGTGTAATAAGTACCTAAATAGTGTCCTAAAAACAAATGAAAACATAAAACTTTAGTGTGTCGGTGGTATTCTCTGGTTCATCATTGTAGATCACATCCTACAAGAGTTGCAATAAAGGGAATGTAGGGCATATATAACAACATGAATCTTGAACTAAGCTCTATTTTCTATTTTAAATAATAATAAATGCGCCCGTCCGGTGATCGAATCCGGGACCTCAGAGCTAGCGACACCTTGAAAACCGGTGCGTACGCCACTCGACCATGGAGGTCGTCAAATTCTTCTTCTATTGTTTCTATGTGTTACATTTTTCTGATACTTTACTCAACAAGACATAAAATGGATTATTTTCTAAAATAGGTCTAAACTCTACAAATATTAGGTAAATCAGGAAACAATATAAGTGTTGGTACAACAAGAAGAGATAACATCAGAAAACGGTGCTATCTGAGATCAAAGTAGACATAAATTTATTTATTAGATACTATTGTAAGATTATAATATCGTGCGCGTGAAAGGAGTTCTCTAGAAAACGTCTATTAAATAAGAACTTAAAAACATCCAGGATGAGTTTTTCAGAAACTCCTTCACAATTAAAAATAATTACAATCAACCAAATTCCAACTAGGATTATACATATATTTCCCCAATTATTGATGCCCTGCGACGGTTCAAGAAAGCATTGAAGTCTAGTCCGCTCATTTACAAGAGCTAAATTCGACCACATACGAAAGAAAAAACATGTGTTGTAACATATATACGTTGGTCAGGTATAGTTACAATCATCTCTTGCCTGCTGGACCATGCGTAAGGGATCCCGTGGCTCCGGCAACGGCAAGGACGGGACTAGGATGGTTTTGGTCGGTTCAAGTCCGACGTATCCCTACGTCATAACCCTTCGCGTGAGTTGATGTTATTAGCTTTTCACCTCGAGAAAAAACCAAAAATTTCTCTTTTTACGACAATAATCGACAATTTATTTACATCTGTTGTTCCAAATGAATAGGAGATTACATTGTCTTAAGGATGCACAAACTTGTTCTCTTTGACCCACATTTAAAAATGCTTGAAAAGCTAATCTGCTGAATTATTTAATAAGTCTTCAGCACTAATCCGTTGCCTGAACATTAATCACGTTAATAAATATCAACGAAGTGGAACTTATGAAGCTATCAACACTCTATATTCTATGCAAATTTAATTAACAAATCAGTAAAAAATTACTGTCATTACACAGTTCAATGTTAAGTCAAACATTTATTTACCGAAACGAATCATCGAATTACAATCGATTGTCCGAATCTTCTCGATTTAATTAGATCGAGTGTTCTAGTTTAAAAATGGAATGCAAGATTATGAGTGTAAGTTACAATTAATACATGTCATTATTGGGCCCAAGCGTTCACCCTTCTTTGGCCGTATCTTAGTCCGTTCAAGAAGTGGGAGAAGTGGTATATAACATGATGGTAACATAGTCGCACCACACAACCAGTCTTCGGCGAACGAACGAAGACATACAGCAACATGAAGTTATTGGTGAGTTTTACAATAGTGCAGTGCAAGTGTTTGTGCCAAGTGTAAAAAATAGGATTCGAGTTTCAAAAATAGTGCGCCATTTCTTAAATTAAACGCGTTCGATTTAAAATTAGAGTAATCTAATATTTATAAACAGGATTTAAGAATTCGGATTAAACATCCCTACAGGATTGTAAAATCGACTACATGTCTTAAAAGATCCAACAAAAAAAATAATATCCTGAGTAATATAGCAATTAAACCGTTTTGCTTCGAACATTATATTTATAAATAAAGCTTGCGGTTCTCATCGTTAACTAACCATAACTTCGCGGATGTTATAATAATTCCCGATTGCAAAGTTCTCTAGTAAACTATTTTTTTTTACAAGTGCATATTTTTGTTTTGGCAAAAAAGCCTTCATTTCTTTTTATAAAAATAACCATTTTTTTTCGCAAAATATCTAAGGGAAATTATAAAGAAAGCTCAGTATCGTACCTTATAATTATCTAATAACAAAACTCTTGTACATACGTACTTAGTAACAAGAAAGAAATCTGAACAGCAAGCCTTACTTCCGCACCTAATTACGTATCTACAAGTGCAATAATTCTAAAGTATCACATAACATAATTTTCTTCCTCAAACAACCAGTTCTGCTGTAATTTTTATTTCACTTTCCACTTTTAGCTAGAAAGTATCGAAAATTGTACGGTTCGAGATACGGTGTTTAGGTACAAATTACTAACACGATCGTTATTACTTAAATGCGGACACTAGGTTATTATTTCACCCCGTTATTTACCCATCATTATTAGTTGAGAAAATCCCTTTGTTGGTCCTACGTTCCGAACTACGCGAAATGGACAAGCTTAATTCGTATTTTTTTAAAGAACGCTTTTTTTTCTTCTTCTATTCACAATATAGGCCAGCATTAAAATTAGAGCTGCACTAACTTTAGTAAATTGTAACTGTTAGTCGATTATTAATTTCGTAATCGTCGCCGTCGTAAATTTCTCGGTGCATTTCTACTCAAGACATGCAAATTGCAGTAATAAAATAATTTTCTTAATAATCTTAGCTTGTTAACTGTAGTTACGAAATTAGAATGTCTCCTGTCGTGTAGTTGGTTTCCAGTGATCGAGTGCAAAGAAACAATATTTTTTTTTTTTATAAAATAAATGGAAAATGGAACAAACACTTATGTTATTCACAAAATAATGTTTGTTCCAAGTCTGAGTGTTATAGGTAGGTAGCCCAAGAGGTAGTTATAATTTATAAAGAGTAGATTTTTATGAGTAACAGAAAAAATAATAATGTAGCAAGATAACTTAAGAGGCAATGCAGTCTTGTTTAGTTAAATACACTAGATAACAGATAGTAAATAACACATTAAGTGAAATAATGTCGATTTAAATGCAAATATCGCATCGAAAACGTGTTATCATAAATTGATTGCAGATTAAAAGTTAACGTGTTACATTTGAGATTAAGAGAAAAAAGAGAATAGATCAAATTAGCATTTGCTGTACAAACTAGTTAATAAATAATAAATAAATGCGGACAACATCACATACATTGTTATTTTTTTACTTCGGTCTAATGATTGAAAAACGCATTTAATTTCAGAAGTATACCTATTAAAACAAATCTAGTTCAAAAATTATATTTATTTACTTTGATCTTAAAAGTTGAGTTTAAAAATGCAGGGACGGAAAATTAACCAAAAGGATACATAAAGTCGGTTAAAGTGTTCTGGAGAAATAAGTTGTAAACCTTTAGCCACTAAAAATGAAATCTATTTGTATTTACAGTATATGAATAGCGCAATAGCACACCTCAATATAAGTAAGCAATCTAAAAACGCTAACACAGAGATACATAACAAAGCTTATTATAAAGTAGGTAATCTAAATTCAAAAGACAGATCGCATTGCATAGTGATGCACAAGTTAGTCAATAGTGCATAACGCCGATAATCGACTAAATAATCGACTAATTACGTAAAAGTCACGCATCGCGAGCCAGTTATGACACATGCGGATACATCCGACTTGTAATCGCACATTTTAATTGACCACGTTATACGATAATCGACTAGAATTTGATGGCATAATGCGTTTTGTCGAATCATTTTAGTAAATAAATAATTATGATTATATCATTCGTTTTGTAAGATCCAATTGAAGAAGATTGATAGAATTTTAATAATTTTGGTTTGAAAATATAATTATTTAATTTTTTATTTAGGTCATGATTTCACCAGGTCAGCAATTATATATAATCTCACTCTGTTGTTTCTAATTTGTTTGATTAAATAAACAGTCGATTTCTACAACAAAATTATTCGAGAAACGGACTAGACATAATTCTTCACTTTCAAATGAGACAACCATTATACTACACTCATTTGTTTACCTCGTCTGAGTATAATTTAGTATGTATCGTACGTTCCTGTTTTCGCCGTTTCGCGGCAAATCTCAGCCATTCGTGAATTCTGAACACATAAACTGGTTTAGTGAGATCATTGACCCTGGAAATCCGATTCATGTGACGACGGATGCGATATACTAACGTCTCTCGATACGATTTCGCTTTGAAAGTTAATCGTTGTAGGAAACTCATTGGTGTGAAAGCTTAAGTTTATTTAATACGCTGCAATTTACGCAGAACTATACGAACAATATTCAGAATTAAATCTTAATCAAAAAATTCACCAACCATAACACGAACTGTCATTAAATTATACAATTCAAATTCCATTGTTTTCGAACATGAATTCCATCCAATTTAAAATTTAGAATACACAATTGTTTCACCAACTGAAAGTCCAATGTCATTAAAAACAAAACAAAAGCGCGCTCGTCTTGTTTTTTAAATGGCTACCCATAGTAAGAGCGTGTTACGTGTTAATCCACGGCACTTTCACTAGTCTTATATTATGTCGTAATTAATATAGACCGGTGCACAACAAGCACATATTTACCTTGATGACTCATTGTTATTGGTGTAATTGTTAGATTAACTGGGTTAAATGGTCGATAAGCAGAAAACCAGTCGTTTGCTCCAGTTTGGGTACCCGCTTTGTGGGGTTGGATACCAATGGATTGTATTTCATTATGCTGCTCTACAGTCTATCCCTTGGACATACCTAACAAAATGATAGGTAATCTTATTTAATTTCTAAATAATGAGCGCTTTTTTACTGGAAATTGAAATCTATTTCAATTGAATCTAGTCAACATTTATGTTCATACAAAACAGTCCAAAGAGATATCATAATGATTTATTATCATAAGTGATTGGTAATCAAAATTATTTACAGTCAACTACTGGTAATAAACAAAATAATAAACCGAAACAAGAACCAATAAAACCAAATAAGGTGCTCTAAAATCAAACGTTAATGACGGCAATCTTTATTCAAACAGCGACAGTAATTCACTAGACAACTAGCGCCATCTACTTTCCACAATCACTCAAACTTAACTACTTCCTGCTCTCAAGTTTATTGCAATTTAAACATGCGTTTCTACGTAATACAGCAGAAATGATGGTAATATATTCTGAGTTACACTTTACTCTACCGTTTCATAACAAACTATGTGTTTCTCTAAATCTATGGTCTCGTTAAAATGCATTCCAACATGTCTTATGTAAACGATGAAGTTGTAAATTTTATGAGCATGTTGACTTTGTCGTTTCTAATTTAATTTTGTGTGGTGCTTATGATGTCAGCACATATTAAATTATTTAAATCATAGTATTTCTACTTCTTGACGTAATATTATAGTTTCTGGGATTTCCATTTTGGTAATCTTTCCATATTTGAACATCCAAATCAATTCGGCTGACGTGCGAGTTCATACTGAACAGCAAAACCTTGTTGTTGAGATAGGTCAGTGCAATATTTTCAAGTGAATGTGAATGTAGTCCATCAATGCCTTGAAAATTCAGGCCAACCGCTTTGAAAGCATTCGAAACCACTTTTTCTCTCGAAGGTCGTACAAAGTCTCGACAATTACTGTTTCGTTCTTAATGCATGAACATTTAACAGATTTTATCTTCTAATTGTTGTGTGTTGCATAACATGCTCCGTTTCTCGATTGCGAAGTAGATGCAATGACTGTAATAGTAGATACATTAGTTATAAATAAGTATTATATACTTGTAGAAAGTCAAGTGTTTCGTAAAGAGTTTATTGGTTATTAATACGCCCACATCAAATAAATTTCCGAGTTCAATTTGACCAATACATGCGTTACTATAATCGATCAATATCATAATTCACGAAGAGTATGAAAAGCAAACGACTATAAAATTAATATTTAATTGCATCCTTAGTTCCGGTGATATAAGAACTAAAATAAATCACAACTTTACAAATGTGAAACATTAATTTAATCAACACAGTTCTAATTAAAATGATAGATGTGTAGACTGAACGAATAACTCAAGCTTAATTGATAGGTACTTAGATTAATAGCTAGGGAAGTGAAACTCTCTATTAATACGTTTTTAGTAACTTAGTCGAACAATGCTCGTTGAGAATCGAGATTTTGCGATATAACATTGAGAGAAAGTGTGAATTTTGTATTCCGTATCGATATGTATTAACTGGTTCGTTGCAACTTTTACTTAGTTGCGTATTCGATGACGAGGGCTGCAGCTTAGGATTAAAATCTTACAACACTATTATTTAACGTTAAGGAAGTTTTGCGACACTATAATATTAATTGGCGATATTACTCTTTGGTACACAAACATCGTTTTATTACTTAACACGTAACATTATGTAATACAAATGTCTCAGTTCCTTAACTGTGTTTTTCTGTCTCCAGGTTGTATTGGTGGCGTCGCTGGCCGTGGTGGCCTTTGCCAGTGAGGAGAAAGGCGCACCGAAACAGGCAGCCGCAGCCGAAGATAAGAAGCAGGAGAAGCGAGGAATCTATGACATCGGTCACTATGGCAGCGGCGGCGGAGGCGGCGGCGGTGGCGGCGGGTTCGGAGGTCACAGCTTCGGCGGACAGGGTCTCCACGGTCATGGTGGAGAGGGCCTGAGCCTCGGACACTACGGCGGCGGCCAGAGCTACGGTCACGGCGGTGGCGAGAGCTTCGGCCACGGAGGCGGCGAGAGCTTCGGCCACGGAGGCGGCGAGAGCTTCGGCCACGGAGGCGGCGAGAGCTTCGGCCACGGAGGCGACAGCTACGGACAAGGCTACGGACACGGCGGCGGTGACTTTGGTGGCTCCAGCGGAGGCTGGAAACCCATCTCCGAGGAGAGCCACGGACACCAACACCACGAACACGTCAAAACCATTGAGGTCATCAAGAAGGTCCCCGTACCCTACACCGTCGAGAAACACGTGCCTTACACCGTTGAGAAGCGCGTGCCTTACGAAGTCAAGGTCCCCGTCCCCCAACCCTACAACGTAGAAAAGAGAGTTCCATTCACCGTTAAGGAGTACGTCAAATACCCCGTCTACGTCCCAGAACCCTACACCGTTGAGAAGAAGGTGCCTTATGAAGTCAAGGTCCACGTTGACAAGCCTTACGAAGTGAAAGTTAAAGTGCCTACTCCTTACACCGTTGAGAAGAAAGTACCTTATGAAGTCAAGGTCCCCGTACCCCAGCCCTACACCGTCGAGAAGAAGTACCCCGTCCCCGTGAAATACGAAGTCAAGGTACCCCAGCCTTACGAAGTCGTCAAGAAGGTCCCCTATGAAGTCAAGGTCCCCGTCGACAAGCCCTACAACGTATACGTGCCCAAGCCCTACCCAGTCACAGTTGAGAAGCCCTACCCCGTCACCGTCCACAAGCACGTGCCTTATGAAGTTAAGGTCCCCGTCGACAAGCCCTACAAGGTTGAGGTTGAGAAGCCCTACCCCGTCCACATCAAGGTCCCAGTGCCCAAGCCTTACGACGTGTACAAGAAGATTCCCTACACCGTTGAGAAGAAGGTTCCTTATGAAGTGAAGGTGCCCATCGACAAGCCTTACCCCGTGTACAAGGAGGTGCAGTTTCCCCTGGTGAAGGAGGTGCCGTACCCCGTGAAGGTGCACGTGCCTTTCTACATCAAGAAGGAGGAGGAGCAGCACCACCACCACCACCACGAACAGCAGCAACAGCAGCACGGATGGCACTGAGTGACCTTAGGCTAAGTCTCACCTTGTACCTTGTAGGTTAAGTTCAGAAATGTGATCAATTAGTATTTTTAGTGTATATATATTTTGCTAAATTTGATGAATGTCTTGGTGCTGATCGCTCACACTCGCTGTGATGACGTGTGGCCAAGTTTGCGTTGCAGAACGAATTACGAATTTTACTCTTACTTAATCGAGTCTCATCGATTTCTATACTGTTACCAATTTCAAGCAACAATTGACCAAATATGAAATTGTAATGTCGTAGTTTTGCAGTTTGGGATATATTGATGGCCGCATAGCATTGTATTTGATGCGCGGACTTGTAGATAATTACCTGTTATTACTTGTTTAGCTTTTATAATGCTTTGTTATAATGTAACTTGACAAAGTACATGTACTTTGAGTTGAGGCTGATTTAATAAAATGTGTGGAATGTTTAAATTTTCTGTATTATTTCCTAGATGCCTTTTATCCCTTTTACCACTTTCACAAGCAAATATATAATGAAAGTAAATGAATAGGAAAAAATACATAAGCTAGATAACGAGAATGAATGATAATAATGCAGTGTAAAGATAAATATCTCAAATCTAATAAAGAGAAAAAAAATGGAATTGAATTAGTCAATCCAAATCCATCCATCCATCTCTTAATAGAATTATAATAATATTGCCTTTTGCTATGTGAAGTGAAGGTGGTGGATTTGAAGAATTGATTACTGTCAGTGTACAAATAGAACACAAAAAGATTAATTTAGCCTTGTACAACACAGTCACTATTGTCAAAATCTAACCAACCAAAATACAAAATGCGATTATGAAGACAATAACTTAGAAACAATGATCATATAAGTACCTAGAAATACAATAACATTATTAGGGCACATTACATTTTATTACAAACATCATGGACTTATAACTACAAAACAAATGAAATTTAAAAGAACAATGCGCATTCAACAAAATTGCTACATAACCTTGCTTTAATTTAAAACATTTTTTACGATGAAAAGTGAAAGTTTCACTGTACACATTTACGCAATAATATAATATTCTAAAATATACCATAATTAACTGAATTAATGGAAATAAATACTGTACATTACCGAAAGATATTTTGATAATGATTAAATCAGTGTGATATATGCAAACTTATTTATAAATGATGATACAGCTTTTAATAAAAGCAAGATTAGGGAAATATGTAATTGTAAAAAAATCGACCTAATAATATACAGTGAATTTAATAGCTAATAAGTTAGGTATAATAATAATAATAAAAAATTCTGACTCAAAAAGAGAATTAGTTAGATCTGAAGTTTATCCAGAATCTTGAACATAAATAAAAGAAAACATAAACTCCATAGTAAATCTTAAACATGCAGATGCAGTAATTGCAGTTGAAATAAATTCGCTTATGAGTCTGAATGGCAATAATAAACCACGATACGTGAAAATTGCAAATAATCTAATAACATAATGTAGGAAGATGAAGCAAGAAGGTTAGAATCCAACTGAACAGTTTTCAAAACTATTAAGAAACAAAACACACACGACCTCCAAGTACATTTCATTTCAATTAAAACGAAAGACAATCAACACACAAATAAGAACACATTAACGAAATTAAAGTACCCAGCACTCGCTGAATAAAACCACCCACGTCCAATAAAAAATAATAATTTTATAGTTATTTTATCCGTAATAAAAATTCCGTTCAACATGGATAAAATTGCGTAAGGTATTGC
Source organism: Autographa pulchrina (assembly GCA_905475315.1). NCBI lineage: Eukaryota > Metazoa > Arthropoda > Insecta > Lepidoptera > Noctuidae > Autographa > Autographa pulchrina. The sequence continues at coordinate 4,817,923 of FR997786.1, read as the reverse complement.
AATACACTCTTATAATAATTGGTGCATTACAAGATCTGATATGGATTTCTACACTGATGCTCTTATGCTCGCAATTTGGACTAAATAAAGTAAAGCGAATGGAAAAATATTGCTGTTTTTTATTTTGTTGGATAGCTTTCATTCGTTTTTATTGTTCCATAGAATATTTGGTAAAGGCACATGTTAAAAAAAATTACAAATTGTTACTGTAAAATGTAACACGAATATCTGAAACGTTTCGCATTTTTTGTCTTTTTTTTTAAATCTATGTAGCTCTGAAGACTTTTGAACATCAGAGGCAGAGGATGGGCTGAAAATGATAACTACCAACAAAACATCTACTTTGGTTACAGGAAGGAAACTAATGGTTTCATAACCCGTCATTTTGTGATTTCGGATTCAGTACCCATCATTATACTGAAATTATCATCAGCAATCTTTATCGACATACTATTGTATTCTCTTGTTGGTGTGCCATCTTTTCCGATAAAAATATAGTTACCAAACTCAAAAGCTTAGTAATAATTAACTATAGGTTGTTTACGAAGTTGTGTGCCAACACTTATAGCTTTAACCTTTCTATTTTCATCAATAATCTTAGACATTTATAACATGTGTGGTTATTATCTATTGAGTTATTATTAACTTGTCTCCATTCACTTTGCTTAACAAATTCACAATAGTTGCAGAAACAGATTAGAAGATATATAAAATGCATCGCTAACGATCATATATTGTTATTTATCGTACACCATTCGCTACTGCTTCAAGGCATGTTATGACTTAGTCACGGAATTAAGTACAGTTCTTTTACATAGTTCGGTTAGTGGTAAACCGCAATGGTTCAGAATGATAGGAACTAAGAACGGATACGTTTATTTACGTAGTCAGTCTAACTTATCCTTATTTCATTTTATTTGCAGTCATTATCGTCCTACCGCAGAACAAAGGGACTAACTTATCCTTAGCTTCAACAATGGCTTACTGTGGTACGTCTCATTTCGAAAGTTTACTATATAACACAAGCTATATATTAAATCAAAAGTGCTTTTGTCTTCTCTATATTTTGTTGTCGCCATGGTTTGGAGCTGTACATACCTACATAATGACCGCATTTTTTTGTCACATCTCGTTTGTTTAGGAGTTCCTCAAGGCATCTACTAGGGCCTGTTTATACCATGGCATTTGACGTATTGCATTTGTTTCTTGCTATGTCAAACACTGGGATGGTGATAATTGCTCAATACATTTATTTCATTAGGTACAGTAAGAGTTTGTAATAAGTAATCGTCATATGATTGCTTAGAGTTTTCACTCGACTGCTTACGTCCGTTGCGTTGGTTATTGCTTAATGCGGTGAAACATACTCTCTGTGGCACAAAATCATCGTTACTGTAATATTAAATAATGCTGTAATATTGTTTATCTGTGTCACAGATGGTATATTATTTTAATGCTTGTGAATCTGAGGTCTGTTTGGTATGAATCACAGCTATTACTAGTTACTATTGTTCTCACTTGTTCCTAGGTGTAGAGAATGGAGAAGTACTCTGGTGGCTTTCCGGAAAGATTCTACAATGCGCTTAACCATTTTCCACGCTGAAGGAAATTTATGAAAATATACAAAGGGTCACAAAAGAAAGACAATGTATCATAGTTAGACTTTTAAATAGGAATTTTCTGGTAGCTTTATTTGAGGATTTACTGTATAGTACAAACTATTTTCGGTTAATATACTGAGAAACTCAGACAAGAAAGATGGTAATGTCTTTATTTAGTTGTATGTGTAATAGCGCATAATGTCTGCATTTAAATTATGTATTCTATCTATATCTACTTACATACATTATCTTTATAATTTCATTATTCAAACGTCAGATTATAGTTACGAACATCCTAGTAAGTTAAGTCCGTATTGCAAAACGTTAGCACAATAAAACGTTTACGGCATCACCGTAATATACTAGCTAGATATAAGTAAGTACTATTATTATGATTGGAAAGCTGAAATTATTAGATAACTCATTTATTATTTACTAGCTGTGCCTGCGACTTCGTTCGCGTGGATGACGAAACTTATCAATGAGTTTTTAACCGCAAAATTAAGTTCGTTTTTTATTGTTTATACTTTTCCGGGATAAAAACTACCCAGTGTGGTGCCCAGGATAATAAAGAATAATTATACCAAGTTTCATCGTAATCGAACTGGTAGTTTTTGCGTGATACCTGAACAAACAGACAGACAGACAGACAATTTTTTTTTTCACACTTTTGGGTTCGGTGTCGGTCTAGTAACATCCCCCGCCATTTATTCTTTTGATATTTTCAATGTACATTATTTTCACTTCTACAGATTTATTATAAGTATATAGATATAGATTACGTTCTAGTGTATAACATCTGCGCGATTAAATGGATTTGATTGTGCGAATTTAAATTTATATTATTTCCTTTTCCAGCATTTTCCTATGTATGTTTAGCTTATTTTATGCGACAAACCTCGTTATCATCTTTCAAAATTATTAAGAGATCTGCATAAATTACAGCTTAAAACCATCTCGATCACGTTAGTTTTCAAACAAAAAAACCGCATCACAATCGGTCCATTCGTTTAGGAGCTACGATGTCACAGACAGGCCGACACTTTCAAACTTATTACACCCATCCATATGGTATCAATTGCATCTGTTATACTATTGACGAGTGTCGTAACTGAAGATTTGTCAGTTTTTCTATCGCCGACGTGTCGTGCGCGGACCGCGTTTGATCACTTGTATCTTGTATTGTTGAGAAACATTACACATTGTCCAGTGACTTGCAATACGTTTAAAAGTTCACGCTTACACTGTGGCGCTGTGGTTACAGTGTCGTGATCGATTAAATCGCTAAAATGATTCGAGTAACTTCGATTTCAATTTGGATTCAATATGAATTTGATTAAATTTTGTTTGTAAAATAGATTAAATTAGAATAATATTCTTTTGTAAGTATAATTAGGAGATATTTTTGTTACAATTCTAATCCAATACAAGTTAGTACCTATCTATGGGTAAACTATTGCAGAAGACTAGATTTGAAATACCAAATTTTAATACCAAATTGTAATTATTGACAAAAGGCTGCCTTGGTAAGGTTTTCTTTACAGTAAAACCTTACATGAAATAAATGTCAAGTCGTTTGAAGCGTACAGTTTACAATGATACAGTACTTTTACTGAATAATCAACGTAAAGAAAACGCGTACATAATAACTATATGATAATATTGCAATTAAAATAAAAATTATGTAACTCTCAGCTAATTTTAACTCTCTACATTCAGTAGGACGTAAGGAAAAAATAACAAAAATGTATTCGTAACTCATTTCATAGCAAAAAAAAGTTTGTGAATCTGCAAATTGTATAGTTTGTCTGGGTTTTACAATGCGGATTAAATTAAATAATGTATTTTCAGAATATGATTAGCTGTCGTCAAATGTCACAGTCTGCGGCACTTTAACTAACATGCTCAGAGAGTATCGAATATCGATTTAACTAAGACAAGATGCACCGACTGTCAATGAAGATGACAAACAAGACGCTACGAAAACTGAAATTTTCCATATTTCAAATAAAAATTTAAAGATAAATAATAAGAAAACCCTTTAGTAACCATTAAAGTCTCTGAGTACGACAGTAAGATGTAAAATAATGTCAGAAAGGCATTTAACAGTTTATTTGCATTTTTAATATTCACGGGATATCTTTATAAAAATGTTCATGGTTATGAACCAATTTCATAGCGTTCACTTTCGACTTTATTTCAGCTTAACATACAGTGTCGAAACATTCTCAAGTTCACAATGTGAGGAAAGAGTATGATGTTATCTTTACGCACTGTTTGTGTGTTTCATTGGAAGGTTTGTAACAAAAGGATTATCTTAGCATTTAATTAGGGTGCAAAGCCCGGTAAAGGACAAACGACACGTTGATTATAGGAACACTAAACGTATTTTAGATAATCATCTAAGTTAAACTTTATTGGTGTAGAAATTAGGTATATTCTTCGACCTTACTGTTGTGGGTATATTAAATAGTGTAAAAATGTCATGTACAATTTTCCATAATTATTAAGATATATTTTTTTATTATTATTTATTTATTTAATAAGGTACAAGGTACATCTTATCTAAATATATCTCATAGGACACCTTCAAATTGAGGGCATTATTTTTCTTATTCGTCTTCAAAAAATAGCACTTTCATGCAAAAATTATTAAACCTATTGTTATAGCTACGCTTCGTAGCTGGTACTTACTACGTAGGTGGTACTTACTACGTAGTCCCTACGCCTAGAAACGACTTTACACTTTATTTTACATTTCTGTCGTAAAGAAAATATCCAACACAGCGGCAGGCAATTTAAATGCATACATAATGTCAGGAAGGAAGTGAGGGATACCCTGAGGCGGTAGGCTGCAATCTACTCGATCGTTTTCCTTTACGATACTATGTTTATTTACATTTCTTGTTCCATTGTAACAGTGAAAGTTGTAGGGTTGGATTTTGTTTATAAAAACAATTGAATATGTTATTGCAATTTCGACAAAAGGGTTCCCTTTATATGGCGATCCGATCCCATTTAAAAGAACGACACGGTATGGTATTACCAATAGGTTCGTTTCTGATCCGTTAGTCAAATATTCCACCAAAAATAACTAGCTTATCTCATGAAATTTTTAAAAAATGGGGTAAATGAATAGATAGGCTACAATTAATAATATTCGATACTAGCTGTGCCTGCAACTTCGTTCGCGTGGATGACGAAGCTTATCAATGAGTCTTTAACCATTAAGGCTGCACACGCGACGGAAGCTTAAAAAATTGAGTAAAATCTCCCGTTTTCCCAACATTTCCCTTCACTGCTCTGCTCCTATTGATTGTAGCGTGATGAAAAGTATACTATAACCTGCCCAGGAGTATGAAGAATAATTGTACCAAGTTTCGTTAAAATCCGTCGAGTAGTTTTTGTTTCTATAAGGAACATACAGACAGACAGACAAAAATTTTACTGATTGCATTTTTGGCATCAGTATCGATCACTAATCACCCCCTGATAGTTATTTTGAAAATATATTTCAAGTACAGAATTGACCTTTCTACAGATTTATTATAAGTATAGATAGACGTATTTAATTTCTTACGTAAATAAAACTCACGATTATGCATTGATTTAATTGTGTTGCAATTGTGCATTTAGTATAAAAGACATCTTAAACCTCCACTCCTGAACTTCAATTTGGTTTATCTATTAGTCTTTCCATATTACGAATAAGCAAAAAAATATCCTTTTTTATCTAACTGACGTACTAATCTACCCCATTAGCTGTATCTAACCAAGAAGTAGTTAGGCATCATTACCGTCTGCAGTACATTAAGCAGTGCGTCAAACTTCCCGTCTTACGTGTTAGTTGCGTCTGACTATTAACGGTTAATGCCAATCGCTTGATTGATTGCTGTGTTTACATTATTTTGTTAGTCGTCCTAGCCTTCCTGATTTATTCCCTGTTTTAACCATGGTTTTATGAATGTTTAATAATGATCATGGAATATTAAATACTCTTTAGATGTCTCTCTAGTTTTCTTTATTAATTCTTTCTACTTCTAGTTTCTTTAGATCTCTTTAGATTAATGTTAAGTTACAATAAGTGTATGTGCATCCTTTTAGTTATTTACTTGATGACAAGGATTTCTGCGTATCTTCAAACTTGAGGTTACTATGGAATGATTTCTTCTAAATATTTGTCCATTTTTGTTCAGATAATAAGAAATAGTTAGATTGGATAGTGTACAGCAGTACAATGACACTATTACAGCGGAATATAAACACTTCCTAATCTTAAAGCTTGTTTTGTAGTCACTACTTACATTGCTATGTAATACATGTACTGGTCAGCTGGTGGTCAAAATATTCAGAAGCCACTAAACTACGCGCATGAGATGAAAACACGATTATCTACCTTACATAACTACCACACATTTAGTTTTGTTTAGAAATCTAAATAAAACAAAAGACAGCACACGTCTCATTAGAAATTAAGGTTAGACAAGATGAATGCAAAGTCAAAACCAGCACTATTCTTCTCAAAGTAAGGTCTATTTTCATATAAAAATTACTCTAAATTACGTATTGAAAGGCGAATTGAAAATTGTTCTTAAATTTTAGGATGTTAAAGTTCTTTTTTCAGTGTAAGAGTATTTTGAGCGAAATGCAACGAAACCACACGTGAAAAAAGAGTTTAATGATTGTAAAGAAAAGCAAATTGATAGGAAGGAAGTAACTTCGTGGTTAATAGTTTATATATTGTATACTATGTGCTCTCTAGGTTTAAGAGTTTGCGTAATGTTGGTGTTAGCTGAATACGAATATTCCTGACTGGATGAATATATTTTCTCATGTGTAAACTAGGAATAATTACAAGTACCTTTACAATCTGTGATAATTGTATTTATTTGGTCATTTTATGAGCTTTTAATTAGGATCAAGAGATAAAGATCAAGGGAGAGAAGAAGTTCTTGATCCGACTGGTTATTGAAAACAGTAAATTACACATGACTTATCTATCAGAGTAAAATACATATTAAAACAATTATTTTTAAGTTAGTAACCACAAGATGTTAACCTCTTTCTAATGTTCTCTTATGTCGTATTATTTACGTGTTTATTATTGATGAATGAAAAAAAAGATATGGTTGCAATCTAAATAAATGGGTCATTAAAAGGACAACAATATTAATGAAAGGCGATAGATTTATTTTACAACTGTATTTAATTTATACAATAGCAACATGTAACTTGATAAGATTATATGGAGCGTTTTGAAAAATGCTGACACTTATATCCTTTCATATTAGTGCAATCTACAAGTAATTTATTTCTCTAAATGTCTATAATATCACTAATCAACAACAAAACCCATCTAAACTGTATTCATCAAACAGATGAACTTATCTTTAAGTAATAATCTCTCAAAAAATCAACAATACAATAATTTTAACCCTTATCTGTTATATTAATCGGACAGATTACTGGGGGTTGAAATATATTTAAACCGGAAAGGGATGAACCAATGAGGTTTTATTGATAACTTTTTACACCTGTACCTGCACCATGAACTCCCAAAGCAGGTCCGTTATCATTGTGGGAGTGAGACAGCGCTCTACACTGCACATAGCTGCGTCTCGCTTCCACGACGGAATAAGAACTTTAAGAGTTCATAGTATTTGCTAGTTTTTAAACAAGATTGAGTTATTTCTTGTCGATTAGTCGGTCGGTAGTTTAGTGAATAATTGCTTAATTTTTATTTAACCCTTTAACAAGGGAAGGTTTTAAGGGAGTATATCAGCTGCCTTTTATCCCACAATTAGTTAAGTGGTGGAAGTCGTTTGGTTTGAGCTGTTTAAGGGATGATTAGATTGCGTCTAAAGACAATGCTTTTTATAAGATCTTTAAATTGGAGATTAGAGAACTATAATTAATATAAAGTAAAGGGGGACAAAGTAAGTTACTTTCCTAGCGTTTTAACAAGTCTATGAAATTTTACTAAACATACACTGTTATCACATTATAAGTAAAATATGTGTGATTTATACATTTATAGCTCTTTGTAATTAAAGTAGTCCTACCAAAAAGTGCATAATAGGTATCCCACACTTTAAGACTCGAACCTATAACACGTAGCTCAGAAGTCGACTATTCAGTATCTGAACTACAAAAAATAGAGTGCAATGATACAGCGACCGACATATAAGTACCTACATCATACTCATTTTTAGTACTTTTCACCTCATTTCCAACAATTATTCACCGAAATACAAAGTACAATTGAGCAATAGCAGCCATCATGATTACATATAGAATAAAGAATAACGATCGCGTTACGAGCGCCACCTAGTGGTGGACGGATGAACTTAATGTAGATGCAGTTGATAACTAGTGCGAGCACCTGTTGTAGTTCACTGAGGGATTACAATGTTTAGATAGGGGAATAAATATTTTTGATAGGGTCAAGGATATTTTAGGACGTAAGGTTTGAATTCAAGGAATGTTCCTAGTCACACATTTTTTTCTGAAAGTCTTGACTTCTAAGTTGTATGTATTAGGTAAACAAAAAGCAGGCATTATGTTGGTAGTACACAATCTACACATTTCTTAGAAATCAATGGAATAGAATATTGGCTTATTTTACTTCTCTAGGTACTTAATAGCAACTAGAACTAACGCGAAATAATTAATTTATCGAGACAAATTAACAAGACTTCTACCTCGCTTGTAAAGCCGGTACTTACTAGCATATCTATTATTTAGTGTTTTTATAATAAGTCTGTTCTATCCTCTTCATAGCTCTGTAACAATCATGAATGTTTCACATGACCACATTTCTGTATATCCGTCAGAATTAGAGGGAATTGTATCAAGATCTTATCAATAACTACTCAAAGAATTCCCGCCTCGTATTATTTCATTACTCTGTCCCTATTAGTTTCTATTGCTAATAAACAAAGCATAAAAACTTTCAATTATGTTGTAAATCATTTGTGAATTAGTGTAGATGTGTTTTTAGCGTGTTCGTTACAATACTTACAATGGTATTCGTAACGTGTTTATTTAAGTGCCTGATGCAATTGTTGCTGCAATATCTTTTTCATGTTATGTTGCTATGAATGTTTTTCAGACGTTGTAGGAAGACAGGTATTTGTTTTATATTAACGAACCTTTTTTGTTACAATAAATGACTGCTTAAAACATAGTGTTTTATATAGGTAGGTATATAATATTAACAAAAATACTTAAGTAAAAATAAATAGTGAGACACTGAAGTTCCCGCTTCAAAATCATAATCAAAGAAATCTTAGGATAGTAGGTACAAGTTTACCGAACCATACTACATTCCATTTTGTCACTATAACAATAAGAGGTACTAAAAAACATAAAAACGTCACCCTTTACCTCTAATTAGTGATCAATAAATGTCTCTTGCCACATTTTACCTCTTTCACGGTCGACTCAACTCAGATAGATACAATCTGTCCAGATACTTGGCAATAGGTATTTTGGGAATGCCGCGGTCCCATAACTTTGTGATGGCCGAGTATTTTTTAGCTACTGTTTTGATTTTAAACGCATGATAGTGCATGTGGGAGTAAACTGTGGACTTATTTAATGAGATATTTTATTGTGTTTGGAATGATTTTAGTTTACACCTGTTGTGTGTTATATTGTAAAATTAAAATAATATTATGAATCGATGTTCCAGAATCGTGCTATTATGGTTATTTAAGTTTCAAATACGTTTTGTTGTTATGATTTAGTTGACTCGCGCCTGAAGAAAATTATAAGCAAAACTACGTTCTTATGATTTTGATATTTGCTAAGGCTTATTTGCATATTTACCGCGTAAAATACTTTGTAGTAAATATAGTATTAAGTAAAATAATGTACCAATAAATATTGTGAAGCTATAAATCTATCAGCTATTGCAACTCTCAAGTGGATATCTATAAAAATGCCACTAAAAACCTGCGTTCCATTGTTTTATTAATCTTAACCTTTTTGCAAATTAAATGGTGCGTAAATCAATCAGAATAGGATCTTCTGTCGGCGTCTTTTAAATTAAAACGTGTCGATAACCAGAGATAAGGTTTGGCGACATTTTTTTTCTATATTTAATTTTTTTTTAGGGCTGCGACCCGCCTCTTGCCGCATGACATTTTTTTTTATATACGGAAATGTTTGAAGTTTTTTTAATAACGGAATTCCTTGGTTTTAATAGTCTTGTTTAAAATTGGATCGCTTGGTTTATCTATGTCCGATAAATTATCGTTTTTAGGGGTTCAAATGACCCTTATAAAATGATTATCTGTAACATAACCGTAGTAAGGTAAAACTTTTAACTTTCGCTATTAGTTAGTTTAAACATAATAATTAATAACCCAATAATACACAATGCACCTACTTAATAAAATGTTTACTTCATGCGACTTAGTGCTAATAATATATTCCATAGCTTTGGTCAAGTTTCTGTAGAATAATATAAGCTTACCTATAAAAAAAAATGGTAGCAACTCCTAACATAGGAAATGTATTTTAAAAAGGTATCAAAAGATAATGCATAAAAATCCTTAGTTGTACATAAACATTATGATTTGCGCCTACTGACCGCATATAAGCAACTTCCGTCGATTGGCGGCGGTGAAATAACTTTTTAATTTTCGAGTTCGTGTAGAGTATACCTTCACACGATCTTGTGCAACTAGTAGGTACCCAGAAAAATATAAATCTGGTAAATTCTAGGACAGTAAATATAATACAGTTAAGCATTTGATTAATTTACCAGGAAACCAGTGAAACGTACTGGCTAGTTATCATATTTTGGTTTGTTAAACCAAAGTTGTAAATACAATAGGGACTACCTAAATACTGCAAAGACTAAATATTAGTACCTAATAAGTTTAGAATATTTCAAACTTTACATTTAGCTTTTAAAATAACGCCTGCACAAAAGACCTTAACAATCAATAACTTATCTTTAACTAGACGCAATAAAACTACAAAACTAAGTTATAAAGAACACACTAAGTAGCTAATAGAGCCGTCAATATTAACATAACAAAACATCGATGATTGCCCCCACTGGGTCCCCCGCGGCGCACCTCTTGTTAAACGTGGAACCACCCTAGTGGTCCACGTTATTTTTTTTTTTTTTATGGCAGATACTTGCCGTTTTATAGTTTCGGGCAGGAATATATTAGGAATGTGATCATTGTCGATGGTTGCGATTACTTTGGTTGGAGTGCCGCTTGGTCATTAGAGATATGTTATCTAGAGGCTTGTGGAGTTGTTGCCACTGTGGGGTCCTTAAGAAGTCTTCATGTGATAATCAATTGTTTTTTTTTGCAGATGAATTTTCTATAAAATGCCTTGTAGACTATCCTGAAATGAAGATGTAATTTCATTCAGTCTTTGTAAATGCGAAAGGATGCAATTTAGGATGGTAAGCGGTAAGCGGTTAAGGGTAATAACTCTTCCAGGCATAGCAGTGGAAGACATAAAGGTAATGAAATAAATGTACTTAGTTACCAGCAAAGAATTTCAGATATATGTAATTTAGTTAGCTCATCTACATTATATACTTTAAGGGAGTTCTTTATTAGTACCTGTATTTAATTATCTTCAAATTATGATAAGCGACGATGTACAGTTTTGTAACCCCAAACATTCTTATTTGTGCCCAAAATATTATATATATTATACCATCTCAATCAACTATCACTGTCTAACACACAACAAAATATTAACAAAATATGACTGTCAAAACTAAGTAGAAAATAAAACGTCAAATTAAATACATCTTAACTTTTAAAGGTGAACAAAAAGTCTTCTCACCCTCGCACCAGGGGGCGCTACTGCTAAAACGACCAAATAATTTAGTTACACGCTCATCTTATGTCTTCATTCTTTAGGCTTTTGTTTTAGTAGATTTATGTCACTTCGCCATTATGGTACAGTCACAAAAAACGTTTGGAACGAAGAAACTGTGCTGTTTTTATAAGGGTTTTTTGTTGGTATTGAGATAGTCGTTAAGTTGTTTTAAAATATTTCGTAACAGTGATCATTTATATTTTTATAAGATGAGTGAGTAAAATAGAGATACATAATTGTATGGCTTATATTGTAGTTAAAGTGTCCTATAAGTTCAACTTTGACGTACATTTTCTTTAATGCACGTATTCGCATGCGTAAATGTGTCATTAATAATCGAATAAACGTAATTATGACATGGAAATTAGAAAACAAAATTAAGATTCAATGAACTCTTGAAAAAGTTCAACTATATCGCAAATTTAATTGAATATCACAGATTTTAACACCATTATCTTCTACCAGTTACCAGTTCACACTTGCAGCGATAATAACCAATACATATGCTCTATTGTCACAACCCCAAATATTTACAATATGGCGTGTTAACAAAACCGCATTACCGTTCAACTTCCAATTACGTGATTATTTATACCACACGTCATTTGATACACCCTGTATACTTAACACTTGTGTTACCACCACCGGTCTTATTGACCCCTCACTGTTGCTCTTTTGTTTCGATTTTAGATATTTTTAGTGGATTTTTGGGATGGTATAGAGGTCTGTGTAAGCTGGGTGTTTGGTTTGAAACAGATGCGGTGACAAGTAGATGCAGTGTTTTTCATTGTTGCTGAAATGTTGATCTGTTTACGAGTCTCGCAAATGTGCGTATAATGATCTCATGCGGTTAGATTTAGTACCGTGGTTTTGTGTTTGGTTATGCATCATTCATGATCATATAATTAAATGGCAGTATGAGTAAAATGATTTAAAATCTAGTGTAAGATATAAAGTAGGTATAACGCCTGCAACTGTAGTTATTACAATCACGCTGTCTTGAATGTTTGCTTGAACTTATTACAATAATTAGTGAATAACCAACTGAAAAACAATAATTTATATTTAAACATATAATAACATAATTCTACACTAAAAATAAACTATTTATAAATTAAAAAGCAGCTAAGTAACAATCAAAGATAACTTCCCTATCAAATAAACGAATTAAACACTTGACAAAAAATTCATCTGTCTACTCCAAACCTCTTCCGCTGAACAAAATACTGAGTGACAGCGTCTTTCATTCACGTCATTCATTCGCGTCATTCACTCAGAAACAAGGGATCGGGGCCAAAATCCGCCACGCGACCTAATTAACTCTGTGTAATCCCTTATCCACGATAGCTATAGTAACCGTTATCTCTGGTTGCATTCGCTAACGAATCAACGTTTTTATAATAGTTTAATTCGGATTAGATAATGTCCCATGGGTGGCCGGTCGTTTCGACCCGGCTCGTCGAGGGTAGCGCCCCACTGAGCGATGACAGGTTGAGGGGATGTTTAGGGTCACAATCGTATTTAGATTTAATGTTTGTGCAATAATAATATTTGGATGAGGATAGTATTAGTAGGGAATTGTTAAGAGGGATTTATGTTTAGTGCTATTATCAATTGAATTAAAAATTTGAATTTTGTTCTTTTTCGATCAGGCGACAATTTCTAAATTTACGCCAAATGCATTTAAATTTTTGAGTACCTAACACTGTAGAAATCATGTTTATGGGGCCCGGTCTACCCTTAAAAACCGGGCCCTAAACAATAAGGAAAAAGGGATAATTTTATTTATCAAGTCAAACTTACTTATTAAATTTAAAATATAATTATTTTAAAGCACTTTCAACAATCACGTTTCGGGATAATATACTGAAGACAGTTATTACGTTTACGAAATGTGCAGAACTGTCTACAACATTGTATGATCGTTTAGGCCGACTGCAGTTGTACCAATAAACATGATCAATGATGCAGAAATTAAAGAATATTGGTGTGAATAAATATTTAATGTTTTTGAAGTTCAAACTGTACTGCCTCGTTGGCCTAGTGGCGCTAAGCGCGACTGCTACGCTAGAGGTCTTGGGTTCGATTCCCAAGTCGACCAAGGTGTTATTGGGTTTTTCTATGAAATTCTCAGTAGCAGGTCGGAGTTTGGATTTGTGCCCGGTTAGTGGCAATAGGCTCGCCCCCTATTACATGGGACCTGAACATACCGGCGAACTGTGGGTGTACATTGGTACATCTCTGCCTAACCCTTCGGGGATACAGGCGTGATGGTATGTTATATGTTATGTAAGTTCAAAGGAATAATTTTTTTTGAAAAGTTATTTTTGAAAAAATTAAGATTTTTTCATTGACGGTAGACGATTTTATAACTGTTAAATATGGCATTCTTTATACCTCTTACCTATATTAAGAGCAATCTGCTTCTTTTTCCTTTTTGGCCGAAAGTAATTTAAACATATGATTCCTATTTTTATTTATTTATTTATTAATAAAAGTACAGCCACATCACATACACTTAACATTAAAATTTAAAATTCACAATTAAAGTAGTCTGATGCACGTGACAATAATAGCGTAGGTACATAACATCGAATTTGTAAGTTAATTCCTATCGAATTAACTTACAATATAATTAATTAGTTTTGACATATTTGTAATGAATCATTATTTATTTTTATTAAACACTCTCCTTTGTTTAATCTAATTTGCAAACTTATCGCGATGATAATTAATAGAGTAACTTAACAGATGTAAAAGTAATTAATAGCTTGTCATATTCAAACAAATAAACTAGTCTTCATTACACTCTTAATTAGTATACAATAATTAATCAATAACAATATACTATAGGTCACATGAGCAGAAACAGTTGACAGTGCAACAAAAACAACGTTATCTTCCGTTGAATCGATCGCAACACTTATATAACAAACAATATTTTTTACTCGATCAAAACCATATTCATATCTTCAAATCGATGTTTATAACTAAGGCATTCCATCTACCAAAACAATATCGTACATCATTAAAATGATTGGTATCGATTTTTTGTATCGAATGCTTATTCAGATCAAAATCTATCGATACTGTATCGAGTTGTACGTCTGTCTTCCTCTGGCAACCGGTAATGGACTATTACGTCATCAGTACATTACCACGCCGCTCTGTCATTACCTTGCTCCTGAAATATTTGATATTTGGGATGTGCGGATTTGTGCAATGAATTGAATATACGTGATTGTAAGTTGTTTTGTTTGGAGATACAGTCGCGCTTCCTTTGTTTTTTAATAAAGATTATTAAGTTATGTTTCTTTGTGCTATTTTATTTTTATTAGGTGAATTTTTTTGAACAACCTGTCTTGTTCCATTCTTAAATAGCCTGTTCTGCGGAACTGTGTGTGTGTTTCTGCTGTAAAATGCGGTTGTCGTAGCTTCGCCTAAATCTGTCTTCGATATTTGCCCTCATCATCTTGAAATCAAGTGGCTATTTAAATCCTAATTCGATATTTACTAGCACTTGTTGTTTCCGTATAAGAGACTGAATAATTTACATACCTATTTTAATAGGTAATGCACATAAACACTCTCCAGGACGTGATGGAGGCCAGCGACCGAGCCATCCAGGTTGCAACTTTTTGGTCAGACAGAATTTGAAAGTTTGGATCTTTGACTCGATAAGAAGAAGAAGAATAGAATAATAATAATAGAATGTTTAAGGCAATATTTATTAAATGGCGTACTAAAAATGTATGCCCCTTTAAATCAGTTTGACCTCAACACTAATTAGATACATACTCATTAGATACTAAATCTGAGCAGAATAGCAATGATTAATATACCTCACGTGCCAGAACCTCTTTTATTCCCAATTTCAACACCTGAAGGCATCCTCGTCGTGTTAAAGACTTATAATTTCACCTCCAACGAATGTCCCAACCCTTTATTTACCGCGGCACTTGCTTAAAAACAAGGCAGGGTACTAGTAATACTAACTGTATACAATTATTGTGAAATAGCAGTGTCGGTAAACGGTTGGACAAAGGGCCTGTAATGAATGGTAGCGCCCGAGGGTTAGGTGTATTGATTAATAAGAGAACTAAGGATGACAATGAGTTGTGAGGGATGCGTGGATTTTGGTGGAGTGCTGTGTGGTGTGAAGTGGGCTTCTGTTTGAAAACTGTCAGAAGGATTTAGAAGGAATCATTAGAAAGATATGAGTGTTCGTCGTGTTTTGTCTCTAGGATGATGGTGTTTTCAAGAAGACTAGTGATTGACTGGTGAACACCTCAACATTTAAATGGCAATATTAGATCACCGAAAACGGCAACGCAAATAATTGTTAAACCAAACACAATCGGGTCATGCGCTGATAAACAAATGACGTCTACTCATTTTTAACCGACTTTAAAAAAAAGGAGGAGGTTCTCAATTCGGATGTTTGTATGTTTTTTTATAGAATCTTTTTCAGATCAATATTCAATTTAAAAATCTGTCAAATGTTCAGGAAACTTTTTTATTTCGTTCTTTGTTATATTAAAACTAAACTTTCTGTAGAAAATGCTCTTCCACAATAATTTGAAACAAAAGCTACAGTCGCTAGCGGCGTCTGTACGTGGAACAAATTTATAATGACCAGAGACAACAAGACTGGCCAAAAATCCGGCCGTTTACTCACGTATTTAGAAATACTGCCTTATTATGTACTACGTGTAAGTATATGCCAGAATACTGATTAGACCTCGTTGCCTTTGATCTCATTTGTTATTTGAGGTTTTATTGATTTTTGAGGATTTTTGAAGCTTTTTGAAGCTTTTGCATTTTGATTTAGTTAGATTTTGATGCCCACATTGTATTTCTTAAGCAGCCAGAGTTCACAGTTGAACGATCTGTTTTGAAATCTGTTTTGATTTGGATTTTTTTATTCTGATGATAGTTAAGTGTAAAAATAGTACCTACGGATATTATTATTTCGAAGTTATTTTACAATATTTATTTGAAAGGCTTGACCGGGAAAGAAGATAAATAAACAAAGAAAACCTATAGAAATAGGTTTTAGTATCAAAAATAACTAGGTACCATTATTGTCTCCA
The DNA here is from genome assembly GCA_905475315.1 of Autographa pulchrina. Taxonomy (NCBI): domain Eukaryota; kingdom Metazoa; phylum Arthropoda; class Insecta; order Lepidoptera; family Noctuidae; genus Autographa; species Autographa pulchrina. The sequence goes on along the minus strand of FR997786.1, from coordinate 4,801,371 downwards.
TATTATTCACATTATTTCAAAGTTGCTCACTTGAAACTTAAACAGTTAACACCCAATCTAAAACCCGGCCGCACCAAGAACGTAACGTTCACCATTCTTTGGAATTCAAAGACCACACAGGTTACATTAGGTACTAGCATTCCTAAAGTTCTTCCGAGAGACAATTAGTTTAAAAGTTAGTGGTTACAAGTATTGCGAGATTAAAACATGGTTCAATCCTAAATGTTAACGGTTCAATCACCTTAAACATGACTGTTTTATTTATAAGGACGTGTGATTCTAGTGTTCTAGACTTTTGATGCTGCCGACGCCGCGACGTAGTAAGTTGATAATTTCTTAAAGTACCTATTGCCTTGTGAAAATTCTTTGGGGGTTTTTTTAAGTTTTAGCAATGTATTTTACAAGAGCGTCCAAATACATTTTGGTACAAAAGCTTTAATCTTTTAACATACGTTAGTTTAAATTGATCTATATTTTATTTAAGAGTCATTATTTGATAATTTTCTATCATAACATATCAACATAACATTAACATATCAATCTCAAATTGCTAAATACTCTCACCAAAGTCGTTTATAAAAAAATATATATACACATAGTACCTATTTCCAACATCCGACATAATCTAACTTTCATTCCAATTAATTCAACTAACATAGACATCATATTTCAATCTTCTTCTTCTTAGCGTATCGAATCATATTTCAATAATATATTAAAAAAAAAACTTGCTCTTCTTGTTGTGATGAAATTGTGTGAAATTTATCCACTAAACGTTTTGCTTCAACCTTTGGGTAAAAAAAAGCAAAGTTATTCTACGTATTCTAAAGGAATAGTACTCACTACCCTGTTATTCGCAGCCCATATGCCACCACCATGTACTCTTGTACAGTGAACACTCCCATTAACTTTTATATGCCATCAACACCTTTGATGTCGCCGACCGCGATCACCGCGGTTAGTGTTAGACCTTTATTACTTTCTAATCGCCACATTTAATCTTTATCTTATTATTTCCATGAAGGCAGTAGTGTCTAACAGTTAAGTGTTAACTAGTTTCAGTAATTACCTTTATACGTGTTTAAATTATCGTCACTTTGTTTAATGATCGGATAGTTGTAGTTTAATGCTGTAGGTGCGGAAAAACATTATAGTAACATTAAAAGATTTTTATGTGAAGCTTGAACTTTCTTTATTTTACTAAAACACTGACGATCGGTAAGAAAACTATAGTGAACAAAACATTGTTCACTATAGTTTTCGAGACGGAATCCAACAGGATTCCGTCATAGTGATCTGAAAATGCTAACCCGCAAGTGAGCAAGCGTGAAAACCAATACACGGAACTTCTCTATTTGGAAAGAGGCCTTTCCCTAGTAGTGCCAATCCTAGATTGAAAATCATTCAACAACTTCATAATTACTCGTTTATTTGAAACCTATGATTAATATTTTGCAAAAACTATTTACGAGTACATACTCGCTAGGCATTTGTTATTAGATACTAACGTATTTAACAAGTTTTAGTTAATCGTTTAGTTGTAGTTACTTTCGCGTTTCCGACGTATTACAAAAATATGTAGACTTTGAATGTAGAGATTCCCGCGAATTTGCCAACAAACAGTTACCAAATAACAATTGCCAAACAGCTAAAAACCTCAAATTATTATTAGAGAATGCTATATAATATTTACTTCTTCAGTTTCGTATCTCGAAACAATCTATGTCATTGTTAAGACAGGCTACGTTTGTTATGATACACCTCACCGAACGCTACGCTGATCAAAATCGACTTGAATACGGACCTTTTTACTACAGATGAACATTCATACATTTTTCATATCGTGTATGTAGCAAAACATTGGTCGCAAACTTAACTGGGGAGACAGACAAGGGATTTTGAACTTTAATTGGTTGTGTTAAGGGTTGTTGGTTATAAAGTTATGTTTGTTTGTCTGTTTGATCGCAATTAAAGCGCAGAAACGTTGATCATTAGTGCGCACGGCAATATTCCACGCCGGTTCTTGTAGGATGGTACACTTGCGATATTTACGAAGTTATACATTATACCCGTGCCCTTATAATGTGATATTTTGATTGGTATTTTGATGAGACGACATTGGAATGTTTTATTTGAGTTTTCTTTTTGGTTTTGGATTTACTTTTATTGGTTGCGTTTTATTATTAAATCTATTTGCTATGACAAGCTCTATACTAGTTCATTCATTATATTTATGGTGCAGAACATAGACATAGCAAAGTTTTTTATGTGTTTGTAAGGATAAAATATATACATTTTAAGACCTAGAATATAACTCCTCATTTACATTTTTTTTCAGCCGTAAAATGCCTTTTTTAACCGACTTTAAAAAAAGGAGGAGGTTCTCAATTCGGATGTTTGTATGTTTTTTTTTTTTTTTTTTTTATGTTTGTTCGCGCATAACTCCGTTGCTTTCCAACCGATTTGAAATATTTTTTCTTTGTTGGAAAGGGTATACTTCCCAAATGGTCCCATAGTCACCAAGTCGGGATCTGATGATGGAATCTTGGCGAAATCGAGGGAACTCTTCAAATTTTATAGGAAAACGTATAGCGATTTTGGTATTTTCTACAACAAGTGAAGCGTTTACGTTCAATAAGAACCATTCTACTATCAGATCTGATGATGAAGCCAAGATGACCTCGTGAATGTAGCGGGAATTCGTTGGATGTGAGATGCGTGGCACTGGATTTCGTTTGATGGAAATTATCATGAGGATGATGAAAGGGTGCCAGCTGAAGGCCTACCAATATTATCTAAGATTAAAAACATGTCACTAAAAATAAACTTTTTAACTTCAACCCGGGCCTAACAAAGGCTTCTTATTTATTTACATCCATAAGTAGGGTAATAGCAATTAAATTGGGAAAATAGCAGGAAAAAGGAGAAGAAGTAGAGTAATAACACAATTTCTTTTCAGGGTCACACCAAAAAACTACACTGCGAGCCAAACTTTGACCTTCAGAAGAACAACTTCAGACTCGAGACAACGCGCCTACGAGTCGCCTTTAAACAATAAACAATACTCAAGTACAAAAATACACGAATATCCAAAATATTTCCCGATTTCTCCAAGTAATGTTTGGTATCGGTTTTTGTCTATTCCCAGGTCATTCCCACACTGCCACTGTCCATGTTTAAGGCTTTACTGAAGACAATCGATTGTGACTTTTTCTAACACACCCAAGTAAGTAAAATACCTTGGGACGTCAGCCCTACTATTGGGAGAGGGATAAATCTCGATAGCGTTTGTTAAAGTTAGTGTGAGTTGTTGAAATATAAAATGTATGGTTAAAAGGTTTGAAGGAATTAAACAGTAACGTAACTTTAATTATGTAGTAAAAATATAGAAGACTAGAATTAACTTTATCTAAGATCTTAATAAGCGTCGGAAGCTTAACTTACTTAAAAGCTCAATGGAAATCTTCACATTTCACTATACAAAATGTAATTCTTTATCTTTTTAACGTTTCCATTGATTACGACGACTAAATAACAATTATGTATACATTATCCTTCGTTTTTTAATCAAGCTATTTATTCATATTACTTGAATACTACAAATATCAATAAAAGCATCGCGTTCCCGTAGTAGCGTGGCCGGCGCGTCGGTCATTCCACCGCGGCCATCGCCAATCATATCTCGATATTTATGAGTCCGAATTCACAAGAAGCGAAAAAATTTCGTCGACAATACAACTGTTCTTTTTATAGCTTCTTCCCGTCTCGCATTTTTCTGGCAAAACTGATTGTTTACCGGAAAAAATTACGCCTGTTAGCCGAAACGTAGGGTATAAATAAAAGATGCGAATGAAGAATTTTGATTCGGTACTTTTTGTACCGTGAATACCGATTGTGAAGCTAAACTGTAAAAACTGAGCAGTGTACGATTGAGAAGGGAACTTGGTGTTAAGTGTGGCTCTACAGATTTATATAAGCCCGTTTACACGACGCGATTTGAGCCTTTGAACGATTTGAACTCGTGTTTGTTTTGATATTTGATAGGGATTCTTTCTCATGCATGATATCTTTTAGAGAGTCTGTCTATGTTTAAGACACATGCTGACGTGTTTAATAACAATGTGTAAATGATATTTATTTAATTAATTTCAGTATTAAAACCGTTAAACTCACGCTTCTGCCTTTAAGTGTACATCGCTTCAAATGGAGTGGCCCTTTGAAGCGAATTTAAGAGTCCACTCGAACAAAGAAATAAAAAAAATATTGCGCCATATTACTACCAGCAATAACCCTTCGTTTATAGTAAACATCGCCGTAAACTCGATAACATAATTACAAAAACGTTATTGTAACAATCAACTAAATCGTATTTCCGGAACCAATCCGTGCGGTGTAAAGCGGCTTCGTGCCGAATGGTAACTTGTGAAATTCAAAGTGTTTTAATAAGCGGTAAATTTATTTATACAGATCTCTTTATAAGGCAGAGTTAATAGCGAAAAACAAAACAAGGTTCGCGAGTTATGGGAATAAGTGTAGCTCTGTGGTCTCATGATATCCTGGTAGTTAATGCGAATGAAACGTAAGCGGTGGTCAATTGTTTGAGAATGTAAGAATTTGTAAGTCAAACATGTTGTCCTAATACTTATCAAAAGCAAATGATAAGATGTTTTGGTATAAGAAAATGAATTCAAGGATAAAGAAAGATAAGTTGTCTAAGCTGTTTGTTGGCTTGGGTTGTGGCGGTGATAGGTGCTGTTACATTAGTCTTTGTTTATATTTTTATGCAAATAAGAGAGTCAGTTGTGCTCGCGTGTTTATTCAAATCATTTTAGTTGACGACTTCAAAATTCGGTCTGATCTAACCATTAAAATTATGTATAAACTACATCGTATTTCATTTGCGTTGGTACGATTTGTAACTGAAAACCAAAAGGAGAACTTATTGGCAATATTTGCCACATAGAAAGAAGTACATTCCAAAATCTACAAACTTTAAATAATCTATGATAAAAGATTTCCTACAATTATTCCATCTCATGTAGGTAACAAGAATGGATTACATAATAAAAAAGACTCACAAACATCCTAATGTGGCCATATACAAAAAAGAAAATAAAGCGAAGAATTAGAAAAAGAACTATGCGCTGCAAATTATGGTCAATGTGAAACATAATTCAAAATTAGAACGAACCTGTTCTAATTTTGAGCGGTGCGAAATTGTTACAGCGCCCGTAACATGGCACGCGTTGGCATGGTAGCAATTTGTGAAACATTACGAAATGTATCGAAATTTTATGGCTTCATTCATTTGTAGTGATGAGATGTCTTCATGAAAATTGGTCAAATGCAGTATTTTCAAAATTTTGGTCGCCATTATTTCTTATTAATTTATTTACTTCTTGTTTTCTTTGGATCCAAGAATAATTATTTGCGTCTTGGCTACGTATTAACTGTTTGACGTGATGAAACTTTAAAAAAGGAACTGAATTATTGAATAAATCATCAGCTCCTAACACGAAACCATCTGTTCTAAGATAATCAAATCTAACCAGAAAGTGTGAACAGATTAATAGCATCTATTATTTTAATTTCAGAACACCGATGTTCGAAATTCGAAGACAGAAGTCGACCAATCGCATGCGTTTAATGGGCGCGCGCCTGTCGCGTGCGCACGCCTCAGCCGCGGGCGCGAGTGTTGCCAACTTAAAAATTATCAACTAATCATACAGGGTGGTCACCCGGACCGATGTTTTTTTCCCCATATTTAATTGCTTCTTTAGAATAATTTAGCCTTAAACGCTTGTTTCTGCTCCCTCCGAGATATTTTGAAATTATTTCCTGAGATCTAATAATGTGGATGGTAATTTTGTTAACATTTTTGGGTGCGTTTTCTTTAATGAGTACAGGTGATACGTGACTGTAGTCGCTAAAATTGGCGACGGACTGAAGTAGTGTACATTTGAACATCAGAATAGCCAAAACGTAGAAGGTGCTTTCAAAATGCTTGCTGAACCCTCATTTATGGAAGGCTCTTTTACCTAGCACTAACTAGAAAAATTGCGCTTCATCAGTTTAAAGATTCGTTATGCCATATAATGTTATCTTTTCTAAAGATCTTTGAAGTAGCTAGAGTTTATATAAATAAAGAATCCCAAAAAAAACATTTTACCCCGAGCCATATCATTGCATAATTTAAATCTTTAACAAATCATTATAATATTTATAATGAATTTACCGATAAATATAGCACAAAACACTTCATTTTCCATCCAAAATCTCCATCCCCATTATCGTAAAGACCTCTAATAATCGATTACAAAATGAAAATCGATATAATGATATAAGCAAACAGGGTACATGTAAGCGCGTTAAACAAATCACCTCTCGTTGAATCGAATAATGATGCGATGTCCCGAGTACTCGATTATGTCAAACTTAATACAATTTTGTTGAAATTATTATGCCTTGGGGTTATCGATTGCGGATGGTGTATAATATCGATGAGCTTCATGATCGATTATTGCTACGTTAGTGAAGGAGAGTGTTTGTTTTAGTTTTTTAGGATTTGAATTAGCTTCGTTATTAATAAGGAATATGAATGATGGCTTTGGATGTTTATTTTGAATTTTGATACTCAGTTGAATTTTATGTCATGATTGCGTATTCATCGTTTTGAAACGTAATTAACTGAAGGAAATAAAATGTTATGTAGAAGTGAAAGAAAAAGTTACTTAATACATATAGGGAATAAAAACTTTATAACAAAAAATATAAACCGCCGAAAAAACTGAAAAGCAAAAAATAACAAACCTTTTTTTATTTAATCTTAATAACTAAGTTCTTAAACTAATGTAAGTATACCTAAGTAATTTTGAATCGGCGCCAAACAGGCAAATTAATTAATTACATATACTTACGTAAAGCTTGATGCGCGGCGGTACAATACAGTCTCTATAATATTTATCTCCTACCAATAATATGTAATGTAATCTATGTTGTTTTGCACCAATTATTAGGATTGATCAGAGAAAATGCCACAGTAGCAACAGTTGCAATGACGGTTGATAGTTTTTTTTGTCGGTTAAAAAGGGCTTTTAAATGAATTCTATAGCTTATTAATTAGACGTTGACTGACTACAAAAAACCAATCACATGAAGTTTTTTTTTTATAAAATTCTGGGCTAAAGACATGTCTTGCCACGCAGTTAGCGCCACGCGTCCAACAACTTTTGTGTCCGTACACTGATTTTGGTTTGGAATGGTTATTCTCATAAATATAAATAAATGTGGCTGTATGATGCGGTTGCAGTTTTTTGCTTAGAATCAAATATCGCTCAGATTTTGTGGTCGCGAACAAAACATGATTGATTGAAACTTGCGTTGCTTGTTTACTTTCGTACCCTTTATAGCTTTCATAAACCTGACTGCTGATTGAAAATAACTTTTACCTTATGTTTATCATAAGGTAAAGCTATTTCGATATCTTTTAAACTTAAAAACTATGTGTATTGTTTTTTAGGTTCTTTTTTATTGGAAAAGAAAATAACGAGGAAATTACCAACAGAAAATGGTTCCATGTACCCAAATTTGACACCTAAGTAGGTACGTATTATATATTTTTTAATAGTTTAAGGCTACAAATCTAAACTTATCTATTTATTTGAGTGTTATTATTTAACACTAATAAAATCACGATATATTTAAATAAATCAAATTAATATTATAGTTAAACGCCAACAAATTCCGTTTCAATTACCAGCCACACGACCACGATTCTCAAATTAATTGCATCGCCACACAATATGATACTATACTACTAATCTTTGTTCACTTTTGACTTGTGTAATCTCTCTTGTAAAGAGTTTGTGTTTGAGGGTGTGAGACTTGATTCAAAGGGGAAGTGCCAAGAGCTTTAGATCATAATCGGTAGCAGTGGGAATGAGGGGTTTAAAGGGATTCTATTTCAAGTGGATAGGCTATAGTGATAGCTTTCGTATCGTGATTTTTGGAGATATTTTAGTCTTTTGAATACATGTAGTTATATTTTGTATTCCTTTAGATATACAATTGTAGTTGTTATTTATTTTTCTTCACAAAGAGTATTTATTTACAATTCAATACTTAAATCTAATACAAGAACAAACAAAGACTAAAATTAAATCTTATATAAATAAATAAAACTAACACGCGTCAAAAAACTCATCGTCATCCTTGTCAATGGCGGGAAACGTGCCCAGAAGGCTGGCAGCATTGCCACGTTGAATGGCTATGCCGATTCTCTGTGCAAGGAACAAACCAGCTCTCTGATCAGGAGTAGAGTCTACCAAACTTTTTGACAGTTCTTTAAAAAGATTTCGTGCACTCGGACCCCATGATCCGAGCGTTTCAACCCCAAACGGGTCGAAAATATAATTACCCATTAGGTTATTATACTTTCGCCGTTTAAGGGTCTCCGCAGCTCCAGCAGCAGCGCCAGGAGAGGCCGCCGAACTTAGAACGTGGGATGGCGCAAGGGTGTCGACGCACGTTGCGTCCCACACCAAAGGCCGACCCAATTTCAAAGGCAACAATGACATACCGTCAGGTCTCCTACCATCGCTGCGCGCCGCACCAGACCATTGGGTTCCAAAACAGCTGGTACACCGGCAGTGACAAGAGCACGACGAATAATGTCATATCTTATGCGTCGTTTGGACTGCATATAAAGGACTATATAAACTTCCTAAGTTGAGAACCTTCCCTCTTTAATGAAGTCGGTAAAAAATGTTAGTCAAATAAGTCGTCTTAGTACAATCATTTGTATTTATGATTGTAAGACGAAAAAGGACAACTAGCAAGTAGTGGTACTTTATTGTAAAAATTTGATCTGCCTGTTATAAATAACTACAAAAATATGTAGCATGTGTTTAATAGTTAATCCTGCACACGTACTCAACGTTGTCTTATATTATTCCCATTTTACATTCGCATTGACTAAGCGTATGTTAAATTATTTGTTCCCAAAAACTATGAGCACAAATCAAACTACATGTCACCCTCAAGCTCCCAGCAAGTGGACCAGAAAATCCGCTGACTTTCACACGCGCGTCACTTGTTATCACTTGTATGTTCGTATGTTTGTATGTCTGTCACGCGCGACAGTGGGCGGGATGACATTGCTACTGTATTTATTTAGATAAACACTTATAGGGTGTGTTCTTTATTGGATTGGAAACTAGTCTTTTTAAGGATAAAAACTCTTTGCTGATTCTGTGGCTAGCGTTGGTCAGTACTGACTGTACCTTATTAATTAATTGGTGATTTTATTGAAACTTTATTTGATACTTAGATGTTTTTGATCGACTATTTAAGATTATTTATATTCGACGCGATCTCATACGACATTGCCTAGTTAAGTATGTGACACCTAAATATCTCTTATTAACAGTACGGTTACTTGGGAAAAGGTCAATGAACCGTAACCAAGGTAACACCTACAACATACTAAACTAAATAATCTATGATGCCATTATTAATTATTAAAAATTATCATACATTTCCAACTTATTCATACACAAACAATTACCATCTATTATAAAACCCATAGAACATGCATTTAATATTTCATAAATATAAGACCACACACAGTTAAAACAAATCAGGTATTTCATGAAGATGCCTAATTTAGTGAGTCATGTAAATGTGTCGCTATAATCGTAAGTCGCGTCGACATGTGTCGAGGTGCGCGGGCGCAGGTGCGGCGCGTGCGCCGACCACTGGGTGAGCTTTGGGCGTTGTGATAACTGACCATTTTTTATGTTATTAAGAGTGCTTTTAGTTGATGTTATGTTGCATGATTAAAGGTTTTTTTTTTGACGTTATTGGGACTTAAAGAATTATGTATCAATTAATTTAGAAATCAAGTGTGTTCAATGAGAGAAATTAGTATAATGATTTTTGTCTAGTATAATTGAGTCAATGCAAATATTTATATTTTAATAATACATCTATAAGAAGGTATCACATCTTTTTTACAGTCATGTATTAAGTACATAGATTACATACTTACTTAGAAAATAACATTGTGTTGTAACAAAAATATCTCCAAATAAGATATTTATATTTTATAACGACAAAGGAAAGAAAGACAAGAGGAATAAGGACATTCATCAATTTTATGAATATGTATCAAAACCATAATTGAACGACGAGTGCTTATAAACAGCGTCCATTACCTTCCTGTAATCCGCGGAGGTGCGCCGGCGCAGGTGTTGCGCGTGCGCTGCGTGATGTGCGGTGGCTGGACTTTGTTTCCGGGGTCCTTGGAGATAAAGGTAATGTATCTTGTCTTGAAAGATGATTATTTTCTTTTGTGCTGTAGATGTCGAAGGCTATACTAAAATATGCATTATACTTTTAGAAGTATGCAAATATATTTAAATGTAATCGAGAGAATTTATTATAATTTCGTTTCTGGCTCTATTGTGTTTCCAAGCTCTATAGAAAAATGTTATAATCCTATCATTATGCTTTAAATAATTACACATATTTTTTTTACCTGATTAATATTTAATGAAATGAATACAGATTTCTTTGTAGCGCAAAAATATTTAGAGCTTAGGTATAGTACAACAAATAGCAGATTGATTGCAATTTTTATCATAATGATATATTTTTTGTTATCTAGAACACTTTACAACTCAAATAAATAAAATCGAAATACATACAAAAAAAAACTGATTTTCGCGAGAGACGAGTGACGAGAGCGAGCGCGCCACAGAGCGTCACGTCCGTTCACGGCGAGCGTCGAGCAGAGAGTCGTCAACTGATTTTCGCACAAGATACCAGCAACATTGTACAGTACAAACTTTTTAGTACTTAGAACTCTAATGAATAGGGTAGATGACTAGGTATGAAAAGTCAAAATTTATTTAGTCCGCCATTTAGATAATCAAAATATAATAGACACATATTTTTCCTTTTCTCAAATAAATTAGAAAATACGAAGATAAACCGCTGTAAAGTTCAGGAGTGGGGGCTTGTGACGTCACGGCTAGGTACAATTTGTACTCAAACGTGACGTCACGCTAGAATTGTACTCGCTGTATCTTCGTAATTCTTTGTTTACGGGACTAAACAAAAAATACGTGTCTAATATTTTTTTCTTATCTAAAAGATGGACATAAAAATAAAAATTAGTCATCATCCCTATTCATACTGAACCAAAAGTATACTATGTCTGAATATAAGAATCCAGTTCGGCCATCTTTTTCAGTGTTTGGTGCGACCGGCGCGCGGCGTGCCTACGCGTTGGTTCGCAATCACAATTATTGCCACTAATGAGACACTTTAACTTTTCTTAAGTACTTAACAGCTTTTTATTATAAGAAATTTGAAAAACTCGAGTTCCTTATGAGAAGTTTTCGGTGTATTGTTACTGAGACAATAAATTGTTGGTATGGTTTTGATTTCTGGAACGATGTTGATGTTGAAGTGTGTTGGTTGTGGCAAGATGACCTGATGTGTATGATGTGATGTATGTATGTATTTTAATTGAATAATTACAACATGTGAGTAACTGGTAATCTTTTGACTTAGTAGCGAAAAGACTTACCTAAAAGTTTTTGTCAAAATATTTGAACTTGAATTATTTGTCAATATCCTATGTGGTGTTGAGTATGTTATCGTGTATTTTGGATTATGTACTATGTATGTAAATTGGATATCGATTATTAAATTAACCCATTTTGAGCAAACATTTTGTAAACTGACTCTATACTAAGAGTACTTTTCACCCCTTTTGGATAGATATACCCTTTCGGTAACACCCTGTATTTATATTATGTTTTTCGTTGACAAATTTTTACATATTGCTTAAATAAGCTTTTTAAATACTTCCCTAAATAGATCTGATGAAAGTTTCTTATTTCGCCTTTGCAGACTTTTCTTGTACATTAAACAAAGTCCTTAAATCTCTAAAAAGGCATTCTTCAATTAATTGTTTTTATACTAAATTAATATAGATGTACAATCCCTCGTCAAATGTATCGGTAATTTGTGTGGCGCGGCTAAAATTGCTTAGTGTTCGTCCACTAATTGCGACGGCGTCGGTCGCCACTAATTCCATAATTTGATGTAATAGTGTCTCATAAATACTTGTTTGGTGGTAAACCTGTTCGTGTGCACATGTAGTGGAGTTATGTTTTGAAGAATCAGAGAGTAAGATTAAGTTGGTTTATAAACAGTTTCAATGAAAAAACATTTATGAGCTAACAGTGTCCCACAAAACAGTACAAACCGTTTAGTGTATACAGTCTGTAGTTTAGACATGAAAGTGGAAATAGCAGTAACAGGACATTATTGAATAATGCTTTAAGATGAAACGCTTGAAAAAAAATTGACGTAATTAATATTAATTTAAGAAAATCGTGCCATATCCTATTTAGTTCTTACATATGTTCAAATTTCTTTAATAATAAATCAAGTGATGAAACTATACATAGTAATATAATAGGTGTTAGAGATATGTTTTTCGTCGCAGAAAAAAGGCCAATTCAAGAGCACCCTAAACCGAAGAGCATATGTGAAGGGAATAATAAAAGTGGACGAAGCGAAGCAAGTGTATAAGAATCGTAGCAAGTCAAAAGAAGTAGTCTCTGCCTACCCCTACAAGGGAAAGAGATTTAAATGTATGTATGTATTTAGAACACGCATAAAAAGTCCTAACAATCTATTTAGAAAAACAAAATGTAATAACTTCTAATAAAAGCGACAGGGTGTATAAAAGACTAACATATGAACTTATTTCGTAATTTCCCGGTCGTAAATAAGTGCAATTCAAACTAATAGTACTTTAATAACTTAAATTATAATTAAGCTTTCTTCGATGCATAATAATGAGGTTTATATTAATTGAATTAAGCATTCAAATATACAAACTATTACCACCTGCTTGCTATTCTGTAATGGTATAATTTTTTTTATTAAAGTTTATTAGATTAGTAGAAAAAGGTTTATGTATTAGTTTTGCAGTATTTTAACGAGTTTGTTAGAAATGGTTCTGGAAGTTTATAAATAGTTTTCATTAACTTATTGAGTATATATTTAAGGTCAAATCTTGCAAGCTAAATTAGAAACACTTCCAGATAGGAGTTTCGTAGCAATGCAATAGTCCTTTAAGCTGTATGTCTATTCTGTAAATAATTTCGGTATCGAGCTTCACCTGAGTGACAATAAAGCTCACCTCAAAAGTGAACCCAATTGGCCTTGATTTAGAATTCAAATTCGAGAATACGTATTTGACATCTCACCGCGGATTCCGCTGTCGAGACGTGAAAATAATTTTACAGAATAGCACTACTGGTCTGATAAGTGGAATCAGAAAGTGCCCATAGAAATCTTTAACAAAAGGACGGAAACTTTCTTACAACATGTGTGTACTATCCATACATACTATTCTGTTTTGCTAAGTTATTGACAAGACTTGGATTTGATTTTTACAAAGAAAGGTTGGTTCTGATAGTGCTGGTGCCCAGCCATGCGACAAGTAAAAGAGCTAGCTAAAAAAAAAATAACCCCACAATATTTGTTCTTGTAAGTGCCAACAGTAAATCATGTACCACTAGAGTTATTTTATCATAACTATTACTGTATATGACGTCATTTATCATTCGAGTCTACGAAAATACCACCATTAAATAGAACAGGTGTGTCTATAAATTGATTATATTGTTTGCAAAAAATGGCAATATCTATCATGATAATTAAACGCGACATGTATGTGTGAAACAGAAAGTAGGTACAGCGGGTAATTTATTATCTTGCTGGTAGCATTAATCTTAATTCAATGTAACTAGGGTTGTCAAGCATTGTAATCTATTAGATATAAGTGACCTTCCAAGGTAGTGTAATATAATTTTATGTAAGTAAAAAAATAAGATTTTGTTGTATAATGAACTTGTGGAACAGGAAATGTATTTATTTTAGTCTAACGTAACCCTGTTACTGGATGTGCTAAGGAAGTGTTTAGTAGTAGGTACTTTGTAAGAAACTCTCATTTAATCAATAATGCATCTGATGAAACAAAGCTAAACCACACCGAATAAATTTTACAGAACTGAGAACAGTATTAAACACATTATACCTTCACCATATCTGGATCTTTTTGATAATATTTGACGGGCCTGTTGGTCTAGTGGTTAATGACCCTGACTTCTATACCGGAGGTCGTGGGTTCGATTCCCGCCCAGGACAAATGTTGTGTGATGAGCATGATCATTTGTTCTGGTGTCTGGGCGTAATTTATCTATAAAATGTATGTATTTAGAAATATATAAGTAAGTTTATCAGTTGTCTGGTTACCATAACACAAGCTCTGCTTAGCTTGGGATCAGATAACCGTGTGTGAGTTGTCCCAGGATATTTATATATTTATTTATTTCTACACTTCTAGTTCATTTTAAAGCCCTTTTACACATTAAAATTTACGATAAATACAAAAAAGTACTACGTAAGAAAAAATATGTGTTCTTTTACTTGCTTGTCAACCCTGTTCGTCGCGCAGGCGCGTGGCAGTCGCATGCTCGCTTACTGCTGCTCACACTGTAATTTTGTTCGCGACTGTCCTGTTGTTGCACATATTTGCATATGAGCTCTGGGTGATGGTTTGATTTAAATTTCCTTTAAGTATTACTTAAAAACACTTAAATTAACATGTCTCTTTATTCTTTTGGATTTTTTATCATGGATGTTTTTAAATTTGGTGAAATATTTACATAAGGTTTTTCAAGTTTCAGTTTCTTTGTTATTTTAGGCTTTTGTTGTCATTTTTTTGTTTTAAAAATTCGTTATTCTGCACTTATTGTTTTACTATTAATTTTTATTAAAATCACATTATAAAATATCTACATAATATTTAAATTAACAATTATTACAATCGTCACAATTGTTTCGACAAAACACGCATACTACAACCTCTTTGACAACTTTTTGTCTTTCAAAGCACGAAGTCAATCAATCGCACTTATCCACAGCACCTTTGAATAAACAGAGCTTATCCAAACAGGTGCTTTCCACAATTTTAATTGGCTATTTAAATCTAACCAATCATATACCAATAAAACAAATATGCTAAATGTCTGGCAGAATACCGCAGTTATAAGCTTGCACTCGCTAAAAACGTCAAATTAAAATGTCTTAGAGGCTAATTTGACAGGTGGCTGTTGACAGATGATCTTCATATGTTTTTGTTTAGACTGCCGAATTGATTGCCGAGTATTCTTAATAAGGACGGATTTTAAAGCAAAAAGTACTGGTAAATTGGGCATTTTCTTGCAAGGAGTTTGAATAACGAGGTGCATGACGAAAAAATTATGGATTTTGTTTTGGAATCTGTCAATATGTAAACAATGAGCTGGGTGAGTATAATGTATGATTGATTCTCTTTTGTTTTCAGCATGGGTTATGTTAATTACATGTTATAGTAAGAAGATGACATCCACAAGAATTCAAAAAAATAATAACTGGAGATATTATTTAAAATGATACTGAAAATAGGTACCTAACAATACACTCTGGTTAGACAAATGTAAACCAACAAACATAATAATATTAACCGTACTAAATCCATAATTGATAACAGTAATTCCTTCTATAATTAATTGACTAACTGCCACCGTAGGTGCCACAGAAAAAAACATAATCGCAAAATAACAGCTTCTTAAAAAAAAGTAAAACCACTGTCTACTACCCCAAGAATTCCGAAATTACTTAAAAAAACGTTTTTGGGCCCTCAGGACATTAAAAGAGCATGTCTTTTCTATCAAAACTACGTAATTTATAATCAATTAGTGCGTTGAGTATCAAGGTGTGCGTCGCGTCTGTGCACGTTGATGCACGTTTTTGTCGCAGCACGTGCGTACTGAAAAAAAAAAACATGCATGGAAAAAATCTTAGTGCATTAACGGTTATAAGTAAAAAGGGCGCACTGTTTTATGGTAAGTTGTTGAGATTAGACTCGGAAGTAATTGTTTTTTTCTTTTGATTTTTTTGCTAGTTCTTTACACACAAGATTTTTTAAAATTTTGTTTGATTGATATATAGGTACATATTACCTCTATTACACCTCAGTGTAATAGAGGTAATATGTACCTCAAAATTTAGTGATCAATGTGATTAGCTGTAGATAGATGAGGCATAACCTTTCTAACTTCTAACAGTCGTATTAAAAAAACATGAGGCTTTTTCTAAAACCGAGGTAGCGGAGAATCATTAGTAGGTTCTTTTAATGGCCTTAATAAAATCAATGGCCAAGAGCATTCGATAGGGAATGAAATAGTGCTGCAAAATGTAAAAAACTATGTTACTAATGTACCAGTAGGTACTTTTCTAGAGAAATAAAACATTTAAGTGAAAATCGATACAGAATTAATAAATATAGAACACGAGTACCTATAATGTACTTAAACTTAATCAATATAACACAAAATTCATACTAACAGTCAATAAAAACAGCAAAATTAATCCATAACCTATAACAGAATATCATTGTTAATAGTTAATTAACAGCCTTTTTCTGTTCGAGCGTATCGTATGTAAATAAAAACACGTTTGGATGCTATCCCTACGTCACAATTTATCTATTTAGACACGCCTTTTTATGTAGTGTAGCGACAAAAACGGTTTCATCTCTTTCTTTCGTGTAGAGCTTTGATCACCCGTCTCGCTTCCGCGACCTAGTTGCAATGGTTTTGAATAAGGTCGTAAGTTGACAGTTTGTTTTTGTACTGTTTTCTTTGATAAAGAGGTTTGCTGTTTTTTTGCAAGTTGATATAGTGTTTGTTAACTGCTATGATAGTAGTAAAATCTAGTCACAACTATGAAGTTTACGTTTCTGTTACACATTTAAATAAAAGTATTTTGAACCTTGCTTAGAATCTTGAAAAATTGTATATCTCTTATATAGGTAGGAAAAGTATATTTTTTTACCCTGATATAACTTCGTGGTTTTTAAATAAAAACTCTGAAAAATACATACCTAATTGCTTTGTAAAGTTTAAAAATCCATTCTGTGAAAAAGCTTACCGCCATTGAAGTTAAAACATAAAACCGCAAAAAATATAGAGGGGTGACAGTTAACATCGTAATCAGTACATCATTTATTACCTCCAAAACATCTGCATTTTAAACTGAGACGTTCTCAAGAATAACTCATTTAGTGCAAGACTGAGTAACGCCCGCGGCGATGCTTGTGAACTTGGTTGACATGCAAAAAGCTGTGTGTTCGCAAGTTGGGGTTGAATTTTTCTGAAGCTGAAAACATGCTGACATGTTTTCTTTACATATGACAATGTTGATACAAATTATGGAATGTATGTGCAAAGATTTTGGTGTGTGAAACCTAACTATTGTTTTAGCCAGGTTTCCTTATGGTCTCGCATCTCTTTATTGTATAAAACATGCAACATTTACTTGAAAGATTTGGGGTCGGCTTAAAACAGATGAAGAAGTCGATATGTCAAATACTGTCCTGATTTTTCAATTAGCTATAGGCTAGTGAACGACCAATCGATTCGGCTATAATTATGGTTGATGTTTTTTTTTACGACGACACAAAAAAAGATGTTGACTAGTTTACATTTAAAAATCCTTATCACTTTTTAATGTACCAGATACATGATTTAAATAATTAAGAACAATCTGTTTGACAGTCACAGGTATTATAATAATACCTAAAACTGTCTAATAATACTAAAATGAGTAATATAATTGAGTTGCGAAAAGAAAGTTGTTGTAATGGCTATGTTTTCTTGTCATTTCTGTGTAATTGCTACCTGAAGACGGAAGGCAGATGTATGTGACTACGTTCAAATTTTACGTGCTCTGCTGGGTAGAACACTGTGGGTAGGGACTTGGGACACTATGGCTTTGGGTGCTATAACGCCAGGTTACACGAACAATTGATTTGTGTATTTAATTTTTATAACCTACGAAATGTTTGATTAGTACCTAACAAGCATAACATAACATACCATCACGCCTGTATCCCCGAAGGGTTAGACAGTTCGCCGGTATGTTTAGGTCTCATGTAATAGGGGGCGAGCCTATTGCCACTAACCGGGCACAAATCCAAACTCCGACCTGCTACTGACAATTTCATAGAAAAACCCAATAACACCTTGGTCGACTTGGGAACGAACCCAAGACCTCTAGCGTAGCAGTCGCGCTTAGCACCACAAGGCCAACGAGGCAGTTTTATATTACCCAACAAGCAATAAGGTTTATATGCAGAAAGGCAAGGAAATTCTAAAATTCTTACAATCTTAACTTAAAATAGGTTGTTTTTAAGACAAAGTTAGGTAACGGAAACCTAATTATTTTCCTTTTATTTAAGGGCTTTTCATTTACCCGTCAAAACGTTAGCGAGCTTTTGACGAGTATCAAGCACGAATAGTCTAATAAAGAAAACAAAGAATCGTTTAATTAAAATATCCTCAACATAGGCACTGCAAACCAGACATACCTAATACAAAAGCCCAAAATCACCCAAGTCCATAGTGTGTGTATCACCTGTGCAATGTCCAGTAATTCCCCTATAATTTGAGGGTGGCCACAAACGCAGATTGTTCCCGAGATAGAGCGACGCATCCGTACACATTGGTGCACTAATTGTCGCCACCTGGAAAACTTACCTTTATTACCTGAGTTACGTGTGTGAGTATTAAACAATTGTGGTCACTTTTAGCTTAAATTTTTAAGAAGCGCTATCGTGTTGCCAGTGAAAGCTTTTATAATTAATGTTTTACGTGAATCTAGAACTGAAATAAATTGCAGATTATTTTTAGATGTGACGCGAATCAGATCATTAGATACATACTTCTTCTAAGCTTATCTAAATAAATAATTGTATTTTTCCTTGGACATCGTTACATTTAGTTAAACTAAATATTACTACACAAAGCTAAACGATTGTACGATATAATAATCATATATATTTTTTTAATGTTTATCTAAGTGTTTGTAATAAAAGGATTATAAAATAATAAAATAACTTAAGCTTATGTTGCAAGTAAGAGTTCATACTACTTAGATCCTATTCCAGTAAAGTAATACAATAAAAATTGGATGCTTTTGCCAAAATATTAGCACCCAAGCTTTGCACTTTCCACGGTCCATATAAATCCCTATATCAAATATAGTTAATATATTGTACGGTAATTACCGTCCACTATTTACCGGGCGCACAATATACCGAGACGCGCATTAGACGAGACAAACGCGCTTCAAGCGTGTTTAAATACCGTGACGTTTGTCGCTATGTCCTGTCATATGGGTGGATTGAGGTATGAGAGGAAGCGATAATAGTTATCCTGGTACCTACTATACACACGTATAGTATAGGAAATTGAAAATTCGATAAATAAACACCTGTAATTGGAAACACCACCGAATTCTCATCCGGGTGTGCAAGGACTTCAAAACATTCAGCGTTTTCGGTAATGCGGGTAATGATTTGAAATACATTTTTCTATTATTAAATGCCTTTAAAATATAAGCTTACAAATCGATGTAAGTGATTCTGGATGTTTAAGACGAAAATGCAATACTTAAAAGGCAAAGCACTAACGAAGTTCAAAGTCCGGTGAAGCAGTCAAAGCCTGCGCTCAGGCTAACTGCAAAGATCTTATTAATCTTAAATTATTATTTACTCAAAAAAACTAACGAAGTTCTTATTAGGACTACGTTAGATCCTTTTACCTAGTCACATACCTTAAAAATGTTTAAGACCAGTCCATCAAAAACAATACAACATAGAGAGCTTTTTATTCTTTTAAGTTACCTTCAGAACTGTAATATCTTACAACTTACGGCAACATATAAAACCAGACAGACGGATGTGTCGCATGACGGCCGGTTAGAGTTCGCGCTCGATAAATAATGTAACGCCACTCATGATACCTATGGGAAATATAACATGCGAAAAAAAGAACAGCCATTTATTTATTGTAAAAAAAAAACACGTTTCCACGCACTCTGCAGATACGCTAGGACGCTAGCTTGTAAACTAAATAAAAAATATATATTTCTAAATGTAGAGTCAATTTAAATAAAAACATGTATAGGTATTAGGTATTTTAATATGCTTTTTGTCTCTAACACACAGCTGGCCAATACCTTTTATACACAAAGCTTTAAGCATTAAAAAAAACATAATATTACCTATATGGTTTTGGAAAAATGTACTTCTGTAGACATGATTGTATTGATCTCTTCTAATGTAATTTCTTTTTTTTAATCTAATCGTTCTGTTCATCATCATCTCCCGAGCCTTTTCCCCAACTATGTTGGGGTCGGCTACCAGTCTTACCGGATTCAGCTGAATACCGTATTTTACATGGAGCGACTGCCTATCTGACCTCCATAACCCATTTAACTGGGAACACAGTATCCTATAGTAAGACTGGTTGTCAGAATTGACTTAACGACTGCCAAAGATTATAGTATGACAGTCGGGATCTACGGCTTAACGTGCTATCCGAAACACGGAGGGGTCTCGGTATGTTATAAATGGTCACCCATCCACGGAGCAACCGCGGCGAGCGCGGCTTAACCTGTATTATCGGTCAAGCCGTACGGCTTACACTTAGCCACGAGCCCCTCATGGTACGTTCTGTTCATTAACACATAAATAGTCTAGCAATAACACAAAACCAATAAGTTTCTGTTTAATATCAAAACGTATTTCTAAGATCATTATCATTTGACATCAGCATAAAATATCTAATGACCATGCTACCGAGCAATGTGATTTGTTTTAATGACTTTCTGATGGTAAGTACATTACAGTCTACTTTCTATATGATTTCTTTAAATACAATATCTTGTAATATGTTTGATAAGCTTGTAGTATAAGGCAAACAAAAGAAAATAACTTAATGATCCCTTTGGCCATTTAGTTATTTTCTTTTGTTCAGATAGTAGACAAAGTCCTATACTACCAGAATCCGTGATTTTTATTTTAATCTAGCCACAAAACTGTACTACGAATTTCTATAATATATCATTAAGTAATTTTTGCCTGAAGAGATAAAAACATTTATTAATATTTATAATTTTAAGAGCGTTATAACATAAATATGGACGACCTGATTTTTTTATCAACATATTCAAAAAATATATATTTTATCACGAAAACGAACCTACAATACTATTATCTATCGCATTCATATTTCTTAACAAAAATATCATGAGCATAACTACAACGAACTTAGTTATAAGCTCGTCTCGAACCTACACATGTATATGCAGCATTATCTATTTAACAGTCTTTGGCTCTCCGCCCCGAGAATACCAGACACATTCACTCACCATCCCTAAAACCAAACCAAAAGACTTTAAAACTAGTGGGGTAGGGTTCAAAATCGTTTGCACTATCTTATTAATCCGTTACAAACGTCGTCTGGTTAACAAAGAGCTGTGAATACCGAACGTTTTCGTCTGTAGAGTCTTGTTACAGTTCAGGGTTGAGAGGCGGGGTGGGTCAAGTGAAACTGGTCTTTCTAGTAGGTATGAGGGAAGTGTGAAGAAGCTAAGAGGTGTATCCCCTCCGGTCCGGTCGCGGTGGGCGGGGCCGGGACACGGTCGCTCCGTTACAAGCGCTCCACGCATCGCGCCGAGCTTACGCGTGAAGCACGACCGAGCGCGCGCACGGTACTGCGCTTCAACTGTTTTTTCGAGTGTCCCAAATTTGAATTTTGAATTTCGAATCTTGAATTTTTTTGTGGTTGAAACTTTTTGCTAGTATTGGACTTTTTTGGTTTTAAGTGTAATTTATGATAATGGACTTGTTTATGTTTTAATTAGAAGAATTGAAACTGTTTTTTTCGTGTGAGAAGGTGAGTTATGTGTTTTGATATTTATTTTCTTAAGAAGTGCTTTTTTAGATTTATCTAAACAGTGACCGAATTTATAAGTTACATTGTTTAATAAATGCTATTTTTAACAGTTATAGTGAATATACTTTTCTTTATACATCTAATGCTAAGGTTACCTTTTTGTAGACAATGCGATTCACAACCTAAGCCTTTTTAAGATTCTGTTCATCGTCAAGAAAAGACATCAACGCGCGCTCTTCAAATAGATACAAGATTTTATCTTCTTCATAAGAATAGTAAAATTAGTGTTTATTTTCTCTAGCAAACTTAATATAATACTTATTGTAGTAGAAATTATGTTTCTATTCAGAACTTATAAGAATCTCTTATCATTATTAAATATTGATTAACTCAAAAAGCTATCTTCCAGGTATTATCATATCAATACAGGTTGTAGTTATACGATACGATTGTATTAACTTGCAAATATCTCGTGGGCAAAATAATAAACTTTTATGGATAAAGTTCGTGAACTGTTTTCGGACATAGATAACTAATCGGATCATTTAAATCAGTAAATATATGTCCATTGTCCAATTATAATTTTATTTGTATGACCTTTCCGATAATTGTAATACCCATATTATCTGTTTTATAGTCATTTTCAGCAATTGAAATGCTACAAGACTTTTAAAATGTGGCTTCCGCACATCTTCATATGAGAATCCTTGTAAACGCGAGTCCTAATAACAACACTAATTTCAGTTATGTACAAATTAAATAAATAGGGGAATATTCATTTTAAGGTAAAAAATTAGCTACCACGTTTCTTTGCTATGTTTTAAATGTTATCTTAATGTTTTTAATCATTTTCTGAAGTTTACCATTGTAGGGATTGTAAAACATAGTGTCAAAAGTTCATTATAATAATAATCACAAATTTTTATTTGTTGAAAGGTAACAGTACCTACTGTAATATCGCTTGTTTTCTAATTGAGGGCTAATAATTAGAAGGCGGAACATTTCGTGCCCGTACATACTTTTTATATACATGCCTTTATAACTTCAATACTCAATATATAAAAATGAATCCCTATTTCCCTTGGTCACGGCATCATGCTTGTATGGCTGTAACATTATTTTTAATCAAACCTTAACTTTTTTAATGTAACCTGACGTTTGACATAGTATTGACAGAATTCAATATTCATAGTTAAGACAGGACAACGTCTGTCGGGTCAGCTAGTACTCAATATTTATTGCTTCCATAATGTACATTTTAACAGTTGGTAGGTTAGATATAGAAACAATTATGGACCCTGTTGGGCACAGCATATTTGTAGGAGAGAAATAAACTTCAGTAAATGCACGTTATTCTAAAGTGAAATCAAGAACCAAAAACACATAGTAACATGAGTAAACAATATTAACTTAGTAGCAACAAATAATAAACACACAAATTACACCCAAATAATAAGAACAAAAACGTTAAATACATAAAACTAAGTACCCAAATAACAATTAAACAAATAAATCTATTCGAATCACAGACCGTAGAACATACTTTTTTACAGACAGGCAGACAGACGGACATACATAATAACTACCGTCACGGTGTCAAACATCGTGGGACAGAAGTAACTAACTAATGATAGACAAGACTTGTGTTAGTTAATCTCTGTTCAACTAATGTAGGTGTAAAGAGCAAGCGGTTATGGGGTATTAAGTAGTATTATAATAGCTATTGTTTTATAGACGCAAAAAGCAATGTTAGCTAAATGTTTAATTTTTTTGTATATTGTAAATGCATTATAAACTAAATATAATTAGAACACAGGAAAAGTATTACATTTTCCAAAAGTCGATTTTCTGGTAAACGTTTTTACAAGCTATGTTGGTGTCGGCTTTCGGTCTTACCGGATAAACATAACATAACATACCATCACGCCTGTATCCCCGAAGGGTTAGGCAGAGGTGTACCAATGTACACCCACAGTTCGCCGGTATGTTTAGGTCCCATGTAATAGGGGGCGAGCCTATTGCCACTAACCGGGCACAAATCCAAACTCCGACCTGCCACTGAGAATTTCATAGAAAAACCCAATAACACCTAGGTCGAACCCAAGACCTTTAGCGTAGCAGTCCCGCTTAGAACCACTAAACCAACGAGGCAGTTTCAGCTGAATAATGTATTTTACATAAAGCAACTCCCTATCTGACTTCTTCAAACGATTTCACTGGGTTGCACAGTATTCCGTCGTAAGACTGGTTGGATAATTTACAATGGTTAATGAAACATTAAAAGAGTATGGTCTTTAATATTTTATAAGGAGAAAAGGACCAGTAAAAGAAAAAATAGTCCTTTGTTACCAAAACATAAAAAATATGGCCTTTTATCGTTAAATTTATAATCAAGCTACATTAAGTGCAAGAAGCTTATAAATATCAAAAACAATTATTACTAATCTTTCAATTATTAATTGTTAACCGTTACAATAAAAACCTAACTGTTTGCAATATAATTTCTGCGTAATAACTAAAAAAATAACTAAAATGTTAAACTAGCGATACCGATACATTCTCTCACAGTTCACACCACACTTCAAAGGCGCCGTTTGCTTTGATGTGGCCGCATCTTAATTCGCATTGGTTATACGCGAATCATTCAACTTTGCATGCTTTGATATCCCACAGAATGTTCCCACCGCCAAAGAAAACGTTGATAATTGCTCCTGTGTGAATGACTTTACTATCTACTTTAATATATAAAGTGTCCTCTAGGTGTCTGTTTGTTCGTCTCACATAATTATGAATTAAACATCAACATAGTGACCATTTATGTATCAAAGCTTCTCCTCTTTTTTGACGGCGGCTAAAGAGGCGCTTGTGAGTTTAAATAATATTTGGTCCTTTTGTACGAAATAATACGGTACGTTTTGGAGATACAACTATTATATCAGTAGACGGACACGGACATACAATCTAAACTAAATGATGTCCGATAATCACTCCCTATTAAATAGGACTTTTATGTTTTTTGCGAAATGGAATCCATATCTTCGGAATACATACGAAGAAAACTAAGAAATAAATTATAAACTCTTAATATTATAATACAATTAAATTTAAATAAGAATTAAACAGAATTAAGTGTTTTAAAAATAAAACTAGATTTTAAAATAATGACAAGTAGCGAGCAAACCCACAGCACGTTACTAGTTGTATTATAATTGAACATGTTACTTTTATTAAGTATTTACTGAGTTTTACGAGTGTCTCAGTCGTAAAAATCAACAGGGGATGGGCTAACCGTTTAGTTTGCTAGACGAACAGTAAATATTCTATGGAAATTGAAGTTCTTTATACATGTAGCTTTACAAAACATTTTTGCAATAATTATGATGTCAGGAAATACATTTTGTATCGTTTTTATTGGCAATAGATGTTAGAATGTTTACTGCTTAAGTAACTAATGCAATCATGAGGTAAGCTTTTTTTACTAAACATTTTTATTGTACTAATTGTAATGTGACAATGTATTTACATCCAGGACTTATTTATTAAGCTTAATGCTCAACAGAAAGAAAATTCTAATAATACTAACATTTATCATCATCATCATCTGCCTAGCCTTTTTCCCAAGCTATGTTGGGGTCGGCTACCAGTGTTACCGGATTCAGCTGAATACCGTATTTTACATGGAGCGACTGCCTATCTGACCTCCACCAACCATTTTACTGGGAAACAAAGTATCCCATAGTAAGACTGGTTGTCAGGAGTGACTTAACGACTGCCAAAGATGTACGTATGACAGTCGGGACCTACGGCTTAACGTGCTTTCCGAAACACGGAGGGGTCTCGGTATGTTATAAATGGTCACCCATCCACGAACCAACCGCGGCGAGCGCGGCTTATCCTGTATTATCGGTCAAACCGTACGGCTGACACTTAGCCTCTCATATACTAGACATTTATATAAACCAAAAACTCGAAACCTACGATCCGTAATCAAGTTCGCAAATAAATGGCCGACGCAGACGCGACGTGGTAGATTCTAGTTAGTTGTGTTTCATATATTTTATTAAACGAACCATTTATTATTACAAATTTTTCACTTACAGTCGGTTGAAAATTACTTTTCTAATAAAGAACAGTGGTATAAAACATTTTCCAGTTAAATAATAAATCTACTAAACTAAATACGGAGGCTAAAAGAACCTTAAAACGTAAACTTCAAATCATTTTCTTATTTCATTTCGTTTATTGTACGAATGCTTTTACAAATACTATTTAATTTAAATATTGCGTGTCTGCTACATGAGCCATGATCGTTCAAAAACAATTCGTTACTCAACCTTAAGGAAACGGTGACATAATTAAATACACAATTTGGAACATATGTCTAAATATTAACCTATTAAGAAAATCAACCCTTTATACAATTTTTAACCGGCTTCAAAAAGAGCAGGTTATCAATTCTACTATTTTTTTCTGTTTGTTACGCGATATCGCCGGCAATTGTGGATCAATTGCAAAAATATTTTTGTCGTCGTTAGGGTATAGAGGTATACCTATAGATTTAGTCCTAAATAAATATCTTAGAAGGCGGCTCCTTTTTATTATTGTTCCCGTACCTACTAAGTTTAGAGTAATTCTAAAGTTTTGCACTAAATTTAGGTTTACTAAATCGTGCTTCTGTAAGCTACTGTAATCAAGCGTGGTGTCGGCATGGTCGCGTGTGCTCCACACTTCTGACATAACGAGGCTGTAATCACAGGCTCGCACTTTTAGCACCCAATCTTCGCACTTTTGTACGCACCTCGCCCTGTAATTCGGCGCAATTAGCACCAAATGTGAGGTAAAACGCCTTAAATGATTCCTCGTCCATTGCCATTAAAGACGCCTTGGACCGAAATTTGAAGAAAGTAAGAGGAACGCCTCTAATTTACAAAGTTATTCCTGCAGACGCGAAAATAAATTTCCCTTTCAGTAACACGTCAAAGATTTTTTTTCACACGCAAATTTATCTTGGTATATATTTAGCTTGAGGCAACCGTCGGCTTTGCGTATGGTGTCAACTAACAGGTGATTGTCAAATTAGCTAAAATAGCGTCAAAATCACAGTGGAAAGGTGTTGGAAGTGATGTGTTAGGGCAAATTGCGAAACCCTGAAGCCTTTTATTACCCGTTGAAATTGCGTTCCTACTGCGAGTGTTAACCGACGCACTTAGGATGGTTGTGTTATTACTTTAACCCTAATTTGACTCTAATTTGCCAGATATGATGGTGGCAGACAGTTTACCATCTCAGACAAATTAATAGCACACCCAATTTAGACATTTACCTTTAACACGTATAAAGACTTGAAAATATTTAACTCTGCCACTAGCAATCATAATAGCAGTGATAATGCTGAATACCGATTTTTAATTTTAACATAATTTGAACAGGTGAATTTTGATATATGATGCTTCAAATTTATTGAATAATCTTTCTTTTAAAATGACCTAAAACTATGCCAACGTTACGGACTTTACTTGGACTTATGGATTACAATTATTTATGATAAGCTTTTATTTCTTGTTAAGGCAAACGTTTTTCAGTTATACGTATGCCGCCGGAAATGCATTACTTATTTGTGTTGGATGCAGTACGTTCTACTGCTATCTCCTCAACTTCAATGGTTATTTTTCCTCTTTTTTTTTTGTTAAAACCACTGAATACTAATATATTATACAGCGATTAGTCCAGAACATCAGTTTATAACCAGCCATGTACAAAGTCATTCAGCAGCAAAAAAAATAGACAAAAAAATATTCTTTACAAAAGTTATGCTCATTCATTACTAAAACCAAACTTAAACTAATAAACAGCATTAAGTATTAACTCTTACAAATGTCTTGACGTGTAGTTTAGTTTCTGTGTATTATGGATATCGTGACAACAAGCCATAACAGTAGCATGGTTCGGAGATCTACTGCAAGCCCACCGTGACGGTATAGGAAAATAATAAAAAAACTATATTAGTACGTTTTGTAATGCAATCATTGATACTAGTTAATTATATACACTGCGTGTTTTTTATGATGAATTAAGAGTTGATTAGTGGATAATAGGTAGTGGGTATCTAATTAATTTAATATCATAAATTGTCTTATGTGGTCAAGACTAATGTAATGTAATTTTTATGAGAATGTTTTTTAAGGTACTCTCTTATTAAAATCGAACGAAATCAGTTTGGAAACTATTACTTATTCTGTTAACTACATAGAATTAACTTATCCATTGTCATAATTAAATGCATAAATAACAACACATCTCTATGCAAGGCAGGGCAATTTTACATATTAGACGGCCAACAACGCAAAATGTTGGTAAACAGTCGAGAAATATTAATTTTCAAGCAATGGTCTAAGTTCAGTACTAACCAAATAAACTAGGCAGGTAAGAACAAGAAACAAATAATCTGACACAACAGATCTATTTCTTGATTTTCATATTAATTAAGAAAATTTGTAGCGAACGTAGGTTGTTGGAAATGTATATCAAAGATATTACTCCGGCAATAACTCATGAGACTACGTACAGTTAAGCGCAAAACGTTTACGGATGCATAAAAAAGATTTTTTTTTTAGTACATTAAAAACAGTTTCTTTTATTAAAAATGTATGTTATTTTGCGACTTATCCTATAAAACGGAATAGATACTCTCAGCATTGTGAGATAGTTCTCTACTTATCTAGTATAGAAACGGAATTAAAAGTAAACAAAAAGTAAATGGAAGTAGGCCTAAAGACTGCAGCAGATACAAAAACATTAGAAATACAGAGAGGTATATTAAGTGAGTGTGTTATTTCCCACATACTTCCCATTACTCCAATCAAAGCTCATCTCGTCACGAAACCAAAATCACGTAAAATTACAAATAATTTTACAATACCCCAAATATCAAAAAACAACCCGATTAATTTACAGCATATCAATTACAGATACGACACAGCTGTCAAACTAATCATTATTGCTCACTACACAAAATTCCTTTTTCCATTGTTTTCCCCAAAGAGGCTTAAGTGCCATTGTGATAAAATTGCACTGTCATTATAAGGAATCAATTGTGTCATTACTTTTAGGAGCCCGCAACCGAAATGCCGACATCCTCGTTCTCGCGCAGTTATTAAATAAATTAAGATCTTCGTTTTATTTTTGTACGTGATTGTATCTCGTTTAATTATCTTTATATTGTTATTGATTACGTGCGGTTGAGAATTTACTCCTGGATTTTTAAATATGGTGGTTTGTTTAATTGATTGAAGACAGAGTGCTTTGTCGGGACGCACTCAATTTGATGAAAATGACTACGTAAAAAATAAAACTAATTAGATTTTCTATACTCTAAACATGTAGCTACAAAAGCAGCATCGAAAAAACTACAGGATCTAAAATACCACAAATATATTTAACGAAACACATTTTGCTGATAACATCCTTCTTTCTGCGTTAAGGTTTAAATACTACATGAGGCTTACGAGACGAAGAATATTAAGAGAAACACAAAATACTTACACTGACGGATAGTTCATTTACTTCCACATTTATTGTAAAAATAAAATCTATCGTCAAATTATTTCTAATTTAATCACTAACTCGATAGTTACTTTACAGTTTCCAATACTACCTTACCTATAACCTACCGTTAGCTATATAATAGTTACGCAAGATATGACGAACTTGTATTCTGACCCCCCCTACTATGAAATCTAAAAGCAAGACTGCTGTTGTAGTGGAAGCGAAACGCCGCTACGCGCAGTGTAGTGCGCCGTCTCGCTCCCACAGTGGCAACTGTCCTGCTTTAAGAGCTCATGGTACTGGGGGTGGCTTTTAAAGCTCCGGTTTACAACTAACAAATTTCATATAATGCTGAACAATTACTTATTCTATTTATTGTGGCTTTCAAGTTATTGTTTCTAAATCAATTCTTAAGAAACAGACATAAAATAGCTTAAGAATTTTCATAGCTGTCATGTTTACGGCTGTTGTGTCAATTATAATGAATAGTAAAGTACGACATACTCATAACATAAGTAATGTACAACTTGAATCCAGGTAAAAAATCTTAAGATACTATTTAATTGAACGCGCTTAATTCTGGAACTACTGGTTTTTAATTTTAAATTGTACAGAGGACAGTACAATTTCACTGGTAGGCTCTAAAGCCTACTAGTGAGTCTAAGCTTTTTAACACTACCCTGCGATTCTTCAGACCCAAGTAAAATATTGTAGATGAAACCTTGGGCACACCTAGTATCATTCTAGGTATTGTTTATACCTATTCTAATCATGACCAAGTATAAACGTAAGCAATTCCTAAATTTGAAGACATAAACGGAACCCAAAACAGTAGTCGAAAAATCTTAGCCAAGTTCAATAAAAACAAATTGAAATGAGTTTTTGTTTAGCTACTGGCAAATCGGAATTGTGCTTGATTCCCATCTTGTTTATATAATTGGAGAGTAATGACGATAGCCGTAGGGCGACGGTGGCGACCGGGGCCTAAGAGACGCGGACGGTCCTAAAGGAGATTTTGGTCCTTTTTCACATTTCTGCTCAATGAGGCGAGGAAATGTTTTTGGGAATAGTGATTTTGGATATTATTTGTTGAAGTTAATTGCTCAGTTAATGTTGTTATCTCTTTTAGAAGTTTAGAAGTTGTTATCTGCTTTAGGTATATACCTAAAGTTTTCGGCTAGTGCTACATAATAGTTTGGTTTAATGAAATGTAATCTATCTGTCTGTGTTACAAAAATGTAACAACTGCAAACTTATTTAAATGAGATGGGAATGAACTACAAATTAGATTTTCTTCAGGCTGTGCGGAGAAGACTGTTATTTAGGACCAAATTACATAAAAAAACTGTAAAACTTTAATGAAAAACATTCTAAACACAGTACCACAGTACCTCGCGACAGTACTGTATTAATTATGAAATTGGAGCGGCAAGGCTTACTTAAAGCTTGCGCATGTAAATCTTGGTGCGAATTCATTAAAAAATTTTAGTGTTTAAAAACTTCTACCCGTATCACGCCTGTTTCATGCAGCACGAAAATGCAAATTTTCTACGGCTTTTCCTTATGTCAAACTAAATAATGAGAGGCTTTTTTTAAGCCTGTTAGTCGCTTAATTAGAAGTTTGGTTTAGTGCTACGATAAAATTTGTGTTGCTAAAATTTTTGTGACGTATTCATATTACATTTTGGTGCCTTTGACGTTTATTTTTTAATTAAGTTTGGCTTGTTACGTTTTTGTGGAGATAACAATTTGACGTAGTTCATTAGTTGCGGGTTTAGGTGGAAACCTGATTTAAAAAATTTAGAAGTGTCTAATTTTTTTTCTATGTTGAGTGTTATTTTTACATTAACTTCCCTTTTCCACAAAATAAATACTATACTATACTATAATACCTACCTAAGTTTTAACTCTTCGTTACTTCTGTATTTACGTAAATAAAATGGTCCTACCCTACCATATTTGTTATGTACCTATAGAAAAATAAACCCTTAAAATTTAGCTCAAAAAATACCTAAATAATTATTGATTAATTGACGAATACATTCCCCGGTGCATCTATTTTTTTTAACTAAAAAGCCTAATGATAAAGTTCAACTAATGAGTAACTAAGTGTACCAATTTTTTTTAAACACGTCGTCTTCAATACGTATATCTAATTAAATCCTTATTTAAGAAACCAATCGATGACAAAATGATGAAGCGTAAAAATCAACCCTTTTTACCACTTATTTTACTAAGTTACTTGAAGTGCTAAAAGAGGTGAAAATTGCCCGATACCTTACCAAGGGTGGTCTCTCTGTGTGGCATATAAATGCAAATGCATCGCCGACGACGCGGCGACGGTGTCGCACTATCTATATCTTAGCCGGTATACGCCGCCTGTTACACCGAACTGTAATTCAAAGGATAATTGTACGTAAGTTGTAAGTTGCTAGTAACGTGACTTGATTCATTGTGTTTAACAAGTGACTATGTTAGTTAGCGTCATGTTAGGAAATGGTGATTGATTTGTGATAATCAAGCTTGATTAGTTCGTTCTTAATAATGACATGTTTATGAAGATTATCTAGTGGCATACTTGAATTAAGATCTAATAATTCTCTTTAAATTAAAAGTTATTGTATTGACTTGAATACTACGTTTATTATATACAGCACCTCATATTTTGGGGTTATGAATGCAACTAGCTTGTTTTCATAGTTACCGTGTTTTCCATGAAAACATATTACATACACACATTGCATCAACATATGTTTCAAATCATCACATAAATTCTTTTATAGTTCTAATAATAAAGGATTAAACGTCGAGTTCTTCAATTCGTTTACACAGGTACTTAACGAACAAACAAGTTCGGCTACGGTGTAAGCCGCGGCCAAGTCCTTGCTAGCTAGCACCAGTAATGAAGATATATTCAACAGTTACTGTTAAATGATCATTGTAACCTCACCCCGCAAGCCTATTAGCTCCTTTCATTAGGTCGCTTGCAACCTCAATCGTTAATGATGAAAAATTACTGAATTCTGCTGGTGAGAATATAGTTATTAATGTCACAATATTTAATGTCTGTATTTTTGTATTTCTTTAACCTAGAAGCAACCTTACCAGTTATTAACATATGACACATCTTTAACTGAAATCAACACTAGCTAGGAGAGAGAAATTGCAATGAAAGAAAGGTCTCTTTAAATACAAGATTATTGAAACCTTCAACTACCTAATTAGGGACTTCATGTAAAAGCACAATATGGATTACCTATCTACAGCTGAATACCATGGTGCAATTTGGATGACAACCAGTTACCTTCAATAATAACCAAAAACTCAATTTTCTGCAAGAAATAATTACCTCACGCAGTTTCGTAGATATTAACCATTCAACAAGGATGATAACTCAGTAGCCACCTAGATTGTTACTTCGATATGTTCAATGAAAGAGCTCTACCTGTTTCATTCATGAACACATAGAAACAATTTACCCTATCTAAATAAAATAGATGTTCAATTCAATGTTATTCATACATCAGTTATTAAAGGCGTGGCCTATGGGCATCAAACAAAAAGACATTGAAAATGGCGCTCATGTGGGAGTTTCCATAAATTATACAGAGAAACCCGACCCACAATTAAAAGTGCTCTTCAAAACTCGAATCTGGCTTCCCAATCAGGTTTAATAAATTCATTTGCACGGCAATACACGCGAAAATCTTTTTGTGGTATTCTTAGTTATGTTTCTAAGAGAAGACTTGAATTCACGACGGACGAGGATCGCACGTTGCCGGAGCAGTACAAAAAAAAACAAAAGAGAGATTCTTTAAATGTGTAGAGAATTAGGTAAGAGTAATGTGCTTAAAAAATCAAACAATATACCTAATTCTATACACGCATAAACACTTACAAAAGTATTTTTCATTTTCTTGGAGCTACACAGTTTCTCAAAAAAAAAGAACCCAGACCATACGGAAATAATATCGAAGCTGTCAGTAGAGGATTGACAAAACTTAACTCTACAATATAAGTGCACTTTCGTTCCCACCTTGAGTAAATCAAAAAGTCTTTCTGTAAATAATTTTCGCCGATCCAATGTCTGTCCTTAACCAAGTTTAAGTTATGAGGATATCATTTCAGGGTCGTATTATAAAGAAGTTTGGCTGCACGTTTGCAATCTTGCCGATAACATCAACAATCCGAAGATGCGACCGGTTTCATCAACACAAAATATATTGTGATATTAACAAGACGCTTACTGTAATATTTTTATTGTATCGAATTTTGATGAAACTTATACAACCTAAATAATACATTGCGTACAACAATTAAGTGCAAATCTTCAAAACAATATTTAGATATAATAACTTAACCATCCATATCTCTCGCCAAAAGAAATTAACAAACAAACGCAGATAATTTAAACATCACTTCCAAATCCAAATCCAAAACCAACCAAATGACGTCACTAGCAAAAACAAAAGCAAAACGCGATCCTCCGAGGCGTCTAGTATAAAATTCAGCATAAAATAAAGTTAGCCACAGAATCGCGATAAGGCTGTTGGCACACGAGGCGAGTGAAAAGACAAGTGGCTTAATTGAGAGTTAACCCGTGGGGGGTCCTTCCCGGCCCAGGTTATGCTAATCAATTCACAAGCAGTTTGTTTTTTAAACCACAATCGGTAGATCGGAGCTAACCCTTTTTGTGGCGCGTATTAATTTTGTTTAACTTTTCGTGTTGATTGATTTAAGGGTTTTTGTGTGCAGTGTGACCTTAATTTTGGTTTGTTTTTGTGAGTTTTGGTTTATGATTTTTGTGAGGAAAATGTTGGTTGTAATGTATTTATTATACGAAGCTGTTAGCTTTACATATATAAAATAAGTTTACAATTATGTAAACTACAATAAACACTTTTTTTGAAAACATGTACCTATTTCTATTTATACAAATAACTTATTTTTATATTCCTTGCAAAATGTTCAACTATTCATAGCGCAACTTTAAAGCATAGTTAGCTTAGAAGTCGTGCATGTTTAAAACAATATATTTTTGCTATTTTAATTTATCTATTGATTATGCCTATTGATAGCTAAATAATTCCTAGGTGCTAATCACTAAATTACAATACATTAGTAGTACATACCTATTATAAAAACATTCAACAACGCCACTAATCCTATCTTCTACTAAATATATTCAAGTCTTGAATTAAAAGCTCAGCGGAACCATTCACGAAACGCACGCGTTTTGTCGGAGCGTATAATTTAACTGTGGACGGGTGATACCGCCGTGTGGTCTTTTGCCACTGTCCAGTACAATGATGATAGAAATTATGTAGATGCGGTAACTAGTTAGTTCAACTAAAGTTTTTAACCTCGTGAGTGGAAAATTCTCCATGTTTCCTTTCCCTTTTGTCAGTCAAACCAGCCGACGCGACGCTTTCCAAAAAAAGATCAGTAGAACATTTCCTATATTTATCGTATTAAGAAAAATATAGCACCTTATTGATAAAGGTACGCGTAGCAATCATCTTACTAATGAAATCCTCCTAAAAACGTTTGCAAATAACCAAAAATGTTTTAGTTTTTATCTTACTCTTCATTCACTGTCTGTAACCTCTATGTTTTCACCTTAAAAATGCCTTCAGAAATTACCGCATCTACACTTTCAGCCATCTTTACTGTATAACGCCACACGGTATTCTCAGAAGAGATAAGCTGGTATCCCTAGCTTGTATGTTTTGCGGTCAATTATGTGAGTGCCACTCTTTATAAGATTTGTATCACTGTGACTCTGGTAGGTAGGTTTCCTGTCTATTGTAAAGTTACTATCGTTAATTATTTTTCTTTAGTATGATCTGATTAAGACACTAAGCGAAATTAATGACTTAGGTACTCAAATTTTACTAAACATGTTGAACTTATGTTAACTAGTAAGTCTTTACATGAATAAAACATAATTTTATTCTTATGTTTATGTTGTGGTAATTGGATATACAAGGACGACGAATATCCAACTTCGAAATAAAGATATATTCAATCAATTTCTGCGTCGTCTTTATTGCAATTAATTAACATTGATATTTATATAAATCGCAAGAACCTAGTTAACTTCTTAATTACGTCTAACTTAAATAGGTATTCATCAATAA
The DNA here is from genome assembly GCA_905475315.1 of Autographa pulchrina. NCBI lineage: Eukaryota > Metazoa > Arthropoda > Insecta > Lepidoptera > Noctuidae > Autographa > Autographa pulchrina. The sequence goes on along the minus strand of FR997786.1, from coordinate 4,765,814 downwards.
TCAGTTCCATACAATATTCTACCATACAAATGTAACCCTGAAACAAAACCTTCACTGACTAAGCGAGCAATAATCAGTTAGATCCGAAACGGGGGTAGGCACGGTCGCGATAAAAAATGTTCAAGTGTAAAATATGCACAAATTATGAATAGCACGCACGCAGCGAAGTTTCACGCAAAACTTTTGTTGATACCGATACTTTGTTTAATCAGTGGTCACGCGCTTTGTATGAATTATCTTGATAGCTTAGAAGAATTTTTATTAAAAAAAACCTGAGTTAAGTAATATTTCCTAAGGCCACGTGGCTTGATATTGACCAGAAATTTGGAAACGCGCGAGGTAAAGTCCAGCAGCGTACATTAAATAAAGAAACAATAAGAAAATAATTGAGTGCTTTTTTATTGATCGATAAGCTGATAACAAAAATATGTATATTATTATAATGTCAGACTAAGTTGACGACTAGCTTTCCTCCTCTCTCCTAATATTTTCGTGCCCGACAGGGTCCACAATTGCTACTTTGTTATATTTAAGACCTTTATACATTGTGGAGCGAAATAAAGTATTGAGTATTGAGAATGGATGGAAATAAATTTTAAATTACATATTCTCGTAAATATTGAAGACCGACGACTAACAAAAAGTCTATTCTTTGACAATATCATCGGCAATTCGGAACCCTATTTTGTCCAAAACGTACATCTTAACTTGCATGAAAATAGAATAACAACTGACACGGAAACTTATAATAATAATATAATAATAATAATATTCCGGGACAACTCACACACGGTCATCTGATCCCAAGCTAAGCAGAGCTTGTGTTATGGTAACCAGACAACTGATAAACATACTTATATATTTCTAAATACATACATATTATAGATACATTACACCCAGACACAGAACAAATGATCGTGCTCATCACACAAACATTTGTCCTGGGTGGGAATCGAACCCACGACCTCCGGTATAGCAGTCAGGGTTTACTAACCACTAGACCAACAGGCCAGTTATAAAAATAGAAAATGTATTAACGATAGATAAACTATGTGTGTGGTACACTAAGGTTCAAAACACAAGAAAGTGTCGATACGTTTCGCACGGTGACGAAAACTCGAAAACAATTCCACTTTCCAAATATGGAAGCCACATATAGGTTGCTTATTCTGGGAACGGATCTAAAGTATTTTTGGCAGGACTAACCTTTAGTAAGATTGCTGGTCACCAATATTAAGTAGTCTACTTAAGATACTATGGTAGTTACTACCTAGACCCTAGACATGTGATATATTTTCAAATCGCTTAGGAATAGAAATGACTTATGAATAAAAATGTCACTTCAATGTATTTCAGCGATAGTTAAGCCAGAGAAATGACTTTTGTCTATGAGGTTAATCTACAAAGACAGTAAAATTAGGATTATTTTGCAAACGTTAGGGAGTTCAAATCTAACCTTCTTCTTTTCAGTCGTTCTTCTTTCAGTCGTAGGGAATAATAATAATAATATTCCGGGACAACTCACACACGGTTATCTGATCCCAAGCTAAGCAGAGCTTGTGTTATGGTAACCAGACAACTGATAAACATACTTTTATATTTCTAAATACATACATATTATAGATAAATTACACCCAGACAACCAGAACAAATGATCATGCTCATCACACAAACATTTGTCCTGGGTGGGAATCGAACCCACGACCTCCGGTATAGCAGTCAGGGTCACTAACCACTAGACCAACAGGCCCGTCAAGCTACTTACTACTTTAGGTGTATATACTTAAACCTTAGTGAATGTTTGCTTCAGTTTGCAATGATTAAATACATCAAGCTCGTATTGTCAATCGATATAATAATGAATGTCGAAGCGGCGTGATGTATCTTCATCCTACATTGCAGCAGTTAGTCATGATTAACATTTCCAACCCCAAATCAAAGGCACTAAGAAACTGTGACGTCATAATGAAACTGTCACCTTTATAACATTATATCCTACATATTAATGTTTATAGTCCCCGACATTTATTGGCTGAGTTTGGCGTGTCGAACTAAGCGGCTTGTAATGGCCGGCCCGTGAGGGGCATTATGCTAATATTTTCATAATATTTTTTGATACGCTCACCCTTCGTAAGTGTTTGGGCACGGATTTGGGTTTTAATGTTCTTGTTAATATTTAGGGTTAGCCGTAACGATAACCTCAGGTTGATAAATTTTTGGTGTCTTCAGTACTCCTGTTATTTATCTAAAATTGAATAAGAGAGATATTGATAAAGAAAATACACAACGGATTTTTTTTTCTAACATATAAACGATCAAGGTAGAGACGTGGTCGCACTTTCTGTAAACATGCCTTCTATGAATTCGTGAAACAGACATGATATTTATGTATAGTATACAGTGGGAGTGACAACGGCTCTACTTTGACCATTTTTACACCTATGCATTTCTGGATTTCTGTTAGAACTATTTTTTATTTCGTCCTTTTTATACCCATTCTGTAGGTAGTTGGGTTACAAAGTTTTTAAACTTTATTTTTTATTCTGAACTCTATTTCGAAATGAGAAAATTTAAAAAAAACCTCACCGCGCACGAAGTTGGTTCCGTATGTTGACTAGGTTTTTTTTGTTGTTTTTACTATGTTTTGTTCTATCAGCAACATAAATACATAATTAATCTGTGATAATTTCAACTGTCTAGCTGTTGCGGTTCTCGAGATACAGCCTGGTGACAGAAGAACGGACAGACAGCCAAGTCTTAGTAATAGGGTCCCGTTTACCCTTTGGGTTCGGAACCCTAAAAGCGAACGCACCCAAGTTAAATACCTAAGTAAGATTTCATTAATTTTATTCTACAGTAAGATAGGGACAGTCAAGGCTATTTTTCCTTTACCAACATTCGCCAGTTTTAAGTGATTCAGTAGCGAACCTTGATAAGTATGGTTGTGTAAGATACACCCACACGTTAGGACAAGACATTAACATTATAGTTTTCTATACTAATATTATAAAGAGGTAAAGTTTGTGTGTTTGTTAAATTGTCAGGGGTAATCTCGGAATCTACTGCACCGATTTTAAAAATTCTTTCACTAATAGAAAGCCACATTATCGCTGAGTGTCATAGGCTATATAAAAAAAAAAAAAAAAAAAATAAAAAAACGAAAAATTAAAAGGTTTTTACGTGGTAGTCCGTTTTGTAAAGAGAATCGGAGAAAAACTCATCGTTATACGTGAAGGCCACAGCAGCGCGGCAGCGGCGCGCGATGGTTTCGGCTTATTTCGGTTCGCGTTCGTGCTCACTTCGGAAGAAGGAGGCGTGACCTTCCTTTTACACCTGAGAGGGTAGGTACCCGCGCGGCTCATTCGCGCGGTCGGCTCTTTAAGTCATGGGTCGTACTTGAAAAATCGAGTACCAGGGCTTTCAAGTAAGTCTATCATAAGAAACCAGGTCCTAAAACCAGGGTTCAGAATACTTTCAAGTATTTTCTATCTGCATAGGAAATTGAACCGTGACTTCCTATGAATAAGGAGCACAATCGCGTTTACAAATAAATACCTACATAAAGACGGAAGTTTCTACTTTTATTTAATCCAAGTCCTGTTGGAAACTTGGAAGAAAAAATACTTGCATAGGAAATTGAACCGTGACTTCCTATGAATAAGGAGCAGAATCGCGTTTACAAATAAATACCTTCATAAAGACGGAAGTTTTTACTTCTATTTAATCCGAGCCCTGTGGAAAACTTGGAAGAAAAAATACTTGCATAGGAAATTGAACCGTGACTTCCTATGAATAAGGAGCACAATCGCGTTTACAAATAAATACCTTCATAAAGACGGAAGTTTTTACTTCTATTTAATCCGAGCCCTGTGGAAAACTTGGAAGAAAAAATACTTGCATAGGAAATTGAACCGTGACTTCCTACGAATAAGGAGCACAATCGCGTTTACAAATAAATACCTTCATAAAGACGAAAGTTTTTACTTTTATATCCAAGCCCTGTTGGAAACTTGGAAGAAAAAATACTTGCATAGGAAATTGAACCGTGATTTCGTATGAATAAGGAGCACAATCGCGTTTACAAATAAATACTTGCAAAGACAAACCAGTAAAGTAGAATAGACTTCCATACGAATTTCAAGGTTAAAAATAAAAATCAAATTGGAAATTTGTTCCTTACTTCCGTACCTATATCCGATGTCATTATTTATTATTGTATTTTGCTTATTAATTTGAATAAACTTCCTTGGAAAATGTTTTTCTTATATTTTATGGTTAAAATTGGTATTGTATCTGTTTGTTTCCCAAATAAAATAAAATAAAATGAAATAAAATAATTATTAAATAAAATAAAATAAAATAAAAAGCAAGTCATCTTTACAGTGGCTTTCCAACAAAGATGAATCATCGTTCTCGCTCATACTTTTATAATCGAGAACGATGTATTAATCTTGCAAACGCAACGAGTGTGCGCCGCTCTCTCTAGGCCCGAACGCGGCCGAAGTGGACCGAAGCGCGGCCACGTCACGTCACGAATCAGCGTCCAGCGAGACTCGGGTGGACTCGGGCGAGCGTCGAGCCCCGACCGGAGCGAGTCCGAGTCGTCCGGCCGTATAAAATACTTTGAAGTCTTGCAAGTATTTCGGGTCGGTACCTGGTGTACGTACTTGGAAGCAAATACCCGGTGTAAAAACCTGGTCGCGTAAATACGTACCTTCCCAGTCTTTACGCAGCGGACGTCCCCAAAATTGAATTTTTCGTAACACACTTTCGACATTCATTAATTTTATTTTCGGTACATTAAAAAAAAAATCTTTTATGTTTATATAGTTTTCATTTAATTTAGGTTATAGATAGGCATTAAGTTTGTTTCATGTAGATATTAATTTAGGTATTTAGTTTTTTGCAATTAGGTTAGGTTAGGTTGTTATTTTGAAATCATAACTTCTGTCAATATGCCTAAAAGAAAATCTCAACTGTCTCGACATACATCCCAGACACGAGCGAGACAGAGACAGAGACTCGGAGAGACTTCCTCTGAGTATGAACAGCGCCTTGCGAATGAGACAGAATATAGATCGCGAGCGCGTAATAGAGAGTCTAGCACCGAAAGGTCTCAGCGACTGGCTTACTCTAGACAGTATATGGCAGATACACGTGATAGGGAGTCGAGCATAGAGCGTTCCCAGACTTGGTCTTCATGGAATTCGTTAATCGGAAACTCCGAATTCGTTAATCGGAATCTCGGGAATCTTCTTTCACGAATAGAAAGACACATTATTGCTGAGTGTCATAGGTTATACATATAAAAAACCGAAAAATAAAAAGGCTTTTACATGGTAGTTCGTTTTGCAAAGTGAATCGGCGAAAAAACATTCGAATGAAAACGTTTCTTACGAACGCTGCCTTAACTATGAAAGATATATATTTTTGAACATTATGCCCAACGAAGTGGGCACGGGTCAGCTAGTACTATATAAATACGGATAACATGTCACTTGTAAGATATAAAGTTTATTTAGATATCAAATGTGTAACATATGAATATGGTTTGCCTTCATGTGTAACTTTGAAATGGGTCGAAGTTTCAGGCAAATTTTTTTTGCTAATAATAAGGTGGGTGTACCATGGAAGGCCACTCTAACAAATAAACAGATATTATTCGTTTATTTCCTGGATAAATGAAACAAACAAATATTTAAGTAATACTTTGTTTTATTATGTAACTTATAAACCACTTTTTTGAATTTTAGATTTAATCAATATTGATTGAACTTAAGTTTTATTGAACTCTTCCAAATGGCCTTTCTAGGAACAGGGCTCCTTAGAAGGCCATTATAATAAATCAGTCATTTAACACTAAACGTTAATAAATAGCGCTTAAATCTATAATAAAAAAAGTGGTTTGTATGTTACATAATAAAACAAGTACCTACCCTATAACTTAAATATTTGTTTGTTTCATTTATACAGGAAATAAACGAATAATAACTGTATATTTGTTAGAGTGGCCTTCCGTGGTACACCCACCTTATTTTAACGTCGTCGATTCCCGATATCAATAAAGCGAGGGACTGTACTGCCAAAATAGTAGCGCGAGCGATTCGCCGCCGCGTCTGTGGTTTCCAGTTCGATGGGGGTTTGTGATAATAGAAGGAATTTGTCATCACATGGCAATAACTACGAAATTTTAATGATTGGCCTTCGAAGGAGCATGGCCTTCCATGGTCCACCCACCTTAGTTTTGTTTATGAATGAGAATTAGGTATCTAATGTACACGCAATCTATAAAAAAAGAACATCTTTTCTTCTTCTTCTTTTAGCAAAAATTTGAAGTGACTTTGGGAACATCGTTTGAAGTAAAAACATGATTTTATAGTCCTTATTAGTAAAAATAACAGCTTATCAGATTTTTTTATTAGTATCACAATTATTATTTTGTCAGGGCTTTTATGAATGGTTCTGGAAACTATAACCTAAAAAGGTAAAAAAGTGTGCGATAATATATTACTAGTTTCGTTGCTACAATTTAAATCTACTAACTAATATTTTACATTACAATGTAATCAATAGGTACACCTATTTCATTATTTTCATATCTATCAACTTTATCATGCAACAATACCGGATCACAATAAAATGTACTTACAAATACATTAAGAAATCGGCTGCAGTTTGTACTAGGACAGATAGCGTAAGTTAAATCAGTAAAATGAACGTAATAGTTGTTACAAATAAAAAATAATATTTCGTGTGAAGTACATAAATTCAAAATATTTCAGTATTTTTTATTACTTCTACAAATAAGAAGAAAATCCAAAATATCAATTGATTAGTACACCACATAAAAAAATAAAAAAACCTGCTTCAGCATTTATCTTTTGGCCAAAGACATTATTTAAAACCCCCAACCGTCTTGAAATATCGTTTCAGTACCAATTAACAGTTACCAACAAAAATAACAATCATTTCCATTTCACTGTATTAAAGTACGCTCACCTCTTAAAACACTGAACCAATCTTTATGTAACTTGCATTACAAGTTGATATATTTGTCCATAACACAAGCAGACCCATACATTATGATAAATGCGCCAAATACATACGTAATGAAGAAAACAAACGTAATAAATTGTTAAATTAAATTAATTTACATTTTAAAATCCGGCCCTAGATGTGTGCACGTATTTTCAAAGTTGGCGTGACACCTCTTAAATAGTGATGTGACAGTTTTGATGTGATATACCTATTATCGATTAAAATGCGTTCATCTAATGGTTTTAATATGCTACGGCGTAAGTAATTACCTTATAGATGGTTTTAGCAAAATTTGTCCAAAGTTGTTAAAGTACTTATTTTTAATGACCCCCGTTTCTGCCTAGTGTTTATCCAATCTGTTTTAGATTCAGCTAAATTCGAATATTTCAACCACCAGACCCATCAGAATAACACAATATAAGTATTTCTGACATTAATCAAAAGTTTTTATTTATTCATCTTTGACAGATACTAATATGCTCTCAACCGTTTTCACTTGGTAAAGAGGGATTGGCTCTACAAGGACCTTACACATTGCTTCCGTAAATTCTACAAGCTACCATATTCAAAACCACAACAATTTCTACCCAACACATTTTCCGTAGCAATTCAATTCTAAATCCGTTTTGGTATTAATGATATCGGTATCGATAGTTGCGCGTCACTAAACAATGCTGTTATGCAAAGCAGTACGTACAAGGGACACTATCTGATCAGTGACCGCGTTTACAGTAGCCACACTTATTTAGCCCCTAAATTATTATACGATTAAATTGCTTATAACCGTTACAACTTTCTGCATTAATGCGTAATTTTTATGATGTTTAAGTTCATTCATAGATTTTGAAATAATTAGTTTTCTGTATCCTTTTTTTTGTAGATTCCCGACAATATGCAAGTTATTTTAAGCCATTTTCGTATCATATAAAAACTTTCATATCATTGAGCAACATTTATTTCAGTTTCTTATTTAGCTTTTTTTTTATGGAAGCTTTCTCTATTTAGGCCAATGCCAATTCCAAGTTTGGTAATTTCTTTCCAATTCAATAGCAATGAATTACATAGATATTACTCTTATATCTTAATTAAGAGATATAACCAAGTTATAGGTCTGAAGCTTATCAGTGAACGTAAGAAATTATTGGGTAGCGTGCTCTACTAAGAGATAATTTTATTGGGAAAGGGCATTTTAACGCATACTGTGAAAACTTACCTTGAACAAAAATAGTCTATTTTCATTCCTTATTTCTTTACAGATCCTTAGATCACAAAATCTTTTCTATTTATCATCAGTAACTATTAAAAATCTGTTAAGTTAAGGTCATACTCTGAAGAGATAACTATATTTTCTTAACTAAACTTTTCTATTAACTTCGCGCTTCGTATAAACTGCAAAATATCTAAGACTCGACTTTTCCAACCCTAGCTTCCTACAAGTACCAGGCTAACATAAACTAAAAGGGCCACAAATAAATCGTCTGTAACGTGTAACCGTACGACAATCTAAACGGCGACAAGCAAGGAGTACATTATAAACTGATATTTGCGTGCACCGTCTTATTGTAAGTAATTCTTTTTGAATTTTCACGGTGATCGGCCATTTTGATAACATCGATTTTCCCTGTAAGCACGCACCCACTCACTTAATTTCTGATTTAGGACCGCATCACATTTTGATAAGTATTTTTAATTTGAATAAATTATGATTTAAGGGTGTTATCGGGAGGTAATGGCTGGCTTGTAATCATAACCGTGGTTTCGTTTTGTTACGTCACGCCGGAATAGTGTTGGGAAATGAGTTTTTTTTGTATTTGAGTTTTGTGTACGGATATTATGAAGTGACGTTCATTTTTAGGATTAAGGGAAATGTTGGTTGTTTCAACTTAAGCTTTTCAAGGGAGGAAGCATTGAGCTATGTTAATTTGCAGTCTGTCGTAGTTCTGAAGGAAATTTATTTTTTAAAAAACATAAAATAGCAATGTATTTGGTTCAAAAGTAAAAGAAATAATAAGGAAATTGTAGAAAAAGTATGGAAAAATAGTTAATTCGCAAACATATCGAATTAAATGATATAATTTAGCGAGTTTCGTTTTTTCATATAAATATTTATTTGTGGTGTGTGAACAGTTTTTTTTTATTAATTATGCATAATTTACATTCAATACTTTAAGTATTAATATAAGTTTAAAATTTTCATAAAAAGTTAAAATTTTCCAGCTAATATTATAGTTTAACCCACCACTGCTCGCGGCCCCGTTATTGCCGCGAGAAACCGATAAAGATGTCACAACGGCTTATAATTTCGACTGCCCACTGATTATGTACCGCGATTGCCTTGTTTAGGGGACTAAATAATATTAGTCTACCATATAAATTCTAAGCGACGTTTTTCAGTTATAAACTCTTGGTGTTTTTACGACTTTCACGTTGTTTTTAATGTTTTTTCTTGTAGTTGTAGGAAGTTGTGTTTTTATTTATTGGCCTTTAGATTTTGTATTTTAAATTATTGTTGTATATAATGCTGAACTAGATTATGAAGTTGAAAATATTTTTGTTTAAGGAAACCAGAAGAAAAACATGACGCAAATTCGACGCTTTTTTTCTAGTTATTATTCAAGAATCTACATAATTTAATAATTGACAAAAAAAAATTCACTACATAATTAAATTAGTAAAAACAAGCATATTCTCATTTATTAAATTACGAAAAAAAGTCTTTTCTAAACCTAAAAAGGCTAATTAACAAAAACTACAATTGTAAAACAAGACATATCCTGTAATAATGATTACAATATAAGTAATAACAGCAATAAAAACTTATTACACGTTTTAAACTGAAACTTCGATAATTATTTGTAAACATAGACATTTACTGTCAAACCAACCCTTCATCCACTCGAGAAAAACAAAACAAGACAAGAAAAAGGAAAAACAGGTTACAAAATCATGCCTTAAAAACATAATAACTGTATTGTAAGTTGTTAGTACAGTCAAATGCAAAAATATAAACACACAAATTTAAAAATAACAGCCAGTATTTTTAACACATTATTGACTGTTTTATAATACTGTCGTATATCCAAAACATTATTGCCTTTTAACGATGACATTAAAATTTAGAGGTGACTATTAATTAGATATTAAATTATTTATTTATTACTTGAAATAACAGTTCTGTCCTCTAACACACTTAAAGTACCTACTAACTGTCGCTACACAAACTGTGACTCTAATTCGACGGCTCCCGCCTAATCTGGTGCAAGTGTAAAAGCAAAGCTTTATAGTACTGTAGACCCATTTAAAGCTTCTAATCCTTGTGACACATATCAACATACATTTTTGAAATTTCATACAAGTGGACATGATGTATATGTATAGATTTTAAGTGTGAGATATGTGATAGACACAAGGATTAGAACCTTTAAATCGCTCCAATGCTGCAATGTAAAGTTATGCTTTTACACTTGCACCGGACGACGCGGGAGCCGTCGCTTTAGAGACAGTAGGTAGGTAGGTACCTACTGTCTCTAACTACCTACCTACTGTCTCTCTGTGTGTTGTGGTCGTGACTGTACATTAAAGTTAGTTAACCATCCCCGTGCGACATTTATGTGCTTCAGGCGTGTACAGCTGACACATTCCCTTATTTCTTTCTTTAGTACTCGATCACTAATTAATATTATCATGTTTATCCATATTAATCACCCTTTTTTTTCTTTTACAGAATATCTTACGCCGGAATGCCACACACAGGTAATATAATTGGATTTAATTTCTTTATTATATCAAAGGGTTAAAGCTGTCACGGTTTGTTTTTTGAGGGTTAGATGTAAGTGATTTTTTGTGCTGTGTGAATGGGGATGTATTTAAATAGATTTTTAAGTTTCGTGCCGTTTTCATTTTGATCGTAATTACATGAGTGTACAATGCAAGATAAGAATACATGCTATGATTGATTTTAATAAACAAAACACAACAATTTCTTAAATCTGCAAATTGAGGAACAGTGATTTCAATGAAGAAGTTTACTGCAAAGAAAAAAATAGGTATATTTATCTTTAAATAGGATACTGTGTTTCCCAGTAAAATGGGTTGTGGAGGTCAGATAGGCAGTCGCTCCATGTAAAATACGGTATTCAGCTGAATCTGGTAAGACTGGTAGCCGACCCCAACATAGTTGGGAAAAGGCTCGGGAGATGATGAAATATTTTTAATTATGATCTTTTGAGACTCCCAAAAACAAATAGTGTAAGCATTTATGTATGTACGATCATATTGTCTTTGTTTCCTTATTTTCAACGTTCTATCAAGCAACACACTCTACAACTCCAAATTAAAACCGAAACTAAAAACAAAAGAAGCTCAACCGAACCCACACGCAAAGAGAATTCGCTCCGAAATCCGAGGTTTATCTTCAAACCTTCATACTGTCGACCGCTAAGTATAATATTAAATCAAGACGGGATCAAGTGAGTAGCTAATGACGGCAGATACGAGAATGCTCAGATCTTAATTAACTTGAACGTTTAACATTAAAAGAAACCGAATTTATCTGAAGGACAGGAATTTACCTCGCGCATTGAAATCATAAGCGTTTCAAAGAACCCCTTTGGTAGGTAGCCAGGGATTTCAATGTTTAAGGATAAAATTATTTGATTTATTTTAACTTTCTCATATTGTTTTTTACTATTTCAACTTTATTCGTTGGTTTTGTTTGTTTCCCGAGCGAAGTAAAATCAATAATAAATATTGTAGGTACTTAGTAAAATATGTGTCTAAAATAGTTTTCAAAGGTCTTTTTGTTGTTGGCAAATGAAGTTAGTGATTAAAGAAATAAGTTTAATTTCAATGTTTTAAGCTACAAAATACTTGCAAATTATTTTACATGTTAGTAGTTGAAATATGTTTATTACATTGCATCGATTTTATTGAGGCACTTTTTATATTTTAAATAATATCCCGCACCGAAAAGTGGATCGTTATCCAATGCTGTCAATTTACAAAAATATGTACCAAAATAGTTAAGTACAGTATTTAAAAATTGTTATTTTCATAAAATACATACGAGAATATGTGTTTCTTTAGTTACAGTAATCAAAACATTTCAGTTAAATAAAGTTAACTCTCTGAATACATGACTAGGCTAATACGACGTATTTTATTTATATATTAGGACAGTTATTAGTTTGTTTATTATACGTGACAGTTAGTAAACTGTTAATCATAACATAAACTTGTGTTTTAGTATGCTCTATAAAATGCTTGATTATTTGTTGTTTAGTCAACCTAGTTTTATTGTGGTTTGAAAAGATACTAAAATGTATGTTCATTCTATTGCAATGCTCTAATTGAAAAGAGGAAAAGAGATTTTAATGCAATAAAGAAATAGTCTACAAAAAAAAACCTAATAATTCATATTTACCAACCTGAAATAATCGCGGACAAACACATACATACATAGATACAGCTCAAACTGAAAACCTCCTTTTTTTGAAGTCGGTTAAAAATAAAATAAAGTATTCAGAGAGCTCATAATGAAAAAGAAACAAATATATATACACACATATTTTTATATCTTTAAAGCTAAACTAGGTACTCTATGTCACTTATATTAAGAAGTACACGCTTAAACATTAAAAATGCGCTTATTCCAATGCACATAACTTCATTCTAAGTAAGGAATCGACCCGAACAGTCCTACTAAATACAAAAACATGCCAACCCTGGTACCTTAGTACCGTCCACAACCATTAACGGTAATTAAGGCAATCGAGTCCAAATCTCGTATCGAGATAAAATCGGATCCGTATCGAGTCGGCCCACCCGCATCAACACTTACTCGATTCTAATACATTATACATGGCCGGCCACATTAGCTCCTTATTAACATCTGCTGGCACCGAATTGCCTGCTTAGAATGTCACACACAAATACACGACACATCTTCAACCTTATGACAATAAGAATAAGAGCGAAGAAAGTCACAACGTTGATTATTAGCAATAAAATATCATTTTCATGATACATATCTCATGTATAGTAATAATTTTTAGTAAATGTGATGATATCAGAGCATATAGAAAACATTTTGAATGATTTCGTACGTTTCGGAGATCACACACGAAGTTTCCGGGATTCTTAATTTGAATTTAAACAAGGTTAGTACGTTTCGTTTTACGAATAAATTGGTGAACGTCTAATTAAGACCCGTTCAATATATTGCTGGATATTTATTGGGAATCGTGTTGAAAAAGTTGTGCTTTGACGGAAATAAGTTTTAAATTGTAACGGCTTTATAGTCGTTTTATGCATATAATGTTGGGGCTAAACGTTTCGCTCAATCAGGCTGTTTTAATTAAGCTAGTTGCATAATGTCGCATGACCAAAAATTACAGATTTTATAAATTGTAGTACTTTTAGCATAAAAAATTAGGTCTTTAAAAAAAAATATGACTACAATATTTATTTTTTGATCATATTCTGCTAACCTAATAGAGCCGATTGAGCATTTTGTATTTTACAGAATATTTTTTGGAAGCTAAAAGTTTTTGGTCGGTTACATTCTTAAGAGTTATCATTCATACCTTAGTTAAATATGCTCGTCAATACTATATTTGAGAAGAAGCTTCTGCGGTAATGGAACACTTACAGCATGTCATAGTTTATTTATATTTTGCAAAACATCTTTTGTTTTTGTCTCTCTTCCTCGCAGCTTTTGTAAGTTATGGCTAATTAACACGACTTTTAGCGAGTACTTAAGTGAGATACTTTTTGCTTGTATTAGGGGCGTGTTTTACAGACTCGAAATATTAAATGAACATACGCCCCTTGGAATTAAGGAGGGGTAGTATATCATGATTGTACTTACTCAAAGATACGAAAATATGAGAACCATACAGATGAAAATGACACTTAGTTTTACCAAAACGTATCTTATATTATTGAGTGGTAGGTAACGTCAGAAAGGTAGTTCTAACATGATTAGGAAGAAGCTACGCGAAAAGATAAATCCGCTTCTATTCTTACTTAACCCCATTGAGGAAAATAATTGTGGGGGTCAGATAAGTCAAGTACCTATCTAGAACTAGTTAATATAATAAAATAAACCACTAGTTAAAGGATAATTATATGAAATACGCACAATATATTGTATTAAAATATATCATAATACATAAAATAATTAGCAAATTCCTCCTCTCTCCTACTTTTGCTGTGCCCGACAGGGTCCATAATGAGCTGTTAAGTTACTGTATTGACCACCTATGTAACATTATAGTATGCAATAAAGAATTGAATTGAATTGAATTGAACTACTGTCTATCTGACCCCTACGCGGTAACAGACTATATACGAACAATTACTTTAAAAAAAATTAGTTTTGTTCATTTTCATGCTACTTTAAGCCGAAGTACTGCACTGCAACACGGGCATAAATTTAACTCTGATACGAATAATGATAGAACTTGAAATCCTAAGCTACATCCACACTGCATCACTCAATTTAACACCGAATAAAATAAAAACTAAATTATAATTTAAATATCGAACATTAGGCAACACCTACGGTTATCAGGTGTAGATCTATCGGCGAACGGTTCGGTATTCAAACGCGGCAAGTCAACCGTTGAGATTTGACGCCATATTAACTTGTCGTGTGGCCGCCCGCCGTAGTGACGCGTGACGTCACTCTCTCATTAGTGTAATGTGGATATGCCTTTACAATTATAGGTTGTTAAGGATATTATGTTGTGTTCAGGCTTAATTTGCACGTATTATGTTTTTTTCTGGGATGTAGTCCGAACTATGTCGCCGTAAAGATTGGTTTATTTAAAAGAAAATAATAAGGCCCTCCGGGTAAATAATAAAACAAGACACTTTTCTTGCGAATATTGAGCTGCACGGATAAACAAGTGGTATTTGTTGCTCACCAACTTAGTAGTTGGCGAGATAATAAATACCTTGGATATGCGATTTACTGAACATGAAATCAGTAAAACTGATTCAGTACTGGATAGGTGACTTGTTTATGAATCATCCACAACGCTAACATTTTAACTAAAATGTTGTGAAAGATACCACCTACGTAAAACCTCTTCACTTAAAGCGGAGATGGTGAAATAAACCTTAAAATAATTTAATTAAGATTGATATTAGCATAAACATATAAATTCGTCAAACTAGTACTATCAATCCAGTTGTGAGAGACGTCCATTGTAAGATCTATATCAGTATTTTTAACACCAAAAATAGTCAATCATAAATTAATGTAAACTAATTTCCTGTGCCATATTATATGAAAATCGATTTAAGATTTAATGATTAATAAATTAGAGCACAATCATTATGTTTTTTAGTTCGTTTCGTTTTAAAAATAGTAGATAGACTTACTTTCATGCACGACTTGGTCTAACGAACATGATCAATTACAGATTTTAGAAACTTAAAAATGTATTTAAGTATGATTAAAAACATCCATAATTATTTCAGTGATAGATGAAAAACGTCGAAATTCGTTAAGAAGTTTTCGCGAGATTTAACAACCAAAGACACAAGCAATTATTATTATTATTTATTATTTTCAGCCATTATCGGCCCACTGCAGGGCAAAGGCCTTTCTTTCCTTCTTCCAATTCTCCCGGGCTTGAGTTATTGTTTTCCATAGGTAATGTTAAATAGGAGTCAAGTTCGTCTCGCCATCATCTTCTGGGCCGGCCATTTTGTGGAGTCCATATTGTCGTCACTATGGCCCAACAAACTTTTAAATAATAAATACAGTTCTAAAAATCATTTATGTTTTGTTCGGAGCCGCTTCTCACCAATCCGGGAAATAGCGATCGAAACAATCATCTCATGTTTGTGGACCTAGAGCCAATTGCAGGAGTCCTTTCCCCAACAATGGAAGGAACAACAGACAGCGACAGAAACAAACATATTACATAACCTACAAATACATACAGGTACACAACCCTTAATTACAAGTCACATCCACATTAATACCGACCACAATTTCTCTAATAACCCGGCCTATATCAAATGAATCTAAACATCAGATTCGATTTTCTAGTTCGATGTTTACAACTGTGTTACAATTTTATATCGTAAACTTTATTTCCTTTTATTATTGTTCATTAATTATTAAAGAAACTCGTATTTGGTTGATCGTAAAGATGTTTATCGGCGTATTAACGGTACATGTATGTACGTAGGTATAAATGTTACTGGATCTGTAATGACACTAATCATAATCCGGAATTTATTGTTTTTCTTTTATGTGTCGGTTTTATGGCTGTATTTGGTTTGTCGTGTTTGATAAACAAACATTGGCTATCAAAATATCAAAATCTTTAATAAGAACGTCTTTATTTAAGTGACACGGTAATACAATAATCCCTTACGGCTCTTTCAGTAAAAGGAAGCATGAAAATACGTAATTTTTTCACTGTTTAAAATTAAAACAATGTTTCATTTAAAACCAACTTAATTTATTGTCAATCATATCTTTGCAAAAATAATTTATATTAACTCAACATTCTCGTCTCCTGAAAAGTTTATCAATATGTAGTTTAAGTAACAAAGATTTTATTTGAATCCTAACATACCAACCTAAAAATCATCTATTACATTTTCTCATCATCCCACGTCTTCGTATCTTTTACTAAAGTTGTGTATAATTTACCAATTTACTTTCGAAATTATCGCAACCCTTTATCGATTTAAAAAAAAGATCTAACTTCGAAATGATCTGTCAACAACAAAAATCTCTATTTTTACCCTCTCTATCTACTTCTATCTCCCAGAAACTTCTTCTACTTCTTAACGGGCGTCATGAAGGGACACCACATCTTTTCGATCTGGTAGCTGCGCTTGGACATCCTGTTCTCAGGCAGCTCGTGTGGTGCCAGACGCTTGAAGGCTTTCGGCTTCAGGAACTTAAGGTCTTCGTAGCTCACGCCGTGCTTCACCCACACTGTGTAGTAGTCGCCCCCTGGAAATTATTTAACATTGTAAATAATATTACTTCATATTTTTTATCATTCTGCATAATACCTATGATTGGTAACTGATTACATTTTTTCTTATTTAAAAAAATTACAAGCATATCTTACTATATTTACATACAAAACTAAATTTTTAACAAAAACCAAACTTTTTTTTCTCTCTCTCTCTGAAATTTGTGATTGAAATTATTAAAAGCATTACCTGGCAAGACCCCCAAAAAACTTTTTAATAGAACTTAAGCTTTAAGTTTTTTAGAGTTACTTCTGAAAATATCTATTTGTTAATGTTTATAGTTAGGTAAGTTCGTTTACTTAATTCCATATGTACATCATTCATTAACAAAGATATCAACCAACTGTGCAAAATACTAACTTTTGTGGTTATCAATGATGTCCGGCCTGTGGGTCCCGACGGTGAAAAACCTTAATTTCTCCACAGCTGCCTTATAGTCGTCACAACGACACCGGTCCATGGCACAAAACCAAAACCTTCTCAATTATAACTTGCACAGCACTTGAAAAAGTAATTTGACAACTCATCTTGCTTTACAACTGTCATTGGCAAAAATTAGGGCGATTTGAAATTCAATTTAAAAAGAGGTCTTATTTTGGATTACCAAAAAGTACCTACGGTTGTAAAATGTGCTTACAGTAAATTTTGTTTTTGGATGTTCATTACGTTATAATTTTATTATGTTTTTAACTTGTCTGGAATCTTTATTGTAGAAAAGTACATCTGGAAATTTTTTTATAAATGTCATTGCTTGCTCCTTTGAGTCAGAAATTCATGTCATCATTAACTATTATACCTATGTAATTTAATTTATTTTATATCATAGCTATACATTATTAAAGGTACATTAAAAAGAAAAATTGCGAGGCACGTTGCGCTAGAGCCATATCTAGTAAATTATGTACGAAAATAAACTAACATTTACATCTCGCTTAAAAAACTTTAAAATCTTACCCCGAACTACGCAACTATCTTAACAAGGTAAGTAATGAACTTCTGATATCTAAATAACCATCAAAACTTAAAGTATGAAACGAAAAATCGCTCCCGTGCTGTTCCTACCTAAGACAGCGGCAATCGGCGGTGTTGTAAAATCAGTCACAAGTTGTAAAAACAGCAATAACCTTCGCGATATACGGTCGATATACGTTCAAGAGGGAAGCGAAAAAAAAACCGCGAGTTTTAGTACCGGCCGATTGTAAAACTGGGAGCATATTAACGTTATAGCGGCCAGACGCGTACAATTCGAATCTTTTAAATGTGTTCCACGAAATTTACATTACACTAGCTTTTTAATGTTGCGATGGCTTTTTCTGCTGTTTGGTATGTTTATGCCTTTATTTTGAATACACGTTTGGCTTTACGAAGTGAAGAAGAAAGTTTTGCGTGGTTTTTTCAAATGTTTTAGGCAGATAAATAATTTAAATGAAATATGAATAAACTTATAGGTGACACTCCAATTAATGAAGGGGGTCTACCAAATACCAAATACACGGTCGATCCAAGTCCAAGTCAATTTAAATCCATGTTAAAAACTGTATACATGGCTTGTCAACATTCGATCTTCTTACTTACTACGAATCTCTTATATATCATAGAAATACACTAAGATTTTCAGCCAGTCCTCTCTTTCTAGAGAATTCATAAAGAAAATTCAGATAAAATATCAACAACTTTACATAACACTATATGAGTACAGTAAAACCAAGACACCTACGTGCCTGAGAAGTTAAACTAACATAACTTCAAGCTAATCCTACGTTACACATAAAAATGAAGTTATTATATCCTCCTTTGGTATAAATAGAGTCATTTCTTTGCTTGAAGGAAGCTTTAAGCACATTTTATGCGTATATTCCTTTACGTTATAGTTTTTCTATGAAGAAATGTTGACGGGATAGTAAATACTTATTAAGAAATCTCGCTGGATAGAGACGTATTATAATTTGTCGGTTTTAGAAACAATTATCTTAAAATAATTTATCGTGTAGTTTTGGGAAAGGTGGGCCTCATTATTGGTTTGCAATGTCATATTATTATTCTGTTCCAGTCTAGTGTCTTAATCTTTGTTTTATTCCTTCTTTGACAAGCAACAAAATTCGATATTTTCGCGGTTAGGTCCGATACGGTATATTAATAGTAGCAGCATGTATCTAGCTTATTTATGAACACATACACTATTCTATTTCCTACGTTAAAACACTAATTACCACATAACAGTAATTACCCGCGGTTCATTATTAACTACAGAACTGTGAAATTACCCAGGTTGTGGCCATAGAGTATAGATCAATAATCCTCTTTAATACAGAGTTTAAAACTAAACAAAACTATAAAGACAGTCTTCAATTTCAATACAACTTTCAGACACGGAAGAGTTTAAAACATCAATAAGAATAAAAGAAACATTCAAAATTTTCTTATTATTTTTCCACAAAATAACACTGGCTGGTAATAAAACAATTTTAATACATGTTTAATGTTGGAACGCTGTTGTTCGATTTGATTGGCGAGAATGAACGCTACTGGTATTAAGGTAGAACGCACACAGCGATCGGAAACAGCTTTATAACGTGTGTTGCTGTCATTTTATTGTTATGAACAATATATTATGACTGTGTTTTGTCTGAAGTGGGCACGAGACTAATCCATGATTTGTAGGCTGTTCTTGGGCAGAGTTTTTTAAACAGTTTAAAAGACATATTGTTCAAGATTGATGTATTTGGTCTTAATTTAATTATTTTGACATTGGTTTTGATTGCGATACGGGACCAAGAATTGAATCTTACCATGCTCTTGTCTAAATTTATCGTAGTCTGAAACCTTTGGATAGATAACCACACCTTGTTTTCTCTGTAAGTTTTAATAATGTAATTCTAGTTAAATAGAAACTAGTTTCTTTCATTACTTGTAATGTACTTTTAAGAGCGAAACATAGCTTTGACCACCATTGAAATGACTAAGCATGTTCATTAAAGATAATTTCCTTACGATCGTAAAAATAATCATACATGTATACTTAATCGCTAATACTTAGACATTGGTTTTCTATGCTATTCTCATTTCATTGAGCTTTGAACGCTGCATAAAACTTAATGTCTAAATGTTTAAAACATATAAAAATGATAACTTTTAAACAATCGCGCTGCATGTTTATAGTAATATTTTATAAAACGGGGATTAGCGCGTACATGCTTAAATACCTTTAGGGCTTGACGTGTCGACCGCGTGGTCGCAAGCAGACTGACATATAAAAATGTTTTTCTATTCTATTTTTCTATTTCATAGCATTGTCTTAAGGATTTGACAGCTTTTTAATCATAAAACCAGATACCTAATTTATGATTTTATTTGAAATACAGTGTATTTTTTTTCTAACACCGGATGAATAGTTTTAAAGCATAGGTACTCATTACATACAAGCTCACAAGCATTTATTTTTATTTTAATCATATTTATGTGATGAGAAATTAATTCAGACATAAGTAACTTTATCTATTTACTAGCTGTGCCAGCGACTTTGTTCGCCCGTTTTCTCAACATTTCCCTTCACTGCTCTGCTCCTATTGATTGTAGCGTGATGAAAAGTATACTATAACCTGCCCAGGCGTATGAAGAATATTTGTACCAAGTTTCGTTAAAATCCGTCGAGTAGTTTTGTTTCTATAAGGAACATACAGACAGACAGACAGACAGACAAAAAATTTACTGATTGCATTTTTGGAATCAGTATCGATCACTAATCACCCCCTGATAGTTATTTTGAATATATATTTTATGTACAGAATTGACCTCTCTACAGATTTATTATAAGTATAGATTATGACATGTAGTCCCACATTTTACATGTATTTAATATAGCTATAGTAAGTTTACTAAGATGGTTGCTAACTCGAAGTGGCAGCCATTTGAAGGCTCGATATCACGCAGTCGATTGGCGCAAAATGAAAGCTACCGGTATTGGATGGGGTAACCGCACACGGTGACCGAGAATCGCTTGCTGAGACAATAACCGCTTAGTTGTGTGAGTGTGTATAGACATGTGTAAGTGTATCAAAAACTGATTGCTATTACAGTTAAAACATATTTTGTCTGTCCTTTTATAGGTAATGGTATTTTAAACTTCAAGATTGGATAAAATCAATGAAAAATATTTACATTTGCTGCAGATTTTTTCCTCTTTTGTAGGTATATGAAATATGTTTTGAAATGTTCTTGCTCGCTGTTCCTCAATTTAATCAAAATAATAAAACATTATATAAATACACGTATTTCTTTTAATCGACATTAAATCAAGCATTAAAGGCATGAACGTAGCAATAAACACTTAAAGAAACTAGTATTATTTTCTAACTTAATAACAAAATAAATAAACGTTCTGCGTGGTACGGAAGGCGGGCAGTTATAGCGGCCAGTGCGCGTCGACCCTTAGCGTTTACGATCCTTTTACTAAATGAGATTTTATCTGCACGCCTTAATTTATTGTTCTTTTTTTAAAACTTTCGTACTGGCTTTAAAGATTTATAAAAAGAAAAATAAATGGTTTGGATACACTGAACAATACCGATTAAAGCCGTATTACGTGGATAGCATTTTGTTTTTTAATAATTAAATAAATAATTAAAAATATTAAAACATTTGGCTAAAATCATTATTATAAAGACGGCAGTGATTTTCAGTAATTAAGTGTAAAATGAAAAATATATGTAGAGTAAGTAAATAAGTAGATATAGTGCTGAAGTAAACAGACGTTACTTTAAGAAATATTGAGCACAATGGCACACGTAGGTAACTCAGAACAACTGCTTCGAAGAACAGACAAACCTATCTGCAAAGCGAACCATCCCGTTGTACTTACTTTTAATGACACGAACCACTGTCAAACAAAATTAAATTTTAATAGTTACCGCTAAAGACTAAATTAGCTTGAAGCTATATAATCATTACAACAAGCGGTCTGAAAGAGGAATCGTAAAGCAAGGGAAGTAATTTGCATCCGTTGCTTGGTCCTCGACGCGACAACACCCGTGAAATGGCGTAGAGGCGGGTGCGGCAAGCTATTCAACTAAAACGTCATAAAACCAAATTACTGCGGACAAATTACAACTTTAATTTTATACGCATTAAGACTGTAAACCGTTTGGCATCGCCCGATCGTTTTATTTCTTTATTATTGTCCAGGTTTCCAGTAGCGGTTAACTTAGGTGCCAGGATTGAAATAAGGTTGCCTAGAATGAGATTGGAAGTATTAAAGTGATTGATTTTTCTTATTAATGATGTATGGATATTGTGGGTTGGTTTATTGCTAAATTAGTTTGTGATTTTATTATAATAATCGGATTATGCCATATAAGGATTTGTGAAGACGGTTTGCCGAGAAATCTGCATTACTTATTATTTATGCCGTGTCGAATGGACCGGGTTTTCCATAATTGTCTCCATAAATGATGCTACTTCACATAATATGATTCGTTAATTCCAACTGATCACCTTAGGATGTCTTAATCAGAGATACGGCATTGTTTTTGGTTATTAGTGTGACAAGATTACGTGTCTTATGTCTAAAAGTTAGACACTTATTGAACAAATGCTTAATTATTATGCTTTACATAAATTTTAGACGTTCGGCGTTTAGATGTAGGAGTTTTGAAACTTAGTATTACTGGAGCATCTAACCATGTTTCAAAATTAGCACATTTTCTCGGGGTGTGGCATTAATATTATAATATTGTGAAGATCTTTAAACTATAAATATGCATATACAATTTTCTACATAATCCAATTCATAACCATAACAGGCCCTTCCGTCCATTAAACAAAACAATTAAAAGAAGAACAAACAAGACTACATTCCAACAGCTATTATACATTTTATATGACAAATAATTACAACGAAATAGAAAACCGACCTTATTATTGCCTAATTAATGACAAGAACAATAAATTTCTACATATCTTCAAATCTACATCAAAGAAATGTTTTTATATTGGCGGACGGAGGGGTGAAACAAATTTTGGCAATCAAATAAATATTAGGACTAAAGTGGGACAGGTGTAAGGGAATAATATGATGAGCCCATTGATATTGAGAAATAAATGTTCGTATTTGATTAACTGCGAAAGGGCAGTTATGTTGAATTTATGTTAAAGTATGTTTTCAGCGACCAAATTGAGTAATTTTGAGGTTATGCTGTCTTATTTTTTTTCGTTTCTCTTTTGAAGTCAGTTGAAAGAGGTAGCGTACTGTACCTTTATACTATACACTTTTAAAACGTCGTGATGCTGCATGTGTAACTCTCTAAAATGTTTAAAACCTTAATATATAGACTGAGTAACGAAACAGCATTTTAGGCGTTAGTTAATTTTTTTTTTCATATACATCCCATTTCCGAAACCCGTAACGCATCTCTATGAACATCTCTTAAGGAGCGGCCACATCTGACAAACGAGCATTACACGAGCTGCTCGTGTAATGCTCGTTGGTCAGATGTAGACGCACCCTTACATATTTGTATTACGATAACAAACTGTTAATGGATATAACAACATATGAAATGTTGTTATATCCATTAACAGTTTGTTCACTTACCCTAGGTGCCTGCAATTTGTTGGCTACGCCATGAAAAGAACATAATATAACTTTTACAACTTTTACCAACTAGCAGTAAATTAAAGGTCTCTAAAAAGATGAGATTTGTTCCGTGGCATCCGGACACAAGCCATTGCATTTAAGACCATGATAGATGATTGCTAAACCTCTTAATAAAACTTAATAACATACCAAATTAGGAATAAAATCATCATGAGGGAAAATTGCTATTAGACGATCAATTATTATTGTTGGAGTAAAAGATGGATTGTCTTAATAGCTTCTTGCCAGACAACCATGACATAGGATTGGTCCTAATCACGAAGTTTCTAAGAAATGTAGTACTCTAAAGCCTGATTTTTCCAACACTACATAATTTTATTCGAGGAATTATGTTGTATTTTTGACGGTTCTTCAATACAAAATATGTCAGAGGCGATTTTTTTCTCTCGAATAAAAATTATCTGGAAAAATCAGTCCTAAGCTAAGTATAGGGAATCATCATCTCCCGAGCCTTTTCCCAACTATGTTGGGGTCGGCTACCAGTCTTACCGGATTCAGCTGAATACCGTATTTTACGTAACGTATGGAAACTTAATTAACCAAGTGGATTTTGAAACCCTTACAATATTATAGTCTCTTATTGTGCCACTGCTTTTCTTAATCTTTAACCTTGATAGAAAACTTGATGTTACTGCATTTCTAAGACTTACTTTAGCTCACAATAGATTGACCATTACAAAGTTTTCACGGCATCTTTACTAGTTTCTTAGAATAACTAAGGAAGAGCGCATCAAAAACTACGTTATAACAATAACAACTTTTGCAATGATAATTTTTTTCAATCTCTCAAAACATTAATCCATACTGTATACCCTTTGGATTTTATATTATACACCCATCTTTGTTTTAACACAATTTTCATTTTCATTTCTTGTAATTTTATAGACAATCCTGGCCACCTAGACCTTGCATTAAGGTGCTATATCTATCTGCTACTATAAATCAAAATATTATTTATAGAGCGTCAAGTATAGATCAACAATTATCTTAACTTGTCCCTATTTATTCTACCTTGCCACCTAATTTAATAACTCAGCCACGGAATATCTTATACATAAAATTCTCGTGTCACAATGTTAGTTACCATAGTCCTCCGAAACGGCTTGACCGATTTTTATGAAATTTTATATGCATATTCAGTAGGTCTGAGAATCGGCTACTATCTATTTTTCATACCACTAAGTGGTAGTAGGTAGGTAGGTAGGTAGTAGGTAGGTAGTAGGCAGGTGCTAGGTAGAAAAAAATTGCATTGCAACGCATGCCGGGTACAGCTAGTATACCTATAGGTTTAAAGTCTTTAACCGTTTCAACACCTAGTTGTTATTTCCAGTTACATATACCTAGACAATCCTGGTTACCTAAGTAGACCTAGCTATAAGCTACACGATTGTTGTTATTTCTAGTCATTTATAAACAATCCTAGACCTAGACCTACCTATAAGCTGCCGTCTTCGCGTTGCGTGCCAGTTGTCGTGCGTGAAGGATTAGCGGCAGTCGATGGTCAATTACCTACGCTTCACGACTAATTATAACCGTAAAGATTTAAATAACTACTGAAATTGAATAGCCTGTTGCATTGTCTGGGTTTTAGACTTGTTTATATCGAATAGTGGTTTGTAGGTAGGTGTTATTATTTGTTTTAAGATACACCAATTTTAGGAAATTGCTGCTCTCTTTGGCAATTCTTGTTTTGATTAAATTATTAGGATAGAGAAAGGTAATTTTTTAACTATAATTAACGAAACTAAAAACAATCTCGAATCTATTTCTACACACCCTTGTTGTACCTTATTCCTCACATAAAGCTATAAACAATTTCAATGTAATAAGTCAATACTTATTTATCGTTTGTCTTTAAGTTGCCATAAATCCTGATTTGGGCATCCAATATAACGGTTCCGATCATTTTCCAATAAAAAAAGCACTTTACGGGTAAATCCTTTTCATGTAACTATCATCATACACCAAAGAGCATTCCTTTTAACATTTCTGATTTCATGTAGTATTTTAAGTAATAAATATGAAAAAATTTAATAAATATCTTACACCAATTACAACAATGAAACTTCAATTAAAAGTACCAGGCAAGCATAACCAATAAAGATGTTCTTAGGTCAGGCCGGCGTCAACCAGCTGGGGGGCGTGTTCGTGAATGGCCGCCCCCTCCCCGACGTGGTTCGCAAAAGGATTGTGGAGCTGGCCATCATGGGGGTTAGGCCCTGTGACATCAGCAGACAACTCCTGGTCTCCCACGGCTGCGTGTCAAAGATACTCACGCGGTTCTACGAGACGGGGTCGATAAGACCCGGATCGATTGGTGGCAGTAAAACTAAGGTAAGTTTAATCGATTTTAAAAAGTGTTAGTTGTTTTACAGGTACAGTCTGGTACAGTTGGAATAGGTACTTTAGAGTTCTTTGGACTGTGAAAGATTACATCAATAAATTATTATGCGAAACTTAGGAAGGATGCAATAGTGAGTAATTTACATAAGTGATATAATATCAACTAGGATCCTCCTGCACCCACATAACATGGCATTGTTTTGATGTTGACAATATTTGAAAATAAAACTGGCTTTAAAAAACTTTTTGGTCGGGTTTTAACTTAAAACACAACGCATAACTCGAATAATCAATAAGAACGTTTCTAAGATTTTGGTGGAAAAGTCCTCAAATGGTCAGAACATTTACGGAATGTTCGAGAATCCAAGAATCTGTCTGTAAAGCCTACATGGAAAGTAAAAAAGAAAACTTAGAAGCACGACTGTCGGCCAGTGAACGTTACCTGTACCATGAACTATTAAAGCAGTACTGTTGCTGTTGTGGAAGCGAGACGGCGCTCTACACTACACTTAGCGGCGCGTCTTGCTTACACGACGGAATCAGTCCTGTTTTATAAGTTCATGGTATAGGTACAAGTCACGACGAATCAGTAATTTTAGATTGATATTACACTTAATTAAGAATTATGATCCTCATCCTCTGTATATCAAATTGAGATGAATTAGTTGTCCGGAGCATCCTTCGTTTGACTTTGTTTTGGGCAAGTAAAGTCATGTTCATGTTGTTATCCTGTTGTACATACCTAAGTAGAAAATTAATATTTTTAAACAGATTTTTCTTTTTATGTACACAATCTATGTTTTGACATTTTTTTAAGATATTTATGAACATTTTGATCTGCCTTTTGCATGAACCACACTATAACTGCCTACAACCAAATGAACCAAGAATACTAAAATCACTTCACTGTAATTTTTCAAAAAATCACGGTAAACAAAAATCATGTAAACTCTTAATAAAGCAAAATATAAGCACTATTATCTATTTTCATCCTCACAAAAAAATCTCCAAAAACACCATCGCGGCAAATTTTTAGGCAAAACTCCTTACAAATCTCTTCATCGGCAAATGTTTAGAAGCTAAAAAAAATGTAAATCAACAGTGTAGCCGCTCTCCAGCGAATCGAGCGGGTCACGCCGCCAATCACTAGTAATTATAAACTATAAAATTTTTAACCGGCACCAACTTTCAGCTTCTTGAGGTGGCCTTTCGACACGCCCGTAAAGTACGATTAGTGGGAGCTTGGAAGGTTCTGTATATGGGAATTTTAGTTTAGTAATTGTAATGGTTATGTGATTGGTCAGGTGGTTTGAAATAGAAAAAAATAATAATAATAATACAAGGGAGAACTTTGCCAAAGAGAGATAATGAATAGGTTACATAAGAAAAATAAATTGTGACGCTATTTCTTAACGGTTCGTTTGACACTAAAAAGGTTTGATATAAAATAATGTTAAGCATTTTATCAGAACAAATATAGTAATTTATTTACGAAACAGTTTTTGTTTTTTTTATAAATACCAATTATCTATTATTGGTACAGATAATCTCGTGCGTTTTTAGCTTTCTTTTATACAGTAAACATTATTTTAGTTACATTATAAGTACATATTATGATCCTTCTATCAAAATAATAGTAAAACATAGATAACACTCCGATGTAAACATAAAGGTTTTCGGCTTCGTCCGTGGAACCCTAGAGCGAAGTCCGGTAAGCGTATTCGACACCGACCTCACTAAATTCGGTACGCCAATAAAACGACCATTTGTTCTTCCACAAACGGACGCCGACATCAAAAAATTGATTACAACAAAATACTTCGAAATCACCGAATACTTTTATTGACGGTGTTATGGGAACACTTAATTGACTACTAATCAAGGTGCTCAAACGTCACGTACCCCGATACATCGATATATCGTACGTATCGATTATAATCGGTATACATAGAATTATATCGATAGAATCGATACGACAGTGATCTCATCTCTAAAAAAACGGAACCAATTGTGAATTATGTAAAACGTTTTTTTTGTAATTATATTTTCGCGTTTCTTTAGATTACTTTATGGTTATATATTGCTCCTAGATTTTGATTGAATAAATAATAGCTGAACAATATTTTTTATTATTTCATTTAACATTTAAACTTGTTCACTTTCTAAACGCTGTAGCCACACAGTTCTATAATATCTAATCGAATACAAAATCGATTGTCCTGATTGATTATTGTAATTATGATTTCACATAGAAATCTTGAAATTGCAGATGATGCAATTACATGGGAAAAAGTTTAAATGCAGTTTCGAAATGCTGAATAACTGATAAATGATTAATAAGATAAATAAATGCATCTTAATAATAAACTTACTTAAAAGACGAGGTCATAGTTCTATTATGTTTAATTTGCATTTTAGATTAGGTTCAAATAAATTATATATTATAAAGGTGTTTACTCGCTATATTGCAAAGAAAAGAATTGGCAAGACATAAATGCATGCATTGATGTATTTTTTTTTATTATTATATAATAAATCAAATCTCGACTAATCAATTAAAACAAAATATTACAAACGCTTAGGTATACTTTGTAAATATTTTTTGCAGAATTGTACAATATTTTTTAAAATATTAATCTTAAATTATGCAGGCTCCATTACAGAGTGCGATGACCTCCGTCAATTAAACAATAATCTAAATCAAGGGTATAAAATATAAATGAATCAATAATAATGATTTCTCTGTGGAAAATCGTTTGATTGGACGATTTGTCCAGCCTTCGATTTCAAAAGGTTAAAACAATATCGTTTGAGGCACCTTGAATTGTTACGACCCTATTTAGGTTGATCGGCCATCTTAATTGGTTTTCCACTTAAAATTATTATTTGAGAATAAAACCGACTCCTACCGAAAGGACTGGCCCATTTTAGCTCAAGACAGAAGTGCGCGGATTAGGGAAAGGGAGGCCTTTGCTCTGCAGCGGGACATGACGGACTTAATAAATAGAATATTCCAATGAATTGGAATTTGACGGGCCTGTTGGTCTAGTGGTAAGTGACCCTGATTGTTATACCGGAGGTCGTGGGTTCGATTCCCACTCAGGACAAATCTTTGTGTGTAGAGCACGATCATTTGTTCTGTGTCTGGGTGTAATTTATCTATAATATATATGTATTTAGAAATATATAATTATGTTTATCAGTTGTCTGGTTACCATAACACAAGCTTGGGATCAGATAACCGTGTGTGAGTTGTGCAAAAAAAAAAATTAAAAACTAAAAAAAGCTAGAAAACGAAAAAAGGAACTAAATATATGCATCGTTGCATAGTAGTTTGCTATAGAATGAAAAATTAACTTAGCCTTAAATTGAAATGTAATTAGGATACTTCAACTAGTCATAAATAAAACTATTAAAATCATTCCAATTAGGTCTTTTATAATTATTATTTTATCAATAAAGGTTTAATGATTCTTTAGTATCAGTGATTTAAGTATTAAACAATTATATTTACGGATGCCAATGTAATTACAAAAGTGTTTTAAGATGCTGCTTTTTATTAAAAATAATTCTGTAAAATATTCTTTGTCTAAATTTTCGGATACTGTTTGTATGAACGAAGTATTTTTCTAAAATAATGACTCTTGATCGACAATTAAATAAAAGTAAATACTTTTTAATCGCTTACAATGAAAACAGCAATGACAATTTCAAACCTACTGAAAAGCCACAATAATAATTACTTCCAACAGTTAGTCTATACGATCTATAAATACAAAACAAAACGATACAAACTAAATTGCTACAAACGTAAGAACATAAAAATAAACGTGAAACACATAAAAATCGTACACATCTTTTTAATTTGACCAATTCAAATCACTAGTGTGGGAAACCACGCGAGCTCCGAATCTTTTTTCCAACAAATATTTACCGTTATCACTTCAGTTTCGAATAGCGAAAAACTCGAGTTAAACGTTCGACTCGATTACACCGTGTAGTGATTATAAAATTACGACACGCTTTTTCTAATAATTGGTGATCACTACAGAAGCATACTTCTATAGTTTTACTGGTATAGCTTCCACTTTTAATTAAAATTTAAGTTATTACGGTCCGTTTTCTAGCGTTCGTTAATATTAACTGTTGCTGTGCACGAAACTTTAACATCTGTGATGGCTGCCGCGTAGAGTAATAAATGGTAAACAAATGAATCGGTATTGAGTTTAACTCGTTTATTGTCTGATGCTTAGAAAGCTAGGGCTGGTGTAACATATATCTGCTAAGAATATAGATATCATCTTTGAAAGATGACTAGGTGTTCAAACCAATATGCTAAAGATTGTCAGTAGCCTTGTTTGTTGCCTTATTACGTCTTAACTTCTGAACGGATCTTACTGAAACTTAGCAATGATATAGCTTTCGACTTAAAGAAAAACATAAGCTAATTGACAACCCATTGGTGAATGGCTGAGACAAAATATGAACCAAGCTACTTAGATCCTAAGGATAAAAACAATTGTCACATATAAATGAAGTTTTGAAATTATTTTTGTCTGTTATATCGTATGTATGTTGTATAAAAAGGGATATTTTAAAGTCATGTCCGTATTTTCATCCTTACTAATATTATAAATGCGAAAGTTTGTTTGGATGTTTGTTACTCTTTCATGCAAAAACTTCTGAATGGATTTTAATGAAACTTTACAGTAATGTAGCTTATACATCGGAATAAAACATAAGCTATAATTTATAAAGATAGTGTATGAATTGTCGTTCGCGCGGGTGAAACCGCGGGGCACAGCTAGTTAACAATAATTTCAAGTACTAGAAGTCGCAGAACATATAAAGTTATGGAGCCGCAGTTGTACAATTAATGTTCACATTATCTTAAGGCTCTTTACCTTGAGCTAGCGGTAAACGGAAGTCTCCACTTTATGTCTAAACTTTTTATTTTATTGCATCTGCAATATATTTTTAGTGTCTTGTTGTTATATCGCAAGTCATCTTCATAAATCTATTGAAAATGATTGATTGGAGACATTTAAACGTTTTTGTATTTATAATTACTTACTTGGTTTTGTTCCGGTCATGGAGGGGGATACTCTTGAATTAAATCCCGACCGATTGACATTGGAATTACGATGTCTAGCAGCAATTTGTTTTAATATTATGAGTCCATCTTGAAGGAATAACTAGAATCTAAACATGAACTATATTTTTCAACTAGCGTAAACGATGATAGATGCTCAAATGACATCAAATATATAGAAATGACATTTCATTTTAATAAGTCACATGACTTAGGCTTGTCACTTCCATGCATGTGAGCGATTCGATCAGCGGTAATTGTAGAAATGTCACTTGGCTAGAGAGGCTGTAGACAGAATTATGAAAAAAAGATTTATAAATAACTATTACGTGTTTGTTCGCTATAGGCATTTATTATTATATTACTGAGTTGACTGTTTTGGTGGGATCAATCCTAATTGTGACTGATCGTCTCACTAATCGTCGGATTATGATAATCCGTCATAAAAGAAGAAATAAAAATTTAAAACTTATTTAATTATGTAGAACGGTTGAACCTTAATACCTACTAATTGCTTGAGGAAATTAGTGACGGTTTTTCGCTTTAAAATTATTTAATATCACAAATAAAAATAGAATATAATGAAATAGACACTTAAACTAAGTTTGATTATACTCTTTAGAAATTTTTGATTAAAATTCAAGTCATGTAAAATGTTTCGTATCATATAAATTAATTCATATTATTATGCCAACAATACCGGTATAGATACTCCACCATAAATATACTTGGACTTTACATCGAAAAACCTCAATCCAAACCTCTACACGCGAGAATTTTATAAATAATAATAATAATATATTTCATAAATACATTTGTCATCTAAATCCGGATTGTACACCACGGAAACGTAATAAAAAGCTCAGCAAAAGGTCAACCCTTCAAACGCTAGCTTCCAACTAACCAAGATATTTGCATGGAACCATTCACATATAGTCCCTATCTCCAGTT
The DNA here is from genome assembly GCA_905475315.1 of Autographa pulchrina. Taxonomy (NCBI): domain Eukaryota; kingdom Metazoa; phylum Arthropoda; class Insecta; order Lepidoptera; family Noctuidae; genus Autographa; species Autographa pulchrina. The sequence continues at coordinate 4,733,727 of FR997786.1, read as the reverse complement.
TACGACCGCAAGTTATGGTCTTTATGATCGATGGCCAGTATTTATGGCCAAATGACCGTAATTAGTGGGCCGAGTACCACTGGACTTTATAGCTGGGCGGCGCGCGATTGAACATTGCTTTCACACTGCATTTTAGTGTTAAGTTTCGTCCCATATTTGTTCTGACTGGGTATTTTTGTACATTTATTAGCGGTACAATTTAATTGAACTGATATACGTTTAGTTTTACATTTATTGTTATATGTTCGTTTTGTTATTTTCTTGATGAAATTACTGTAAAGGAAAAGTTTATAGTTAGTTTCTATTCGTATTTAATCGGTTAGTGATCTCTCACATAACATTTTAATTTATTGTTCGAACTGGTAGCCATAAAGGCGTAGTAAAATCAGAAAGAAGTAATATCGAATTAGACATTTCAAATAAGTAATTGACCGAAGAACAAAACACGGTTTATTACCTAATAGATGGACCTTAGATCCAAATTAATGTGGAATCAGGTTTCATTAGCTATATGTTCTACACATACCTACGTAAATTACTAACAAAGACCAAACCTTGAAAAAGGAACTTCAATAACTCATCAAATCAAATTCAAACAAAAACGAACTTAACTGTCAAACCGCCATTTTGATCGCCTATTTTCAAACGCAGAACAAATCGAAACAACCAAAACAAACCTTGTGTTACTAAAATGATTTCGACATATGGAAATCCGATCGCTCGGATCGTAATGAATAGTTTGCGCAATATCATACAAGTCATACAGTATTTGTTACCGTCACTGCGAATGGTGGCCATTAGACGCGCAAATGTAACGGGCAGTTTCGTCACACAGTATTGACTTGATACGTTTTATACTAAATACCTACGTAACGTTACTGTCATGCATGTTATACCGTGGAGTTAGTTTTATGTTGCAAAGCTTTTGTTTGGCCTTGAGCGTAGCGCGAAAAATGGAGGAGAAATAACGCAATGAAAACGAAATAGATATTTTATTTACCTACTCATTGATACTATTTTATGTACAATAGATTCTAACAAGATAAAAAGTGTGTTTTCACCACATTTTGGCAAATCTATGTCTCTCACCCGTAAAATACCTAATCATAACCATCATTTTGCAAGCCGTCTTCCATGATCTTAGGTCAGATCTTTTTTTCATTTTCTATTTCATGACCAAAATAAGCATTCGTTGTAATTTATTTAAAAAAGAAAAAAGCTTCCATCTTTTAAGACATCGCCACTACCAATTACTTCTCAAGATCCAGATACGCCTTGCTCTCTGTCAAAGAAGGCCAGGCGTACAATCCGAGGTGTTAGCTCCATTCATTGTTTATGGCCAATTAGGAGGTTTGCACACATTCGCGAACTTCGTTAAGCGGTGACGTTTACAGCATGCACACTTGCCCTAATATGAAAGGCATTTAATGCTGCGTTTAGACAGCTTTCAGAAAGTCATGCTTTGTTTAAGCTTATTTTCTTAGGGAAAGCGGTGAAACTTAACTTAAGCGCTTTATTTATATGCTTCACTAGTTTTTCTATTACTTATATTTTTTTAATATTTTTTTAATTTACTTATAAAAAGAACTCAGACAAAACATCGGAATGTAATTATTTTTATTTGCTTGTTGGCGCAAGTTAAAAATCAAGTAACACTAGACATAATTGTTCTCTAATTAATATTTACAGAACAAGTAGACAACCCCATTACATCCATTTTCCCATAACAAATCAAAACAATTAATTTACATCGATAATACAAGTGTCGTGTGAAACAAAATACTTTTACAAATACGGCGAACCAATTAAATACAATACATTCGATCAACCCTAATATCCTGGGGTAAAAGCGACCCCGTTTATCTTAATAACATGTTAATACATCGAGTGTCGCGATCGAGGGGTTAATTTTTACCTGAATGTGGTTGTACACTCATTTGCGGTATCTATCGGATCTCGAAGGAAATACGTTTGGGAATTGTTTTGTTTTTCTATTATTGTTTTTGATGCTGGCCATTTTTGGTGTTTTCTTTTTTTGTTCTATTTTTTTAATTTTTTGTTTATTTTTTTTTGTATTTGTTATTTGTGTTTTGTTTTATCTTGAATATTACGTTTTGTAACTTTTTATTTGCTGTTTTTTTTCACCTGAAACTCGTGATAGCAAACAAATACGTTATTTTGTTATTCAAAATTCTATTTTATATCATTTTTAATACTGAATCATAGTTAACACAATTACTGTTTAACAAGAAAACCGATCGATTTCTATGAATTTAAATGGCTTAATAATAATCTTTTATTATTGAAAAAACTGATAGTCATCGCTTGAAAACTGTGACATGCCAAACTGACATTAACAGCTTTGTCAAACAATATAACGCGACGATATTAAATATTCAATGCTGGCAACACATTACCCGTACGTGTTTTTAATTGATCTGGCAATACCGACGTTAAGACAACATATTACGCGATAATTATAATTTATTGTATTCCTGTTATAATTATCTGCTATAATGTTAAACACTAATGATTTGATCGCTGTTTATAATGGAGTCGGACATTTAGAGTCAGTTCAACCATTTAATTAACATATTAATAGACTGGGGTGGTCTTGCGATATAAAATGGTCTTGTAATATGGAAAAATAAATAGTATAAAATAATATAAGTGTTTTGATTTTGTTTTAAAATTAATTAACTATAATAAATATTTAAATTGTAAATCAAATGAAAATAGATCGATGAAAGAGTTTCAAAATGTTACTTGTTATCTTTTCTTGTCTACACCAACACACAACTCCTGATTTTTTGCTTAGTCCAAAAGGAAGTAATCCCACAGGTGTTAAAAAAATCAATCAAATAAGATACCAAACTGAGTCAACTGAAATAGTGAGACAAATGAAATAGATATCAACCATTTTACTTGTCCATCTAATCTTTAAAAGATACGATAACAATAAGTGTAGGTCGATATAATATAGAAGATAAATATAGAGTCTATCCGCGACACCCACAATAAAATACAACAAACAAATAAAAGGGTTAAATGACATAAAGCTAGAAAAAAAAATAGCGTTTATTTCTTAATTATTAAAAAATGGAACATGATAATAAACGAATGACACAATAAATAGTTCGTAATATTTTTCTCTGGTTACCGTAAAAGACATAAAACGTAAATAATAATATTGGTCTCGCTTCACTCCTACTCGATAAGTAGAGCTTATAAGCTTAAGATAACTTTTACGCGCAAATCTATTGCTAGTGCGTTACATGAAATATTTGTTACGACTATATCCGTGAAAAACTATTCAATAATCACCGATGTGGCTTATCCAACTGCAAATAAATTATACTACTTACATTATTTTTAAAACCAGAAAAAAATTGTATGGTATAAGAACGCTATTTTTTTTTTATATAAGTAATGTAAGCTATGGCAAGGAAATAAACCTAAAAATATCTAAATAAAATGCAATGGTCATTTAGACATTCTTATTTTATCTGCATTTAAGGTTGAACGTCTCATTTTTGTACGAGGTGAGTATTTAAATTTTAATTAAATTTGTAGTGTATAAATATATTTACGTAGAAAAAAAAACGCGCTAAAACTCCAACTGTCAGAAATTACAAAAACACAATTGGATACACGTCCAACCTGATTAACAAAATTACAGGTCATAAAATATGTTCGGAAACACACTAAAATACGTAATTAGCTCTTCCGTACAATCGGGGGTCGGATCAAAGGGTAATTTGTAACAATAATGGTGCGATTGGTCAAACGGGTCATGGGAGCGGCACCTGTCAACCGATGTCAAACTATCGCGACTGCTATCAGGCCTTAATAACTACACGTGGGGACGTTTCCACAGGATACGGGAGTTCCTATGAAATGGATTTGTTGGTTGTTTCGATTTTTTTAATTTGGTCTTTTTTTTAGGTTTTTGTCTTTTATTTATTCATCCGTTAGATCATATTAGTAGGTACAATCAATGTATCGTTAGTCAAAACTCAGTATTTATATACCTAATAAATAATGAGTTTTGACATTACTTAATATTTAGTATCTGTAATACTAAGTATAATTCAATCCGGCTAATTCGTTTCTCTAATCATTGACAATAAAAATACAAAAAAAAACTACTTACCTACTTGATATTTCTATTTGCTCGCTTCCTGAAGACTTTTCATTCTCTTCCTTCTTCAGTTCCTGAAAACAAATTACACAGTTTATAACAAAATACATATTCAGAAAATTATAACGAACTAAATACAAAAACGGCGAAAATCACATAGCACCTCTAAAATCACCAAAACAGTCGCATCACTAAACCGATCGTCAAGCTTTTCGCAACTTACGTCGGATTTGCACCGATAACACTCAGTTTATGTTGCCCGTGGATTACGCTGTCAATATTATTACTCGCCATTTAATACCGTAAAGCTGCTCCATAAAACATATTGGAAATTATAGCTTGATATGTCTACTTTATCATGGTATTGGAATTGGCGCGCTTTGTTGGCTCGAGTTTAAGAGATGTCTTATTTAGTGGCCATAGATAGAATTCTATATGGACGATTTTAGTTGGGATTTTATAGTTGGAAATTATTTTAAATATAAAAATATAGCGGTAGTGTTATTGCGCTGTAAATTTGTACTGTAAATTAGTGCTAACGTAATCGTAATAAATATATATTATTATATTTATTTAATACTCTACTAACTAGACTATTTATTGGCAGATATGGTGTTTCTTAGAACATAAATAAATTACAAAAATATGAAGGTGTATCGAGTAACAATAACTATTCTGGATTATCGCCACCTCAGTCTACCCATGTGTGAGGCCATGATCAAACTCTCTGTAAAGAAATCCAGTAGTCAGGATTCCGTTTAAAAAGTTGTTTGTGAATTAAATAATTGATATTCGATACTTACAAATCGACTATAAACTCCTTAGAATATTTTAATGAATAGATACGATTAAGTATTGGAATAATATACTTTACAAGATTAATATGAACTTTAAAGATATATTGAATAAAGATTTCAGTTAGAGTTATTGATTGATGGCGTTTGAAAGCAACAAGCGATTTTCACACAAAACAACTGATAGTGAGAGGATGAAATTGTTATGTAAAACAGCGAAAGTAAAAGGTGATTTTATCTAGTTTGATCTGTTATAAAATACCTATAAATACATCTTCACTTTAAATTATCGTCCGACAACAATTTTAGTAAAAGGCATTTTAATCAAAGTACCTATTCGTGACTATAATATAACCTATAATTAGTAGGCTTTTACACGGAAGTTTCATGATTGATTAATATTGTATTAAGGTAGGAAGTTATCTAAGATTACACAAAATCGCTTAATTACAAAATAAATTGCGACTAGTTGTCCCTAACAATGTATTTTAGGCTTCAAAATAGTACTTTAACAAATTCTTATTTCCTCCGCTACTAAAAAGAAAGCTAGCTACCTACAAAACAAAAAAAACCCAAAACACATAAAACGTTTATAAGTACAACCTCATTTCCGGCGCCAAGTTCGCATCCCATTGAGAACACTTAAAACGAGATAAAACCTCTAATTAAGTGGGCCTTCCGTCAAAGAGGTAAGGCACGTTAAGTTAATTATGAGCACCGATCGGAATGGTCCAGTAATCAGACGACCTTGATTGTCTTCCGAACGCCTTGAGGGACGCGAGACCGAGTCAAAGGCCTTTGACGAATCAAGAGACAGTTTTTTGCGAAGATTAAGCTGATTCACTTGGTATTGAGATTTAAATGAAATTCTGAAGACTTTTTGGATTACTTTTGTGGTAAACTGCACATCATATTTTTTTTACAAATAGCTATGTCAATTAATTTTACATAACCTTTATTTCTATTTACCACTCGAATGTATAAAGACAACTTTAAAATTCCTAATTATCTTTACTAAGAAGTATTGAAACTCGACCACTATGTTTATAATTTTTCTATAAAAATGGTGTCAACAAAACAGTTAGACGAACAAAAAGGTATTTACAAAATTCTAAAAACTCAACTCAAAATTACAAATTGTTCAATACCTTCCATTGGCAAATAACTTTTACTGAGAATTTGCCTTCATAAATAATTTATGGCATCACTAATTAAATTAGAGGACTTTCAATACCTACATATTTCATCTCCAATAGGAATTGTCAGGATACTCGAGCTAGACGGTCATCGATACACTTTTTTCCGGAAAACTATTCAAAGGGACTACCTGGAAATATGTTGATCAGCTCATTATAAGAATTCTTGACACCTACTTGGCTTCAGTATTTATGTCTGCAATGGACATCAGCTTTTATAGTGATACATTCATTAGAAGCAAATCATGAAATGATTAATTGATAGTTTTTTTGTTCATGCTTTTAGATTCTTGCATATGAATCTTTTGTTAAGGTATTAGCGAACAATGCGAGTCTTTTTGAGTCTTCAGAAATTGTTTGAATAAAAAATCACCTTGAATTGCACTGACATAAACTCAACCGATATTTATCAAATTACTAATTAAGTACCTATAGAAAAATGAATGTCAAAGGTGGAATTAATTTAACACTTCATGCTTTGCATTCGACACTATTTTAACCCTAACTTAGTTGAAAGTGCAACAGGGTTGTCGTGATGTACCGTAATAATGTCAGTCAGTCATATCACAAGCGTGGTGTTATTTGCATAAATGTTGACTCATCGGCTATGGTCACCGGAAAAATCCAATTCCCTTTGTTGATTTTTGCATTTCAAGCCGTGTTAAAGCTTACAAAACTGACACGCCTGAAATCCACGGGCTTCCAAAGAGTATAAAGTATGTAAAACTTTTTTTCGGACAAAATACTTTGCTTGAATCCAATTACTCATTTCACCTGCCTACCAAATCAGTCGACAAAAGTTCAGTCGCTACTAGACTAATGAAACCACAAGCTATGTTTAAAGTTGATTCATGTTATTACGCTCTACATGGAAACTTGACACAAACATTAATTATTCGCAATCGAAATATCCTCACAAAAACCGAGACCTAATGATATATAGATTACTTTAATACTATCTTCGCTGATAGCTTCCGTACAGCACCATATAATTACCCCCTAGTTCCTGATAGGATGCAAGCCTAATGAGCACGAGGTTGACCCATTTATTACACAAGAAAAAACCACCATGTCAACTCCTAGACACCTGCTTAATGCATCCCTGGAATTAATATCGAATCAATCTGTCATTAAGGTATTAAGGCAACGGTCTCACGCCCCAGCAAATTATCTTTCACCCCATCAAATGTGGAAAGTCTAATAGAAATCCGTAGTACGTAATAAGAAAGGCTAATAGCACGCGTACACAGTTAGTACGTTGCGGCATCGTGCAAAAACACATATTGGATGTGTCAAGACATGATTGATGCGGCAACCGAACAAAAACTTGTGTCCAACGGAACGGGCCGTGACGTTCGCGGGAATGTGAAGCAGTCGCATTCGTCCGTTCGTTTGATCGTGTAGCGTTTATACTTGTGATATTGATCTGAGTTGATACTTATGTGGGCAGCCATCGTACTTAGATCCAGTACGCGGCTAAAAAACAAAAGAATAACGATGGTTCCATGCTTAGAATTCCTAAAATACTGTTCTTCAGATGTTTTTACCAGTACGTCGGAGCTACATGTTTCGTACAATATTTTAAAAGCCAGACATTTTATCATTTTGTTTAAACATTGCTTAAAATTTAGGCAACTTTTTATAAGACATATCCGATATTGACGTTTTTCGGACCTTATACATAACATGAAGGCCCATTTATAGGCGAGGATTTCACTGACATTTAAGGTACTTGCATGGACATAAAACAAAAAACACCCAACGCATGAAATATATTTTTTAATAAGACAGAAATAAGTATGTTATTATTATATTCCCGAGATCATAATTGAATCTGAGGTGCCTTGAATCCTTGATGGTTGTCAATCAAATATCTCGTGAGTCCTTCAAAGCTCAAAGCTTCGAAACTAGCGCCATCTATGATAGAAACATACTTACATTTTGCAGAGTTTATTGTTGATGTTGCAGGTCTCATAATTATAATATCGTAAAATGTTTAGGATGCTTTAAGTAATATTGTAAACTACTGATCTAACTGTGAAATATTCAGTTACAGTAACTACAAGTATGTTATTAGGTACCTACTCTGTCTTACCACGTATTGGGTAGGTCGAAAAATGAAAGCTACTAAATAAATTATCGCATATTTTTATTTCTCATGAACTGATCTCGACAGCTTAGTTCTTCAAACCGAATAAGTATCTAACATTTTGCAGGTACTGTGATAGCTTCTAAGCTTTGTAAACAAATGGTCGTGTCCCACCTCTTTTTGTAATGTGTATCGATACGAGAACAACAACAGAGAGCGTAAATATTGCAATATCCAGTGCATCGTTTGAACATGTGCATCGTTTGAACAACATTAAACAGCGTTTCACTCACGGTTGTAACGCATACTTACACCATTCTTCCGGAATCATCTTTCCGTAGATATGCTTTTTGCTATCATATGACAAACTAGAATTCTAGAAACCTATATAAGTATCTACCTAGATGGATAGTTGCACCTTTACTGTGATATTTTGTTTAGTATATACAGGTGGACAGGTACCATTTGAATGCATACATTTAATTTAATAAATTCCTACAATGTTGCCGAATTCAGGTGAAAATTGAGATGAAAAAATAAACTTTACTTTAAATAAATGAATTTGAAATTATTCTACCGTTTTGGGATTGAGTTCGGCCGTAATAAGTGGTTTTAAATACCACTTGCCGCGATTATCGCCACCGTCAGTCGGAGGCGTTTTAAATATAAAAAAATAAGCGTCAAGATATTTACACATCAGCAAAACGCAAGCATAATAACACCAATTTCTAAAACAACGCACGATCAAAACATCTGTTCAAATCGTATCAATATTCCGACAATTATCTAAATTCGAACCACCGAAAATCCATTATACGAACGTTTTTTAAAACGACACTACGCATGAGGTTTTAAAAATAATTATAGGACCTTTAAGTAGCCTGTCAAAGTTAATGTGTAAATAGTAGGTTATGGTATAGAGGTGTGGCGAAGAATCGGTGAACGCAAGGCGTCAATTTCGAAGGGAAACCGATTATTACGCCATTAGATGCATAATCGATACTATTGAGCGATCGATGCATTTCGTTGCGCACCGGTCGATGGTCCTTTGGGTAACGATTAGAGAAAGCTAGCTTTTTTTAATTCGCCATGTGGGTTTGGGAAGAGATATTTTTTGCGAAACATCAATTATTTTGTCGGCCAAAGCGAATGTTGAATGTTTGATTCCCAGGATAGAAAAAAATGTTTTTCTGTAAGAAATTAGCCAATAGTCCTATGTAATTACAATTAGAAGCGTTTCTAATGCTTCCGTCAAAATATTTAAGAGCTAGCTAATCTTTTCGACAGTTTTGAAGATCTACCTTCCCGGTAGGAAAGAATGGCGAAGTTAATATATAATAATAATAAATAAATAATAAATGCGGACAACATCACATACATTGTTCTGAACCCAAAGTAAGTTGCTAAAGCACTTGTGTTATGGAATTCAGATACAACGAAGGTACCACAAACACCCAGACCCGAGACGATGTAGAAAAGTGATTTTCTACATTGACCCGTCCGGGGATCGAACCCGAGACCTCAGAGCTAGCGACACCTTGAAACCGGTGCGTACGCCACTCGACCACGGAGGTATATGATACAAAAGACACATTATTTGCTTCTTGGCGAAACTGTTATGGCTTTAACGCTTCATAACGCGGTGCTAGTAAATCCTTCAGTACATTATATACCTAATCAAAACAGTTCAAAACAAGAGCCGAACATTTTCGAACATGCGCAATCTTTTCCCCATAATTCTCGGTACGTTATCAAGCATAACATAGATTCGAACTATAAGCAAACACTACCGAACTTTATTAGTGTAGGAATTCTCATTACAGCACTACAAGTATAGTATATCTTCTACTCGAGTAATATCAGCAAAATGAAAGTCCGTGCGAACGACCAGATGTGGACAGTAATGACTTAGCTTAGGCCACTGGCTTTGCTCATTAGTAGTTAGTCGAGTGCTCGATATATCAGATTCGATTCGAGTAAAGGGGACCTCTATCGCGTTTAATCTTCGCAATGGCGTGAGAGACAGCGGGTTTATTAAACGATGCCTTATCATGTTTTTCAGGGGTTTTTTTTTCTGTTATTGCGTTTGAAATATTGGCAAATGTTTGCTTTGAGCTTTTTGGGCAGATTGATCAACGATCTGGGCTTTGATTTATACTTAAAAATTCCTGAATTATCTAGTTTTGACAGTAAATATGCTCTTTAAGTATGTATCTGAATACATGAAAATATTTTGTGCCTAATACACTTAATTCACCGAACAGTTATAAATATGAATGAGATACCGAAAACTTACTGAACAAGAGAAAACTTCAGATAATGTTACTTAAAGAGCTTAACCAAACTCGAATCTATAGAATTGAGACAGTTATTCATTATTCTATATTCTTGTTCTGCTATTTTTTAGTATAAAAGAAGTTTCTTTTGTGGTTCGGTAGACTAGTCAGTGATCAAAATATACTTTTACTTAAAAAAAACTATGGTAAACCATCAGGGCCACTCCGTGTGTGGGGTATAATACCAACGTTTATTTAGTTTTTAATTACTTCTTTACACAAACAGATCAGGCGGACAAATGACGTGCGACAAAAACTGGCGCTTTCACACTGTAAGCTCCATATAAATGGCATTTCTGAGTAGTGGTGCATCATCGCGCTTAGTTATTATATTGTCATTAGCAGGAGCTTCCTCAACTGAATGTCATCTACGGTTTTAACTGTAATACCTGTAGTTCCGTTTTACTTATTTACTAGGTGCAGTTTCTGTTCAATTAGAAAAGCTATAGGTTATACAGCTGAGTTTTTCCGAGAGCATTGCTCGTAGGTCGAAAAATAGATGAATATTATTTAAATTTATGATTATTCCATTGAACAAAGCTCTTGCAGCAAAGCACATTACATTGCAAAAGCAAAACTCAAAATAGTTATGTTTGAGTTGAAAGCGTGTTAATTATTGCCAGTCCATTACTATTAATTTCCAAATAAAGTTTGCATCGTCAATATGACTTCAAAGACACCTTTATATCTTGACTTTTAATATTTATTTATTTCCTCCGCATATTATAGGTACCTAAACATTAAACATCGATTTACGTATTTGTATAATTCCCATAGCAAAATTCCCGCATAACTAACCAACTCTCTCTTTCCAGCAAGTCGCAACCCCAACAGTCGTGAAGAAGATACTCCGCTTAAAACAAGAGAACCCCGGTATGTTCGCGTGGGAGATCCGCGAGAGACTGCTCAGCGCGAGAGTGTGTGAGCCGCACTCCATACCCTCGGTGTCCAGTGTTAACCGGATCCTAAGGAACAGCGGGCTGGCGTGGAGCGATGATGATACTAGGAACGCACACGGTAAGGAAGTCCTATTATATAGTTAAGATACCAATACGGTATTGCCCGGCCGCTAAGACAATGCGTTCCTGACTGGACCTGGTCTATGTGGTATATAAAAGGTCGTATGTTTAGTAAATTTATTGCCACATTATAACTTTAATGTGGCGAAGAATTACTAAACATATAACTTACACTTATTTGTCCCATAAACGAAAAATGTCATTCAAAACGATATCACTGCCCGGTTTCAATTAATAATATATCACTGTTTTTTATTTCCCCATTCAAATCAAGACGAACGAACATGGTGTCAGGAACGCATTCTCTCAGCGGTGCAGCGGCCGTACTGTGTACAGTACAGTACAGTTGGCACCTAAACTGTACACAGTTTAGGTGCCAACAGAATGGTATGGGAACTATTTGATGAAATGCATAATAAGTTTCGGAATTTAAAGTAACTAAGAAGCAAACGCTTAGTATTGATGCGTCGGCGACTGTCTTTTGTTAAAATAGCGAGAGATTCTGTTTCAAAGATTTTTGTAAAGATATTTTTTTGTAGGTTAGTTTGTAGGTGGTATTTAATTAAAGTAATTACATTGTGGGAACGACAAAATCTTCTTAAATACTTAATTATAAAACCAATTTATATTTACCTTACAATCAAATCTTGCTTTAAAGGAAATTAACCATAATATGATTCGATACAAGATATTAATCTAGTTAGCATCTAACCACATAAAACGTACACGAAACTACTTTTTATAACCTAACTACTTATCACCACATCACTACACACCATCAAAGAAGTATCAAACGTATCAAAACATTAACACCTTCTTCGTCAACTAAAAGTCGTTATTCAAACATGAAAATCAAATAAAACATAAATGGAACGCTGTTTAAAACATCAAATTCAAATAAAGAACCTTCCTAAGCGGCCAGCATTAAAAATAAACGGAATCATTAACTAATTAATGGCAGATAGGCGTAAATTCTTAGCGACAGGTGTCAGGAAGCCACTAGGAATATAAAATGTTATTTTTTCATTTAATTACTTTTAAATCTCGTGTGGACATATTTAAAACACATTAAATACACTCTGTCTAAGTTGTGGAAGTGTAGAACATTTTTGTTGTGACATATTTGAGTTATGCTGTCGTTAAACACATATTATAGTTAATTAAATCTTGGTAAACTAAAACAAATAAATAATTGTAGCTAGTTCCCGTTGTTGATGTTTCCATAATTCGCTATTTACGCATTCCGTATTTATTCCTATAATAACTATTATACCGAGGTATATTTTTAACAAAGACTTATTGTTTACAGAATCATACGCTCAGCAGGAGCTACCACCGAACGTGATGGAATACATGTCGATGAAGAACTCCTTGCCACCCACACCGATGGGATCTCAGCAGAGTCCCCCATACTTTGCTCATTCAGCAGTGAGGGTACCACCACCACAGCACCCAGATCCCACACAGCTATACGACAGACGACTCGCGACCTCCTGGCTTCTAGCCAACCAAGTACAAGCTCAGGGCCTCCTTAAACCCTACCCAATTAACCCCTGGCAAAGAATCATGATGCCGTACCACGACACAAAGAACTTCTCACCTTATGCTCTCAACCTTCATAATGATCTCCTAAACAGAATAAACCCTGACGAAGTTAAATCGGAAAATTCTGAACACATATCCGTAGAAGCTAGTGATGACAGCACAGATCGACCTGATGTGGATGACGATCAGAAATCTCAAGAAAAGGAAAAGAAAAAGAATCCTTACTCAATAGAGGAATTGTTAAAAAAGCCGGACAAAATGGTGAACGTAAATCCTATCGGTTTCCCGAATTTCCTAAGGCAACCTATTGGAAGTATGATTGAGAGTAACTCTAGCCAGAATTTGAGCAACAGAAGTTCGCCAGCCAGTTTCTGTTCCGTACAAAGTGGAGTCTCAAATGATTGCTTTTCTGAATCGGCTAGCTCGGAAATTAAGGCTGGCAATTAAATATAATTGATTTGAAATGATGATGGTTTAAAATTAGGTTTTTCATATTAAGCTGGGCTTTGGGGTTGATTTGATATAAAAAAAATATATTTTCTTCATTGATTAAACTACATTACATTACACTGATTAAACTGTATTTCCTATATTTAAACCTAGAGAGACCCAATCATTCTGTGCTTTAAACCTAGAGAAACTCAACCATTATGTGCTTAAATTTTAAAGGGCTCATTCTCTACGATCAACTCATCGCCACGCAACGCCATCTATGGGATTGAATAAAAACTATATTAAGATGCGTTCATGTGTCATAATATGTAAAATTTCACTTTTTATTTTTGTACATAACTTATTTGTTATACACACTTTATTATTGTAAATAATTATTGCCATATATTTAAAGTATATGTAATGTTAAGTTATGTGTCCATATTAGTGATAAATATAGCTTAATGTTATTTTTAGGTGTCATTTTATTGTATTAAAGTTATTTGATAGCTGTTCTTGTAACTAGTAAGTGTTTAATAAAGTTTAAACGTTAATTTACCGAGTCATCAAAATTTATTGTCTAAATACTTTTTAGTAACTGCTTAGAAAATGATCTCCGGTAGAAAAATGTTCTAACCCTAAAATAACACCCAAGAATCAAGATAGTGGCAGGTAGAATAGTTGTATACTTACTATTGGAAAGGCAGGCGTAATGTAAAAAATAAATTATTTTGTTGTTAATATAAGTTATTAGAAATTATTATAGTTATTCCTAATTAGATTTATAATAATTATAAAGGTGATTGTACACTTTGTGTCAGATTAATGTTTTCATTAGATTTAATTGATAAAGTTAGTTACTACTTTGACCATCCCTAACTCAGTTTGAGTTCTGTTTCAAGCTTGAAAATTATTCTTATTTATTTTTTTTATAAAAAGGACTTATTATTTTATTCATATCTATTTTATAGCAACTTTTTTTTTAAACGATATTTTTTGCAGTTTCATGTCCTAAAATATACAGCCAATCACCTTTTACGCCCAATAATTGCGTAATTAATTATTATTCTGTGATATTGTATAAAATATGTGTAAATTTAGTTCGATGTTCTTCTCAAAATCATTCCTTTATGTCCGTAGAATGTATGTATAGGTATATCCAGTTATGTTATTATAGTACAATAGATGTAACTTGTATATAATGTATTCACAGTAGTTGTTTATTTATGAAATGGCACAATAAACCAAATACAAATTAACCTTGCGCACTCTTTTGTTTTCTCTTCTCCTTTTTAAACAAGCGAATAGTCTTAGGTACCAGTATGTACGAGGTCTTATGAAGGTACGACAATAATTTTTAACTGAAATAAATACAGGTACGATCTTTTCGGAACAAATGTAAAAACAAAACGTTTAAGGAGAGACTTACCTACCTTAGCCTACCTTGCAAGCAGTGTAAATTATGAATACGTAGAAAAAAAAAACCATTTCATTACACACATAACTAACATGCATTGCAAACTATAAATAGGTATTCCAAGGAATTACCTTCAATATAACATAGAAGTGTACATTACATTCAAATCACATTTGAAATTAAAATGAATCTTAGAACTTAATAACTAGGTAAGTTCTAATTCCCTTGAAATGTCGCGTGAAATGACTAATTCGAGTGAAGCAAAACAAAATCTATGAAATTACCGAGTTTCCGTTCGGCAGTGTATTTCCATAATACATCTATTACACACAATTTGCATATTATAGGGGTTATTACCTACGCATGGTATAATCTTGAACACTAGGATTCAGAATGGCGTAACTTTATTTTCCGATTCGTCGATCTTAAGAAATAAAATTGAAATGTAGAACAGGGCTTTGCTAGTCGGTATGAAATAGGACCAAGACTATATAAAATGGCTGCAACTCGTAACTTTTAAACCCAAAAAACACATCACCTCCTTTTTTGGCGTTACGGCTATTGGAAAAAAGTTAGCTTCTGAAAAGATCCAAAAGTAGATATGAATCCATACTGATTGTGTTAAGTATAAAAGATTGATCAAATATAAATAAATGTCGCTTTGGTAGACTATAAATAGTTAGAGTGTTTTAATCACGGATCAAGACAAAAATAAAAGCCTATAAACTTTTAATGTGCATATTATTATGAGAGCTATGCTCTTCATTTACAAAATATAACCACCAGTTTGAGGATTAGAGAATGTAATTTTTACACAAGACGTTTTCGACTAAAATATGCGTTAAACATTTGATAAAAATATATTCTCTGATTGCTTACAACCCCAATCATAAACTATGAGCCATAACAGAACATTTCATTTGTGTTTAGTAACTTATTTAATCGATAATATCATGGTTTTTAATCGAAATACGTAACACAATTCAAATATCCTTTAATTATTATCTGCTGAATCAAGCCCATCGGAGACCTTGTGTAATGATATGATGTATGAATGATTGGTGATTACTAATCATCGGTGCAACACGCATTGCCAGAAATCGACTTATTTCCATTTACTTTAGTCGATATTAATAATCAACTTCTAGCACATGGTTCGACCTAATTATTAGTAATGAAAGCGGATGCTGATGTGATTTATGCCTTGTGCTCTGTAGCTTGGTGCGGGTGACATTTGTCAGTAATAATTTTATTTGTAAACTAAAACATTCTGGTTGGTTTAATTTAATTAATAACCGTGATTAATGATTTAATATATTACAAATATGGTGCACCTGAAATACTAAGGTCATAATTGTAAATCGCGGCAACTTTCAATTGTGAAACGCAACATGACTGAAAACTGTCACCCGCACCATGCTACAGCGCACAAACTATAAGTTGTTTTTTTTTACAAAATATACACTAATGAATAATCAGAGCAAACCATATCACTATTTTAAAAAAAATGGTGTTACTTAACTTTACAAGGTTATTTTTAAATGTATACAGTTTACAGTAAAAAGCATAGAATACTTCTACTTTTATTCCAAAAACTGTCCAGACATTAAAAAGAAGCACTTCCTCTCTGACAGACATCGTTACCTACTAATCGCAGAATCGACTAATCGGTTTGCGATGATTTTACATCACTAAAGTGCATGACGTTGTTGACATTTAACAAGTGTCAACTAAAATAATAGCATAGCACTTCACAAAATCATCTGTTTCGACTGTGTGAATGATGAAATATTGTTAACAAACGATATTAAAATATTATTGATAAACTGTGAATTTCCTTAACTAGTAAAATAGTCTGAGAACTATGGAAACTGATAATTTAACCAAACAGGTAAGTCTTATTCACATATTTTTAGCCTTAACATAAATAAACTTTTAGTCGTGGTATTATTTTTATGTATTTTATAGGCAGAGGAAGTGGAGGCTTTGAGTTCTATTTACGGTGACGATTGGACCACAGAGAGCGACGTAACGAGGTCGTATAGCATAAGGATTGAAGAGAACAAGAATGAAGTCAGGCTGTATGTGACGATGCCTGACGATTATCCTTCACTTGCGCCGCCTAAATATGAAATCTCAGCTCCCTGGATGGATAGGAAAGCTAAAACAGACTTGCTACATGCTTTGGAAGAAGTTTACTTGTAAGTGTTTAATGAAAACTACTTATAAACAAAGGCCCCAGTATCTAGCATGTTTATAATGTAATACTTTCTTAGTCTGTAATTTGCTATATTTTACGTAAAAGTCATCTTAAAATTTAGTTATGTGTGAGCATTTGATTTTAATGAATTATTTAATCGACATAATAAGTGCCTCTTTTACTAGTAAGTAGGTACTCATATTGCGTGGTATATAATTTAAAATTTATTAATTGTTTAAAAATAATATGTTTCAGAGAAAACATAGGTGAAAATATTGTTTTTCAATGGGTGGAGAAAATAAGGGAAGTGTTACAAGCTATCAAACCCACAGAGAAAAAGACTGAAAAGAAACCACCAGCTATTGAGTCATTAGATTTAGCTTTGGTAAGTTTTTTTTTTATTTTATGGACACATTTCCAATCAATAATAAACAATATTTTTATTTTTTCATAGTTAATAAGCAACTATTTTCTCCTCCCTTACCTTAGACCTTAGTATTAACAATAAAGTTAACAATAACAACAATAATTACAGCCTGTAAATGTCTTACTGCTGGATAGGGCTCTTCCCATATACAGAAAATATAATAATATGAAATCATGTTTTTTGTAATTACTAAGTAATAAAATAATAAAAAAAAAAAAAAGTTTATTATGGAACAATAACACAAGACTAAGTACAACAAGTAAAACGATGATAGCTGCAAAAGTATAAACTGTAGCGCAGCTAACAACGCCCTTCTCCAGATACAGAATGGAATGATGTTCCATGCAAAAAGTACTTACTAGGTAATTAAATAAATTTAGATTTAGTTAATTAAGAATAACACAAGTAGTTTAGTAGTTGCAAAAATAACATAAGTACATTAGAACTTAATATTTTAATTTCACAAATTAATATAATGCCATAAATAATATATGTTTGTCTACAGTTAGATATAAACTGTCCGGACATTACTCATGGTGAAGTTATAATAGACAGGAAGAGCTCCTTCCAAGGCCATTGTGCAGAAGTGCACTGTCTTGAAGATGTTAAGTAAGTTAAGTATATACAATATTTTTGTAACTATTATACAAACTGTACAGGCACAGACTACCACAGAAGATATAACTTTGTTCATAGTAACTTTGTAGTAGGTAAAAACTTTGTTTACTATGTTTAATTTATATTTCTCCAAATATCCATCAAACCAAACTAAAAAACAATCAACTAATAATCTATCTTATTCAATATTGCTTATGATCAATCAAATATTTTAATTAGCTCAATAAAACTAATTTCTGATTGTACACCTATAAAAAACTATAATTTCCAGCTCAGTCCTAACAAAACTCAAACTAAACAAGAAGATCCTGCATGCCACACACAACATGTACGCGTACCGCATTGAGAGGAAGACGGCTAAGGGCACCAGTATACTGCAGGACTGCGATGATGATGGTGAACAGCATGCGGGGGGACGGATGCTGCATTTGCTGCAGATATTAGACCAGAAGAATACCCTTGTGGTTGTGTCTAGATGGTGAGTCTATTCAGATTAGTTCATCTTCAAGAAAGTGGAGTTATTTTTAAACCACAGAGAAAATTAGACTGATTTTTATTCATTTTTATTTTCCTTTAAAACTGATAATAACACAGTAATATTGAAATATTTCCCATACTAAAGAACTCATCATTATATTTTGATAAGATTTCAACTGAATTCCAAAGAACCCCATAGTTTTCAAATACCACGCAGGAAAAATCGAGAAAACAGGTTGGGCAGGTCATCTAACATAGTGTAATTTTTACCTGACCATTAACGCAAAACTTCTATTAAAATTTTGTTATTTGTATTTTGCAGGTATGGTGGTATACAGCTAGGTCCAGACAGATTCCGGCACATCAACAATGCCACAAGACAGGTCATACAGCAAGCAGGTTTATTAAAGAAATGACATTTAGCATAAGCCTTATTTTTAAGACTTGAATATGAATCATTAAGATCAGAATATTTTGTCACTGCCACAATAATATTATATTATTATAGTTATGTGGCTGTTCTTTACTTATATTTCTAATTGCTTGACTTCATTTTAACCTCTATATTTTTCGTTAATGTCGCCCAACTTGGGGCTAATTTTTGTTTCATATTTTCGGGAATAAAAATAACGTTATCTGGAGCTTATTTAGATTTTGTTTAGTCTAGCTGGCTAGACTATCTACAAGGAATTGTGACTATGACCTTAAATAGAAAAAATTGTAAAGCTTTCATTATCTACTTTTCCATAAAGATAGTAAGCAATATTTTAATGTATCTATTTGTATGTAAGCAATATTTTAATGTATCTATTTGTATACCGTGTATATTAGTCTCTGTAAGGCTTAGAGTGCCTTTGTTATACTTCGAATTCTAAAAGACAAATAATATATAAAATAACTATAACTATTCATAATACAACTTAATGCAGTTTTGTTTTTAGTTGTGTATTTGTCTCTTTGTAGAAACAAAACTTATATGAAAGACATACTTAAAAGTTCATCCTTTGCTAAATTCCACTTCAAAATGACAGATACAGCATTAAATTTAACAGCTACTTAATAATTGAGTAACAAATGAGTAGCCGGCGATTTATGTATTGTAGTAAAATGATCTTGATTCTAGGTAATTAAAGAATCATTTAATGCCAATTAAACTGATAATAATATGATGTATCAAATAAATTGTTCTTGTAGCAAAACCACAATGCTTAGCCCTGTTTTAATGTATTTACCAATAAAATTAATATGATACTAATTATACCTTGATAAAAACTTTACTATCTCAATCTATTAGATATTAACAGAACACTAATTTGATATTTTCATACACAGACTATGAGGTAGGATAAGTTTTTGGTAGTTGTATGTGTAAACTTGAATCTTATATTGTGATTTTATTAATAAGATTGTTAGGCCTAAAGTTAGGTTTATAATTCGTTGCAAGTTGTAGAGTAGGTATCTAAAGAAGATATGTTAATGTTAAACTTGAAACACACGAAAATCGACTGTAAGTGCTCGTGCACACGCAGCACTGCCGTCGTTTGTTTTTATCTTTCACTATACGTGTTTGAAATACGTTGGCATAGTCCGGCCGCTGAGAGAATACGTTCCTTACAGGTCGTGGACCGTGGTCGTCAGGAAGATATAACTTTAATGTGGCGAAGAATTTACTATTATATTCTATCTTCTCATTTGTCAAATAAACGAATAATATCACTCAAAACTATTTAGTTATGCCAGGTTACAATGAATAATATAACACGGTTTACAACGTTTTTTTACGGAACAATAGGGTTCCGTACCCAAAGGGTAAAACGGGACCCTATTACTAAGACTCCGCTGTCTGTGCGTCTGTCTGTCTCCAGGCTGTATCTCATAAACCGTGATATCTAGAAAGCTGAAATTACCCTACTTATTTACTTTTCTCTATGGCTGAAATTTTCACAAATGATGTATTTCCGTTGCCGCTATAACAACAAATACTAAAAACCACATAAAATGAATATTTAAGGGGGGCTCTCATACGACGGTGGTACGGAACCCTTCGTGCGCGAGTCCGACTCGCACTTGGCCAGTTTTTTAATTATCCATACAAATCAAGACTAACTGATATGTGTCAGGAACGCATTCTCCCAGCGACCATGGAGCGGCGAGGTGGTGTGGCATGTATGGGCACTTAGTTATATCACAGTAGTCATAGATACTAGTATAGTGTACATAAAGTACTTGATTTATAATAAAACACAGAATATGTAAATAAAATATTTTACTTCAATATGTTATATCATGATTTAGTTTGTGCTATCTCTTGTTGTTTCTAGAATTGTTGTCTGTTGTTTTAACTGTTATGCATTTCTTGTCCAAGAATTTTAGGAGATCCTGTAATCAAAATGATTGACATTTGAGATGGAGGAAATGAATTAAGTTTTTAAAGACTGTTTGTTTTTACTTTTTATATAAACCCTTTTACCCTTTACCATATTAGAAATATTGTAGACTGAAAAGAAATTTTTGAGGACATAATTAGCTAGTATACACATATATATAAAAATGAGTAACTCCGCATGTGCCTTTCGTAATTGCCATATAAGAATTTACAATTAGCATTATAGATTGATCAGGTAAACAACACATACAACATAAGATACCATCACGCCTGTATCCCCGAAGGGTTAGGCAGAGGTGTACCAATGTACACCCACAGTTCGCCGGTATGTTTAGGTCCCATGTAATAGGGGGCGAGCCTATTGCCACTAACCGGACACAAATCCAAACTCCGACCTGCTACTGAGAATTTCATAGAAAAACCCAATAACACCTTAGTCGACTTGGAAATCGAACCCAAGACCTCTAGCGTAGCAGTCGCGCTTAGAACCGGTAGGCCAACGAGGCAGATCAGGTAAAATACCTCTTTTTACGGACTTTAGCACAGCGTAATAATAAAAGCCAGTGGTCACCACAGCACAATTATTATTTTATTTATGTACACTCAAAATACTATAACAAACTAATATAATAGATGTACAAAGGTTTTGCGCGATATAATATATATTTTTTTGTACACAAACATAATTAGGTATTTATACAAATTATGAAACTTATCACTCACCTTAGGATCATATCGATGTCCGTAGCCGACCAAATCTTTGTGTATGACATCAATATTCACTGGCTCATATCTGAGTATTGCTTCTCGTAAACCTTGGCGACTGCACACGTAGTTGTGGAAGGCAATGTGCAGAGGCACGCGGCATGAATGTAGCTGTTGGAATTCAATTAATTTAGTTATGGTTGGATTAAATGCGGAAAGAATAGACCAAGCGTTACGACGCAACTTAGCAGAGGCATATTTTATATAAATATAAAATTCTCGTGTCAATGTTAGTTACCATACTCCTCCGAAACGGCTTGACCGATTTTTACACGACTGCCCAAAAAGGAGTGTTATGTTTTCAGGGTTCATGTATGTATGTATGTAGGTATGTATGTATGTATGTATGTATGTATGTTTGTGAGTTTCTTTATTCCACCATAACTTCTAAAAGGCTTGACCGATTTCAATGTTTGTGGTATCATTAGAAGCTTTGAGTTATCCCGAGTGACATAGGCTATGTGGACATTAAAAAATTGTCAAGTGTGAGTCGAAATCGCCTGCAAAGGGTTCCGAACGAAATTTTTTTTTGTGTTGTGTCATGCTTTTTTGTTGTTCACTAAAAGGTATTAAATAAAAAAAATATAATTAAAAATTAAAAAACACGCCTGCCATGTAAAAAAAATTAAAAACAAGTCAAATATTTGCAGTCGGGGGACCTGTAATGAATTGTTCCAAGTAACCGACCCCGACTGCAAATATTTGACTTGTTTTTAATTTTTTTTACATGGCAGGCGTGTTTTTTAATTTTTAATTATATTTTTTTTTATGAAATTTTATATGCACATTCAGTAGGTCTGAGAATCGGCTACTATCTATTTTTCATACCCCTAAGTGGTAGTAGGCAGGTACTAGGTAGAAAAAATTTGCATTGCAACGCATGCCGGGTACAGCTAGTTTTATAAAAATAAATGCAGACATCACATACATTGCTCTGAACCCAAAGTAAGTAGCTAAAGCACTTGTGCTACGGATTTTAGAAATAACGAAGCCACAAACACCCAAACCCGAGGCAATGTAGAAAAGTTAGTTTCTACATTATCCGTCCGGGGATCGAACCCGGCACCTCAGAGCTAGCGACGCCTTGACAACCGGTGCGTACGCCACTCGACCACTGAGGTCGTATATGACAAGATTAATTCAAAAACTACCCTTTAAAAGCAATTTAGGCCTCTAACAAGGATCGGAGCTTTCCATGAAGCTTTCGTTTTGTTTAGCAAGTTCTATATACTCCATTTAGCAACATATAAATATAGGTTTAAAGTTTTGCACGGAACTGAATAAGTGGTTGCTACAGGAGTGTTTTTATTCTATGAGTTTTTTGCGAAATATCCTTGTAAATTTTTTACTCTTGATTTTGAGTTAAGATACAAACATAAATAACTTTGTGTTCATGATTTAAAGCAAATTGGGTTTTAAATATGTAGTTTTAGTTTTGTATTAAGTCATTTGTTTTTGCATGCCGCTGCGCCGGCGAAACATGTTGAACTCCTCTGACAATGTAACAACTCTATGTACCGTGTTTCAAGCAAATAAATTATTATTATTATAGGTTTTAAAACCAGTTTTTCAACAGAAGTTGGACGGTCTTAAGAAGTGTAACCGTATATTATGTCGCAACTTAGATACCCGTCTAGTACCAGTAGTATCAATAGGTAATAAGGCAAAGTAGACAAACATAAACTTGTGCATAATAATTACCTTAGCTTTCTCCCTCTTCTGAAACACCCAATCCTCAGGATTACAGTCCACACTCTTTATAACTGCAACCTCACTAGTCACTTCATAAAATGCATTTCCATCATCGACAACATTTCTAAAAGGTTCTACATTTATTGTACCTTTCTTTTTTGCAACATTCACTATCTTTAAAGGTGACGTAAATGTCTTTGGAGAGGAAATTTTTTGGTTGGCTGTTTCTTTCTTCTTTGGGGAAGATATTGGTGATATTATAAGTTTCTTTGGAGATAAATTATTTGTGTTTGTTTCTACTCTTGCCTTTTTAGGGGATGGTTGGTCTTCGTCTATTAATTGCTGTATAGTTGGGTGTGTTTGGTTGTAAAGGTGCGTAAGTATTTTTATAGCTAGAAATAAAAAATATATTAATATACGTAGATAAAAATCTTTGACATACGAAATTCTAAAAATAAATATAATTGTGTAAAGGTTGTTTACCTCTTTTCCTTTTAAAAGGTTTCAAGCCATATTTATCCAATTCTCTATTCATTTGTGGAGTACTCATTGACGCATAATCCGCCATAGGTGTAACATTATTCGTCTTAATTATATATTCACTGTTCTTAGGCGTTCTGATTGAAATTTCTTCACTATTACTATTAAAGATATCCTGAGCTACATTCGTAGGTATTTCTGGAAACTGTCTATTACTTTTAGGACTGGTTTCTTTTATAATACTTTTCTTTATTTTAACTTCAGGAAGAAAAGTTTCTGACATTGTACAGTTATTTTGTACATTACTAATTCGGGCTTCGTTAGATTTTCTGAAACTCCCTATATTCGTAATGTTATCCATTATAGAAATCCCACCGAAATCAAAATTATGTCTTTGAAGTTCGTGTCTTGATTGGTGAAGGGAATAGTCAAATTCTTTATCAGATATATTAAATACTTCAGAGTTTTGGCTTGAATTGATTTCAGGTTCATTTTTATCATCTACAACTTCAATATCATCTATTTTAGATTCTGAAGACTCAATAAGTTTTTGCTCACTGTTATTTTTAATACTTCTAATACTGTTGGTATTTATTTCGTCATAATCTATAGATACATCGTCTTTTTTACCAAGACTACTGTTATTAGGCATAGTTCCCAAATTTTCTTCAGAATTACCAGAACTTTGCGTCAAATCAATATCATTGGATTCTTTACTTGTATTATGGACACTATTGTCATTATTAACAAGGTTAGAATCATGAGTAATAATATCACTGTCCCCTGAATGATTATGTTCATATTCTTCAAAAATACTGCCATTATATGACTTCTTATTTGTTTCTTCAATAGAACTTTTATCACTCTCTAAAGTAGTATTTCTATCATTTTGAGAGACATTTAAAATCTCACTAAGTTCCCTATTTTTTCCGGTTTTGGCTCCAAGTATAATGGATTTTTTACCTTTAATTGCTGTTATATATTCTTCTTCATTTACGATAATTGTATCATCTAAAGAAACTTCAGTTTGTGTATTCCCAATAGCAACTATAGGCAAGTCATCAATATCATTAGAATTTGAAGACTGAGTCAAATCCATACTCTCAGTTTTTTTTACTTCTGCATCTTTTATATTTTCATCTTCATTTGAACTTTGAGTCAAATCAATATCTTTAACATTTTCACTATCTAGCTTGTTTGTTTGTTCTTCATTTTCTATACATGTTACATTATCTTCAAGACTATATGAATTTTGTTCCCCTTGATTTAAACAAGAAGTAGTTTCTAAATTATTACCAACATCATGATTCTCTATTGTCTTATTATCAGGACTTTGTGTCAAGTCTATTTCTTGTGAAGCCTCAAGTATAGGTTGCGATAACCCTACAACACATTCAGTTATTTCCATAAAATCATTAGTTTTTCTTTTCGTTTTATTTTGTGATAGAGGGAAGTCAGACTTTTGTGAAATAATATTAGCACATTCAGTTAAATCCATGTAGTTATCAGCAAATACTTTAGTTTTATGTTCTAGTGATAATGGAATTAATGGCTTACTGGTCTCCATAACTGATGATAATTCATCATCAAATATATCTGGAGAACAACTTCTATATTGTGTAGATGGATTATGTACATCAATAATTTCCAGTTCTCTAACTGGAGATTGTATATCTGTTAATTCTACAACATTTACTTTGCTATTTCCATCACATTTATTTTTATCCTCATTTACTTTACAATTTTCAATATCTTCATCAACATCTATTATTATTTTGGGAGCATCATAATTATTTGCCACATTAGCCATAATACCTTTTGCTAACTTAATAGGCCCACTAAGTACGACATCCAGCTCATCCTGTGAGCAATCTATTACTGTATTCATAATTTCAGAGTCTAAAAGCTTAGGGCTAACAGGTCTACCAGGAATTTCAGCCCAATCTCTTAGTATACAACCGTTACTTGTTGATTTCTCAATTAAATCTTCTACGTAATATATGGTATTATCTTTTAGGTACTTATATGGGATATTAGTAGATATATCATATAAATTAAAATTAGTTTCTTGATTATTACAATTATTATGACCAAAGCTGGTATTAAGATTATCTAAAAGCACTGCAGAATATTTTCCACTAACTATTTGACGCCTCTCCTCTTCAGTAATGGTAAGGAGTTTATAGTGTTTTCTTGTCTTTCTAGTTCTTTTGTTACTTATTTTTACTTCTGGTACCTTAAAGCCATATTCCTGTAAGGTTTTTCTTATTTTAGCGACTCTAGCTTGGGTTGGTAAAGGTTCTGAACAGTCAAGGTTATCTAAAGGTTCAGTTTGAATAGATTTAGACAATGCTATAGCTAGCTGCAATTGTTCCGAGTCTACATCAAGACCAGACTTTTTACATACAGTATCAAACTCCTTGGTATAAGCTACTAGTTCATTTTTCTTCCCCTTCAAAGCAGTTCTTATATCTTTCTGACCTTTGATGCGTTTAGTTCTTTTTTTTGTTTTATTTGGTTTCTGAACTGGCTTGGGTCCGGCACAGCTGGGCTTTGGTTCCTGAAAGTCAGAAAGACTCTCATCCATACCAGATTTCCCAATAAAATATTTACTCCTGACACATTCTCTGAAAAAGGAAAAATAAAACAAGTTATGTGAACTATGTTTTTTATTAACTATAACATGTATAATTCTATATTTAAATTATAATTACCTAAAACTTTGCTCATTATTACATGCTGGGCTGGTTGGGGTTTTTACTTTCTTCCATAAATTTTCTAATTGCATCTCCAGATCTGTTGGGTAGCCCACTGGCAATCATGATCCTCCTTTCTACCTCCTCTATAGGATCTTCGTACAACCCTTCCACTGCTTTTCGCAAGTTTGCCGTTACAGATGAAAAACTGTAAAAAAAAAGCAATAATAAAATATCAACAGTTCTATACAATACAATCACATATAAAAAGACAAATGAGATGCGTCGTCGTTAATTTAAACTTTCTTAATATCTTTTGTATAAACATCACCGGTTACCATATTTTATTTGAAAACTATGATAGATAGGTACAAAGGATAGGTATATAATAATATAATGTTATGTAGTCATGCAAATAACCTCAAAAATACTATTTTACAAAAACATTAATATTAAAACATACTGAAACAACACGCCGGTTAGACATCCAACACTTATTATGCCAACGCCAAGTAGGTTCCTAAACTTTGATGCTGGTGTTCCTATTATTTTTCTAGGTTTCCATTTTGACGTATCAACACCAATCGCCATTTTTGAAGTTTCCTTACGTTTCGTTTCCTCCTGTAGCTTCTTTTATCCGTTTCATTTCTTCACGATTAGATTTATTAGATAGATAGATAAATAAACGAAATAAATAAATTATTAACCTAATATTTTTGTCATGCTAAATATAGTATCTAAGTACAAAACAGGTCTAATTCCATTGAATCGTGTTAAAATTGGGATATTTAGTAAAACAGAAATAATTGAACACTTATGAAAGGAAATGCTTTTAGAAGAATATTTATCCACCGAAGACTAAGCAAATTGATAAGGTTGATGTCTTATAAAATCCTATGTTGTACTCTTGTTAAATGTGTAGTCGTTATAGTGATAAAAGAGATCCCTGAGTTTTCGGCGGTTAAAAACGGTTTTATTAAAGAGCGATTGACACTTTGACAATCGATTCTGTCAAAGTGTTGATTTGTTGAAAGTGTCAAGTTACCGTTATCAGCTGGCACGGGTCTGTTTTGTAAATAAAAGAATATTAATTGAATTATAATTTATTATTTTGAAAGCACTTATACATCATGTCCTTAATGCAGAATTTGTCTTATAAAGAATATCAAAATGCTTTAGAATTTAGTATGCATCAGTGTGAAATAATAGCTAAACTTGCAAATATGAAGTAAGTTTTGCAAACTAACTTTTTCAAACTTTGAATTCCATGTTCAAACATTAAATATTGTTATATTATTTCAGAATCACGTTTTCCAATGACAAAAAACCAGGTGAAACTCTGATTACATCGTTGGACCGCTGGGGAGTGTCTGCAACGAAATATAAGCAACTTGTGACTGCTTCTTTAAACGTAAAAACAATATCTACATATTACAAGCCGCAGTCAAAAGTAGCGATCCTTGTGGCTAATGATAAATACGTACATTTGTCTAAATTAGCCACTCCATCTATTGACTGTGACTCTTTAGCTACCCACCTGAAAACCATAGGATTTGTTGTTATAAAAATTAAGAACACTACTAGCAGGAACTTGAAAATAATTCTATCAAAGATTTTTGATTTGTTAGAAGAGAATTCTTACTGTAAGTATATATGTAAACTAAAAACGTAGCATTTAATTAATTTTGAAATTTTATTGTTGCAATACCTAAATTACTTACTTAGAACTTTACTCTTTAATACATACGAAGAAATATTATTTTATCTACTATTTGATCAAACATTCATAAAAATATAATTAGGTACTTTATTTAGAATTCTGATTTGTAAACCATTTGTAAGTACACCTCTGGTAACACAGCAATATAAATTTAAGTTACCTATTTTGTCTTTTCCAGGTTTCTTTTTCTATGCAGGCCACGGTTGCCAGCTATGCAACACAAAATGCATGTTAGGCATAGATTGTCCAACCGAAAACCTCAAGTTAGAGCACTGTGTTACCGAAAACTTTGTACTCAAAGGAATGGAGAAGTTTAAGCCAGACCTCTGTATCATTACTATGGATATGTGTAGAGTATATTTAGAGAGGTAAATATTTATTTGAAACTGTTATATGATATAAGAATGGAATTATTGTACACTATTACAGTCACAAAAAATTGCTAATACAAGCTAATAATTATGTCTTTGTGAACCTATCTTACCTGAACTCAAGGTATATTGTAGTTGTATACCTTAACTTTGCCTATAGATATAAAATGTCAAATGTGCAATACTTACAACAATATTGTCTCATGAAAGTCTAGGTATATGTAGAGGCTATAAGATATACATGCTCTCTAAATATTTCAAGTAATAATTGTATTCAGTTATGTACCACTACCATTTAAGAGTATTTATATTGCCTCAAATACTTTGTTCTACAGGGAATCAAACCCATCAATCTATGCATCAATTCACACAATAGAAGACTACACATTTCACAAAAACGCATTCATAACATATTCAACGCAGTCTTCTCAGGCAGCCTACGAAGTTCTTCAAATAGAATGTTCTACAAGTATTGATAATGACGTCACATATGAGCTGAAGACCGGAGACACTGATAGAATTGTACCAACTGCCAGTCAGTATGTTAATTCATTGTGTACACGGTTGGGAGAGGATTTGGATGTAAGCAGTTTATTTGATAAAGTTCACGAAGGTAAGGAGTCAGGAGTACTTTTTTTATTATTTGAATGATCGTAATGACCTATTAATGATCCTAATGACAGTTAGCAGAATGCCAAATATCGTAAAAATTACCAAATAAAGCAGGTAATTCGGTCAATTCAAGCAACTCTTAAATAGCTGAATCGAGGCCCTGTAGGGGTCTCAAGTGTATCCATAAAATGACTCAACTTAATTAGGCTTTCGCTCAAATTTCAATTAAGCAGTTAGATAGTTATTTCGTAAAACTATAGCTATTGCCTATATGTATTTCAGATGTTGAGCAGTCCTTAAAAAAACAGAGGCCAATTAAAATACAATGTGGTGTTGACAAGAGATCATTGTATGATCCTTGTACAGGTAAGGGACGAAATTATATTAATTTTAAGAATAATGGAAATTTGAGAATAGACTTATTGTTCTAGATAGTGCAATGTGCAACTTGTGAACATTATTGTACTTTTTCTTACAGGCGACACTGAAACTTTATTGAATAATTTGCAAGAGGCAACACAAGAAGATAAAGAGAACTGTGTAGTGTTTTAAATATAGTTATGTATAAGATTTAAGTAAAAAGGTGCTAAAAACATATATTTTTAGAACTCTTATATAATTTTCGTATACAACAGCCCAGTAAAGCCTTTAGTGCTTTAAAAGCCACTTAGTGCAGGAAATAAGAAAAAAACGACAAATAAAAATCTATTTTAAAACAATTAACTGCATTTATTTTACACTGACTGAAGCTTCATTAACACGAGGCAAGCACTTCTACAAACTTGTATTCTTCATAACTGATTGTGGTTGGAAATGATTAACTATATTCACCAACCAACTGTCCTCGACGCCTTTAGTGAATTCGCGGATAAATCTGTAGTTTAGTATGTACATCTTATCCTGATACTCTGGTTGTACACTGAAATAATAAATAACAGTATAATATTAATATATGAATGATTTTTCTTTGATTCGGCGAAGGTGGTGTGATGATGCGGGACGCACAAAAGTTAGGTTTGGAGGACGGAGGGGGAGGCCTTTGCCCAGCAGTGGGATCTAAAGTAATGTACAAAAAAAATATTGTCTTTTCATTTATAGATCAACCTGCAAGGTAAAG
Organism: Autographa pulchrina; assembly: GCA_905475315.1. Lineage (NCBI taxonomy): Eukaryota > Metazoa > Arthropoda > Insecta > Lepidoptera > Noctuidae > Autographa > Autographa pulchrina. The sequence continues at coordinate 4,703,197 of FR997786.1, read as the reverse complement.
AGATTAATTACTAAAAACCTATTAATAAATTATTGGTTTGATGTTGTCGCATATTTACCTAATAGTTGATACAAAAGGGTTTAAAAAAACTGGCCAAGTGCGAGTCGGACTCGCGCACGAAGGGTTCCGTACCACCGTCGTATGAGAGCCCCCCTTAAATATTCATTTTATGTGGTTTTTAGTATTTGTTGTTATAGCGGCAACGGAAATACATCATTTGTGAAAATTTCAGCTTTCTAGCTATCACGGTTTATGAGATACAGGAGACAGACAGACGGACAGACAGACAGCGGAGTCTTAGTAATAGGGTCCCGTTTTACCCTTTGGGTACGGAACCCTAAAAACAAAGGATAACATATTTTATATATATGTATTTAGTCCAATCTAACTAGATTTTGGATTTTCATACTTATTTCTTAAGAAATTTCTTCTTGTTTGTGTACTGGTTACTCTGATGTTATTCAGGTCATAGATAAGAAATTTGAAATTGATTATTCTGTTACATGTTTTTAGTAAATACCTCAGTTTGTGATTAACTATTATCTTGCATTTTGACTGATATAATTATAGCCATTTGGCAGTAATTTCTACGTCATATTTTTTCACAAATCTGAGTAGGTATTATGTTTATCTGAGTATAGTCTACTACTACTTTTTTTTTTATATTTAATGACATAATAATATGAATTGATGATGATAAGAATAATATGTTAATTTATATTGATATGCATAAAATATGTACCCTAATGATATTGGAGGTAGATCGCCAGTCTCTTTCATAGTTTTGAGGCCCCTCAAAACATGGTAGCACATCGTAATCTCTACCCAACGCTTGTCTGTATCATCGAACATAACACCAACCTGGAATATGATATTAAAGAAGAAACATTCAAATTATGTATAAAAAACTGTAAGTATGAAGGCAAAATGGCACGTAAGATGATAAGACATTTAATTTCATTATACAGCATAATATATTACTTATTCAAGAACAAACACTTACAACTACACTAAAATTAAATCTTATAAAAATAAATAAAACTAACATGCATCAAAAAACTCATCGTCATCCCTGTCAATGGCGGGTAACGTGCCCAGAAGACTGGCAGCATTGCCACGTTGAATGGCTATGCCGATTCTCTGTGCAAGGAACAAACCAGCTCTCTGATCACGAGTAGAGTCTACCAAACGTTTTGACAGTTCTTTAAAGAACTTCAGGACTGGAATATAATTATGCTGTGCACGAACACAGCATAATTATTTTCCAGTCCTGAAGTTCTTTAAGCTGAAAATGGCATTTATTGCATTGCTATTAAATAGCAAGAAAGAATAAAGCCTGATTTAGACGATGCGAGAAATGTCGTGCGAGTTGCGGTACATTGAGGGGCGCGGCTATGGTGTCATAAGAGATGGATCGTAGACGGCAATGTACCGCAACTCGTACGCTATTTCTTGCATCGTCTAAATCAGGCTTAATGATCTCCTTAGTTGCATACAATATTTTAATACTAACAAAGAAAATGTAAAATAAAAAAATCAAGTAAATAAAAATTGCATATTTACAGAAAATTAAAAACATATAATTAGAAATTACATACCTGGTAAGGAAAAGCATAAAATATATCATCTTTCTCAATAGACAACAGTTGTCGTTGAGTGACTGATAGCTTAGAAATAGCAGCCTTCAGAGTAGTAATGGTATCCTTGTCAACTAGACCTTCTAAGGACTTAAAATCGCTTCTGTGTAACCCATCTGAAACAACCTAACGGTAGATGTTAATGGCAATAGCTCTTTAAAATTAAATAAAAAGTTTTTAAAGTGTGTAACAAAAAATATTCAGTAAATATTAAATATTTATTGATTTTCATCACGGATTTTCATCATATTGGTTTTATAAACCAATATGATGAAAATCAATAAATCAGACTTGAGTATGATATGAAGTTTGTAAAACATGGAATATGCTTGCTTAAATATGGTGCTTTATTCAAATTTGTATTCACATTGGAGTTTCACGAATGTAAAAGAAAAATGTATTTATGTTTGTGGCTATTTTTAGACTCTTCTAGTTTGGCAAACTTACTATTTCACAATGTTTTTCTAGTTTTTTTTTGCATTACCTACTTATAGTACCCATAAATAAAAGGGCGGCGGAGGGTATTTGGTTTTCATGTGAATTAGATTTCATTGTTAGTGTTTAATATACACAGTTTAATTGATAGGTAATGTATATGTAAACAAATAGGCATCACAAGACTGTCTACATAGACAGTGGCCTACGAAGGAATATCTGCTATCGCCAGCTTCTAACTTCTGAATATTAGATAGGAACAAACAGAATATTTTATAAATACCTGAACAGCATGTTTGGAAGCCTCAATAAAGTCGTTTAAGTTAAATTCCGGTTCAAAATACGGCCTGATGATAAAGTTAGCAAACATCCAATTTTTTACGAACTTTACGAGAGAAGGCCATATAATAGGCGGGAAATCCATAAGCTGCGGCAATTGTCGAGTCTTCTCACGTTCCACACAATAATTCCTTAATTGTATAACAGGAAATGTTGAGGTTATGGGTATCTGTTTGGGTAAACATTTGTGCGCAAATCTGTCACATAATCTGAAAGACTGCCTCGTCAAGACCTGCCTTAAAGCTAAATTCATATTTACTATTAACTTTTTGTCTAAATTATGCTATTTACTCTAGGAATATGAAAAGTAAAACATAAAAATATAACTTTTCAAATAACACGAATAATAATTTCGTGTTTTCCCATTTGCTTATCCGAATCCTTGCTGTCACTTTTAACATATCTTATTGGTTTATATTACGTCATGAAAATTGTTTACATAGTCACATTGGTGGATAAATATAAAATTATCACGGAAGAACATACTTAATGCGGGTGCGTTTTGTTTACTCTCAACCTATCAGAAGATGAGCCAAATTTCTCAACTTTTATACACGTTTGAAATTATTATGATTACATGAAACTTAATTATTTTTAAATACAGGTTAAGTCACAGACTTATAGCTTCGATTCAATTTATTTACAAAATATTTCTCACCTTTTTTCCTCTAAACGTAATTTTAACAATGACAGTATGACAGTTGACAACAAAAAGTTGTCAAAAGGAATCTGCCAGCTGCCTAGGCAGTAGGCTCAACTAGGCTGTCTGCTGTCACCTCAAAAATATCGGCGTTTTAGAAATTTGGCGGAAAATGTTTTAAACTTATTCTGCTACATTTATCTTACTAATACTTGTTTTCAGCAGTACTTACTATTAAATAAATACAACAATATGGATGACCAAGCTTGTCCTCGGTGCAAAACAACGAAATATAGAAATCCATCATTGAAGTTGATGGTAAACGTATGTGGCCATGCTTTATGTGAAAGCTGTGTTGATTTGCTGTTTTTAAAAGGTAAACATTTAATAATAACTATTTTAAATACAATGTATTAAGAAAATGTGTTTATATAACCTAGCAAGTTTTGGTTGAACTTCTCATTTGCTAGTTGCCAATGTGAATGTTATTCAACCTTTTCCAAATATATTTTTTTAGGTTCTGGTTCCTGCCCTGACTGCAATGTGCCTCTCCGACGTAGTAATTTCAGAGTCCAGCTTTTCGAAGATCCTATGGTAGAAAAAGAAATAGACATAAGAAAACGGGTACTCAAAGACTACAATAAGAAAGAAGAGGATTTCGCGACCGTACGTGAATATAATGACTACTTAGAGGAGATTGAAACAATAGTATATAATCTTACTAACAATATAGATATAGTCGGAACTAATAAACGGATAGAACAGTACAAAAAGGATAATAAAGAAATTATTATGAAGAATAAAGCTAAAATAGGTGAGTTTCAGTGCTTAATGCTAATGTTGTGAAACTAATGACGACATGACTCAAAATTACTTTGGTATACTTACATTAGTTTAAGAATTTAGTTATTAAGGTTAATTAAAAACTCAAAATAATTACAAAAATATAAACTTAGGCATACTTACATTACTTTAAGAACTTAGGTATTAAGATTAAATAAAAAAAGGTTTGTTATTTTTTGCTTTTCAGTTTTATCGGCGGTTAAATTTTTTTGTTAAAAAGTTTTTATTTGCATTACATATTTGAATGCTTTTTAGCTTGCTAGGTCAGATACAGCAGAAAGTTGGGCATGTTTGCTTTTTCTTTTTATTTGATAAGATACAAATCGTATTTAAAAAAGAGTTACCACCCTGATTTTAGAATCTAGTTGGCTGCTCTGCAACTGATATTGAAAAAAAATTGACATTTGTAATACAATATTTTTATTACCTACCAAGAAAGTTCCTTGTAATTTGAGGTTGGTAGAAAAAGAAAACTTTAATAAAAAGCAAAAAAATATATTTAACATCAGGCTGGGTAAAACTATACTTTTATTTATGTTTGTTAATATACATTACAGGTAGAGAAGAAGTAGAACTGGAAGAGATATTAGAAATAGAGAAACAAATGGAAGAGTTACGGAGAGCAGAAATCAACCGTCTAGAACAAGAAGCTAAGAAGCAGAAGATACGAGAGAAGGAGGCTCTGATTGATGAACTCATGTTTGCTGAGGGCGACGCCAAAGAAATATTAAATACTTTTGCGCAGAATAAGGCTAGCAAACCTGAGGAGGTGTTGCCTGTATTACCAAAGGTTAGTCCTACAATAATAGCACATGTCCACGTTAAGTGTGTAATGTATTTACTATATATAGCAAATTCTGAAAAGATTGGAAGCAGATTTCGACATAGCCCGCAAAGAGGCTATGCACAAGAAGGTACTATAAAAAGACAGCTTGTATCTGTTCCATTAATGTTTTTTTTTTTCATGTAATGAAAGATCTAATTATTTCAGGTTAAGTCAGCATAATATATTACTTGTAGATAACCCTCTTAACTTCTTAATAAAGTTTATTTTAAACTAATAGGGCAATTGGACTATAATCTACACAATTTTATATTTGCAACAAAAATTTATAGTAGGCTAAATGCGTAAAATTTCCCGTTTCAATTACTAAGACCCAAATCAATTCATTATTTCAGGTGACTCAATTCTCTACGGGTGTAAAATTCACGCGAGTATCGACGGCGCAAGCGTTACCTATCATAGAAGAGGGACCACTATACAAGTATGAGCCACCGGCCACATATGACCGCTGCGGGCCTGAGCCTCCGTCTATTGAAGATATTGTTGGCTGCGGGTATCTGAAGCATGTCAGGTGAGCTAACTAGTATGTAGAATAAGGAGTTAATAAGTAAGGGATGGTTATACAAGTATGAGATGTTGGCCGCATACGACCACTATGGGCCTGAGCCACCATCTATTGAAGATATCATTGACTGCGGGTATCTGAAGCATGTCAGGTGAGCTGACTAGTATGTAAAATAAAGAGTTAATAAATAAGAGATGATTATAATAATATAAGTATAGTATGAGCCACCGGCCGCATACGACCGCTGCGGGCCTAAGCCGCCGTCTTTTGAACATATTGTTGGCTGCTGGTACCTGAAGCATGTCAGGTGAGCTAACTAGTATGTAGATAAGGAGTAAATAAGTAAGGTAAGGTTTATAAGAACGAGCTGCCAGACGCATACGACGGCTGCGCGTAACATTCCCTTGCTGGGAAAAAGCGTTCTCCCATTCTTTATGTACGATCCTTGTAATTTACTTCCAATTTGTTTTTGCCTGCAACTCAAAATCTCATTTATTGGCTTGTTTGAAATTATGTAAAGCACCTATATAATTTTTGAATCAAGTTACTTTCCTCCACCTACAATTATATAAACCTACTGCTTTTACTCCACAGAGCAGAAAACGAGACAGAGAAGGCTGGCGGCTACAACTCAACCCTCCCATGTCTGCGTGCCTTGCAGGACGCTCTAGCGGGCCTGTACCACTCGAGCTGACCAAACGAGCCGCAACCCGATGCTGTTATTGAACTAGATTGAGAAGGGTTAACATAGATGGCGCTAGTGTAAGATAAAGTTTTGGGCATATAACCTACACTTTGTTCTTAGTACAAACCGTTTCCGTTAAGTGCATAGTAGTGATAAAATATATACTAAAATTGCCTTATTGGACAATTTTTTTTTATTAGAAAATGAAGGTAGATAGGCAAATATGTATTACATTTTTGTGTCTAGGTATTAGTTCTGAGCATTCTGTATGTACCTAACTTATAATTTCGATTATTGAAAACACAAAGATACCTAATAAAATAAGAATATATCTAGAACTACGCTAGCGCCACCTCTCATCTAGCGAGTGAATGGGGAACTTGTATGCTTGTCAACAACGCCTTTAACAAGACAGTATTGGGTGTATGAAACTATGAATGAAGGAGATTGTTAGGAGATTATGGAGTCAGTTAAATTAGCTTGGATTTTTTTTTACTTGATTTTTCGTGAAAGCATATGGTTTTTATTTTAAATATTTAACTTTTTTTAGCATGACAAGTATCAAGCAAAAAGTCACATGTCAATATTGACAGATTCGCGCCATAGGAATGTCAGGGTGACACTAATGTATGCCATCTCTTTCAATCTTAGATGTTCTCTGGATATATTTGTCTTTTTTTTTATTATTTCGAACTGACTCTATGGTTTTCTCGAGTTGCCAATGTAAATAAATGTACATAAGTTCGTTGTAACTGTTTTGTTAACGTACGTATTTAAATACATTGTCGGGTGTGTAAGTATGGTGTTATTTGCTGTTGTTTTGTGATAATAAAAATGAGTGATAATATTTTTGGTTTTATTTATCTACATCGATGCATTGCTCGCTATTGTTATGGCAAGAGCTAGTCAACCACTGCCAGATTTTATATAAACTTAACAAATTTAATTCTGGGTCCCTGGGTTCACAGACTTTTAAATTGTATTTTATAGTAATATCCACCTTTTTATTCAAGTATTTTGGCTAAATTATGGCGGCGATGTGGTTCGCCACCCATCACGTTTCGTTTCTCGCGGGGCGAAAAGTAGCCCACGGAGAGCCGCTTCGCTACGTTGAATGAAAGAGGAATGGATGGTAAGGTGGATGAAGAATGTGAGATGATGGATGTTGAGACAGAAATTAAGAAAGGTATGCTGAGATGGTTTGCCTGTGTCGAGAGAATGAATGAAGAACGATTGACGAGAAAAGTGTATAAGGTGAGTGTGAATGAAAAAAGGCTAGGTCAAGAGTACCATAAACCGATAAGTATGTATGAAGGGAATAATGAAAGTGGACAAAGCGAAACAAGTGTGGATCGTAGCAAGTGGAAAGAAGTGGTTTGCCTACCCCTACAAGAGAAAGAGGCCTGGGGCCCGAGTCTGCTATTTATACTCCGTGTCAGTGTGCTCATAGTTGGCTCATAGTGGGACGATTTTACGATAATTGGCATTCTACTAACTTAGTTTACTGCCAATTATCGTAAAATCGTCCCACTATGAGCCAACTATGAGCACACTGACACAGAGTGTAAATTATAGCAGACTCGGGCCCCTGATTATATGTATGTATGTATGTATTTTAACTAATACATGGATCATAAGGTATCATAAAAAAAGAGCATGTACAATAATGTACAAGACTTATTATAATATGTATAAGTATAGCAATAAATATGACCTATTAAAATTTATGCCTGACTAAGCCTGAACCCTTGTAGCGGTAATCGATAAACCAATAAGGAATGTAATAACATAACTATCTACATTTTACACGTCTATGTAATAATGACAGCAATGATAGAAAGCATTGGGCCAGTGAAACTCAAACTTTAGTGCCGAACTTTTGAGCCGTGGCCATAGGTTATAAACTTACCTACTAAACTGTGTTTTTTTAAGTTCCCTGCTAAATTTAGGAATCAATTTAAATAAATGAAAGATTACGATGACAAGCAGATCAACACGCAAAAAAACTGACTGACTGAAAAAATGCTAACATAGTGACAGCAAGACCACAACACATTTTTTATGAGGTAGTAACTTAGTTTTCTTAACACTGTAAAGAGCATTAAAAAAAAATAACAGTTCATAGATACCGCGGCAAACATTGTTAAAATAAATCAAGATTTTTCTTATATTAAAATTTAAAAGTAAAGATTGAGCACCTCTGTACCAAGGTATGCCTATGTGTACAGAGAGGGCGAACAAGCAAATATTGTCGTACCGATAAAGTGTAAAAGTGCCGCTTGCAGGTACTAAACTATGACAAATATAATGCACTTTGAGTTGTAAAGCAGAGTGCACTTTGTATGGATAGGTAACGTAGGTGATAATAATCATTAGTTTAACTTTTATGAAGGCTCTGACTGGCGAGTAGGTATTATTATTTTGTTTCTATAATAACTGCCTATCTTATTAACTAGTACCTACTTAAGTATTTTATGCTTAACAACAAATGTAAAGATGTCTAAACATAATTAGACTTGGTGTTGTGTATAAATCTGTTTTCACATTCAAAATGGGGAGATTTTTTTTTACTTAAGTAACTACCTACTTACTTAAGCAGACAAAGATTTGGTAAACGCAAATAGGGGTTTATGTATTTTGTCATATCTATATACTAATATAATAAAGCAGAAGACTTTGTTTGTTTGGTTGAAAGCGCTAATCTCAGGAACTACTGGACCGATTTGAAAAAATCTTTCAGTGTTAGATAGGCCATTTATCGAGGAAGGCTATAGACTACTTTTATCCGGGTGCGCGGAGTAGTTCCCACTGGATGCGGGTGAAACCGCTGGCGGAAGCTAGTGATAAACTAGAAGCCGTAAATAACTTTATATTTCAGGGTGGCTATTACGCGAACGATCCAATAATTTCGAATATTATTATTAATGCACATAAGTAGGTATCAGCTACCTAAACATATTAAAGACAGACAACATAATTGCATGCATTATTTACCGCCTGTTTTCTACATACTTTGATATTTTGTGTAAAAACTTACGCAAGCATTCCTCTGTAGGGCCTTAAAGTAGGGGTAGGTTAGGGGTAGTATTTAGGAAATTCCGCGGCCGCCGTCGTCCTCCGGATGTCACAACACTTGCGTCGCACGTCGCGAAAAAGTGACTTAGTTATAAGTTTATATTGTATGTATGTTAGTCTGTAAGGTATAATATATATAATATGGGCCTCTGTAAGCTTTGTTTAGCATTGTTTTATATTGCCTGAAATAAATGATGATTATTATTATTAAAGTTCTACGTGCACGCAAATCTGTGAAACCACCTTTACTTTTCCAACGCACTTTTAACTTATGTATGTCTATTTGTACTGCTGATATTAGTCCCGGCTTCGTCCTGTCTCCTCTGTGTATTCAAACAGATTTGTAAAACAATGACCTTAAAATCCAGGGAGACTTTATCTTCTAACGAGAGCATTTAACGTTGTTAGGGCTAGGCAACCAGAAATGCTCTTCAGTGATATCCATATCGTCTACGTCTGTTGCATTTTGAGACAGTTTTTGCTAAGGATGAAAAAGGTACCTCCACCTCACATTACCTGCTAAAATAACAAAGTATCTAATAAGTATTTACCTTAGGCACCTACACATAATTGGTAAATCTTACAGAGATTTACCAACGAATAATTATTATTAGCTACTATCAATATTAAAATGAATTCATCCACCGAACAAACAAAACAAATAAAAACCTTCATACATAATACGTAATTATAGTTTAGAACCCGCTCTTTGTTCCACATGTTTTGAAAAAGTACTTTATTCTCATATCGAGAAATCAAACCACAAAATACCCTTAAGCTAACAAATAATGAAATAACCCACTCCACTATGACGTAATAATCCACCAACAAAATTACGCATGTTCCAAATCTAAAGCAAAGTTTTAATTAATAAGGGGATAATATATAAATATGTAACGGTAGACAAAGTAAAGCTATATGCACAACACACGATAGATGTAAACAGAGCAGGTACGGTGCACACTGTAGATACAATTAGCTAGTGAAAACAGTGAGATGCCGCGGGGGCAGTCTAATTGGCCCTGTGTAAACTCGCCCGTTATCGGGGCGCCCCGAGCTTTGTGTGGTTCGTACAGTGGCACAGGCTTTTGGCGTAACAAAGTTATTTGCAGGGTTACAGATTTGTTGGAGTAATATGAGAGATATTGTAATTAAAGATAGATTTATCTCACCATTTTTTTCATGTAATAAATACGTGCTTCAAATAAATAAGTCCTCCTTTATAGTACCTACAAGTTGGATATCTATTGTTAAAACTTGTTATCGCTTTACAACGTTTCTACCACAGCAATACATTAAAAGACTTTTACTAATAATTATGTACTAATTTAGTTATTAAAATAAGTACCGAAATACTTATTTTATTATTTTGCAAAAAAAAAAAAACAGTTACTCAAATAAATCTCAAACAGTTTTTAAATTAACAACCTACATAATTACAAAATTTAAAAGATTGACTCTTTCAAGCCCCTTAAAAAATAAAACGTAAGTAATCAAGATTGGTTAACCAAGTATAGATATTATTATACTTCATTCAATTTAACCCTAAAAAGGCGACTCTACACAACTTAGCCAGCACAAATCCGCCCGCCCAACTAATATTGACTTCTTATTACGGCGGTCGCGCGGATATCGCACCGGTGCTCGCGGATAATATCCGCCGGTGTCCGCAGATAGGGACGTCCTACAATAACCTGCATATTTTAGTGTTGCGACCGAACTTGCTAGATCGTGATAGCGTAAAGTGGGGGTCTAAGGACATAAACATGCGGAAGGAGGGAACTTACCGCCGGTGACTGCAGGGTTAAGTTTTAGTTGCTTTCAGTCTGCCGAACAAAGACAGCTATTTTAATATTTTAAAACTTTTCGTATATACGTTTTTATTCTTTGTTTTATTTTTAGTAGTGTTGTTAGGTAAAATTTACAGGCGGCCATATTTATGCTGTAAAGAAGTTTTTTTTTCCTTTTTTAGTCCACAGAATACAGTCATTTAGCTAAACAGCATGGGAATCAAATTAATTGAATAGATTTATTTTAAATTTAATTTCTAATGTCTTATCCTAGTCGCTAGTCCTTTTTAGTTATCTTGGTCTATTAAATAAAAACTTCGAACGTGGGCGTGATACAAGATAAGGAAAATAATAACAAGAACATTTTCTTTTAGATAATTACATTGTATGTAAGCTTACGAAAATCTATGTTTAGCTTGCTTGAGTACGTATTTTAGATATAGCTCAAGTAATATACATCGTATTTATGTTAGGTTTACCACCTGATGTATCAAGGTATGGAAGTACCTTTTTAAACACAGAAGTCCCCCTACCCTAATTAGTTATATACAAATTATTATAACAGAGTGCACCTGGGTTGTTGTAATGTTTTAGGTTGGATGTTTATTAAATATGCTTGAAGTTTAGATTTGAATTTTTTTTTTTATTTGTTCATCAACAGTTTAGTATGTTGCTCTAGGGACAAATAATTTACCTATAGTCTATTGAAACTCTAGTTTAACTGTAAGTTTTAAACACCTGTCACCCACCTCAGTTAGCTGTCGTAACATTACCACATACACCTAAGTATTGAAAGTCCACTGCATAATGTAATTTATGTTCAGCGCCGGTGGTCGAACCCGTAGTCCTTCTAAAAGTATTAAACAAGTTAATCGCTATAAACTACCCAATTAATCGCAGATTTAATGGCCACTTTACCTTATTAGCAACCATTTTGTAAACGTTTTATGATAAGTTATGACGTGAATAAGTTTTCCCGGCTGTTAGACTTGCATAAATTAGGTATCTAAGTATTTGAGGCAGTAAACAAGTAATATAACGTAATTCAGGACGAAGTATAAAGAGTGACTATTACCACCCTGCATGTACCTATCTGTAGCAAGTCTCCTCTACCTAAGTAATATAAGAATACTTACAAAGTAAACATTATTATCTTTTTCTCAAATAACGTGTATTGTTAAGAATGTCTAATTTCAGGTGTATTTTTTTTTCTTTTGCTCAATTTAATTATACACAAAGGCTATTGGAGGCCCTAAATTTATTAGGTACATTAAAATGATGTAAATAATAATACAAGCTACAAACCTAAACCAATATACTATACAACATTTCACTAGTTTGTTACTACCTACGCTATCCTTGTGTGTGTGGTCTCTCGAATTAAACATCAAATTAGCGGCCATACATATCACTTTACCACTCTATTGTGCGGAAACTCAATGTGCTTTGTTCTCGTTTCAAATGCAACCCGATGCAAAATGGCGGCTACGAAACGTCATCGAAACATCATGGCCGACTTGACGGTTATTGTTTAAACGTTGAGCAAAGGTATTGAGGGGAACGTCAGTGGTTTGTTGTGATTAATTATTTGATATTACTGTGTTTATAGGGATTACTTGGTAGTTATTGGAGAGTAAATAATATCGCAGCAATGTTTTATAGAATGGTCACGTTGGTTTGACCTAGGGAAAAATATCATCGCCATTTCAGCTATTTAGTTATTTGATTTTATTGATTTTTAAATACAAAATTAAGTACAAGGAAAAGTTGTATGAACAATGAACATAGGTAACTTTTTGGTTATAATGGCATGCAACTTCATATAAAAAGAATTGTTGAATATTTTTATAAAAGGCTAACTCTTTCATAGCAATAAACTTTGTTTAGCATCAGTCAAATTGTGTGTAATATAAGAAGGTACCTAATTATTTTATTTCTGACATACAAACTTGTATAATAAAAGTGACAGACATGCGGAACTAAACATAAATGTAAAATCTGTGAATCTAACTCTAAATGTCGAACAGAAAGCAATACAAAATCAATCAGTAATCATCAGATATTTAAGTAAACAAACATCAGTCAAATGCCCAAACTCTTCAATATTGTTTAGTCTGCAGTCGAACTTTTCATAATCCTGTAAACACACAGACGTGTGACGTTAAAATCACAATTCTATTTCATAACAAAATGTTTATTTGTTTTAGTTCTGAAGAAATGGTGTTACATAAAGTCTAGATACCTGCTAAACTATGATTTGGTTCTTGTCAATCAATCCTTGGGATTACACATAAAATTATATCCATGATCTCGTTGCTGTTTATTTACAATATACCTGATTACGCATTTTCAGGTAAAAAAGAGTCCTTAAGTGCCTAATCGATCAAACAAATATACGATAATTAAGACAAAATAATTTAAAAAATCGCTAACGTCAAACCCAAACACATTGCGAAAACACAATATTACATACAAAGTTATATTTACTTGAGAAGATAGAAGATCTTTGCTTGACAGTAGCCTGCCAGTGTGTTACAGACAGATATTAGTTTACACTCTGAAACAATAGAATGGTTGAAGCTATACGTAATCTTCCAAGCAAATATCTTCCTACTGAGATAGGTAATAATAAATCATTACAAAAACAGTAGGTAATAAGGTCATACCAATCAACGCTATCGAAAAATAGAATTAAAAATTCCGCTAACCAAATTCACAGCGACTTTTATTATGGCTGTAAATTACTTTGGTTTTATAGGAATAAACATATTAATTGGTAGTAAAAACGTACAATATACACTTTAAAGTTTACACGCTTGTTTTATAGAGACGGATGAGTCTGGTGCGAACTGTTGATTGATAGGAAAACAGTGCGATGATTGACCGCTGATACAAACCAGTATTTTGATAAATAAATAGACGAATAGTGTTGGGAACGTTGAATTTGAGAATTGTATCGATATGTTTAAATTCTTGGATTATTTACTTACATTTTAAGTCTTTTGTACGCTAATTAAATAAATACATAAAAATACCTATATACTACATAATACTATATAATACATAAAACATTTGGACAATTCATTTAAAATACAGCTTCTAATGTATTTATATTTAAGTACTTATTTTTTGACAGCAAAATGTAATGAAACAGGGAACATTGGTAAAAAGTACAAAATATTGTGTTGCTTAGGATCTTTAACTGTCAAACAATTGAGGAATGTAAAACCTAGAAAATGTTTGTGTTTTAAAATTCAATATTTATAATTAAACCTTTTCATTCCAAATTTAGAATAAACATTTTCCTTGAAATATATTCTTAAAGTTATCTAAGTTAGTTTCTATTAAAATTTTAATCGAAGACATAGTACAGAAATGTATTATATACTCAATATATACTTTACAATTTCTTTTACTGGCACAACTTTCTTAAAGACGTAAACGTTACGAGTTAATATCTAACAAAAATAAAATAACTAGGCGTAATAAAATATCGATAAACATTATGGCTGGGTTTTGCATAACCTCCTAGAGGTGCAATACTATAAGTTAATGTTAATAGCGGCGACCAGGTAGACGTTAATATTGAATTACATAAAAACGGAAACTGTCTAAGGAATATAACATTTTTGTGCGATAATTAATACTCTTTTCATATATATGGAAGTAACCAGTGACAATGGCAATAGAGATATCAGTTTCTATATAAAATTATACCCTCTATCAGGGTTCTAAAGCATCTGAAGTATTTTTACTGGACCAAAAAAGCTTAAATTTCGTGTACTAGGCTTAGTTTGTGTCACATAATCACACTGTCATCAATCCATCGATACATTCGATACTTCTCAACAGAAATTCGTCCCATCTCTACCGTAAAAATCAGTTCAGTGTAAATGTTTCTCGTTTACCTGCTTGTGTTATTATTCGGGCCATACTAACTCGCCAGGCAGCCGTTAAACAGTAAGTATAGACTCTTCTCTCCATATGCTAGCTTTTAGATGGAGTCGTGTGTTTGTGATGATTCTATTTCCATTTCGATGTTGAGTCAGTGAATGAAAATATGTTTGATATATTTTGAGAAGTATTTAAACGCCTTCTTAGCCTGGATGTTCTTCCTGTGTGCAGCGGCGTCGAATTCTTTACGATTTCAAAACGTGTGAATTCTTAGGCGCAGGCCAGACAGAAGAGACGTAAGACGCAGACGGGGCGCGGACATATTTTGTCTCTACCGCGTCCCTTTCATACAAAATGTATATATAGAAGCGTCGCGACGCAAAACATACAGAAGAGACGGGGCGCGGGCGCAACGCTTTTACGTCTGCACCTTTTGACAAATGTCCGCGCCCCGTCTGCGTCTTACGTCTCTTCTGTCTGGCCTGCGCCTTAAACAAAAAATGTATGGTATTTACACTTATAACCTGTAACTTTAACCGAAACAGGACTATCAGGTTCTCATTCAGAGAACTGACTTTAAATTATTATTTAAGACTATTTTTGTCTGGTCTTTTGGACTCCTTCTTTACTTCCGATTTAAAACCTATCTCAAGTTACCTTCAAAAACAGATATTTTTACATCTCGATATTTGCTTTTAAATCAAAGCTAGAAAGTACTACCACAAAAACCTGAAATAACTGCAGATAACAATCTTAAAAGCTGTTATGGTCTGGCCGCTGAAAGTATGCGTTCCTGACAGGTGGTGGTCAACAGGAAAATATAACTTCAACGTGGCGAAGAATTCACTAAACATAAATTACTTTCACTTATTTGTCCTATAAACGAATAATATCATTGGGCTCGTGGCTAAGTGTAAGCCGTACGCTCGTCGCGGTTGGTCCGTAGATGGGTGACCATTTCTATAAACATACGAGACCCCTCCATGCTTCGGATAGCAAGTTAAGCCGTAGGTCCCGACTGTCATACGTTGATCTTTGACAGTCGTTAAATCAATTCTGACAACCAGTCTTACCATGGGATACTGTGTTTTCCAGTAAAATGGGTTGTGGAGGTCAGATAGGCAGTCGCTCCATGTAAAATGCGGTTTTCAGCTGAATCCGGTAAGACTGGTAGCCGACCCCGACATAGTTGGGAAAAGGTTCGGGAGATGATGGAGATGATGGAGATGATGAAACGAATAATATCATTCAAAACTATTCATTACGCCAGGAAACAATAAATAATAAAACACGGTTTTTTATTTCCTTAACAAATCAAGGCGAATTGAAATGTGTCAGGTACGCATTCTCTCTGCGGCCGAACCATAATACCCAACTACCTACACAATACACGGTACACAACCTATTAGTCCTAATCGAAACATGTCACTAATGTCACTAGTTTAGTGTTCCTTTTAAGTTGTCACTTTCTCGGTACGTGTTATCAGACCATACAGGGGCCTGATTCCGCTATTTAAAGTCAGTGAGTGGCAGGTTAATGAACATTCCAGTGTACTTGTTATTGTGCCTAATTTTCGTATTCAGATAAGCCTATAATGAACAGTCAGTGGCAATCCTACAATGACAACAGTGGCAAGTAGGTGTACATTTGTCATTAAACTAAAATCATCTGAATACGAAAATTGGGTACACACTGGAACGTTCATTAACCTGCCACCCACTGACTTTAAAATAGCGGAATTGGGCCCCAGGCTAGCTGTTCCCAGAAAACCTTTAAACCTAGATGGGATCTATGTTCAAAAGATTCTGAGTTCCTGGTAGAGAGCGACCTAATTGAAGATGTTTCCGTCCTTTGAGTGTGAACGTTTATCGTTATGGTCCTATTGCCGCATTTTAATTGAATGCACTTTTTATTTATTTCCGGGGCGGTATTGAACATTTTGAGGAGTTAAAGTGAGTATATGCAGTTGTTCCATTTTTTTAAGGTTTAAGATATGTCTAATCCTGGGCAAATCTTTAATTAATATTCATTGTGATCAGCTACTTTTTCGGTAACACATTAGAGCGTCGAAAACTTTTGATAGTTTTATGGATGCCCAAGATAATTTCTATCTACCAATCATACTTATTATACCAGATCCCACTTAAGCCAGTGACATCACGAAAATAGGTCAAACGCAATCCATTACCAATGAATGATTTACCTCCACCAACGACCTTCAGTATGCTGACGAAAGTTTCCAACAAAAAAACAAAAACACACATATTACTAAACGCAGACAGGATCCTATGTTCGAAGTAAACAAAAGAATAAAGAGACAATCCCTATGAATAAAATAAAAATAGTAAGAGATGATATCGAAGAAACTGGCTGACTATGGAATATGTCGAGTTATTATTCGCCTAATAACTGGATCGTATTAACTTCGGTGCATAGAGTAAGGAACGGATAGAGAAGGCCAATTCTAAAATAGGAGGATCAAAACCTATTATGAAGAAAATATTGTTCTAGTGCAACAGTCTCACCGGATTCAGCTGAATACCGTATTTTTACATGAAGCGACTGCCTATCTGACCTCCACAACCCATTTTACTGGGTATAGTACAGTATCCCATGGTAAGACTGGTTGTCAGAATTGACTTAACGATTGCTAAAGATCATCTCATGACAGTCGGGACCAACGGCTTAACGTGCTTTCCGAGGCACGGAGGGGTCTCAGTATGTTCACAAATGGTCACCCATCCACGGACCAACCGCGGCGAGCGCGGCTTAACCTGTATTATCGGTCAAACCGTACGGCTTACACTTAGCCACGAGCCCTTCTATCCCATTTCTAAGTCTACCAATCAATGTCTTAAAGGCATTTATAGATTATTCATTTGTATCTCGCAATATCGATTCTTTTATGTTATTGTTTTGTTCGTCGTGTCTCCTATACAGATATCAAACGTAATTGGTAGTTACCGTATGACAAACTTATATTTTTCTGTCACATTCACCCTTATCTCAAACTGTTTGTGAACAATTCATGTGATTTCGTCCGCAAATGAAGTTGGCAGATGTTTTGGTGCGTTTTCTTCTAACAACTTTAATGTATTGACTTATGTTTGCAGTTATTAGGATTTGTTCGTTTTCGTTGAATTCAATTTGTTTTGGATCGGTTTGTAGCTATTAACTAGTTTACTGAGGGCTGGATGTTGATCGTTAAAGTTATAGATTGTTGCAATGAATCAGCACTGTTAAAAAAATCATACTTTTAAGAAATATTTCTAAAAGGTACAGATGGTTTATTTACACGAATTATTAACTTATTTAGTGATTTCTGTTCACTCTCTTTATTTGTGATTTGATGTCTAGTACATAACTTAATTATGATTATTAAATATTGCAACTAATAGTAAGTACAGCATTTAACAAAACTACGACATTAATGCCTAAGTTAAATTCTTAACTTAATTAAAAGTCCAAATATAATCGATCTAATCATGTAACAAACATCTTAAAAGTCACTATAGTTTATACACTGAAACAAAACAAAGTAACCAAAAGAACAAAGGTATCAATGACATCGTTACAAAAATATTTCTAGTTACTAATGAAATAATGGTGCTTCGTGTTCGAGTAACTTTTAACGTAGATTGGCAACAATTGAGGACTATTTACTGACTGCAGTTATTGTGCAAACCTTGGATTAGTTTTATAAATATAAAGGGAAGTAGGAGTTAAGGTCCGTCTACAGTCTGGCCTATATTAATTTCACGTAGGTTGCGTTGAAATAGTGTAGATGCGACTTGAGTGTTGAGAATTGGTAGTTTTGCTTAAATTAGGTTAATAGCTTTGTTTTATAGCGTTAAAATTGTTTTTAGAGCATTCTCTTCAACGAAATATTTGTAAGTATAGGTTACTTAGAATTAACCGTTTAAAAGTACTACACTTTTATATTTTGCAAAATACTATTTGAACATCATAATTGAATAGATATACAAAAGTGTTAAATGGATGGATAATTGTTTAAATTAAGCACATAATTAAATTTTGAAATAATTGAAACTATATGTCTATACTACCTACTATATATACTACTATCATATTTTCGTTGTAAAGGTATGTTTTAGCTTATATTGTAATTGATTATATTTATTAAGAAGTTCTATTTCACATTTACAAGAGCTCAGTTTTCAGTAGCTTATTACAATTGGTATTCATCGATATTAAAAACAACTAGTCAGTGCAACGTGTCTTGCTGACTTTTATTTATCTCCACCTCGCCAACTAGCGGGGTACGTTCACACTTATCTTACCAAAACAAATGAAAAATATATAATTGAATGACATACTGTACTGACACCTTACAATCACATTGAATCAGTTTATTTATTTCCTATTGCATGCCGTACTTCCAACTTAAATGATGTCTTTAAATACTTTAAATTGTTAAGAAAATCGAATCACATTCCTTCCACTTGCTCTACTTCTTCATTCAATTATCAACTTTAATTTCATTGATACACAATTGAAATTAATGCTGATAAACTTAAATCTAAATCCGAATTGACATCTTTGCGATCATTTTGCAAAAATCATCAGTTGTGATAACTGCACTATAAGTCTTATTGCGATCATGTCAAAGTTTAAATTCCTTTAACATTGCATCAGTTGCATCTATGGAACCAGATTGAAATTGCGGATGCTCTAAATTTTTATTTTCCTTATTGTCATGATGGTTAGGTTCATAATTGTTTCCTTTATTAAAAATGGACCGCAAAATGTTTGTTACAATATTCTATACAGTTAAGTCAGCCCGTCGCCGTCGGTCCGTTTGATCTGCTTCAATTACAGTTTTACTGCGATCGTAAACACGGGAAACAAAATGGCTGCAGGTAACCCTATTGTTATCGTTTTTTAGCCTCCATGAGTTTTTTAGATCGGTTCTCTAAAATTAGTTATGGGTTCAAGTCGTGAAGGTATGTTACTAAAGACATCTGCTAAATGTTTTTTATCTGCTAAAAGCTTTGCCTGATAAAATGTAGTGTGAAGTGAAGTTTTTAAAACTGATAAAAAAACAAGCAGAAGAACATTTAAAGTGTCTCTATTAACACTAATTAAACCTACTTTTAGTAAAGAGGCCTCTTGATGTCATAAAATTTAAGGACTATGTATTCTATTGTGTTTCTAGTATTAAAGTGAACTTTAGTATGGGATTTCAAAGAATTTAAAGTCCTTTTTATGACGTCATTTCAATCTTAACCCAGCTTTGTCTAATGCTACTATAAAAAACAAATAGACTTTACTAATATTTGCATAAGCAGTAGAGGAAATGTGTATTTATATAATAAAATAAATATATGTTCTAAAGTAATTGGCTTTGCGTTCGCTCTACATAAAAGGGTAATATAATTAATAAGCGTTGCATAGATTAGAATAGATATGAACGCTTAGATAAGCCAATTAGGTTTATGTAGAATTGTTTGGAACGGTGAGATATATTTATTATCGAAATAAACGTTTTTCTGAATAAAGGACCTATAATGCAGCCTTGCGATACTCCATCTAAATGAATGGCAACAAACAAAGATTCCTGTTTCGAAAATTGGTTCAAGGACGTTGCAATAAATACAAAGTGATTGTAATATTTATTATAATCATTTGACGTTGGATTTCATTGTCCAATAAATAGTTCATTTGAAGATTATCTAGGACAATTTCAGAAATAAACATAAACATATACAAAGGCTTAACCAAAATATATGGCTTTAAATCCAAAAGGTCCTCATAATTTCCGCAATAAATACAATTTGTTTGGCACTAACGCGTTTAAATCCTATCTTTCGATCAGCAAATCAATTTGAAAAATGATAATAACTCAAGGTATTAACCTCATGAGTGGAGGATAAGCTTACAATTGATGGGCGCAGACATTTTTCTGATGCACACAATGTTACTACAAGTTGTCGCAACTATACTAACTCGATGATTATTTTCGTGTAAACGTCCGTTGACATTTCGCGAGACACCGACATTCCAGTCTCTATAGTTTACGTGGTTCGTAGTAAGGGCTTGGAAGGATGAATTCGTGCAGCAGTGTACTGCATCTACACGCCCTCCGATTCGACCCTTCCCCTTACTGAGAATCCTATGGAATACTTACAAACGGCTTAAAGCAAGCCAGTCTGGTTTTGTGTTTCAATGCGCGCGGATCGCAAGCGCGTCGCGGCTAAACGTAAACGACTGCACACAAAATATTTTTTCGATTTTTTAAACAGTTCGAATTTTAATAATCGATCTATGGTATCTTGAGGCGACAGTTTTGTTTTTATTAAAAGTGCCCGGCAAAAGTAAACTTTCGCAAAAGTTTGTTTAAAAAGTTTTTATTTCTTTTTCGTATTTTTTTTACTGTTTGCATTACAGTGATTACATTGTTATTTAGACTTTGTGGTTTTGTTCAGTGGTTGTTTTTTGTTTATATTTAAGTTGGCGGTTAAAAATTAAAGTTTTAGTTTGTTTATATTTTGCGGTGTTAATGTGAAGTGTTTGGAGTTTAACTTTTGTGGTTAAATAGGATGTTTGTTAAGTGACATTGTAGTTATAGTTATTTGGCACCATGAAGCTTATTTGGAAAGTTTTGTGTACTTTGCTACTCCTAATTCAAGCTGTTATGGGGAACTGGTGGTAAGTAAATAATTACAATTGATATTATTGCAAATAATCCTAAAATATAGAATATTATATTTTGTTACTAAATTGACAACTACGAATAGTATTTACTATGTTTTATACTCACACGATGATCGAACCCGGCACTTCTTGTAAGCGAATAAACGATTTATTTAATTGAATAAAATATTTTACATAAAACTTATTTTGAAATCTAACCACGGCATTATTTTTAAGCTTACTCTTTTACGGAATATTTTTTTTTACTCTGTTATTAGATTAAGTTTTTTTTTTATTTCTCAAAACGTATAATAATTATAAAACATAGGTAATATTCAAATTACAGGTACAATATTAAACGTATTTATTTTAAATTTCACTTCAATTTATCTAAAAATAAAGTCTCTAATCGTACATGCTTGCATTTCCGAAAGAATGTTGCAACTATTACTATTACTAATACCTACAAAAGATTAACTCACGGTTCAATAGTGTCTTATATTCCCATATAGTTTATCAATGCTGATATTATTAGTTCGCTTAGCGAGGTGATCACATTATGTTATTCATTTAATGTGAGATGCATCAAATTAAAAATAAATATAGATAAAACTAAATTCATTAACTTTAAAACCTACAAGAGTAAAAACCTCGATTTAAATATAAGTTACAACAATTCACTCATTAAGCAAATACACAGCGCAAAATTCTTAGGTATTACTCTCGATACACATCTATCATGGAAAGAACACATTGATAGTTTATGCATGAAAATAAATAGGTTTGTTTTTGCACTGAGAAAGGTAAGAGATGTGACGAGCAGACATACCTCTATAATGGTGTATCATGCATACATATGCTCTATTATTCGGTATGGCATAGTTGTTTGGGGGAATTCCTGTGATATTGCAAGAGTTTTCATAGCACAGAAAAAATGCATTCGAGCACTATATGGTATGGAGTGGTCAGATTCATGCAAACCAATCTTCAAATCTAAAAACCTGCTAACTGTACCCTGCATATACATTTACGAAGTAGCAAAATTTGTTAAATACCATAGTTATCTTTTCACCTTCAACGACAATACATTTAAGCGTAAAACCAACCAAATTCCTCTAAAAATGCCTGTGCCCAAGCTAGAATTGTTTAGGAAAAACTGTGTCTATATGGCACCTCTCATATATAATTCTCTGCCCAAAGGAATGACTGACCTGCCATATAAAAAGTTTTGTAGTGCCTTGCAAAAATGGTTAATTGAAGAGAGCTTCTATAGTCTCAAAGATTTCCTAAATAAAAACAAATGCCGATTTGGTGCCCACTAAGCTTCTGACTCATGTTTGTGATTTCGTTTTTTATTTACTCTTAAGTTAATTCAATTTATTGTAATCAAGATACCTAGATCTAATAATCGTCTCTCCACTCGTGTCATTATATTTTAAGAATTGTTTTGCATGCCCAAAATGAGGGTGAAATATGTTATGTGCTACACCTACAAAACTGTAACATCTTTTGTACCACCATATTTCTGGCAAATAAATGATTTATTATTATTATTATTATTATCATTCTTATCCCTCTCGATGCTCTAAATGCAACCATCACCACAACTTCCGAAAGGTACTACCGGGCCTACCGCCCGGCTGAGTTCTGGTCCAGTGATATCTGACTTCAATGCCATTGATCGACACTATAAGAAGAAGAAGTTCAATAAGACAGACAGCAATAATTATAGCTCCACAAAAACCCCTAGATTCTTTGTTATGTACGTAGAAATTCTCTACAACCATCTAAGCAGCATTACTATAAGGTTTACAGATACCATTTTATAGTTAAAAATAAGTACATGACGTGTCATAAATTCCTTATATCTGACTGCAAGTCTCTCTGGGTATTGTTAATCCTGAGCTTAAATAATGATATAGTATTATCCAATCTGAAGGTTGGATGCCTGTTGGTAAAAACGTATGTCTTTAATTCAAAAGTCGACTTGATTCCGCAAAGGAACATGTTTATTAAACCACTAAAGAAGTATCTAAAGCTATACTATGTTAGGACTTAAATATAAATAAAACTTCATTTCTTTATGATAAATATAAGGAAGTAGCCTGTCAACAATATCAAACAATTTTATTGTGTAGTAATGGCTAAAAAGCATCAAAGAAGTTGAATTAAAGAATTCATCCGCTACCGAAACAGCATCCTTCAGAATTAAATAACTTTAATTATAAGATAACAATAATAATCCAATAAGTATTAATAAATACGATGTTGCACTGATATGGTAGATTTCTAAAATATAAGGCAAAATGATCAAAGAGACAATTCTAAGGTTGTAGAGGTCAGATAGGAAGTCGCTTTGTAAAATGCGGCATTCAGCTGAATCGGGTAAGACTGGAAGCCGACCTTAAGAGCTTGGGAGAATTCTACGAAGATGAAGTTCAAAGAGACTATTTTACATGTTTGCATAAAGTCTCTTTGCATAAAATTCATTCAAAACCATAATAGGAATTGATTTATTATTTAAAAGAAGAAGGAAATCAATTTTTTGGTGGTTTTTAAGCTTTCCCACTAAATAAGTAGGTATACCTAATAGGAATATTCCAAATATTTCCCAAAATTTCTAAAAATATGAACCATTGCAACACATTTGTTTAACAACCGATGTCGCAACAGCGTACGTGTTGTGTTAAAACAGTTTTGTTTTATTTCCAAATATATTCCTAACTAACGTTCTAAAAATAGCACATCCCTAACATAAATAATAATTGTTTACGTTTCTCATTGCACTGAACATTGTTTGACATTTGGACGAAAAACAAAACAGATTTATGTAACGTAGTAGGGTTTACATTGGCATAAATACGTTTTTGATTTATGTCAAATGCATATAATTTATTGGAATAATATGATTTATTTGGTACCTAATGCAACTGAGGATATTGCTTGAAATGTATTCATTTTGTGTCCGTCAGCATACAATGAAGCAATAAAATGTGTGAAAATGTCATTGTCCGACATTTTAACGTTAAAATAATCGATTTTGATCAATGAAATATACCTACCCTAAAACATTATTCATCTGAAACCACCATATCCTTCCGATAGTGAGACGAAAAGCAAGTAAAGCTAGCGAGACATACACATAGTAAATATAAACGTTAAATAAAGGAAGGTTTAAATCAAGCCAAACGACGGCTGCAAATTATCTTTTTGTATCGTAAAAGTCAATAAGTACCATCGACAAGATGAAGTTATTTATAAACGTCCATGAAGATGAAAACTACAAACAAAGGGAAACTATAGATAAACCTAGACCTATTAGAAACTTCAAACAAAAGTAGGCAGAGCTGAAGTCAATAAGTAAGAAATATTTCAGGACTTTAGCAATGATAAAAGGAGAAGGGAGTCAAAAAAGTAATGGTCCAATTGTTATGCAAGATGATAGTATAATAATGACAAAACATAAAACCAATGATAAGGCTATGTTCTGTTATAGTCAAGTTAGTTATCGTGTGAAAGATAAACTAAAACAAAAGAATTGATCACACGGAAAGAAAAGATGAACAAAGTAGTATGTGCTATGCTTAGTCCGTATAACTGGATAAGTGTCGCAAAGGTTTTCTACCTTTGCGACACTTATCCAGTAAAAACGACACATAAAAGATTATCAGATTAAGTTTAAAATGTTTATGTCGAAATCAATTTCATTAAGTTTATCTTTTGCGATCAAAACATGATGAGGTAAGATGGATTAAGGATTATCTTAATAAATTAGAAAACATGGGTGTGATGATAATCTGCCTCTAAACTTAATTTAAATAAATTTTGGAGAAAAAAACTAACGTCGAGGTTTTTAGAGAATCAGTTTGAGAAACAACTTTAAGTAAGTGTTAAGTGTTAAAACATCTATTTGCAATTAAGTTACATCGTAAAAGCAATTAGAATAAAGTGCAGGATGTCTAGTCTACTTCCTTTGGTTTTTCGGTGATTTTAACACATATGGCAAATGTGTACGTTAATTGACAAAAAGTGGATGAGTGATAATTAGAGAATCACTATACCATGAAAGAGGAATCACTTCGCAGATTTTAAACCTAATAGGACCATATGGCTATGTAGAGCATAAGTTTTTGGATTCGGTTCATAATATTCTAAGAAACATAGTGTTAGCCAGAGTGTTGTTCAGAAGGAAAAACTGCCAGTAACACACGAAATAAATTGTAGAAAGAACATGTTTATAGTAAATTCATCAAACATTTAGCGATATTATTGGGGTAGAAGATCAATGTTATTTAAGAAGAAGACGCTGATTTTTATCTGTCATCTAAATACTTTAAGCTAAGAGTAAGCTTTATGAGCCTTTACTAAGAGCAGTTTACATGTTTCGAGATCCATCATATTAGGTGCTTGACGTATTTGAAAAGCTACTTCAGCTATCTCCTCTGAATTTAAACCAAATAAACAATCTCTTATTTTCTAAATCATAAAGATCATGATTCTCCACGTGTTAGTCCACATATTTAGTACAAACAGTTTATTATTAAACAAAATGACTAAATCCTTATTCTAAATCCGTCTGGTGGGTACGGGACCTAATAAACTTGAAGTACCAGACGCTGAACATACGGTACTTACTGTCCCTTTGATGTCCAATAGTAAGTTACACCGATTAGTTAAATTATTTATACCTTTGTACACGCACGATAAGTTACGCTTTTGTCTTATTTTTGTAGTTGATTTGATTGTTTTAACTTTTTTATTTTCACTTTTTGCAGTGTTAGGAGTTTAAGTAGATATGGTTTTTATTTTTATTTATTTTCACTTCTGTGAAGTGACACGTAAAAAGAGAGTTGTTTGCCCAGCGTAGGGATGACAAAGGCTTTGGATGATGATGAATGAGTACGAAAACATTTGTAAGATATTGAAATCTATGTAATTTCTGAATGTCTACTTCTTCCATCTAGCTATGTCTCAAACTATGTATGGGTTGGCTTCTGGTTTCACCGGTTCCTGTGAAAACAGGATTTTACAAAGCATTTTTGTCCAAAAAAAATCATAGGCTCAAAAATGGTAGTCACAATGTTAATAGTTATGTCACAGATGTTTTTGTTTAACATAATAAACATAAACTATTTACACACAGTTGTAAAGCGGTGATAAGATAATCTTACGATACACTACGTTACTTAAATAGTAAAACAATTACTCTAATAACTCTTACTGATAAACATATTTTATTTCTACTACTTACTACAGTAACTGACTGCTTACTAAGCGCCAGTAGATTTCTTCTTGTAATCAGAACCTTAGTATTATTTTAGAACTTGTCCTTAAATACTTTTTATTTACTTTTGTTACCTAATGTACAGTCAGGTTTTAAATAATCTCTCCATAACATGTTTCAGAATACCAATCAAGAATTGAAGACAAAATCATTTAAAAAAATATTTGTGTCAATATATTTTTGCTCGTAACTGTACATAGTTCATCAGCTCATCAGCTTCGTACAACCCACTGCTGGGCATAGGCCTCCCACTAGTTTGGCCACTCTTCTTTGTCTGTTGCCTGTCCTCACCATCTTAATCGTACCTACTTAAAAGTTTTGAAATCAGATTTTGAAATACTTAAAGTTCTACCTAAAGAGCTTAATTATGAAAATAGTCTAATAGCTATATAATTATTTTTGCTTTACTGGTCGTGATTAGTAACATTGCAAAATAAGTCTAAACTGAACAATATTAACTATTGCTAGAAAACGGTATCCTAATGTATCTACCTCTATGACTTTGTTTCAATCCTTACCCAACAGATTGCAGATTCATCTCACAACCAAAAAGGAGGCAAATAACTTTTTAGATGCTATTGTCTTATCCTTAAATACCAAAGTAGTGCACAGATTACCGCCTTTAAATACATGGACTAAACTGAAATGGCCTAATTTACCAAATAAAGTAAAAGATGATCCCAAAACGATTGTTTTAAATAAAGATCCCAGCAGTCTTTTGTTTAACATACGCCCGCGCAATTATCCAAAACAAAATTTTAATTGTAAATGAGGTTTTAGTTGATCAGTGTATCAGGTTAATAGCATCGTAATACCAAATTACAAATATCCTTAAAGAGTGATGTGTATGTGTACTGTTTGATACAATTTTGTATTCTTTTTGAAAATCAGATCGAAATTAAAGCGACTATTTTCTATTGCCGGTCGGGTAAGGTTAATGAGATTTTCTTGGAGAAGTATCATAGTAGCTAGTCTAAAATCGTTAAAAACTGGAAGGTGTGTCCTTATACCGTAGATCTAGTATATGTACTTAATTTAATAACTAAAGCATTATACAATAATGTTCGGTAACCAAGCCGGCTGTTAAAGTATTTTAATTTTGTGTCATGACCTTAATTTCATTAAAGCTTAAAGTCAATACCAGCGTTTTTACCACAAAATAAAAAAACCATTTAAAATAATTAACAGGCACCATCGATTCTGCATTCCGTACATTGTATCAATACAAAAAGCTAACCCTTCATTCGCCGTCCGATTTTATTGAACCCACCTTTACCATTTCGAGCTCGTATTTAGCATAGTTAAGACGGCAATACAGTACTTGCATCCTGTACGGCTCTAATAATAGTATAAATGGGAATATTTAAGTATAAACAAGAGGACAGACGCACACACATGTTGTTACGGGACGTTAACTTCAAACGGACCGCGACTAACATTTTACTAAGAATTCGTAGCATTTTTTTGTTGTACGTAGTTGACAATTTAAGCGTATCAATTTAGGGTTGTTTGATTTACGTTATTGGTATTTAGTATTTTATGTAACATTGTCATTTTCGTGGGAAATGTTCTGTTATTCTTTGTTCTACGTCCGAGCCAAACCCTAACTAGGAATCTCTAAATTTAAATTAATCGCCACACCTAATATTATGTATGTGCCGCTAGTGACAACTATGTTCCCTTTAATGGTTTTTTTATCGGCATTTACAACTATGTATTAGACACAACTTTTGCTTTTTATACTCACACTTATATTCTTTAAAAAAACATGCAATGACTAACAAAACTTACACGACAGTGGATAGTTAAGTCTGATATACATATAATCTAAGAGACGAGTTTATGGCCAGGTGTTGGCCAAGATATAATACCATAAGCTAGGATATATTTTAGAAATTTCATGTGACAGAAGAAAAGCTGGCATACTTGTCTTCCTTTTTCATTAGGAGATCTTAAATCTAGACATTTTACAAACTACATTAGTATATTTACAGAACAAATAAAACCTATATAACACAGCACAATTCTTGCTGAAGCAATAATATATTATTTAACTAAACAAACACCTATATCCCGGAAGGATTCAAAGTACTCTACCACTATATTGATGACGTATTCAAATCCTTTGAGAATTGACAAGGAGTGAGCCATCTCAGTAAAACGTAACAATTCAAACTGAGATTGTTTCGAACAGAGGAACCGCATTACAAATAAATGAAA
Organism: Autographa pulchrina; assembly: GCA_905475315.1. Classification (NCBI taxonomy): domain Eukaryota; kingdom Metazoa; phylum Arthropoda; class Insecta; order Lepidoptera; family Noctuidae; genus Autographa; species Autographa pulchrina. The sequence continues at coordinate 4,674,351 of FR997786.1, read as the reverse complement.
ATCGTTTTACTTTTGTTTTTTAAAAGTAATATTTTATAAGGAGTTTTTCTAATACATAAGTAAGTACGATGAAATTCGCAGTGGTATTAGATATCTTGCAAAAGCCAAGCAACAGAAAAACATGCACAATTATTGCTGTCAAATGACTTATTTGTTTATAGGTAACGTTATTGCTTTGCTTTTGCATGATACGTAATAAGGACTTTCAATCTAGCTACATCACTGTTGATCGACTATTTCTGCTACGGTATCACGGCTTGGCTTATGATTGCAAAAGAAAAAAAATCGGACTTTAATCTTGGGTTTTGACTGCAGTACGAAAAATAACATTGAGGAAGAGGAAAATTTAAAGCAGGAATTCGCAAGACGGGAGTCGTCTTTCCTGTATTTTAATTTTTCTATCACTACTCCGAATACAAGAAAAAAAGAAGTTGTCGTGCGGTTAAGTAGGATAGAACTGTCAAAATCCAGAGACAACTCTCTCCAGGTGTTACGAAATAACTGACCTATTATGAAGTGAGTTTATTCAACCAAATTAAGTTGACCCACAGTTGTTCTTACTGACAACTTTATTGAGGTTCTGATAATGTAGGTTTAAGTGGCGATTACTTAAGAATATTATTTGACAAGGTATTGGGATCTTGTTATTGCTTATTTGGGTGCATCGGCACGAAGTTAGGCCCGATATTGTTTTGAAATGTTTATTAGCAATTTGCTTTGCCATTTATATAAGGTTTATACTATTATTTAAATGTAATTTTAGTAAAATGTCAGAGGAGATTTTATTGTTTGGTTGCATGAACCAGCTTATTACGGCATTTAATGTCCGATTGGATCGTAGTTAAAACGAATTACAGACTCGTTTTAACTACGGCAATCGCTTTTTGTTCCTAGAAATCCAACTTGTTGCAATGAGAATCTTTAAAATAGGAAATGATTATAAAGATAATAGTTTTTTAAAGAAAAGGCGAATAACTAAAGCATTTAAGGAAGTTCTTTATACTTATCTATAAGCCTGAAGACAACGTTATTTTTAACGAATATGCACATTTAGTTTTCTCAGTTTCGGCATCATTATATATTTTTATACATATTATCAATATAATATATTATAGATAAGTAGTATTAGAAAATAAAGGGCTCGACCCCTTAAATGACGACGACCACATTAATATAGGTTTAATATCATAACAAAATACCCTTAAACAATGACTGGCTTCTAAAAATAGCTTTAAATTATAACCAGCTTTACTTTTGTGGGCAAATAGAGGATAATATGCGTTATGACGTATCAGCCATTTCCCCTCGCAATACAATGTACTGCGACTGACGGCCCACCTACTAGCGTTGTGACTAATTATTTACTTAATGTTCACTAGGGTTGGGATACGAACGCGGTTTAGGGTTAGACGTTCAAAATCTCGTTGTAAAATGAGTGAAGTACGAGATATTTTTTCTTTCTTTTTTTAATTGGCCTGCGTTGTCAAGGGATATGTTTTGACTAAAATTATTAGGATAATATGTGAATTGTGGGTGACTTTTTTACTTATGTAATAAAGCTGAAGATTTTGTTATTTGCAAAAAAGTAAAGGTTTATCAATGCTCTGTAAGTAGGTATAACATGAGTGAATGGATTGGAAAAGGTTAGCATTTTAAGCATAGATCTAGCTTTTATCGAAACTGACTTGTACAATTCAGTATTCCTTAGTAATGTTAATAGTAATAATAATAGGAATATTCCATGTAGTTATTAGTTCGTCTTAAGTATTTTTCTCGAAGATGTTTAAAGCAATTATACTTGCTTACTTTGATAGTTATTGAGTTAACTCTAGTACTTTGTTATTTTAGGAGCGCAACTAATTAAGTTTATGAGTACCTGTAATAATAATTATTATGTTGCCAAGTACCTTTAGTGCTATGCAAATACTGTTAAGTTTATTGTAAATAGTAATTATGAAATAAAACTATATTTTACAGATTCAGTCGCGGTATATATTTAGGTTTTAGGTCCCGACGTTTCGACACCTTTGCAGGGGCCCGAGTCTGCTATTTACATTTGCTTGAATCGTCTGAGTGGGTGGGGTTAGTGGGACCATTTTACGATAATTGGCATTCTACTAACTGTCAAAACGTCACAATTGGCCATTGGAACGATTGAGCCGCGAGTTGAGTGAATATGACCGATGGCCGGTACAATTTCGTATTCCGCTATTTTTTGACAGCAGTTGCATCATATCTATGGCTAAACATTTTTTATTTTTCATAGACAATGTGTCAATTTCAACGAAAACTTTCCTTTTTTAAAACATAATTATCCTTATTTACAAGTTTTTAATAGAAATTACATATTGTATGGGCTTTTACAATTAATTAGTATTCAAAAAACAATTAATACAATTTTTTGCAACATAAGAAACGATTATTAATAATTAGTGCCAATCGGTGTTGCCTATTAATAATTACAAAATGTTTGATACTTTTATTTTTAATTTAAATTGACAACACCGCATCCTACTCATGCCAGTATGCCACTGATTGTTGTTGGCTTAACTGAATACGAAAATTAGGCACATATTGGGTTGACACTATCATCCCACTATGATCATAGTAACACGGAGTGTAAATAGCAGACTCGGGCCCCAGGTGTCACGGTCACGGGCAGACTGAGTTGTTCATACGTAGAAATTCGGGTTCTTAACCAAGTATCGGTGGTTTTTCAAATCTAATATAATGGCTGGAGCCTTCAGAGATCAAATAGTGTTTTACTAAAGAAAAACAATTATAATAATAATATAAAAAATAATTTACCCAGGTTTTTTTATTTTATATTATATGTAATTGTTTATAGCTAACGATAATAATCGGTAGGCATATTAAAAACCTTTGAGAAGTGAATAATAAAATATCTGAACAAGTTACCTTCTTTACAACACATATAAAAACAAAACATAAAACAAAATTACATTACAAAACTGTTTCAAATATCAATCAGCAAATAATGCCCCAAGCGTTATGGGGCTACATGCATTTTGAATATCGAATGTCACGAACCCTTGTTTTATAATTTAGTCCGTAATTTGACATTAAACATGTGACCAGACTCAACAATGGTGGCCAACATTGTAGCAAGCGATAACATGTAGAGTGAATACAAAGAGACGCATTGTAAATGTTGGCCCAATGTTTGATGAAACAACCCTTACGATGTACGAGTATTGCGTAGAATGTAGTGAAGCGGCAATTTTAATTTGAACATTGGTGAATAAAATGATGTTTTTAAAGACAGATATTATTATAAAATATGTCATGCACTGCGGGATTTAATACGAAAACTTTCGTAGCTTTAAGTTTAAATTATCAAAATTGTAAGGGCTTAATAATAAAGAATGGCGTTACAAATATTATATTTGGCGATGTGTATAGTGGTGGGATTAATATTTTGCTTGGGAGGCCTTTTTCGGAACAGAGTATTGAAATTTATAAATTTGTAAGGGGAGTGTTGTCAAGGAGGGATACGTAATTTTTTTTTTAGTTTTATTTGGACGTAGGGTCTGTAGTGTTCTAGCGTGTGACCTGTAGAAGGCGCTACATTCCAACGGGGTGTCTAGTTTTAGGTTACCTTTAAGTCTTAGGATTAGATTATTTTTACTTTTGTTAATTTATTATTTAATTATTATGTATTATTGTGGTACCTTACGAGGCTGTCTTGGCGCACCAGCGCAAAAAGCCTCATCAAATAAAAGATTTAAAAAAAAAAAAAAAAATATTATATTTCAGGTAATATAAATTATACAGGGGCAATAGGAGAAAAAAAAGCAGACAAAATGCCTACGCAAAAAAAAGAACAATTAAATACAACATCAGATAAGTAAGTAGCAGTCCAAAAATAGGAACATAAATAATCTTATTTTAACAAGCAAATATATAATTAATCAGCGGAATGGGCAGTTTTCAATTACATACCAATATCGTGCTGTGATACCGTCATATTACGGCTATATCTCACTGAGTTCATATCAACTGTTTTATTTACGGGTTAATTATTTTTATTGCTTCAAGGAGTGGTTGGTTTTTGTCCGAAGTAAATATGCTGTAGAGACTGAAAATAAGTTATGTATGGTTTTTTTTGTAACATACATAACATAACATACCATCACGCCTGTATCCCCGAAGGGTTAGGCAGAGGTGTACCCACAGTTCGCCGGTATGCTTAGGTCCCATGTAATAGGGGGCGAGCCTATTGCCACTAACCGGGCACAAATCCAAACTCCGACCTGCTACTGAGAATTTCATAGAAAAACCCAATAACACCTTGGTCGACTTGGGAATCGAACCCAAGACCTCTAGCGTAGCAGTCGCGCTTAGCACCACTAGGCCAACGAGGCAGTTATTTTATTGTAGAGGTAAGGTTAGTTTTTGATCAGCGTTAGGCATTATTTATTTAAAAGGCTGAATTGCAATTCTGTTTTCTGTTATTAAAGTTTTTTTTATGAACTGTAGGACGTAAGTACTTATGAAAGTTAGTAGCCGTAGTATACAACTTCATGAGACATGGTGAGATTTGCCAAAAAGACGTCCAATATACAAAACTAAGCAGTCAATATCATCAGAAAATCTACATGATTGAGTATGCAAAATCTCAATACACTCTCTAAATAAATTGCTAATCGACAAACCTAAACATTATTACCCAGGGGATTTGAAGAGCACATGTGTGCACCACCGCCCGTCCAGATTGCGTCTATTCAATTTACCAGTGTAATATATCAACAAAACTCGCCAGATAAAATCATTTGTAAGGCGTCACTAAACATTTAAGCGACGTACTGCACTAGGGTTGTGCTAATACAATTATTATTTTGCATTGACTTTGCATATTAGGGTTTTATTATTTAAGACATACGAAATGGAATTTGATATGAAGTTTTTAGAAGATGCAGAATAGAACTGTGATGTAGTTGACTAGCAAGGAACGGTACGTGGGGAAGCTTTCATAGAGTATATTGGGCTAGCCAATGAATGTGCAAAAGACGGCCTTACTTTTTCATATTTTATGTAGGAGATAAGTAAAAGTTTTTTTCGAAAAGTCTTTATATTTTTTGGTACAAGGGCACTGGATTTGTTTTGTTTTAAAGTTTTAGGTTACAAGCATTGAACAATTATCTAAAGCAGCAATATATGTGGACCGCATTAGTTATAGCACTATCTCATAACATGGGCATACAATTAGATGTACTATATAAATGTTTAAAAATATTCTTGCTATATTTAATTAAATAGAGCGGATGTTTTAAAACGAATACAAGAGTCATGTTTACATAGAATATAGAGTATCCTGTACTCGGATCTGTTGAGAAAATATCAGCAGTAAGATTCTCCGTACAAATGGTAGTAAATTCAATTTCTGTAACTTTTTAACTACCATTTTCTCCGAAAATTAATTAATTAAAATTAATCTATTTCAGCGGAATGATGAAATATACTTACACATATTTTTAAATAAGCTCATTTTTTACATACAATATAAACTAACATGAATGAACCTCCTTCTTTTCTGAAGTCGGATAAAAATAGAATCTAAGAGCATTTGTCAAACTTATCATCAATAGTGCAATTTAAAGCACTTAAAACAGATTGACTGATGCATTAAGAAAAACTTCTTGAAAGCATTGTGAGTAATGATATTAATACATTACGTCACCCTTCTGTATTTTTTTTATTTAAGCAATTACATTACGTAGGAAACAGTAGTTTTATTTTGCACATAAATAAACTATTGAGTTTAAAAATTAATTTGACATATCAGAATTTATTAATATAATAAGAAAAACATTAAGAATGAAAGAAACGCAGGGTCAGTATGTAAAACGCATCAATGGAATGTGCTTAGTTCAGTTTCAATCTTGTAATTGTAGTTTAATATTTATATGGAAACGAAAGAAACAATAATATACTTACTATGACATAATAGTATTATTTATTATTAGCATATACTTAACAATATAACTGCTTATTCCTAGACCTATCCCCGGAATTGTTTTTAGTTAACCATATTATAACAAGATTATGAAAATAACAAGAAAAAAAAACAATTGCATCAAAATTCACATTAAAAACAACAAAAGAAATAATAAAACAATTTATATTTTAATCAAATAATAATATGTTAACGGTACAATGGCAACCCTAGAACCGCCTAAGGGCTATTGCACATCGCTTGGCTAATTTGGTGATGTTGTACAAGTCGACTCACTCTTTAGTCTGCCTATTACGATATTGGACCGTCTTAGTGATGTAGGTACTCTGTTTTACGATTATCGATACTTTCTCGACGTGAATTGGTACATAAAGATTTGTGTTGTGTTTATTTTAAGATATTGTTGGCTGACATTGATATCTGTTGGACAGAATTTTAACATAGCATTTAAAGAACGTTATGTTGTATTAGAAATTATTGCGTTGTTTTTCCAATGCTTGGTTTATTTTATTTTACTGTTTCTTTGCTTCTTCTTGTTTCTGGTTTTTTCTTCTTAAGCTTAGAAATTACTGCTGCTATTAAACGTGATAATTGCCACAAAATTATATTATTAAATAAAAAGGCAGTTAATATTAATAAAGCGTAGGTATCAGGTTGATATTTAAAGTATGTATCAATTTTCGTCACAGGCCATAAAACAACAAAGACAAAACTCGAAAAAAGAACAGTATCCCTCATAATAAAATAAAACAAAACATCGATACCACAATCAAATAGTCCACACATCACCCGTATATGAATATTTAATTTCACCCCTTTCTGCGTGTTTATTTATTGGTCGTATATTTCACGGGCCGGGGTTGAATTTGCATGCGTTACCGCGTTAGTGTACGCTGTCCAAATTATGCTGGGGTGCCCTTCTGTTGCAATGAATAAACGCAGATAACGGTGACGTGATGTAGAAATACTAGAAGGGATATTGAACTTTACAAAAAAATAATAATACAAAATTGCTTGCTTATATTACCTATTTATAGAAATGTGAATTGTAAATGATTTAGGTACTGGAATCGATTTATTCTGCATTTTTTTTATTCGAGGTTTAAAAATGCGTCGCAGGTAAAAAAATATTGTTACATGTGCTAACATACTATCAATTATCTTGATTTGTTAATTGTTAAAACAAAATTTTACCGTGCCTTTGTCTTGAGACTTCTTGGGTATCTACTGTTTTTAAATAATAACTGTTACTAAGTCTTCATAAATTAAAATAAACCGAAGAAAGTACATGTTTTGAGGTTTACCTAAGGCCAACCTTTTAACCTTTAAATAAATTATTGTTCTTTGTGTAAGAAACAAAAATTATTAACTTTCTTATTTTCTTCAAACAATCCGTAAATTAACTTATACACAAATACTTAAATTACTTTTACTTTCACATTAAACTTTAACTCTGCAACAACTTAAACCCAACCAATTATAATAAAGTACCTAACGTATCTAGTACTGCATCTAAACCCCGATGTCCTGCGGTCGATATATTGATGCGATATGCGTCGTGCGTGTCACCTCACTATTTTATTGTTTCACATTCGGATACATTGACAGTTGTTAGTAAAACACTGAATGATTTTGATAAACAGTTTGTATGCTTTGGGAATTATTGTAATAATGTAGTTACATGTATTGTGATTTATTTTACTGTCGTGGGTTCAAGTTTTTTATTTATTTATTAGGGAAAACAAACATTTACACACGTAACATCGTTATTTTAATATTAGTTTCATAAGTAACAAAATCAGTGCGTAACTCACTACGTTATCCACAAGTTAAATACAGTAAGTTTTACGCACAGTAAATTATTATTTTCATAATTTTTCCAGGCCTATTATTGCGTTTGGTTATTGCATATTTTTACATTCTTGCCATAGGAATCCAATGTCCTATTTGTGAAATGTTTCTGATATCGTTGTAAAATCTTTTTGTCTAAAATATGCCGAATTCAAGCCAAAATATAAATTAAAAACATTTGGCTTTATATAGTAATGATTATATGGCTTATATGATGTTAACTGTAAGGCAAGCAGTTCAAAACTACTTTTTTAATAAGCTGAAGTGTTTTTTTTAATTATTTTTGTTGTAGTTGTGATAAAGAACTTTTATTGAAGTGTGTGGGTTTACTTACATGACTTAATTGGCTAGCATTCTAGGCAATAAGTCTAGAAATATATTTGGTCGTTGAAAACATCATTTTGTAACATCTTATAATGTCCGGTTTCGTCTTTAACCTTAGAATATGGTACCTATTACCACATACCAAACAATGAACCATAAAATGCAGTCATGAAGTTTAGTTAGTTACTTCACTTCCCAAGAGCCGAAAATAGCTTTGAAGATTATTGTATGTATGGGGCTTTTGTGTGTATGGGGCTTAAAGCATTCTCTTTAATTCATTAAACTTATTGGTAAGGAGAAGCAATTTTCTATATGAGTATACAAAGTAATACACTAAAATAACTAGCTGTGCCCCGCGGCTTCAGTCGCATGAGACATATTTTTCCTGTTTTTTTCGGGTGTTTGATGGTTATTCTGTAAACTAAATTGTATATTAGTTGCCACATATTGGAGACAGTGGAAATAAACATACAAAAAACAATGCACACGAATTGAAAACCTCCTTCTTCTGAAGTCGGTTAAAACGTTGTTAGTGATTTCGATTATTTCCTACAAAGTTATATATACAAATAACATTGTTTATATTAAGATGTATACTAATATATACAGTCTTTATTAGAACCTATTCATTACGAAACTCAAACTTAACCAAATCAAAATATTAGTATAAGAAAAGCTAGCATTTAAGTTTCCTTATAACTTGTGGAGTTGTGTTTGTACCATTTCGTTTGACTTTTAAACCAAACTCGAAATGAGACGACTTCACCGGTCTATTCAATATACCAACTTTATGAAGTTAAACAATAAGTTTGAAACTTAAATACTTACTCCGTTGAAAATGAAGATTCAATATTGATTATTTGTGTTAATAAAATATAGGTTTTTATTGCTTTTGTGTTTGTTCTTTCTTTGTAAACAGTTAACTTAACCTTTTCTAATCTATACTTATAATAAATCTGTAGAAGTGAAAATTCTGTACATTGAAAATATCAAAAAAATAAATGGCGGGGCTGTTACTAGACCGACACCAAACACAAAAGTGTAAAAAAAAAATTTTTTGTCTGTCTGTCTGTCTTTTTGTTCAGGTATCACGCAAAAACTACCGGTTCGATTAAGATGAAACTTGGTATAATTATTCTTTATTATCCTGGGCACCACACTGGGTAGTTTTTATCCCGGAAAAGTATACACAAAAAAAAACAAACTTAATTTTGCGGTTAAAAACTCATTGATAAGTTTCGTCATCCACGCGAACGAAGTCGCAGGCACAGCTAGTATTAAAATATATATTTATTCCTTCACCTTAGGTTTTAAGTAAATCGAAGCCGAGTTGTTTTGTAGATTAAGATTTAGATTCCATATTTTAAGTGTGCAGGAAGGTAAAGTATCATGAAGTGAAATTCATGTAATAATATGGTACTATACCTTAATCTGACTTTTCGTCTATCTGTCACTAAATTAGTATGGTTTGAGAACTTCATAATGTAATTACGATTATTTTAATGATTAAATTATAGCAAGACATAATTAGTTTAAATTTAGATTTAATGGTCAGAAATTGCCTCCACATTTAGCCATTTTAATTGCATTTTATTTATTTATTTATTAAACCCAGTAAGCTCAGTAGCTGGGTAATTAAATGATTTTATTAGCATATAATTTATGCATGATATTAGTACTTTTATTAATAAATTTTATACCGAAGTCTATTAATAGCAAATGAGTAAAGAATGCTTTGTCAATACCGCTTCTATTTTTAAGATTGGTTTTGACAGTTAATTTTCATAAAACCTAACGGTATTCTATATTTGAAAGTCCGTTAGTTTTCATTATAACTGATTATCTCTTTAACATCTTCGTGCAATTTGGGTGGGATGTGTGAAGGGCTACAAACGTCTTGTTTTGAAGCCAATTACAAGACAACTTTTGTTCTTGTGTGCTTTTTCTCATAAGACTTCTCTATTTTTTTATGTAATTGGTTGTTGGTTTTCCTGTTATCTACTCAAGAAGTTCTTTGTTAAATATAATAAATTGATTGGTACATACATGTTAGTTCTAACGTGAAAATGATAAGATTTAATGTGTTTATTGTTATAATAAATTGTTATTTAGTATCTGATGTTGTATTTCCAACTCCGATAATATATAATGTACCCATTTTTAGATTATTTGTGTATTTAGCAAAAGTATGTTTAAATCCTTGTCTAATAAAAGATAAATTAAAGAGTCCAAATTTTAAAGAATACACGTGTCAATTATATTAAGTTAACTTATTACATAATTTTCAATACTAATATAACTCAAAAAGTTTCCCAACAAAACTCCACAGGCTCAAGCCTCTGCGGTTATTTCATAAATCAATTACCTACATGTATTATTATGAAAACGCAAGCAATAGGATATTGTTTGGCCGCACCGCTCGTGATCGACCGCCACCACGAAAGAGTTATACTTTAACCGCAAGAGTCGAGAGGAAGAGCACTGATATAGTCGGAGAGCTTTGCACTTTCTGTTTTACTTACTTATCGAGAAAAAGAGATTTTGTTTTTGAGTGTTTATTGAAAACGAGAATCGGGAAAAGCTTAATGTTAAGTAAATTTATTACATAATTATATCAGTCCTTTTATTATTCTCACAAAAAGTTTCCTAACAAAACTCCACAAATAAAAATCCATAGGATATTATTTAGCCGCACCGCTCGTAATACACCGCGACCACGTAAAGGTGGGTACAGATTGGTGCAATGCAACATGTAATGCAACATGCAATGCAAGAATTTGAGGTCCACATTGCTGCAATGTATCATGTAATGTAACAGGATTCCCATAGTGTGGACGCCTCGCGCGCACGAACTGCGCCTGGGTCGCGCACGCTCCGAGCGTTACAACTCATGCGCGGCTCGATCCGAGATTTGTCGGTTTTTAGTACGAACACAAAGGGGCGCGCAGTGTGCGCAGGACTCAGCCGTGGACGGTCGTTCGTTTCGTTCGCATGCGCAACGATCATGGCGGTGAAAGAGGGTGCATGGAGTGCTGGAAATTCATATCTGTAAGCAGTTCTCTGCCTTCTCTCCGTTTATATAATTCTGTGCGCCACCAACGTCGGGGTCTTTGGCGTTTTTTTAAAAGTTGATGAATGATTAACAATGAAGCACTGATAATCGTCAGAGCAAGAAGGCTGTCTTCAGACTCCATGATTCGTGTATATCGACTTAAGTAGTGATGTGGGCAAAGAAAAGAACACGTGTGACGAGGGCTAGTGTTTGTAACGAAATGCGGGAACAGATGTTCTCGAATGATTCGTAGTCAATGCGCGTACCGCGCGCGCCACACGTCCAAGGCAGCAGGGAACATGCAATGTAAGGCAGAATATTACATTACATGTTGCATTGCACCAATCTGTACCCACCTTAAGAGTTGTACTTTAACCGCAAGAGGAAGAGCACTGATATAGTCGGAGAGCTATGCACTTTCTGTTTTATTTATTTATAGAAAAAAAAAGTCCTGATTTTTTACGGGAAACACCGGTTTTTCAAAGGAAAGAGAAATAAAGAAATCATTTTGTTTAATTGGCAAAGTAAATCACATTTATTCGTAACGCATAATAATAAAAATATCTACCTATAAACGTTCCTCTGCTGGGCACAGGCCTCTTCTCATATAGAGAAGGCACGAACATTGATCACCACGCTTGCTTATTTGCGGATTGGCGATAGTAAAGTATATGTTACTTTGCTATTGTATAATGTTTATTTCCACAAAACTGTATAGATAGTACCTATACATGCAAGTGTGGTATACATATAAGTGCGTTTTCTGTATGGGAATCGAACCCTTATCATTAGGCGCAGAACCGTTACACACAGGACCTGCAAGGCTCAATCGACATTACACAATTTTAAAATACATATAATTTTATGTAAAAGAAATTTACCGGAACAGACATAATAACTAAATCGAAATTTCTTTAAATAAGTACCTACCTACTTGATTAAAAAGAAATTGCTCAGAAAAATCGCCTTCAAAACCGAATTTCAACATAATTCCGTACAAGTATATAATTTACTCGTTTTTATACTTATTATGTTAAATGTGGAAATTACGGAACCCACACGTACAAGTAATGTCTTTTTTACTGTAGTTTTTTTACATAAAAGTGTAAAAGGTGGACCACCCCTGACTCTGGTAGCCAACTAACTTACGACCGCCATTAATTTTAAATGATGTCAGTAGTTGTCAACAGTTGGGCCAACGTCTTTTTTTCCCGATAATAATTTTACACGATTTATGTGTTTTGATTGTGTTCCTTGAATTTGTTTTAATTTATTTTTCATGTTTCGTTATTAGGTTTTTATTAGTTTTATTGCTTTGGCTTAGCCACTTAACCCGTTTATTTTTTTGTACAATATAAATTTTATTTGTCATTATACATTATGGTATGTCATTTTAAATACAGGTAGTGAGTGATTAAAACCTTATTACTAAGATGAGATTATTTTTTATTTTAATTATTTTTAATTTTTAGTTCATTAAGCGATGACTAAATTTTACAATACTTGTAGATAATTATAGCTTTATCTATAAACCTAATTGGTATTTAAAAATAATATTTATTTTGTTGAGGTACATTGGATACCACTGCTGGATAAAGACCTCCCCTTTCTTCTTCCTGTCCGTCAACTTTCTTTTCCTACTACAAAAAGGATTTAAAGAATTTTAATTCCTTTACATATCGAAGTAATTAATTAACCCAATCAATTCCCACATTCTTGTTCACATCGATATCGTCAAATATCCTTAGCTTATATTTATTGTCTAAAAAAACGTTCAGCCATTAACACTTAACAAACATGAATAATGTCTTTAACCCAACGTTGGGTAAGGTCCAAAAATTCCACTTCCATCATGTTTTTATATCGTTTTTCTTAAGACATAGCTACCAAAGAAGTTATTAAGCTGATAACATCAGTCTTCACAATTTACTGGGCATCCGATATTGAGGTGGCCTCTTGTGAATTTTAATACTTAATTTAGCTTAACTTAGGATGTACGGTGCAAGATTGAAGCGGCTGTAAGTATTGCTTTTAAAAAAAAAAATTAAAAAAATATATCTGAAATATAAATGTATATACTTGCTACGTTGTTTAAAAGTATTAGTAAAATCTAAGAGAAACTAGTGATTAATTTTCTAGTTTACGTAGGTAACTTCTTGAAATTGAAAAAATATAATTTTATCTTACAAACATTGACAATGAAACATTATGCATTAAAAACTCGTGTATGTATTATACTGGACACATTTATGTACTTTATGTACTTTATGTACTTTATGTACAATACAGGGGTATTAAGCTGTTCTGATAACCTAATCCTACAGAAAAACATAAAACTTGAAAAATATACAACCTTTTTATGAATATTAGCAAAAATTCGACGCTTATAAATTACACCACACAAAATGATCGCTGCATCGAACAATTTAATTATCAACAAGCATCATCTAGAATGTAATTAGTAGTGAATATAATAATATGATCGGGAATGATGCCCATGTACAGAATATTATCATATCTTTGAATATCATATTATCGTGGTATGAATGATTGGATAGTGATAACATCTGATGAATATAGTTAAGTATGACTTAATTACATCGTTAGGGAAGATTGACATTAAATGTTCATATAATGTCAGGGTTAAGAAGTATAGTAGGATGAATTTTTGACAGTTACTGGAACTTTTGAATCTATATTATGTTAAGCAAAGTCTAAAATTTACAAGAGTCGCTGGTTTTGTATCAGTAGTGCTATTCTGTAACATTATTTTCATTTCTCGACAGCGGAATCCGCGGTGAGCTGTCAAATACGTATTCTCGAATTTGAATTCTAAATCAAGGCCTATTGGGTTCACTTTTGAAGTGAGCTTTATTGTCACTCAGGTGAAGCTCGATACCGAAATTATTTACAGAATAGACATACAGGTCTATTTGTCAATTTCTACCAATAACAGGCCAGCTTATCTTAAATTGTTTGAAAATTACACATAGTTACACCCGATGCGACACTAGGAAGCCTAGCAATTTATTGACACGAATGTATTAAAAGTAAGTTCATTATATCAATTATCTGTAAGCCTAAAACAATCCAAATTTGTGTTGTCGTTTTCGCGTCAATAAGTTACAAACATACAAACTCATTCATTATATTAGTAAGATGTCAATGTTAAAACGGTATACAGCTGAATCCGGTAAGACTGGAAGCCGACCCCAACATAGGATAGGAAAAGGCTAGGCAGAAGAAGTAAATGTGTGAACTTTAAATATCTACAGGTTTATATTGACGTTTATATGACGACCCCCGTGGTCGAGTGGCGTACGCACCGGTTTCAACCGGGTTCGATCCCCGGGCGGGTCAATGTAGAAAATCACTTTTCTACATTGTATCGTCTCGGGTCTGGGTGTTTGTGGTACCTTCGTTGTATCTGAATTCCATAACACAAGTGCTTTAGCAACTTACTTTGGGTTCAGAACAATGTATGTGATGTTGTCCGCATTTTTTTTTTTTTTTTTTATTGTTCACAAAATATAAGATAAATGAAAGGTTTATGTTATTGGCTATTTCTTTGGTTACGCATTATATTCATATTTCCTTTCATAGCCCAATAAAGTTCCTGTAATGTTGTTTATTTGACTAATATCGTGTGCCATTCTATTTGCTGTACTATTTTGCATGGTGGTTTTATGTGTACCTGTACACCCACGAAGAAATCCTGGAGCAAGGATTGTATTGACTTGTGATACATACCTAGTGGTCAGAACTACTTTAGCAAAACACAATGTTACTTTATAGATTCAAGCACATAGGCAAATACTTGTGTGTATGACTATATACTGTATACTTGTGTGGTGACTGTATGAGAAAAATATCTATAGGCTGGTAAAGAACTTGGAGTGCTACACGTGGACCCGATTTGGACAAACCCCGCAAAGAGAAAAGAAGTACGACTCACCGTTCCTCTGCAACGGCCGGCTTCCCGATGGTGATTCAAGGTTGCTGAAGACCGCCTGGCTGTCCACACAATTTCACAACACACGGTGTTGACAAATTATTTTGTTCTGAAAAAAAAAAATATAAAAAAATTGGTTCTTCTTTAGATAGTGACTTAGTTTAGACTGTCAGTTTAACTTAAAAACATATTATTTTTTGTATTTTTGTTCAGTGATCTGAGCCATGTGAAAGCTGCCTGTTTTAAAACCATTTACTCCATACCCCGATAAAAAGACTACATCGAGTTACATTTTGTTAAATTATCATCAGTTTTACCAACTCAACGTTTTGCGGCATACTCTGAACATTGACACTCGATACCTAGTACTTAAAGCTAGTATTTAAAGCTGAATATTCTAGTTTACTAACCGTTACAGTCTACTAATGTATTAAGACCTAAGTGTCTCGTCAGTGTACAGTCACGAGCAAAAATATGTATACACATAGCGAAATTGTAGAAAAATTATTGCTACATTTTTGTGTTGAAGTACAAAATTATAAAAGAAAAAAAAAATCTATGATAAAGGAACCGTTTTATTTTATTTTACAATGCTAATCTAGAATTTATGAAAAAGTCGATAAAAATTGCTTATTGTATACATATTTTTGCTCGTGACTGTACTACACTTTATTTTACACAACAGGTTATGTTAAGGAGGTTGTATACTTACTGGAATGTCGCAACTGTGTGTGGCTTATGCAAAGATGCCATTTTTTTATTTTCTATACTGTACCTAATTGTTGTTTATGGGACGTTTTCAAAAAAGAACGGTCGATTTTTGTTTAATAAATTAGTAAACATAATTATATTTTAATGATGTTTGTTAAGTGTTAAAATTTGTTTATTTTTATGCAGATAATGGGAATGTTTTGTTTGAATAAATTAATAAAAATAATTTGCATTTAAGTCAACCCATTTACATATTTGTTCTTAGTAAGCCTTTATTTTTTATTTTTATCCTAATCAAGTTTTTTTCTATACCATTAAACTATTTATAAAATCTTATGAGTCAGGTTTCAAAAGTTGTTTAATTACGATTAATAAAACTATTAATACTGCAATACTAACTAAAGCAACAGTCCTAAACTTAAGGCTTTTAATGCCTTTTCCATATATATTTCTATAACTTAAATATTCGTATTTATTTATAGCTTAACTTGAAGCTTGCACTTAGTTCATTTGCATAAGTATTCTAAACTTGGATGGCTATTATGTGACTTCTTTGGCTTTCCTAAGAAATGTTGGTCGCTTAGCAACATGGTAAGCAAAGCATTCTTGAGTACTGTTATTAAATGTATTTAGTGAGGTCAGCCAATGGGGTAGGCTGAAGATTTATGTTTGACGTGAATTATTCGCTGAGAAAAGATTGAAATATGAGAAACTTAGCATATATAAAATGATTTTTAACTAAGACAGAGCAAATGATTTATAAATTGTACAAATTGAAAGTAAATACGATTTCAATATTTGATATAAACAAAGTGGAGGTTTTGTTCGTACTTTTTAAACCCCCAGATAAGTACACTTACTAAAAGACAGTTCACAAGCACACAGTCCTTTTAGACTTAAAACTTGTCAAAACTGTCAACAAGCATACTTAAATCAAAACATTATTACACAATAACGAAACTAAACGCATGTCAAGGCAACGATAAAACCGCAGTCAAAACCCATCAATATGGAAATATTACATTAATATTATCCGCTGCGATTTGACCGGATAGTGTAAACTCGCCTTTACCTCTTATGAAGAAGACATAATTATGTGTTCGCTTCTTTAATAAATCGATTGGTTATATTAAGATGTCTATGAAAGACTACTAAAAAGATATTAGCAGTAGAAGTATCCTAGTCAAGTCTTTGATTATAAACTTGTTTTGTGCGTTTGAAGTTACGGTAATGTAAATTGATTCTTTTGAACGTTAGTCACTTGACGGATTTAATGTTCAGCTACTGATTAGCGTTTCAATATTAGGCAATATTATTATAATAAATATTTACCATTTTGTAAGAAGTAATGAATTAATTTTTTACATGCTGGTTTTTAATAAAGCTGTAGGTATTTGTAAGAAAGAAAAACCACCAAGATTTTTTTATACTAAATCGTAAAATAGCTGTAGGTACCCTAATTATCACCTCAAAAAATAAAGTGTTTATTAAATGAATGTTTTTCAAGAAGCTCAATTTCATTATCTCTGCAGACAAACTCGCAGGCAAAAGCTAGTAGGTACATAGTTATATCCTTAACTAAAAATAAATTCTTTAATATCAAATTACAAAGAATTTTAAAATAAATTCGCTTAAAGAAGGACCACACAGTATCCACAATAATTATGCGAAATTATATGAGTTTGTGTTAATTACTGGTTTATGCGAACATTCTTAAGTCTAGCTGCCCTTATGTGCAGATAACATCAAGATGCAATCGGTATGCAGGGATGTTGAATGCAAGGAGCTAAATAACATTTTTATGAGGTTTAAAATGAGTATTTTATTTTTACTGAATGTTTATAAAGTTGAGGGCATATTGTGATTGGAATTGCTGTGTAACGTCTAGGTTAGGTAGAAGTTTTTTGGTCATAATGTTTTTTTTTACTTGAATTAATTTAAAGATAATATTTTGTAAACTCTTATATGCATTGTATGTTTGGCATTTAGTTTAAAGTAAAACTAGTTAATGTTTTCCGAAATCTTAATATGCATTGTCTTTTTAAAATGTACGGCAGTTTATTTTCTATTTAGTTTAAAGCAAAACATTATATTCGATTTCTCTTTCTCAGATTCACGTTCACAAATAGACAGTAACTATCTAGCTACCGAATAATTCCTTATTGCCCAGTCCTGACCATTACAGAGAAAGTATTTCCTCTCAAATAGCTTTGAAATGATCTTGTATATTGGTAGTAAATATTTAGTACATGATTGTGTAAAGAATGTTCAATTCGCGACAATGCTGTGTTCAGTGGACAAAGACACAGTTATTGAGGCAAGTGCAGACGCTCGATGTGTCGACTGTTAGAAAACAGGGATGACACTTTTATTGTTTTTAGCTACAAATCTGATTTTGCCTAAAACTGAAATGTCTGCTGTATTTCACTTAGATAAAACAAGCAATTTGATTAGGAACTTAGTCCCTTAAATCATATAGTTTTAGTAATATATTTTCAAAATCGTCTAAAAAATATGGTTTGTTTATATTCTTTAAGAATGAAGGTAATCTAAAAGTTTGATTTTTTGATAGACAGTAATATTTTTTAACACCAAACGCATCTTTGTCATGTGCGGAAATAGACACGTTGCTTAAAACAACAATATTCTTGTTTTTATTTTACATGAAATGATTAATTTTATTAAAAAAGAATACGTCTTGTTTTGTCGTGGCAACCCTAACCTTAAGAATAGTGCATTTAAGCGGCAGCGGTGGGTTATCGCGCGTCAACAGGCAGTCGCGACGCGGCGCTCGCTATGTTAATTGTAAATTTACGCTTTTCTATACATTTTCAATATCTAGTCTATTCCTTTAGGTATTTTCATTTGGTATAGAGTATTAAAGAGATGTTTTTGGATTATAATAAGTATTTGACACTAGAGAATTTTGAAAAAATGTAATTATGGCTTGAGATTCCAAGAAAAGTTTACTAATTTAAGAAAGACGAAAAAGTAATATGGAAAAAAGTATGCAATAATTGTCACTTCTAAAGGATAGGCTGCATAATTCATTCAACATTTTAAGAGCCTCTTATGTCGAGAAGGAACGACCATTGAATCACCACGTCTAGTCCCCTAAAGTAACCTTAAATTAAAACAGACAAAGTAGGTGTACATTGCTCTTAACCACAAAATATTTCGCCAACACCAATTCTCATTTCTTCACAACAAGCCACAGATTTACAGAGTCCCAGATAAGGTCGCGAACCATCTCATCGCTGGCACCGCCCGCTGCAGATAATCTCGTTAATACCGACTTAAGTATATTTAACCTATAATTAAACACAAACTGCTGGGATTCGATAGCGAACTTCTTTTGTTTTCTTCGACCCGAATCCGTAGTCGCGTTTCAATTTAATTTTGTTTGTTCTTGCATCGAAATGTTGACGCGAGCTTCATATTTTGGTTGTTAAATTGATGCGTTGACTATAGATACTTGTTAAGTAGCTTTATAACAAAGTTGGTTTATTGTTGTTAGCTCGTGACTAATATAAAGGTCATATAGGCAAAAGGACTAAAAATATTAAATAGAAGTATTGGCTTTGCAATGAATGTTAGGTGTAGAGTTAATTAGAATTAATTGAAACTCAAAACTAACCAAAAAGAATACAATCCAGTGTGTACTTAAAACGTCACTTCCCATAAATTTACTTCGATACATAATGGGTCTACCCCCAGCCTAAGTAAGGAAATAATTAGTATAAACGAGTAAAAAACCAAAAACCCAAACGTTGACGCGTACCTTAATCAAGCAGGTAAGACTAGGGTTGCCATCTCTAAATTTTGGAAAACAGGACAAAACGCGTGAAAACCCCGGATTTTAGAGTCCGAAAGCCGGACATGTCAACAAGATCTTTTAAACATATTCAATGTAAAAAAAAACAGTTGAAAATGTCATAAAACACCTTTTTTACTCATTCATTATTTAAACAAAACAGAATCATATTACAAATTGTTAATATAAATCAGCTTTTTCAATTCTTGAAATAAGAAAACAAAACCTAATTAAAATATTAAACAAAAACATATATTTAATGAATTAAAATCTTAAAAGTACCTACTTAGACCATTCTAGCACCGGGACGCGGGTCGTGAATTCGAACGAACGAACGGCGGACCGTGGCTACCACGACGGGAGGGGTGGGGGAACGGTGAATATACACTTCTCATCAAAAAAATCGAAACACTTTCGTTTTTATTGTTTTTGTCCTAATTTTTTACAAAAGAGAATTAATTCCATGAAAAAAAAAACATTATTGTGTAGCTGGCAGTTTGGTCATTACAGTAAGAAGAAAAAAATCAAAATTCGAAATTAGAATTTCATTTGTTTATCCTATAAATGAAATTAATCACTGTTTTGAGACAAATGTGTATTTAGGGTTGGAGTACGTTTCTCGTTTAAAAACTAAAAATTAACTTTTTGTTTCTTATTTCATTTACTGTGACTTTGGGACGTCTGAAAAAACTTTTTTTTTCTAAAACATATGGATACTTCGCCCGCAGAAGCCGCCCAAGTGGTGGCATTGCTGGATTCTGGACTTAGTCAGCGTGTTGTGGCTGCAAGATTGCATCTAAGCTTATCATCTGTTCATAGAGTCTACAAACGCTATCGGGAGACTGGTTCGTTCACGCGCCGTTCAGGATCTGGCAGGAATCGGGTCACTTCTGAGCGAGATGATCGATTTATTGTAACAACTTCTTTACGAAATCGACGCCTTAACGCTTTTCAGCAGCAGCAGCAGCTTCGCGTTGTACGAAGAGTAGCTGTAAGTGACTCTACAATAAGAATAAGGTTGAAGGAACGCGGATTGGCACCGCATAAGCCAGCGAATGGGCCGAAATTAACTGCAGACCATCGAAGAGCGCGCCTTAACTTTGCACGCGAGCACCTAACTTGGTCATACCTTCAGTGGAGCAAAGTATTGTTTTCTGATGAGTGTAAAATTATGCTGTATGGTAACGACGGAAGGAACAAGGTCTACAGAAGAGATGGAGAACGCTTTGCACAATGCTGCATTGAAGAAAAGGTCAGCTATGGTGGCGGTTCGTGGACGGTTTGGGGAGGAATCAGCGCCGACGGTAAGACAGAACTTGCCTTTGTGTCTGGGCCACGGCTGCCTGCACTAAACTCTCATCGGTACATCGAACAGTGTCTTGAACCTCATGTGATGCCCTATGCACATTTTATTGGCAACGACTTCATATTCATGCACGACAATGCTAGAGCTCACACCGCGGGCGTCGTACGAGATTATCTTACCGAAGTCGGTATCTCCATTATGGTATGGCCAGCAAGAAGCCCGGACATGAATCCCATTGAACATCTATGGGATGAATTAAAGAGACGAATTCGAGCAAGAGATCCAGTCCCAGAAACACTTAGCCAGCTGCAAAATGCAATCCAAGAGGAATGGGATAATATACCACAACATGTGATCGTGACTCTCATCCGATCGATGAAGAACCGTATGGAAGCAGTAATAAGAGCTCGCGGAGGGAATACAAGTTATTAAATAAACGTTTCTTACATTTTTTTTTCATTTACGCGTGTTGTTTTACCCATTTCCTTCATATTCCATACAGGGTAAAAATTCCTCATTATACAAAATACGAAACCTATGAAGACTTAATTTGAATTTAGAACATTAACATTAGGATTTAAAAACCTCATACTACTCACTATTAAATGACATTTTACATTTATTCCTAAATATACACATTTTTCTGATAATCCTTATCAAATCATAAACTGCGAGGTGTTTCGATTTTTTTGATGAGAAGTGTACTTGATTCGTCGGTTGATCGTGGTGTGCGAGCATCGATAGTGCGTGACTCGCGGGCGACACAATTTTTTTTTAAATTGTTTTATTTAAAAACCCGGTCTACAAATGAAACCTTCCCCGGACGCTCCCCGGATGCCCTCTAAACTAGGACAAATCCGGGGAAACCCGGACGGATGGCAACCCTAGGTAAGACCATCATCCGGTAATTATAATGTATGTATGTGATTAAATGCTTACGAAGCCACGCCCCGTGTGCAAGGGAGACAGAAGATTTTCCCATACAACGCATGTATTGTAAAAATTATGGGGGCCCGATCGAGATGTTTTTTGGTCCTTTTTTTCTGGTCCTTAAGAATTTCTGTGCAGGAAGCTTTGATGGTGTGCGATAGTGTGATGATTTTATAAAGGTTATGTTTTTTTGTTGTGTTACATTTTTGTCATCATTATGTAATTAAAATTTTATAATTACTTTACTGAGTGTTTTTTGATAAGCAGATGCTTATTTGAATAATAAAATTTATAGGGGTTTATTATGTATTTTCTTTATGAATCGCTACAAAAAAACATACTTAATACTTATAGTTACTTAGAGCTTTCACTATCATAATATAAGCTCTATAGACATAGAATAATGTATATTTATACATTATTCTATGTCTATATTAATAAGATAAAGTTATTACCGGTTATTCGAGGTTAATGTCAGATTTCCTCTGTAATGGCAAGTGTGAATCGAGGTGAAATTATCCGGAATACAAATTGTCTATCATTGGACACGAATTAGAAATTCATAGGGATGAGGTACCACTGCTAGGTAAGCTTTATCATAGTTAATTTTTGTCTAAATAATAATTTATTTAAATATTCCAGTACATCGGTTGTAGCCCTGAGCATAATTTTTTTTCTCTAAATCTAGTTATAGAGTCTTGGAGATTCTGTCGTGAGGTTAAAGTACTTGAAGTTCAGTATTAAAAACTTATGATCCTTATATTAAGTAGAAAAAAGTAGTTTTTAACTGAGAGGACTATAACGAACTCTAGTTGACCAGCTCTGACTGAAAATAGTTTTGATATGAGCATCGAACTCTATATTTCTGCTTAGTTAGTGATACAAGGACCAAATTAGGCAGCTGAGTAATCAAATTAGGAGTGTTAGTGGTTATAACAAAATTAAATTAAAATTAAATACAAGTGCCAATTATCGCTCAGCGAGCAATGTGGCCTAAGCCGAGCTTGTACTCAATATTAAGAACTTGTTCCTAACTATGTTTTCTAGACTTATTTCCGTTTGATATTATACAAGTCTTAATACTTGATATCATAATTTATTCGAAGCTCCACTGGGATTACCTAGTCATGCTTTGCATGTATTTCTTAACATACAGTTATCATCGTACTGATTAGAGAATATCTTGTGATGTCTTGTTTAATCATGACGGTCTTATTATACGGTATTATGCGCCTCGTAGGACCAAATCCTCTCAATTAGGGGTATTAAATTAGGTTCGCTGGTCGACTAGTGTCATTGCAATTAGGTAAACCCTTCGTGTGTAATTTTATGCAGATAGCAGTTGTTAACTATAATGTAATCCTTTGCTAATTGTACAGGGGGAAAAAAGCGTGATATGACATTATGCAAAAGCGATGATATCAGACACAAACAAATACATGCAAGTACATAAGCAAAGTATATGTTTATCTAACAACTTATCAATATTATGTTAATTTTAGTTTTTTATAGAACAGTATTACAAATCATATAACAGACAATAAAAACGTTTTGATTTATAATCTACTTAACTAAAGTACACTTACACTTATAAAAGGTATTGGCAAAATATTTTTTTTTTTTTAATTACGAACTTGTCAATCAACAACTATATACAGTACTCTGTCAACGAAATCAAAGTTATTGCTTCGAGTCGTACACGATAACTTTGGGTACGGAAACACTTCAATACGTATACACACGTCTATAAACAACTTAATTAATCCACTCAAGTATCAACTCATAATAAGCTATTCAATAAAACCGGTTTCTAATAACACAAAACTTTCTATACATCTTCATTTTACACTCGAGTCAACTTCAATATATACAAGTCTATGAACGAAAGGACCAGAGCTTTTGTTACTCTATTGTATTAACCCTTGAGCGAAGGGAAGTTTAAGCATTTGTTATTTCAATGAGGATTAGTATATCGGTTACACAATGAAAGGATTGTGAAGATAAGTTTGATATTTTATGACTGGGTATCTATGTAATTTGAGACTAGGGAACCAAATACACTATACATTTTATGATTTTAATATTTATTCAAAACTATTGCACATGATGTAGAAAACGGCTTCAATTCGTTTTCGTCTTTTAGTACAAAATGCACAATTAATTATCGATTCTTAGTATTTCATTTTCAATTGTTTTGATTTAAAAACCTAACTAATGAATAGATTTAGATTTTTTCGTATGGCAATATAAACTATGGGTGACTTAATAATTATTTGAAGTCGATTTGAAGTTGACGGCATACGTCGGGTAACAAACATTCAACAAAAATAATTAATAACTATGTTGAAACATTGAATGAATGAATTGAATGATTGAACTGAAGTTCCAGTGACCCAAAGACCGTAAACATGAACATTCCATGCAGTTTCAATACCTCTTGAACATATGACTATGACTCAAACTAGGACTTAATCAACAACGCTAACATAAAACTATCGTATTACTACGACTATAACTGCATGCGTCTGATTCATTTGTAACTGCATGTTTAGTGCCCAGATGTCTGGTCCGGAGCGAAGGACTTATCGACTGTTATTGCATTAATACCTGATGCAGATAACTGCATACTACAATATGTTATGGGATTTGATTGTATCCATTATAATAACACTTTTAGTAGTGAACAACCTATACTAAAGCCAATATGGAAAGATAATTAAACGTTATTACTAATTACGCAATTATCAACTTTGACAACATGTGTTTAAGTTCATTTTAGAATGACAAATATTACCGAAAAGGGCTTAAAAGTAATTTGAATGTGATGGAAACTGAACTATTAGTCATTGAATTAAGGTTCATAATCCTAAAGCACGTTAATTATCACTTTAAAGTGGCTGATGTATAGTTTAAAAAACAAAAGGCTGGTTCTTTCAATTGACAGGTAAAGATTAGTATTTAGCCGTGCTGTGGTATTTTGGCACAGATACTTATGTCCATTTAACAAACGAATGAATACTTGTTTCTAAATCTAATCAAGTTGTGTATTATTAACCGACTTCAAAAGGAGGAGGTACTGGTAATTCGACTGTATTTTTTTTTTGTTTGTTACCTCAGAACTTTCGACAGGGTGTAGTGATTTTAATGATTCTTTTTTTATTTGAAAGATGGTGCTTCCTATGTGGTCCCATTTTAATTTGGTCTAGTTATGACAGTGGGATCCATAAGCAAACCATATATGACTTATTTTGAAGTCGGTTTTTTTTGTAAGAATTATTCTATTTCATGTATGAGTCAATGTTCGAACCTTCGCTAGATTAGTGGATAAGCAGAACAACAATATTTTAATCCAATAGAGTCGTAACAAATGGCTTCAGGTTGTGATGTTTATATTCTTTGTCTAAGACGTATTGGTATAAGCATTGTTTTTATTCTTTAAAATCATATTGCTGTTTTACAAAACTTAAGGGACATACAATCACAATATGATTTAGTTAAAATCTATGTATCTTTAATATTGTAGATCTGGACGCGTAGTGCGAATGGGAATCTGAAAAATGCGTCTGTTTTATGTTACTTTAACATATGTTTGTACACAAGCTGGAGAGTGGTGACACAGTTGATTATATGATTCATTAATTTAATTGGAACACACTCAATATTCTATACTTATTGACACGAATATTTCCAAATGCGACTTCGTTCCCGCGTTCCATTTTCTTTACAATATAAAGTAATTTTCATAACCTTCTATTAACAATATTGTGTTGTTGATCGAAGTATATAACATAATTATGTATTTAAGAATTAATTTTTTAAGTGATTGTAAAATGCTTGCCGTGAGCAGACAGAAGATGCACTCATTCGCTATGTCAACGTAGCTGAAAATTCGTAGTAAATAAAATTTTCTAGAAAAAAAATCGCCTCATTTGTGGTAACGTCAAAAGTCATGGTCCTTTGTATCTTTCAATTCCTGTGGAACTTGCATCAGTAAGCATCAAACATACCACATCGGAATTCTATACCAACACAACAATTTATAATGTCATCGTTCAACAGAAATCACAATTATTAATAACACTTAACGTTCACTAACAAGAATCTCACAGACACAGCTAAGATTTAGGTCATCAATAAACACGTTAGCAATAAATCTTGCACAGACAAAGTCGAGTGCACAAGCTATGTGTAAACCGGTTGGCGATTGTTTTGACTGCGAACAGATCGTCGATTTGCTTTGAGATTGTTGACCTAATGAGTCTATAAAGGTATTAGGGAGAAAGTTGGCTGTAATTTCAGGCTATTAATGGAATACTTAATTCATTGTGTAGGGATAATAAAGCAGGTTAATTTGTTTCTTTATTTTTCTTTCAAGTGTGTTTACATTGGCATATAAGTTGAGTGAATGATAAAAAACAGTAGACTATATGAAAACTTGGGTAATAATCTGCTGTTGATACAATGTTATAGATAAACTTAAACATTATCTGATAAAGTATTTACTACAATTCGAAATAAAAAAAGACATTTAAATGATCTATTTTTCTGCCCATACGAAAATTGTATAGTTTTTAATTTCATAATTTTAGAGAATATTTTTGATACCTTTTGACGTTCCCAAAAGGTCCCTACTATGAACCTATTAAATATCTGTCGCCTACCGCTGTAAGTAAACAATAGACATTCTATTGTGTAAACCTAAAGTTGCAGACACAATGTTCATTCAACAGTGACGACTGACGTTCATAACAGGAACAAAGTCATACACTGCACACGACATTGAATGTTTAGGTGCCATTGCCGAAAGTGAAAGAGATTTGTTTGTCGCTGTTCCATTGTTTCACTTATGTGGCCACACCCTTACCGTACCGAAGGACCAATTTATTAAGCACAATTATTTTAAACAATTTAAGCATGAATTTAGTTTACGTTCGAGTATTAGATATGTAAATTAATAATATTGTCTGGATTACTTAGGGTCGAAGTAGTCTTGAAATGTTGGAAATAATGAGTTTAGATAACAAAACCAAAAGGGTAACACATTTAGTGTAAAGTGCCACAAAAACTAAAATAAATTGAATGACACTCAAAAGTGCTATTCCATTTGTTTTACTATCGTTTATCTAACGATAAATAGGTTTAAAACATCTTACATTTTACTTCAAAACCAGACTTATCTGTTTAAGCTTTAAAACCATTTAAAAGACAAAATATACAAAAGGACCAGTTTTATTAAATCTAATTTTGCTTGAGACTTATTAGAAACTGGAGCTCAATTTAAAATGGTTCATTGATACTGAGAACCTTTTATCCAAACATATTGACTTGTTGGGAAATGTTTGACGTTGGCCCAAACATTGGATCAATATTGGGACAATAACCGAAGTTCCATTGTGGTTGATGGATCGTGTTTGTTGGTTGTTTTACTGCTAAAATAATGTTTATGAGAAATTTTAAAATGCATTGTTATTGGGAACATAGAATTTGTACTACAATAATCATTATACGTTTTGCATTTTTTAGTTAAAAATCTGTTATTTTTTTGTTAGCGTATGAAATGTAAAGGTTCTTCCGTACTGGCCAAATCACTTTCAGAACAGCACTTATTAAAGATCTTATTACCTCAATAAAAATCAGTTAGGCAAAATTGTTATAGAAAGTACTAGCTAAAACTTTTACTATTGAGTAGTAAGTAGTTTATTTAGTCGTTTAACCTTAAACACTCGTTTAAACTTAACGTTAACTTTAACATAACCTAAATTATGCGTATGCCATCCCTTACAATGATTGTCAAAAAAAAAAAGTTTTGGAAATACCAAGTCTCATTAAACAACTGCAGGTACTAATTACATGATATTTTATTACCACACTCTTTTCTAAATTATAAGCAGCTCAAAAATAATTGACTATCGCTTTAAGTGATTTGAGAGCAACTAATAGATTCTCTTAAGAGAAATGATCACGGATGATGACTGATGGTAATTATAGCAGTCGGTATGTAAGTCGGTAATTACAATTATTATTAACGAGACTTAGTGTGTAATTATAGATAGGTGTTTGAATATTTGTTATATTTAGCTTGATTTGTTCTATTTAGATGTGGTTAAGTACTATTTGGATTTTTGCATCATAATTTTGTGAATCTTGTTATTGAATTGAAAAGACAGTTTCATAATTATTCGTACTGTAATCTTATTTAAAAATAATAGATAGTTTATTTCACACAATTCAAAATCATTACGAACCCTTTTAATATACAGTCAAAGTATTTTTTTTAC
The DNA here is from genome assembly GCA_905475315.1 of Autographa pulchrina. Lineage (NCBI taxonomy): Eukaryota > Metazoa > Arthropoda > Insecta > Lepidoptera > Noctuidae > Autographa > Autographa pulchrina. The sequence continues at coordinate 4,646,156 of FR997786.1, read as the reverse complement.
AGTTACAGAAAGTTTAAATTTGTGTTATAAAACATAACTTCTAGAGGTCTTTCGGTACGAATACGAAAATAACGTGTTGAATATATTCGTTTTAAGTGTATGCTAAAGTATACACAAAACAATACTTTGCATAATACTCATAACACTATCACGGCACTATGCAGTTGCATTGTTCAGATGTACCGTCAAAACGTTTAGAAGCATTCCGAATAGTTTGCAACTGAAATCTAAAAGAGCCATTTCTGTGTTGGCTATGTTATTCGCCGACTGAGAATAACAACAGTGTATAGTAGGGCTATTTAAAATACACGTTACGTTAGAGGTAGCGGGCGGGTCGTGCCGGTGCATACGTCAGGATGTGGCGCAAATTATAAGCGGGAGCGATTTAAAATAATCTTATGGTGTGTAAATAAGTGTAGCAAGTATTGTCATGTTTTAAGTTAGGTAGCATTTTTTTAAGAATGAGCATTTAAAAATACCTTTAATATTTATTGCATACGTACTGTCTTAAAAGGTAATATGAAGAAATCGGCAGCGAAGCCATGCAGTGGAGAGAAATTATATATTGCTTAATGTCATGGCAAACAAGACAATGTTTGCTACACATGTGTAAATAATTAGTTTGTTTTTTTATACTTGTATTCGAATTCTCCTAACAAAGAACAGTCTTTTACTATTTTTCACAGTTTAACATTGTAAATACTTGCGTCGGCCGTTAACTTTTGAAAACAAAAGATGTCACCAAAATTTTCCATCTACACCCGCTTTCGCTTCACAACTTGGACCACACACCTAGGGTGGCCCGTGAAATTGTGTATTACCATCATCGTTCTACGACCTCGTCGGTGATATTAAGGGGACTATGACCTTATGTAATGACCCAGGTGGATGTTAGGACTCATGTCTCGAAACCTTCATAATAATAATTATAAGCCTTTCTATTGCAACCAGCTAAATGTTGGTGATTCGTTTTTATTGAGGGTGATACGTTTAAGGGCTGTTTATGTTTAGTTGGTGTTTAAATAATGTTAATAGTTTCATTTAAAGTTGTGTTCCCAACTTACTTGTTCTTTAATAGCAATTCATTTTACTGGTGTTAAAGTTGTGTAAATTCTCGTTGTTTTAAACAAAGTGAAGGGGTAAAAACATTTTTAATCAATTTAGGTTACATCGATTATGTTATAAAAAAAGTTGCCTTGATGGATAGATGGCGTTAATATCAATATAGGGGGTAATACTTTTTGTAAACATACTAACAAATGAACATTATGTAGGTACATTCCTACGATCTTTACGCATTTATCTCCATTTAGTTTAAGTTATAACCAAAGGAAGTGTGGTCGACTTAAAACAGGTATATAAGTATAGGTATAGTTTATAAGTATCATAATCTTAAATATAATGTGTAGTCACAGATACAGGAAATAAGCAATTTTAAAATAAACTTATGAAACCTAATGAAATAATTTTATTAAGTGACGCGAAATTACCTGGTTTTGTAACTCCCTGATTTAAGATAAAATGTATGCTAAATACTTAATTGAATAATAACTTGATATAAATAAGTATAAAAAAAGCTGGAAAGCAGTAGGTAAGCATATCTTAAAAAAAAAATATAATTAAAAATTAAAAAACACGCCTGCCATGTAAAAAAAGTTAAAAACAAGTCAAATATTTGCAGTCGGGGTCGGTTACTTGGAACAATTCATTACAGGTCCCCCGACTGCAAATATTTGACTTGTTTTTAACTTTTTTTACATGGCAGGCGTGTTTTTTAATTTTTAATTATATTTTTTTTATTTAATACCTTTTAGTGAACAGCAAAAAAGCATGACACAACACAAAAAAAAATTTCGTTCGGAACCCTTTGCAGGCGATTTCGACTCACACTTGACCATTTTTTAATGTCCACATAGCCTATGTCACTCGGGATAACTCAAAGCTTCTAATGATACCACAAACATTGAAATCGGTCAAGCCTTTTAGAAGTTATGGTGGAATAAAGAAACTCACAAACATACATACATACATACATACATACATACATGAACCCTGAAAACATAACACTCCTTTTTGGGCAGTCGTGTAAAAATGTGAAATGCACTGTAATTTACATTTCGTTCATAATGAAAAATATGTGTATAGTATTGCTTGCTTTTCTGTCCTTAATTCACATGCTTATTTATGTATCTACTGTATGTACTTTTTAGTATAACAATAAGATTTCTTTTTATCATATAGGTATCAAGTAACAAATAAGTTACTGTTTTAGTTTACGTACATGGATTATAAATTTCATGTTTTGGCTGAAAAAATACGCATTCAAAATTCGACCACATATAATTTCGTCCTTATCAATATTCGTAGGTATTTGAACATTACTAAGCCTAGTAACAATATCTTGTAATAGAAATCCAAAACACAATCATTACATAACCGAACTTGACCTATTGTTACACGCGGTGTCACTAATGTGTCATTGTGCAAGGAGATCCGTTTATACTTATCAATTGTTTTCATAATCGAGACTTTTGTTTAAAATGCGGTTCCGTTCACTCGATATGAATGCTTTGTTTTATCGGATCTCCGTTTGTATATCTTTAATCGAATGAAGACATAGAGTTAAAAAAGTAAAATTAAATATAATAGTGTGCGAGTATCGCCGAGAACCCATTGCACAGAGTAAAGCATGTTTTTGGCTGTATGTACTTAGTAATTAGTATTAAAGTTCTCATCACATCTACCCATTCCGACACGAGCACATAGCGATCACGACAAACTAAGTATATTTATAGTTAAACCATCTTTTCTATTACAAAATTAATGATTTAAATAAATGTTAAATTCTTACATAGACTAGACATATTAATAGATTTTCCTAATTTATCTTCTTAAGCTTGTATTAAAATCAATAATATAATTACCGTCTCTAAAGGTGAGTGATTCCGTAATATTTTACTTTGCAAGTAATTATTTCCCCTTACCCATTCAAGAGACCAACGCATATAATTATTATAAATGGAAATCTGTATATGAACGGTCAAATTAAAAACACTCTTATGTCTTTAGTAATAAAGTTTATATTCGTGATTCGTAATGCATGATGATGATAGGTAAATTTTGCAATAGTGGAAATAGAATAAAATAATATACAATTAAGATACTTCATTAAATGTTTGATGCCTGTCGGAAAGATGAAAATTGCAGTAGTTAATTATAATGCTAGTTTAGCAGTTTCGTCACAGGTAGATACATAATTGAAACTATTTAATCATTATAGGTAAGTCAGAATTGCTTGTACTGGATTAAGGATTGGATATAAAACGTGTGTGTGTACATAAAAAATAATATATATAATATAATCCGGCCTATAAACGTCCCACTGCTGGGCACAGGCCTCTTCCCATATAGAGAAGGCACGAGCATTGATCACCACGCTTGCTCTCTGCGGATTGGCGATTTCAGATCCCAAATTTTGGAATCCAGGTTTCCTCACGATGTTTTCCTTCACCGTTTGTCAGAAGTGTCTTAGAATAATTAAGAAAGTACATATAACTTTGAATAAGCCACATTGGTACTTGCCTGGGTTCGAACCTGCAACCTTGTGCATACAAATCCGTTCATTGAACCGCTAGGCCACCACGACCGCGACATTAAAAAAAAATAATTATGAAATAAATAAATAAGACAGAAAGAAAGTTGTTATAATTTTATTATTGCAAAAAATTGCTTTATAAAGCCTATTTATTTTTAATCTCCGACACAAGAACGACGGAGTGTTATAATTTTGTCGTGCCTGAGTGTGTGTCTGTCTTTGGCATCGTAGCTCATAAGCAAGCTTACCGATTATGTTGCGGTTTTCTTTTTCTTGAAAGCTGACGGAATTAAGATGGTTCTTAGCCTAATTATAGAATTGGTTCAATATTTTGGCAGTAAAGAAAAATCATAGACAATACCACGGGGGTTCCTAAAATTTTCATTTTATTCACACTAAACCGACAATACTTACTATAAACTTAATTTCAAGCAAATGTTACGCCAGTTCCACCGTAAAATAGTAGATTGGCAGTATTTGCACGTCATCTCGCGAGTCAGTCACGGAGATCACGACGCTGTCCTTATAAGTTACCTTACAAGTAGTCTAACTCATTCTCACGCAAGGTATTGTGGAGCTGTGAATTATTTGGTAAGAACTGTAGTATTTCTTCAATGTATTTTCTGAGGGTTTTTATTATGCAGATTGTGTAATGTTAATGTTTCTGGGAACGGTAGACAAATCTGTAAGTTCGCCAATTGGATGTTATTTTATTTTTGATAATATTTTGTATGTGTAATAGGAACTACCTAACTTAAATATTTATGTTTTGTATAATCACATAAAGTTAAACTCAGGAAGGTCGTGATTAATAATCGCTATCTTTGATCATATATTATAACATAATTATTAAATAAAATCATCATAAAGTCAAGAAACACTAATCCTTACTATAATATTTAAACTAAATAAAAAAAAAAAAACATTTAAAGATCCGCTTTTTTGACTACTAAAAAACTGCCTCATTTCTGTACCTAAAAGCACAGTACTGATTAAATAATGTAAACTATTTGAAATCCAACATTATAACCTACTTAAACCTTACCAAAACAAACTATTGACTACATAAATAACGCTTAAAAAACATTTTTACCGCATTCCTCTACACGTTAAGTTCTTGTGACAATACGAGCTGTCATTGTGTTGCTGTTAACGCTGCCGCCTGTGAATTGGACCAGCTTATGTTTGGTGTTAAGAGTCCTTTGAGGTGGTCCTGTTTGCAGTTTTTAGCTAAAGATGTATTTAAGTGACCCTAACTAAATAGATTTTGAAGAATTCTGTAAAGATATATACATCAGCCACTTTAAAGAAATAATGACCGTGCTTTGGGATTATGAACCTTCATTTAATGACTAACAGTTCAGTTTCCATCACATTCAAATTACTTTTAGGCCCTTTTCGGTAATATTTGTCATTCTAAAATGAACTTAAATACATGTTGTCAAAGTTGATAATTGCGTAATTAGTAATAACGTTTAATTCTCTTTCCATATTGGCTTTAGTATAGATGCTTAATGGCTGGATAGAAGGAAGAAAGGTTTAACTATTTTACGGTTTAAGGTGAAACTATTTTGCGATGATTTGATTGATGTATAATTATTCCAAGTACTAATTTTTTTATTTCAAATACTTTCTCGAGTAAAGTATGTTGTGGAAGACGACCCGTGTAAGTTACGTTATATATTTTTTTACATAGCTATTCACATGACAATTGTTTATTGCACGTATTTTATAATTTTTAAAACCAAAAAGGCTCTGATTCTTACATATATAAACTAGCTGTACCCGGCATGCGTTGCAATGCAATTTTTTCTACCTAGCACCTGCCTACTACCTACCTACCTTAGTAGGTGGTGGTGGTCTATTTTTCATACCCCTAAGTGGTAGTCCACTTAGGGGTATGAAAAATAGATAGTACCTAGCCGATTCTTAGACCTACTGAATATGCATATAAAATTTCATAAAAATCGGTCAAGCCGTTTCGGAGGAGTATGGTAACTAACATTGTGACACGAGAATTTTATATATAAGATATGTTCTAAATAAATTATTCTTGAGAATTTAAGGCACAATGATATTTCTCACAAGTGAAGAATATTTATTTTACTTTTATTAACAAATTAATATAGCAAACAAAACTACACAAAAATGCATTTAGTAAGACCGTAACCGGTTACTGATAATTAATATAAAAATGCATTGATCTTACTAACAATAAAATTCAAAGAAACCTTTATTACTTTGCGAAAACAAAACATCGGTATTCGTTCTATTGTGATTCGTTTAGCGAGACCCGTGTTACGGTGAATGCAACTAAAGTTGTTCAAAGAATGCTCAGCAATTACGGACGTATTTGAAACTGACGGACATACTTGTAAAAAGTAAAGGAAATTACTGTTTGTTTGGGTACAGCTATATCTAAAGACAAAAGGGTTTTGGGAGAGTAAGGTATAACAGTATTAATAACCTTTATAACTCATTGCAAAATGTGCCTAACGGCTTATAAGGTAAAATCAAGATTGAGGGTCGAAGCAAAGTGTTTTGGAAACTGTCGTCTCGGAAAAAATCAGAATAGTAGCGAAATGATTTTCTTAAATGAACACATATTTTGATACTATAATACAGCAAAAAACTGTTATTTAACGTTTTTTAATTTCCAAATTAAACCTCCAACAAAAATATTTGAGTATTTTAAGAATGCAATATACTTCATTCTACCCGCTACTAAAGGGCCCAACCTTTTCGGTTCGGTTAGCTCCGGCCCTTCAACTTAGCGCCATCATGATAATTCTTACTGTTAATTAATTTGTTTGCAGTAGAATTTTATTTAAAAGTTATCTCTTTCAATGACTGTTTGCATTTGTCTTCGACTTTTAAGATTTAAAAGCAAGAATGCGGGGTTTGGCTTACTGGTTTTTTGTTAGCAAGTTTTTTTAGTAAATAATTAAAATTGCTGGCTTTATTTAATTAATTAGAAACTATTCTGTCACATAATATTTATTTACACTGTTGTAGAAGTGTTTGGAATATATTGTTGTTGATCTTTGACAGTCACATGTAAAATGCGGTATTCTGCAAAATTCGGTAAGTGTAGAAGATGACCCCAACATAGCTTGGGAAAAGGCTACCCTGAAGAAAAATAAAATCATGCCGCAGTATTGCCATATTACATTCTGTAAATAACCTCAAGTAAATGAAAGCAAGTCTCCGTCAAATTTAAATAAATGCTGGTTATCTTTCGTCCCACCGACAACTCGGAAACCATACAAGTACACACAAAACAATTGAGGTTGCATATTGAAATGTTCATTCCAAATTGCATTCAACTTTTTCCCCGTCACGGTTTTAGATTAGCACGTCTTTAAAATCGCACAGTGCGCATTGTTACGAAATAGTGGGCAAAAACTTGAATTATATGTGGACATTGAAAAGTTTCACCGTATTATTAACTGTTAATCGCAGGCTCACAATGTAAGGGTCTCGAGTTATGCGTTCGTCACTTTGTCGGCGGCGCGGCGGAAGGTTTGGTCCGGCGTTTTTTGTGCGCATCATCGAATATGTTGACCAGTGGGTTGGTTAGTGCGACTGATAAGATTTGATCGTTTAGTTGCGCTTTGATTTATACGATTTTACTAAATACGCGTACATTTAATATGGACAAGCGATTTTGACATAGGCATGTCCTTAAGTTATTTCGTAATATTTGTCTGTTCCTATGTTGAACCCTGCTTTAGCAATATTGTCAATTTTTAAAGGATTTTTTTTTTTAATCAGCTTTATTTTGTTGTTTCCACTGTCTCACAATAAAGATCTTTGACTTTGACTTTAATACATCTTAGGAAACTTTTTAATAAAGAAAAAAGGACATTAAAATACTAAAATGAGTCAAGTATCAAGACCATTGGTGACAGTAAACGGCGGCACATTGCGGTTACAATGAAAACTTTTTAAAAACGTTTTTTGTCCTGCACGGTCGGCATCGCACCACTGTGTCAACGAAAGGTGCACATAAATATTAATGTAGTCGCATTATACTTTCAACTGATTGGAAATTAAATTAATTTTATATATTGGCGGAAATGAAACGACCCTTTAAATGGTAAGAGCCATGTGATAGACCCAGAAGAAACTCGTGGAAAGAGCTGGACCCCCTTGCTAAAATTTGGACTCTTTAGCTATGTACACATAAGGAGGAAAAAGAGGCCTTTGCCCTGCAGTAGCCAGAAAGGGATAAAAAAAAAAACTGGTGGAATTAGTAAATAGTACTGTAAGTGTGAACTATTCCATATAATGATCACATATTAATGTATCTACCTTAATTGTTTCTGGATCATACAAAGATTGACTGGTAGTCCCTGTTCACAATTTGCATAAAGTACATACAAATACATAAACGATGTAGAGTCTACATCATCAATGAATAAATAAGATAGCGATGTTGAATCTAAGCGTAGTTAAAGTTACACAATCTTCAGAACATTATAACATAACATACCATCACGCCTGTATCCCCGAAGGGTTAGGCAGAGGTGTACCAATGTACACCCACAGTTCGCCGATATGTTTAGGTCCCATGTAATAGGGCCTATTGCCACTAACCGGGCTCAAATCCAAACTCCGACCTGCTACTGAGAATTTCATAGAAAAACCCAATCACATCTTGGTCGACTTGGGAATCGAACCCAAAACCTCTAGCGTAGCAGTCGCGCTTAGAACCACTAGGCCAACGAGGCCGTTGAACATTATAAAGTCACTAGATTATGTCCCAACCATCATCAGGTACTTAAAATAATTCCATACTAAAACGAAATTAATCAATCTTGCGCTATCGACGTTCAATACAAATAACAGGCTTGAATTTATGATTCAAGCGACGATTGAGAAGATTTACGTTTTGCGTGCAAACTCCAAGATTTGAATCGATACCCCATAATGGTGCGTAAACAACCATTTTAGAAAGGTTAAAGTACCAAGATTATGTATAGTGAACGCAAATTCTGTGCTCGTCAAGGATTGGCTAGTAAATTTATTAGCTGTGTCTGTTGCCTTTGGTATACGATCATTGATTTCAAAGATATTTTGATATTGCGTTGGATAAGGTATTAAAACATATTTTACACTTTGACTGGCTTGTTGGTCTCGTAGTTAGTGACCTGACTGCACTGGTGGACGTGGTTTCGGTTCCCACTCAAGACAAATCTTTTTGTGATGAGCATGATCATTTTCTGTAGTTCAAAATTCATTTATCCAAATAATGTATGTATTTAAGAAAGAAAAGTTTGTATATCAGTTGTCTGGTTTCTAAAATAAAGGCTTGGCTAGTTGAAGATCAAATGGTCGAGTGCGAGTTGTCCCAAAATCTTATTATGTTGGATTTAAAGATGAGAATATTCTTAACTAGCTGTGCCTGCGATATCGAAAGTTATCAATGAGTTTTTAACCACAAAATTAAGTTTATTCTTTATTGTTTATACTTTTCCGGAATAAAAACTACCCAGTGTGGTGCCCAGGATAATAAAGAATAATTATACCAAGTTTCATCGTAATCGAACCGGTAGTTTTTGCGTGATTCCTGAACAAACAGACAGACAAAAATTATTTTTTTCACACTTTTGGGTTCGGTGTCGTTCTAGTAACATCCCCCGCCATTATTTTTTTTGATATTTTCAATGTACAGAATTTTCACTTTTACAGGTTTATTATAAGTATAGATTGTACTCTACAAGAGGTGTACAACAGTAAAGAGGACAATGGATGTCTTATCGAAAATAGCGATATCTTTCTGACTTCGTAGATATTTTACTACTTCTAGTAATAGTAGTATCCAGTGTAACCGGTGACATATTTGTATAATCTTATCGAGTCTAGTAATGGGAGTTTAAATGCTCGTTGCAATAATCACTAGTCTTACCAGACAAATTGGTTATTACTGAGTCTTTCGAATCATGTTGGTCATATCTGAAAATATAAATATAGGGGTTTATGTAGATTGAAAATAAAATTGAAGCTTATCGAAATGTGTTTTGTATTTAGTAGTTCAACACAAAGTTGTACCTAAGCTAAAAAATGGTAAATAACTTTATATGGTATGGAATGGTACTTAAAAAAAAAAGATAATTAATTTCGAATATAGTATGAAGGGAAATGAGCTAATTGGCAGAGAAGAAAGTTAAGTGTTAAATAGTATCAAACGACCTACCGCAGATGAACATAAATCTATTAACAATAAAGTCCTTTCAACTATCACTTAGATCCATTCTTACACGACCCAAATAATTAAAAGCAGTCTATTTATTAAATGAATTCTGAATGAAAACCGAAGATAACGAACTCTCAATAAATTCACAAGGCATAGTAATTGATGCGTTCGTTCTAATTAGTTGGGTTCTGATATCGACTAATTGGTTTTCGAACAGGTTCCAATGCTTCGCTGTTACAATTGATAAAATTGATTTATTGCTCTCAAAAGTGCTGGTCTTCGAGATTTGAGTGTTTAGTGTTCTATAAAGATAGTTTGAAGTGGACTCATATATTGGATTGCCCAGCTGTTTTGCAGACAACTGGGTTAGAAAGATAGTATGATGATTCTAACATTGTCCTGAACAGATAATGTTTAAAAGTGTCGAAATAATGGCAAAGAATGTTTGTTAATTCGAAACTAGATTTGTTGAAGATGTCATGAAGTTCCAAATCAATCATAGTAGATATGGGTAAATAGCATAGCAACTCAATTTTTACACAAAGATGAAAGATTTTACTAGACTTGAACATTTTAAAGCTAAAAATAAGTAAGACCACTTAGCGAAGCCTGTCCAAAAAGCTTGGAGCTTTAAACGGACCTCTAATAGATTATTATGAAAATATTAAGAGCAATGTCGTATTAATTGTGTTCCAAGCAGTTGCTTTCAAAAGATTAACAATTAACTTGTTGACTTTTAAACATTAATATGACAACCGAGTGAAAGAAGGTTCTTTAGAGTCAACGGTAAAGAGAGAGTGATTTATTTTATATACTATACAGTGGATATATTGACTACATCATAATACGAATTTATTCTAGATTTTTATTACGTAATTTATTCAAAATTGTCATCAGATTTAAGTAAGGTATACGATAAAAGTGATGTAGTTTCAAAATTTATATAATAAATATAATTATAATTTTGATACGTATCTCCGAAGATATATTTTCCAAAATAAAACCAACCCTACTGTAAAAGCCAATATTATGAAATTGAAGCAATAATTATTTGTTAACGTCTCAACAATAAATTGCTTGTCGGACATGCAAGAAAAATGCAAGAAAACACTTAAACTCAAGAACGTTAATGGTTTGTAATTACAAGTAAAGCACGTTATGTTGCAAATCAGAAACAAGTGAGGAATGAGCGTCGGACCCGCCTCTCGAGGCTGGAGGTAAGGGTGTTTCATACACGATGCTGAGTACAATGTAGTGGTGAATTTTGAGATTAGTTTCTTGTTAATGTCATCATCTTCTGAATCATATATGAATTTCCAGATAAGGTACATAATCTTAAATAAATATGCTACGGTCAAATTTATGAGTAAAGTATTTCAACTTTTTGGGGTCAGTATTTGAATTACATTATTTAAATTGGAGTAAATATTTCTATAAATAAAAAGGTTGCGCTCACAAGTTTATGATATGCGTTATTTCTTAACCAAAGTTAAGTTAGTTAAGAAATAACTACAAGACATGTTCAAAACTTTCAGTGCTATCACTTATGCGAATATAAAAATGCAATACATTTTAAATTACCCAACTACATTACAAATTAAGAACATTATTCTTAGAAGCATAACGGTGACATAATCCTTCATTGTGTAACTAGAATATCCATTCATTTTTACAATAGCAGAAATACCTATCAACTTTCTACATTAAACCCACTGACAAATAATAGGATCATTACCTGTTTTCAACAACCAAGTATCAGTAACACTACCGAGTCTAAATCGTTTTAACCCTAGATCACGTCAATACGAAATACTAAAAGGTTAAACAGGGGCCCAATTCCGCTATTTTAAAGTCAATGGGTGGCATGTTAATGAACGTTCCAGTGTGTACCTAATTTTCGTATTCAGATTATTTTAGTTTAATGACAAATGTACACCTACTTGCCACTGTTGTCATTGTAGGATTGCCACTAACTGTTCATTGTAGGCTTATCTGAATACGAACATTAGGCACAATAACAAGACACTGGAATGTTCATTAACCTGCCACCCACTGACTTTAAAATAGCGAAATCAGGCCCCAGGTTGTAGTCGTCAAGTCTCGATTGAAAGTAAAACCGTGTTAGGTGATCCTTGGCATTCGACTATCTATATCAGTTTGGACTTTGCTGTTTTGTTTGCGAACTAAATGTTGTTACTTGTTAAGGATTAAGGAAGTTATTTTATTATTCTTGCTTCGGTTTGTAGCTATTGTAGCTTTTTAACTTACAGAGTCATTGTCAGTTGCCACATATATTTTATTTCGTCTTCTTATTTGGTTACTACGAGATTTTGAACTTCTTGTGACTTCCTTAGATTCTGGTTATCCCTGTTCCCGTACTGTTTAAGATTCTGTATTACGGGGTAAAGAGGCATCCAAAAAATTAAGATCATGAAAATCGGACCACCCGTTCTTGAGTAAAAAATGGTGAAACTAACCCGACTTTGTTTTATGTATTACTAGCAACTATAACATGCAATGCATATGTAAGTACAAACCCTCCTTTGAAATCACTCTATCTGTTGCTGAAAACTGCATTAAAATCTATTGCGTAGTTTAAAATATCTAAACGAACAGATAGCGAAATCATCTTCATTTAATGCTATGTAAAGAAGATATAATTCTGATGATATATTTTCGGTTATTCCGTCTACATAACATGTGATACCTTTTGATTCGTTGCGTTACGAGAGGATTGTAAAAATGAGAGTGATCGTAAACTTCCCCTGCTCATAATTCTACCCCTGAACATTGGACTTATGTTTCATAGCTCACTTTATTAGCTGGGGGTAAGATTTCGTCACTTTCAACATGAAAAGTCTCTTTTTCGTATTATTATTGGACTATATGGTAGTTGCGTGTTTGTTTTTTTTTAGGTTTATTTATACAAAATTACTTGGTATTCTAATATGGTCGTTATTTGAACATTGTTAGAGTACCAATTTAATTACATTTTAAACAAAAAGCTTGTTTAAACCTTACGCATCTTTAGGAAGTTTGAATAAAGCTATGTAACTAATTGTTACATTCCTGCATTATTAAAATCATGATCAAAAACAGAAATAGGAACAAGACATTCAAAATATTTACCCTGAACTAATTATATTTCTACTATTTGTGTTTTTTGCCACTCACCAAATATTTTTTGAGATTTCACAAAGTTATTTACCATGCTATAATGACCAGGAAGTTCGATATAATCAAAAGACACATGCTACCTAAGAAGCCAGTCACACGACTCAACCTTCATATTCGATTCAAAAAACACTAAAATTCTTATTCCCTATCATAAAAGGGATATAATCCAAGGTGTAATTTACCGACCCCCTCAAGATATGCAACAAAAAACAGGCAGCCACCGTGTCCAATTTGAACTAGTGAAAAATGAATGTCTATTATCCTTACTAAATTATTGTAGGACCACCCCGTACCATGAGAACGTGAGCGATGGAAAGGCACGGATTTTGGTGGCTAATCGTATTATAATTTTCATAGAAATGATGGTGTTTTTAAGATTTTTTTTTGTTTTGTTAAAAGAAATTAGCTGTACAACTGTAAATACAATTTATATATAGTCTGCTTAAAACAAATAAATAACTTGACTTAAATTAGAAATTAACATTTAATAATACTTAATAACCTTTGGATTAAGACCTTATAACAGGAAAAGTTGTCACGTTCTTATATTAGCTACGTCCTTTAAAATTACGATAGTGTAATGATTTCATAATACTGAAAGTCACAATTTATTATTAACCTTATGTTAATTTATCACACAGCAAACCGGAACCTAAAATATAGAGCAGAACCGCCCGAAAAAATCTCGCATAACTCGAATGCTTAGCCAAGACAGAATCACTAAAATAATACCCCACAAACTACACAATCGCATGGTAAGGGAAAGCGGGGGCCAGACATCGTAACTTTACGATTCAACTTTACTGCACCGGCCCTGCAACGGTGGGGAAAAAATAAATTGGAAATTGACGCCCTCCCGATAGTAGCACATTTTACGAGGCCAACTCTAGTGTCGATAGAATGATGTGGAGTTGAGACCAGGTGCAATTTAAGGTAATGTAATAGAAGTAGAATGAAGACTGTTAAGTTGATACCGTCAAACCTTTTTGGACAAAGGATTCAGATGATGCTTACATTAGCCCGTTAAGCTTCTCTAAGGTACAAATATTAATTAACTTCGAAACTCTCTTAAGACGATGCGACACCTAAAAGTGATAGTGACGGCATAGAACTTAAAAAAGACTTGAAATTGTGTTGCATTTGAATACTCAAATACATGTTTCGATGAATAAATGAATGAATATTCATTTAGAAACAATACAATAAGTAACATAATATTGTAGGAATAATCACTTAAAAAAGCTTATTAATTCTGTAAAACTTTCTCTGTTAATTTTATGTTCTTCATACATTTTATCTTGTCTGGAATCTTTTCCCCTTATCCTTATACTTTCGCTGATCGCAGCATGCATATTCATGGACTTACCTATGCATAAATCTGAATGGTCACATTCATGCATATTTTCATATGAATGCGTCCATTTAGTATGCAATTTCGCCTTTGTTTTTTGATGTTACAAATAAGAGGACATATATTAAGGCTTGTTAATAAAATTCTTGAGTTGACATTGATAGTGTTTTGTTTGTGTGTGTTGTTTAATAGATTTAATAGTAGCTTAATCTGTGTAAGTATATGTGGGCATAATGTTTAATTAGACTTTGCGTTGTTGTTTTCCAGATAGATGCTCGTAGATAATTATGGCCCAGTTACTTACTGTACCATATTTAAGAATTTTACATTTACCCCCGGTTTCTGAAGGGCTAATTAGGTAATCACTTGTCAAACCACATGTCAAAGATTGTGACTGGTCGTTAGTCTTTTTATCAACCAATCACAGTCCTACTGAATCAATTGATTTGACAACAGATTAAAATGATCACCTTTTCAGAAACTGGGAGAGTATTGTAATATGTTTCTTTAGAATAAAGGTTTATATTCTTACTACATACCTACTTCGTAGTCTTTATACACGTTGTTAAACCCATTTTATGGTTGAACTCAAACCGTTTGACCTCAGTGAGTAAATCGGGACCTGCGCAAGATAATCAGTTCGTGTTGTTATCTATGCTTTATCACTTTATGGTATCTCACGATTGATTTATATTGTTTTAGTATTACTTAATTATTTATTTGCATAGTCTATATTTTGGTTACATGTTCCTATTGTTTGATTATTAAGTATGTAGGTAAGGTGGACGCGATTGGTCAAATCAAAAATCAAAATCAAAATGTTTTTATTTCTTATAAACCAAATAAAAAAGGCGCTCAAGAAACGTTACGTTAAATCTACTGACTGTAGTTGCTCGGTTCCAAAGTGTCCTTCCTATGGAGAAGAGCCGGCAAGAAACTCCATAGGTTACTCTTTTAAAAACTAAATTGTTACAATTATTTGTACATTCTTGGTTAAATATATGCGTCAACAACGCAAATACGGGACGCAAAAAAAACGCAAAAAATGGGATATAGGAGTGTGGTTACTCAAAAAAGACCTATCTTTGCAAAACACGACCTATGTTTGACGACCTCCGTGGTCGAGTGGCGTATGCACCGGTTTTCAAGGTGTCGCTAGCTCTGAGGTCCCGGGTTCGATCCCCGGACGGGTCAATGTAGAAACTCAGTTTTCTACATTGCCTCGGGTCTGGGTGTTTGTGGTACCTTCGTTGTTTCTGAATTCCATAACACAAGTGCTAAATAGCTACTTACTTTGGGTTCAGAGCAATGTATGTGATGTTGTCCGCATTTAGTTCATTTAGTTCTTAGTTAGTTAGTTTAGTTCGCCCAACAGTGGGCTATAACTATATGAGTTTGTTACGAACTATTTTGAACCTTAATAGTTGTGACAAAAGATCATTTTTTTAAAGACACTCTTTTCATATTTTAAGCCATTAACTAGTACTTGCTTTTTGGAATAGGCTATCCTGTTATTTATTTCGCTTAGTCTTTTTATATTCATCCCTCATTTAAGTTATAGTTATTGTTATACATAATAACAAAACATAATTTTATGAAATACTTTATTTAAACCCACAATACATTGTCGAAGAAAATCGCAAGTACGGATAACATGTTCATGTTAAATCATAAAACGTGTATTTTATTAAGTATCCTCTTTGTATGAAAATATTCGACTTTGTTTACGAGGTGACGTTCTCATACAAGTTACAAGCAATAATGGACCTTATTACGACGTACTAAAGTACATGGTTAAGCCTTAAGTGTCTGATTAACAAGGATGTGAATTAAATAGTTAAATGTATGGTTTTGCTTACAAATGTTCTTAAGTCTTATCTCAGTTTAAACTTGGTTTAAGTAATGCAAGTACTTTGTTTTTTTACACTTGTATAAAGATCAATTTATTATTATTTTATAAGTCGTTCTGTTTATTTTAATACAATTCATGCTATCAAACTTATTAAACCATGCTAAATAGTTTTGGCAACTTCGTTTAAATAAGTTCCGGTACACATTTTTTGCTATCATAATTTTTTTACCAACATTTTTTATTAATATTAATACATAACTAATTATTATTCACGGTACAGTCATCGAAAATAGTATTACGAACTTAATCTTTAATCAATTTATTTTTATCGTCTTTCAAAAAAGAAATTTCATTTTTAAATTGTTAGTCATGCACCCTTCCTATAAAATCGAGATCCATCAATTAAAATAGTTTGTTTATGACATCCATACTTAAAAAAAGTATAATATGAAATAAAACTGGCCACCTGCCTGCGTCGCTTTCAACAAAACTAAATATTTGAACAAAAAACCAAATACTATATTGTAATGACGTTTGAGATTGATGACAATTGTACAGTCGAGGAGAAAAGCTTTTACTGTGTTATTTATCCAACTTTCAATATTTAAATGATGAACATTGTCGTCTGTCTTTAGGTACATTATAAGATAAAATCTCAAAACATCTTGAACCGATTGTAGATATGTTAGGAGTTGATATTGTCTACAAATTGACAACTACAGCTAATAATAAGTAACCCATTATGTTCTGGAACAAAACTAACAATTTGTCTCCTACTAAAGATTTTCGGATTTAGACAGAAGAAGTAGAATATTCTAAATCCATAATATATTAAGCGTTAATGTATTTAAATACCTAAACACAACTTCGAAACAAGTAAAGCGAAGATAATAGAATACTAAAGTAAGTTAAACAACGATAAAATATTATATTATAAATACCACTTCTGGCTTCAACTGTACAAAGGTTACTACCGACCACACCGATTGTTGATCTCTGACATTTGAATGAGATTACGTCACCGCTTCCTTCCACATCAAATATTCTATAATGATTGATATATCCACAAATATTTAAGGACACAATTCTGAATCGACTGGGAATTAAAAGGATGTTTCCATTGCTTGCCAACTATGATTATGATTGCTTTGGGAAAACAGGTTTTCTAAACCTTTTTGTGATTGGTAATAATCCTTGTGTCAATATTTATCTCTTTTTTAGTCACTGATATTTATTTTGGTATATTATATTAGGTAAATATTGTGAAAGTCAAATTATGTTTTGACATAAAAATAATGTGGCGTTACGCATCTATAGAGAATAGATTACCGTTCACTTTGGTTCTAATTTAAACTCACTAAAAGAAAGAATTAAAGAACTATAACGACAAATTACATCAAAGCTGAATAAGGAAAAAAACCATTCTAAAAAAGAAGTTAAAACCTGAGTTAAAGAAATATAAGTGGTTAGCGACAGACTGGATACACTTACTGTAATTACTACTTTAATATACCTTTAAACACTATTAACGATTTAAAATTACACCTTATCTTGAACCACAGTAATCCATTAATTGCGACATAATTACACGAATGCAGTCTGATGCAAATACAAGTCGAAATATGCACATGAATGCAAAAATAACCGACTTCTGTGAAAAAAGACAAAACTAATGGATATTTCTTTATAATTTAGGTATATGGGACTACTTCTGACTCTTCTGAGCTAATCCTAAAGATGAAAAACGATTTTTTGAAAGCATATACTGGTAAACGAATTCATTACAAAAAAAAAAAGGTACTGGCGAATTGACAACATTTGAACTTAACGAACTTTTGAAGTCAGTTGAAAATCTACATTAATGAAAAACACCTCAAATGATATGAAATAAGGCCAAGAAGATGATAACATTAAATATGAATTAAATGTTATAACGCCATTACTATAATGATGTTTTACACAGCTGCTTTCTACAATAAAATACGTTGAAACAGTTTAATAAGACGCTATAGATTTTATGATGGCATTTACGAGGCACGGTTTAATTTGGCTGTAAAATCAGAAAGCCATTGTCACTGGCCTTGAGCAGTGAAAAGTAACTTAAGGTACATTTTGAGCCTTAATACGGTAATGTGGATACATGAATAGGTAGATACAATTGAAAGTAATGTGCTCACAAGTAAGACTGTTCTTGAAGATGAGTCTATGACAGTAGGATTGGATCAGAAAACGCAGATTAGTAAACTATTAAGCTCGATGGTTTGAAGATCCAAAAAGGTAGCTGGGTTCGATTGGATACGAAAGACGGAGTACAAGTTAAGAACGATGCATGTGAGAAAAGATAGGAATCTAAGATAAGAAATAAATGAAATCCATGTAATAATATCAATCATGATTCTTTCAACGAACAAAGAAGCAGGACTGAAAGTAAAAAACTATTTAATCAAGGAACACAATCGAAATCAAAATTGAATGCTCACTAAACAAATTATGAAATCTGATCCCAACATAAAGCGATCCATCAAAAGATGACAGTTAGAGAAAAAGTTTAGTTTTTTTACGTTTTTGTACTTCTGTGTACAACATTCTATATTTTGTAAAGGTTTAAGCCCGGATAAATAAATATTATTTCAATTTGAGTATTTGTTGTTATCTCGAAAGTTGCTCAAGCGTTGTAAGAAATTATACGTTGAATACAAAAATACAAGACTTCATATTTTGTGGTTTGCTTGTAAAAGGTATGTCTTCGTAATAATGCACAAATATTAGCATTAAAATAACTTATAAAAATTATCTCACAAATCCTGTCTTTTACCTGAAATCCGTCATAGTATTTTAATCCATTCTAATTTATTTTTAAAAGACCATTTACCAAAAAGGGCGCTCAGATTTCTTCAATCACTGTTAATAAATTAAAACCCTCAATTATCGTCTCAAAAACTTTTCGTAATCCATAAAAATTTCAACGGATGAAATATATTGAGCGCACTCGAGAGCCATGTAATTTTCGCATTCGTTAAGTCATAAATATCAATTTGTGTTTACACTTAAATTATAGGGTTGGCCAGTTACGAATGATGAAGTGCCTGGTTTGTCTAATATTTCGGCGCCAATGTCGTCGTGTGCCATGTATTTATTCATACTTTTATGGTTGAAATATATACGGTTTTCAGAGATATTTCTTCGTTCAAATACAGTGATTCATCTGCAATTACATCTGATTTTTCAAATATTTCTGCTTTTTCAGTATTGAAAATTTATGGATTAGTTAGATTAATTAGCGTAAAAACCAAAATTGTTACTTAACCGAACTGTTACAATTTTTAGACAGAATGTAAATTTGAATACCTAAGCAATAAAAAGAGTAATATAATAGTATAATTAAACATGACACTGGTAGTGTATTTGATTACAAATAATCACCCATTAGCGTCAGTGTCGCTTGAGACTTATGGGGTGTGGAACCGGTATTGCGGTCTCTTATTCCCTATAGAATATAGTGCTAAAAAGGACTATGACATGGAAGATACACAAGAAAAAATAAACACAAAGACAAGTGTAGAAATTACACATTTTCATACAGATAGTTCTATAAAAAATAAACATTTTATCTCATTAAACGTTGGAGATTTGATAGGAAAACATAAAGCAAGAATTTAAAAAAATCATTGAAAACATTTCGAAACCAATCAATAAAAATCTATAAATAACGTACCATATTGCTATAATTAAAGATATTTTGACACAAGCTACCTGAGATATTCTTACTAATGACGAAACGTTATGGTAATGTCTTATCATCAAATCAATTTTCATTAATCATAACGCCTACTAATTATGGCCAGCAAATTAAGTTTCCAAAATATTTTCTAATATCTCATTAACATTTTATAACGGTGTTTTTACGCACTCTTAAGGTATGGACAGACGATCAAAGCTTTTCATACCGATGAGAAATAGAACTGTGAAATTCTTGTTAAATTGGTAGGAATGTTAATTTTCAGCTATTTTGTGCTTATTTATAATTATATAGCGTAGACATTTTTTAAATAAAATCTCCTCATTTTACTCTATGTAATTTAAATACCTAAGAACAGACAGTGTCTTGGTAAAGTGACATACGTGCTATCAATAATTATAAAACTTACACCATACCTCATAACTAACGCACAACGTAATAATTTTTGCCTACTAGAACATTAACCAAGGACAGGTAGAAAAAAAAAATTCAAGGTATGATACAAGATTCTTCCATACGGGCCCTAAAGTCGTACCTTGTGAAACCTCAACCAGAGTCTATTATTTTTAACACTACATTATTATATAAACAAAACGAACACCTGTACCTCGCCTTTAGCATAATTTTCGGCACGCACATAATATTATTGATAGTTACAACGCTTTACGTGGTATCAAAGCCATATATTAACTTTATTACCTGAGTCAAAGGCGTGGGCTAAGACATCGCGTTACAATGCGCGTTATTTATTAATATTGTTTAAGTTTAATTGTTAATCATAGTGTTTAGTGGTACTTATGAATAGTTATCGTTTCTAATCGTGTCAGGCAGGTGGGGCTCGGGTCTTCTTTCATTTGTTTAATGGCTATTGTATTTTGTTCATTTTGTGTTCCACTGCTTAAACTAGGAACTTAATGTTTAGTTTTGACTGGCCGGCCATCTTAACAGACACTACCGTACCTGCTATTGTTTATTGAAGTTTTAATTACTTCCTCTTTTTGTTCGCTTTTGTTTTGAAGTAATTCTTTTACTTGGAACATTTTGGTTTGCAGTGGATAAGGTACGATAATTGTATTGAAGTAAAAAGTCTGCTTTGATTTTAAATAATCCAAATATCATGAATGGTCTGATTGGTGATTCATCAAATGATCGGATATTATACAGCCTGTTGAAGTTGAAACTTTCTGTTATTAAAACTGTGGCACTGATATTGTTTCCATAATGTTTCTAGTCGCAGATAAGGCTACATAAAATTGTGTAATAATGTAACAAGCACACAGGGAAGATTTCATCACCTACCGGTAGCGAAGCTAAAACAAGTCATTTTCATCGCCTTTTATTAAATCGTAAACCGTTTTGATGGGGCTTTTTACTTTTTTCAATAAACTGTTTATTGGCTTTCCACTTTATGGGTGTTGTAACGTTAGATTTTGAGTATATTGTACTGTTTGATGGTGGTTTAACGATGGCGGGGACTTGAATCGATAGCTTTGACTTTGACGAAACAATGTTGTTAACGTGAGTGGTGCTTTGCTATTTTAGTATGTTTTTGGGCTTTATTTTTAACAGCTATGTAACTAAAAATTAAATAAGACTTAGGTGTGAACAAAAAAAAAAGAAGAACAAGAAAGTCAAGTTTTGAATGGCCAGAGCGGTTCTTAATGCCAAAAAGAGTATTTTTCCTAATTTTGGCAATAAATGTAGTCTATGATACAATTGAAAATAAATTAAGTCTCAAGGCTGGGTTTAGGTACTTAATGACTAAAGGCAATAATGTCATTGAGTCACTAGCTCAATTGTTTTACTTGAACGAAGCAATAAAAAGGAAATAGCCCATAATCGATGCACGAGTGTGACTCACTTTAAATACCATGAATAAGGGGGAAATTTTGATGGGTAACCAAAATTACCCATTTAATGGTTGGTCATAAATTTCCAATCGTTTGATCGTATTTTACAACCTTTTTAATCACTACTTAAAATAAGTTAATCCATTTTGTTGAGATGAATGAGATTTCAAGTGCTACAATGATAAATGCTTTTGTAATTATGTGAAAGGAAAATGGAGTGTATGAGACGGTTGATGATAGACTAAATAATATCTCATCTCAGACTAAATCCCATTGAAATCTAAATAAAAGAGTCAAATAATTTAAATGTGAATGATTGTAACTTTGAGCTTTTTCACGTTTGTTTCATTTTAGCCAAAATAATTCGACCAACTATATTGAAATTAGGCACATAATATAAAAACTGTTAATTTTTGCTCGAATACAGACACAATAGTCACATTATATTTTTAACTTGAATCGAGTTAGAAGCCTACCCTAAACACAGCTTGTGAAAGGCTAGGCAGAAGTGCCACAATTTGTGTTACAGAAACACCATATTAAACTGTTCTCATCAACTATTATGCTATGCAATTTAATTTGTATTAATTCTCTTTAATAAAAGCTGAATAAGACACACGCATACCTAGTTTTACTGCCATTATTTCAATTGGTCCTATAAGTTTTATTTGCATGGCTATTAACTAAGCTATTTTATGACTTAACAGCTGCACTGGATTCTATTGTCTGTTATAAATTAGATTACTATTTATTGTCTTGATTGAAAATTGAAATTGGTCCTGTTTTTTTTGTTTAAGAATCTGGGTCTCTGTTTCGTAATTAACTTAGATGTTAACAGCGGTAAATGACTGAAATAAATTGGAATTACCTCAATGAGGTTGCAAAATCAGAAGTGCCGTTAAACAAAAGAGTTAACTGTTTTAAATTGTTTTAGGAGATATTAAATTTTGAAAGATTAAATATGTATTTTGATTTGAAAGCAAAGTAAATATCTAAAGTACTCGTGTGTTATGGAATCAAAGACGACGAATGTAATACAAACATATTTTACAATGTACCCAAGACAATGTAAAAAAGTGTTTTTTTCCATTGATCTGTCCGGGAATCGCACCCGGGACCTCAAAGATCGGCATTTTGAAAACCGGTGTGTTAGCCATTCGAACACGGAGGTCGTCGTTTTGTTTGGCCATTGATGTAGTAGTGTCTTTAAGCTTTACCACCATTTTGCTAACGTTGTTCCCAAGACTTAAATTTTCAGAAGCATAAATATTTTAGAAATGCTGCTCTATTCATTATTTTTTTGTAAGTGTATTTAAAGTTCTTCTGCTAAGAACCGTATGTAACATTATAAACTAATTTCAATATACACTTAACAAAACAGCGGGAACGACACACAAATACAACATAATTTCAGTGTACACTAGACCCCACATTATTAAAAAAAAACAGTTGTAACAACCAATCTTACGTACTTTAAAATAAAGACTATAAGTATCAAACTCTTAGCACTCATGTGTGGACGAATGTACGACAGCTATTGACGTTGTTAGATGATAATTAATCACCTTACTTTTCACTAAACCTTTCAAATACCGCCTACATACAGATTTTTTGTAACGCAACATTTATTTATTGTCTGAACGTGTCTTCACGCGTAAACCAACTTTTCTTTGCACCCCAGTTAAAGGAAAACCAACTTTACTACATTCTAATAAGGTGTAAGTTAAGTGTAGATGTTCTGGTGAATGTGTGACGTTTCGACACCGGACGCAAGTCAACAATTGCCTTCCTGTTGTGATAACGGTAAGGAGGCTAATTATGAACGAAGTGTTACAGTTATAAGTTTTTTGAAAAAAGGTTGGACTGGTTTTAAATTACTGTTTTCCTTGAGCACTTTAAATAACTTGGCTTAAGTTTTACAGTGATAGGTTGTGTAGATTTGGAGTTACTTTTGGTTAGTTATTAACCTATATTTAATTTTTTTCTTCTCTTATGAATGAAAATGTAATTAGGTACCTATTGTAATTAAATACCTGTCACCAAATACAGTTTAGTTTATTTGTATTTCAGGTTAAATGTATACATCAGCCACTTTAAAGAAATAATGAACGTGCTTTGGGATTATGAACCTTAATTCAATGACTAATAGTTCAGTTTCCATCACATTCAAGTTACTTTTAGGCCCTTTTCGGTAATATTTGTCATTCTAAAATGAACTTAAACACATGTTGTCAAAGTTGATAATTGCGTAATTAGTAATAACGTTTAATTCTCTTTCCATATTGGCTTTAGTATAGGTATGATTTTCTTATCCAATGTCAAGAATGTAATGAAATTTAAAAAAAAATATATATTTATTACTTAGTTTGATATTTACACATAGCCAACCTGTCTATCAGAGGCATTGCAAAGGCCTATTCTGGCAGAAAGAAAAAAAATTAACCACACTAATATAAGTGAATTTCGGGGTCTATAACAACGACGATATTTCAAATTAATGTCAACATTTTCCATGAAAGAATGTGATATGAGTGACGGTTGGTAAATATCGTAAATTCAATTAATTTTATTCAGGCACATATTTCGTGTTGCGTGATAATGCGTTTATTTTATTTATTACTTTTTTGGTAAATGTGGCCTTATTATAAATATTGTTATAATTGTTATGCTTTATGACGGCATTTTTAAATTGAATAAAATGCTTTTAGTTTTGGTAAAGCTGCGGAAAGCATTATAAGCTTATACCTACCTAAGTATGTTTGAAATCAGTCCACAATTACCGAAGGTATCGCGTAACAAACATACAGAAAAAGTCATGCAGACGAATTGAGAACCTCGTTTTTTTTTAAATCGGTAAATGCACAGTGATCTTATACTTACGAAGAAGTGACTCGTCTTATCATAATATATCAACATTTATTAAGGAAGATCCTGTTTCTCTCACATAAATACCAAACCCTAAGGCTAACTCTGGAGGAAACCGCAAAACCACCCGAGATGCACACAATACGGTGAAAAAAAAGTCGCGGAAAATAGCCGCTTCCATTAGTTTATTTAATTTTTATTCACAAAATCAGGCGGTTAAAATCCGCCGCGGTTCAGCCGTAGTGCGGCCTTAGCCTTAACTCAGTGAAAGCTATGATAAAGGCCTTTCTTACATGTTTATTTTCATAACATCAACCAAAAATAATTATAGGTATAATCCCAAAGAAAGCGCGATTTTACTTCACTATCATTACCTAAGCTTTTAAACTCACCTATTAGCACAAAATAAATAATAGTGCTACATTTATTTTTAAAATCAAAATTTACAAAATCTTATCATCAGAGATTACTTAACAATTTTCGCTTTAGAAACGTGTCTAACATCTTTATAATAACTATGCACACTATTTGTATTGAACATTGAATTCTTAATAAGCTAGTTACTTTTCATACTATGTACTTCAATATTTCACGACTGAGTGTGAAAATTTACACTGTAAAAAGTAATTTGACTATCGTAAATAGCGTTTAAACTATAGTTATTGATTGAATTTGTAGCTTTAACTTAAAGAGGGGCTCGTGAGTGTCCCGTACGGTTTGACCGATAATACAGGTTAAGCCGCGCTCGCCGCGGTTGGTCCGTGGATGGGTGACCATTTATAACATACCGAGACCCCTCCGTGTTTCGGAAAGCACGTTAAACAGTAGGTCCCGGCTGTCATACATAGATCTTTGGCAGTCGTTAATTCAATTCTGACAACCAGTCTTACTATGGGATACTGTGTTTCCCAGTAAAATGGGTTGTGGAGGTCAGATAGGCAGTCGCTCCATGTAAAATACGGTATTCAGCTGAATCCGGTATGGCAGGTAGCCGACCCCAAAATAGTTGGGAAAAGGCTAGGGAGATGATGATAAGGTGTATTATAAATAATAAATATCTTATCCATATCCAGCTGATCGTACGTTTAATTTAATTTTACATGTCATTGAATGCATCTTTGTACTGAATGTAATAAAATCTAATAATCATTATATAAACTGATCCATCATGATTTATAAGGAAGTTGGATGAATTACATACATAAACGTCAAACACATATCCCTCCTTTTGGATTTCAGCTCTAATATGCAGTGAAAATATGCTAAATATAAAATAACATAGGTGTCGTAGTGGCCTAGCGGTGCAATGAACGGATTTGTATGCACAAGGTAGCAGGTTCAAACCCAGGCAAGTATTAATGTGGCTTTTTCAAAGTTATATGTACTTTCTTAATTATTATTATTAATAAAAATTATTATTAATTTCTAAGAAAATTCTGACAAACGGTGAAGAAAAACATCGTGAGGAAACCTGGATTCCAAAATTTGGGATCTGAAATCGCCAATCCGCAGAGAGCAAGCGTGGTGATCAATGCTCGTTCCTTCTCCATATAGGAAGAGGCCTGTGCCCAGCAGTGGGACGTTTAAAGGCTGGATTATATTATTTTTATATAAAATAACAAATGAATTTATAAAAAAACTAAAATAATTGAACACTTAATTTTACCTTCCGAATTCCCTCGTAATGAGTCATAAATCAATGCTCCAATAGAGTTCAAACCCGAACTAATAACAAACAATAACAAACTAAACAATAGTAACAACATCATTATACATACCTACTACAAACATGTATGTATTTGTAACAAGTATTCTGTCTTGTTATGATTCCAACTACTATTTAGCACGGAACTAAAATGTTGTTGTCTAAACTTTAGTTGGTAATTCAATTTGTTGGAATAATGAAAACATTGAAATTAATTCAAAAAGTTCTGTTGTCAAAATATTTCCCATATAATTATTTATAATAATAAATAAATGCGGACAACATAGCATACATTGCTCTGAACCCAAAGTAAGTAGCTAAAGCACTTATGTTATGGAATTCAGGAACAACGAAGGTACCACAAACACCCAGACCCGAGGCAATGTAGAAAAGTTAGTTTCTACATTGACCCGTCCGGGGATCAAACCGGGACCTCAGAGCTAGCGACACCTTAAAACCGGTGCGTACGCCACTCGATCACGGTGGTCGTCTGGTTTATTCTAATAAAGTACCTACATAGTTACAAATTGTGTGCCGAATTTAAGAAAATCCTTAGGTCTTGCAATAAAGGGATCCGCTTGCAAAATCAAAGACAAACTGTATGTATCCAAAAAGTCACCAACAATTAAACATATACATAGGATCTTTTAATACCGATAAAACACCAAAAGCCACGAACAGCATATTAAAATAAATTACAAAGCATACCGCAGTAATAAGCTTCAGTCAACGTATTGTAAACTCATACAAAGGGCCTTCAGGAAACTCTCCAGTTAGTGAAAGTTCGCAGAAAATATAATCTGTAGGTCATATTCAAAGAGATTCGCTTAGGCATGTTGTATCAAAATACCGTCAGCAATAAAAGGTGATGTGAAATCAGGGCCTCGATTCAACTATTTAAGAGTTGCTTGAATTGACTGAATGACCTGCTTCATTTGGTCATTTTTCCGATAATTGGCATTCTACTAACTGTCATTACGATCATTAATTAGTCATTACGATCATTCTCTTCGAGAGTTCAATGAGATTTTATTGTAGGCTAATCTGAATACGAAAATTAGGCACAATGACAAGTACACTGACCGACCACTGACATGCATTTAATAGCTGAATCGAGGCCCAGATCTACAAAACATCCAAACACATTGACATAGTTAACTATTTTGGATATAAATTTTCACAGCTTTAACTGTTAACTTTGCGTAATTTTTTTTTTTCAATTTACATCAGTAAAGTATGGCATTTAATTACGATCAGGAGTTAAATAAATCTGATTGTGTTCATCAGCTTTTGTTGCTGACAGTACAAAGGCATTTCCTTACTGCCTTCCACGAATATTGATGTACTATTGAAGCACGATTGGATGCGTAGTAATTTCGATTTCATGGTGAGATCTCTAAATGTAACAATGAGTTTCGTAAGTTTTTGCTAGAAATTTTTGGTTACCTGAGTTCTTTTCTATTCCATCTTAATATTATTACCATGTAGATAAAGCGATGTCGTTGACTTCGAAAGCTTCTGCATACATACATTAGGGTATATACATACATACTTCTTATAAGAACCGAGATAACGAGCTTCTTTTTTAATGTTATCTCTCTATTTTTCGTTTATACATAAACATTATATACAATATTTTACTAAATTACTTGTACATTGTATCATATCAAAAACCCCAATTAGCTGAATGGGTATTGGAGAAGTACCTGCCAAAAGTAAATGCTATTTCGTAGTACTGCTATTTCGTTTGAGTTAGAGGCAGTTCAAGAGTATTAACTATTTAAAAACAGACTAGTATTGGAAATATATATACACAGATCAAATAAAAGGATTGCCCTTAAAATTGTAAAGAAAAAAAAAAATAATAGTCTTAATATATTGACGATATATATCTATATATATAAAAGAAAGTCGTGTTAGTTACACTATTTATAACTAAAGAACGGCTGGACCGATATGGCTGAAAATTGGTGGGGAGGTAGCTTAGAGCCAGGAGACGGACATAGGATACTTTTATACATTAAAAAAAAAAAAACAATTAGGTAGTAGGTAGGTAGGTAGTAGGTAGGTAGGTAGTAGGTAGGTAGGTAGTAGGTAGGTAGGTAGTAGGTAGGTAGGTAGTAGGTAGGTAGGTAGTAGGTAGGTAGGTAGTAGGTAGGTAGGTAGTAGGTAGGTAGGTAGTAGGTAGGTAGGTAGGTAGTAGGTAGGTAGGTAGTAGGTAGTTAGGTAGTAGGTAGGTAGGTAGTAGGTAGGTAGGTAGTAGGTAGGTAGGTAGTAGGTAGGTAGGTAGTAGGTAGGTAGGTAGTAGGTAGGTAGGTAGTAGGTAGGTAGGTAGTAGGTAGGTAGGTAGTAGGTAGGTAGTAGGTAGGTAGTAGGTAGGTAGTAGGTAGGTAGGTAGTAGGTAGGTAGGTAGTAGGTAGGTAGGTAGTAGGTAGGTAGTAGGTAGGTAGTAGGTAGGTAGTAGGTAGGTAGTAGGTAGGTAGTAGGTAGGTAGTAGGTAGGTAGTAGGTAGGTAGTAGGTAGGTAGTAGGTAGGTAGTAGGTAGGTAGTAGGTAGGTAGTAGGTAGGTAGTAGGTAGGTAGTAGGTAGGTAGTAGGTAGGTAGTAGGTAGGTAGTAGGTAGGTAGTAGGTAGGTAGTAGGTAGGTAGTAGGTAGGTAGTAGGTAGGTAGTAGGTAGGTAGTAGGTAGGTAGTAGGTAGGTAGTAGGTAGGTAGTAGGTAGGTAGTAGGTAGGTAGTAGGTAGGTAGTAGGTAGGTAGTAGGTAGGTAGTAGGTAGGTAGTAGGTAGGTAGTAGGTAGGTAGTAGGTAGGTAGTAGGTAGGTAGTAGGTAGGTAGTAGGTAGGTAGTAGGTAGGTAGTAGGTAGGTAGTAGGTAGGTAGTAGGTAGGTAGTAGGTAGGTAGTAGGTAGGTAGTAGGTAGGTAGTAGGTAGGTAGTAGGTAGGTAGTAGGTAGGTAGTAGGTAGGTAGTAGGTAGGTAGTAGGTAGGTAGTAGGTAGGTAGTAGTAGTAGGTAGTAGGTAGGTAGTAGGTAGGTAGTAGGTAGGTAGTAGGTAGGTAGGTAGTAGGTAGGTAGTAGGTAGGTAGTAGGTAGGTAGTAGGTAGGTAGTAGGTAGGTAGTAGGTAGGTAGTAGGTAGGTAGTAGGTAGGTAGTAGGTAGGTAGTAGGTAGGTAGTAGGTAGGTAGTAGGTAGGTAGGTAGTAGGTAGGTAGGTAGTAGGTAGGTAGTAGGTAGGTAGTAGGTAGGTAGTAGGTAGGTAGTAGGTAGGTAGTAGGTAGGTAGTAGGTAGGTAGTAGGTAGGTAGTAGGTAGTAGGTAGGTAGTAGGTAGGTAGTAGGTAGGTAGTAGGTAGGTAGTAGGTAGGTAGTAGGTAGGTAGTAGGTAGGTAGTAGGTAGGTAGTAGGTAGGTAGTAGGTAGGTAGTAGGTAGGTAGTAGGTAGGTAGTAGGTAGGTAGTAGGTAGGTAGTAGGTAGGTAGTAGGTAGGTAGTAGGTAGGTAGTAGGTAGGTAGTAGGTAGGTAGTAGGTAGGTAGTAGGTAGGTAGTAGGTAGGTAGTAGGTAGGTAGGGTAGGTAGTAGGTAGGTAGTAGGTAGGTAGTAGGTAGGTAGTAGGTAGGTAGAAAAAATTGCATTGCAACGCATGCCGGGTACAGCTAGTTGACGTATATATTGACGACCTCCGTGGTCGAGTGGCGTACGCACCGGTTTTCAAGGTGTCGCTAGCTCTGAGGTCCCGGGTTCGATCCCCGGGCGGGTCAATGTAGAAACTCACTTTTCTACATTGCCTCGGGTCTGGGTGTTTGTGGTACCTTCGTTGTTTCTGAATTCCATAACACAAGTGCTAAATAGCTACTTACTTTGGGTTCAAAGCAATGTATGTGATGTTGTCCTCATTTATTTATTATTATTTATTATATCAGCCGTCTCTTGCTATGGGCAACGGAATCTATATTCTACTTCTATTCACTTTTGTTACCTATTGTAAGTATTCTAGCCAATTCGTTACACTAACCATTCATATATTCTTCACGTTTAATATTTCACCTTTTGAATAGGTTTCAGAAAAGGGCCTTTGAAATACAATATAGGTCATGCTCAGTACGTTTATGCAAGTCTTGTTATATTTAAGGTGACCTCGATTTATCATAAGATACAGCATAATTTTCAAGTCAAAGTTAGTCTGACGTCAGGCTAACATGCTGCATAGAACTCTTCCAAAAAAAAAACATAGTTATTTAACCAACAATATTTTAAAAATTACTTTTTTATTTTAGAACCTCTCTCTCTTTCTATAATGAAACCAAATAAAAAGGTTATTTCTGTCCTTACAGCAAAATTTTGTGATTTAATAAATTATACTTAGAATCCCGATCGTTATATATATAATAATATGTATTATAACGTATAAATACAGCCTCAACATGCTTAACAATAGACATAGTCTCACTATGCAATTTTCAGAAGAAAGCGACCACAAAAACCGTACCTAATACCTTTAAACCCTCAAGCAATATCTTAAAAGTGTCGTCGTGTATAAAGCCTTACGATCCAGACAGAGACTCTATTAGAATGTGGCGACGCGTGAAATCGGTTTAACCTGCCGATTGCAGATTGTTGCAAACTGCATATTACCACCCAACTCGGCGAAAGTTATGTGATGGTGGATTTTTATGGTTTTTGTTAAATTTATTGCATTTTTTTGTTGGCTCATTGGGTGGTTTCATTTTAGGGGGATATCTTTTGAACTAATTTCAAATTTTTTCTTTAATTTTAATTTTAAATTTTTCTTTTGAAATTAGTCTTTTGACGATTTACTTCTTACGTCATAATAAACTCAAGGCAAAATTTAAACTTGCTGTACTAGATGTATAAGGTATGTAGTAGGTTAAGAAATAAAATTATAATGTCTATTTTGTGTTATTATAGAAGTAGATATATTTAAAAAATTAACCACACAAAATGTTATTTGACAAATCATTACCTAATACTTTTTTTTTTTTTTAATCATTTATTTGATGAGGCTTTTTGCGCTGGTGCGCCAAGACAGCCTTGTAAGGTACCACAGTAAATTAAATAATAAATAAACGAAAATAAAAATAATCTAATCCTAAGACTTAAAGATAACTTAAAACTAGACACCCCGTTGGAATGTAGCGCCTTCTACTAACAGGTCACAGGTTGTTTCGAGATACTTTTTCATAATTTACTTCTACTGAAACCTTAGAGCATTAAACTATCATTAAACCACAATGAAATTCTTTATTTACCACAGAGTAAAGTTTAGTTAAGAAACAACATCATACCTATTAGAAAACTGCATGTCGCAACATACATTCACACACTTAAGTTTAAAAATATTGTAAGCATTGACTCTTTCTCATAGCTATCAAATAAACTCGGATAACGCTGACGTATCGATTTACGATTATTTTCATTCGATTACTAAAAGTGACTATTTACGTCAAGTGTACATCACTAAAGTTCGTTGTTACTCGCCTATTAGGGATGCACTCGTGAATTCTTGAATATCGACTTTCTTTTTTTATTGCAGTCTTAAATGTTGGGTTATTTAGACGACTTTTGTTACTTGTTTGTTTATATACTTGTTACTTTTTTCTAATTAATGTTTGTTAATCCGAAAAAGTAAAAAAATAGTGTTAACGACTCAACTTAGAATTTTTACATCGGTAGTGATTTCTTATTTATTTAAGTACCTACTGAAAGTAGCCCATGGCCTATCAAAATCGGATATATCGTTTAGCCATGAAAGCGTAACAGACGGACAGAAGGACCTACTCTCACATTTATAATAATATTAGTATGTAAGAGGAAATTTGATTACAGTACTATTCCATTCAAAGCGTTCACATTAACACCTTTAAATAATCGATACCTTTCTTCAATAACTTCTTTTCAAAATATTATTTTACTCGATAACCGCTCCACTTTCGTCGCACACACCTCACTGATAAGAAAGCTATACAATATCAATATTTGTTTAAAAGATTTTTTAAGTAATTGCCTTGCCTTAAACAGAGAGCGGCACGTGTGAACTGAATGTAAAGGTGCATACATAACGCAGTTTCTCTTTGTAACCCCGAATAATCAATGGTAACCCCGAATAATCAAAGGTAACTTAATTATAAGATGCTGTTAAATGTCTTCCTGCCTCTACTTTACACCTTATAGTGAGAGAGACAACATGATTTTTAGAGGTGACTTAAAATTAATTTGCATTTGATTCATCATTATCAGCCTATAGCAGTCCACTGCTGGACATAGGCCTCTCCAATTGCACGCCACTTAGTTCTATCCTCGGCTTCTTGGCTAGCTTAAGCAAAATCTGATACAAAAAATTTGCAAGTTATTTTATTTTATTGGCGGTGTAGATGCAGTTAAAAATATGCGTCCCGGTGCAGCATTAGCTGAGCCGTCTCTTCTTGCTGCTGTTTTCTTATTTTCGTGTACATGACCCTATATTATGAACATGTTATGTACCGTCTTTTTTTTTAGCAATAAATGTATTTTTATCATTTATTGCAATGATCAAATACACACATCAACACTGTCTAGGGATATTTTGGATTTATTCAATTTACTCTAAATTTATTAAAGATAACATACAACATGTATATATTTTTATAAAGCCTATTTATCAGATGACACTCCAGAATAAAAGAAAACTATTTTTTTTGCGTATACAAATTTTTATTCTAATAAAGAAAAAAACGTGAAATAATGGTAAAACTAACAATTAATGTTTTTATCAATAAAAAGTGAAAACCAGGAAAAATGTATCTGTTTTTAACAGTTATATGAAAAATCAGTATTCAGTAAAACCACCCATGATGTTAATAACGGTCCTGCAACGGTTTTTCATGCTTTGAATTAAGTTATCCAAGTGTTGCTGCGATATATTGTCCAGGTCCGGCTAAGATGCAAAAAAAGTTACTCTTCCGTCGCAATATTTGCAGGGAAATTCCTCAAAGCCCTTCTTTGGAGCATGTCCCACGCGTGTTCTATGGGGTTTAGGTCAGGCGATTAAGCGGACCAGCCTAAGACCGATACGTCGTGCTCGTGCACCCAGCTCGTCACCACTCTCGTTGTGTGCGGAAGGGCGTTATCGTGCATGTGCGTGAAATCTTGGCCCATTTGATGTCGATGAGGGTAGATTATTGGTACTAGCACCTCGTTACGGTATTTTTCACCCGACATGGTGTTTCTGATCAAAACGAGGTCTGTTCTTCCACCAAAACGAATTCCCGCCCAAACCATAATTGTGCCGCCGTGGTATGAATGGACTTCCTGAGGATGTTGCAGACGGCTCTCACGACCAGGAACTCGCCAAACACGTACTTTACGTGAATCGGGATGGAAATCGAAGCGGGACTCATCGGTAAACAGCACTACAGACCCCTGGTTATCTTCCCAGAGCAAATGTTCACGAGCCCACTCTAGTCGTCGTCCACGATTTCCTCGGCGTAGAGCTGGAGTACGAAGCGGACTGCAAGCATAAAGGTTAGCTTCATGCAGCCTTCTCCTCACAGTTTGGTCACTCACAAGCAACTGGTGCTCCGACTGGAGCCTCTGAACCAACTGCATGGCCGTAACATTTGGTTGTCTTCTCGCGGCAACTTGCAAAAATCGGTCTTGTCATTGAGTAGTTATGCGATTCCCGCCTAGGTGCCTTTTAGCCACTTCACCAGTAGCACGATCACGTGACCATATCCTTGATATCACATTTTGTCTTGTTCTAATCTCCTCAGCAATACTCCGTTGGGTAGCCCTAGTTTGGAGCATGCCTACTGCCCTTAACATTTCTTCTCTCGTTAAATGGCGCCGCTGCATGATGCACACAATAACATTAAATGGTAATTAACCGATAACTTTCTATAAAACTTAAATTTGACACAAAAAAATAGCCAAAAACTACTGTAGGTAAAAGAATCCTTCAGACTTCGCTACCATTATGCCGCGTAAATCCTTTGTTTTTAATAAAAAAAAATTAATTCAAATTTAGAATCATCCAAAAAGCTTACCAAAATAAATTTCTTCAAAAAAATAAAAAACCTGGGCAGTATTTTTTGAATTTAAGAACTTTATACAAAATATCCCTAGACGATGTTGATGTGTGTAATAAAATTAATGTTTTTATTACATATATTACAAGTAACTGCAGTATGTATGCACCATTATTCCTTGTCTTGGGAAACTTGTACTTTATCTCCGTCACTTATTTTAAGATACCGCTAATCCAGTTTTATGATGTTCAATATTTAAAGGTTTGAGCAAACGTTTATGTGTGTTGTGGGAACCTTTTGAGGCCGTTTGGTGAGTTCAAAGTTGAGATTTAACTGTTGTACAGTCATCATCGATTGAGTAAAAATTTGCAGATGTTTTTTTTTAATTATTTTCCAAGACAGCTATGTCAATATATTAATGAAAATTTGTTCTTAGTTTATAATGCTTCTCTCATTTGTCACTTTAATAATGTAGTTTTAGAAAACGTCATCATGTACAGGTATCCCGATTTTGACAACCTTTAATTTTTTTAACTTATTTCTTGATACAAAAGTGGCTGCTTAGTACATAACTTTACATTTCGTTGGATTTAATGTTAGGAGTAAAAACCTCATTATTCAAATACATCTTCATTTGTAGTAGGTTATCTAATAAGGAGATTAAAAAAACAAATAAAATAAAATTCCTTTTTAATAAGTTTATGTAAACCGTTGTAACATTTTCCTACCACTTAAAAGTAGGACATTTAAAAAACCTTTTTCCTCTAACGAGCATTAGTATTAAAAACGACCGGAAGGCACTTCGAAATGTTAAGAACCGGAAATGGATCGGTTGGTTGTAAGTTGGTAACACTATTAGTCAGTGTTGCCAACCTGATGGGCTGTTAACACGCGATACGTTGCTCAATAGTTTTTTTGAGTGTATTATAAGAGTTGTATTAATATTTTAAAATTATGGTCATTGACAGACTTAGCATAAAATTGATTTCAATATAAAACTCTATGTACTTAGATTGGTTGCATATTAAACCATCCATTACATGACAATACTCTTTTTATTTTAATGAATGTAAAAAAAATACACCTTGGTTCACCTTCTTTAGCAATCTATTAGGTTTTAGTTTTATTATTAAGGAACATAATTATTATACAAAAATGCTATTTCTTTTTATAAGCACTCTTGTCCACATAATACAGCCATTAACATGCCATACCTTAATTTACACTAGCAATTATACGAAGGGTCACAAGTACCTAATTAAACCTGGAAACCACTTAATAAAACGAAGGAAAAGAGTCTACATTAAACCTCCTTGTTAAGCACCATTGACCTCGCAATACGCGGGATTATTGCGACACAAATCCCATCTGACAACATGGTTGACGTAAACAGGGATCCCTCCCTATTTAAACGTTGAATGCGCTTCCCCGGTACAGCTCGGTGCACGTGCAACACTCAAGGTCCCACAACCCTTTACACATCCTCTCATGCTTGCAATTAAAACGAAAAACCGAGCGAAACAACGCTATACTTAGCTGACAAGGAAGAAAGAGACAGTACGCCTCATTTACCCAAGCACTTTTATTTCCACTTGCACTTGAGAGGTCGTCGGCCAATCAACGGTCGTGCCGCGCCCGCCTCGCATTGGTCCGTTTGAATAGAGAATATTTTTTCAAAAATGGAACAAAAGCCGAGGGTAGGTAATAGCGAGTTTTGTTTTATTCGAGTGGCATTTCGCATTTGAGTGGAGGAGGCCGCGCGGAGCGGACGTCTCGACTTTTAATTACCTTATATTTTTGCTATTGTTTCTTTAAGGACACTCGTACCTTAAGCTGGCTTTTCATTTTACGACGATGATGTTCAACATTGTTATTTTATTACACGGAACTCGTTTAGTACTTCAGTGCGAGGGTTTATTACAAAACAAGCAAATTAGCTATGTTTATTTCTTACTAACCACTATCCTGTGTTTGTCAGGAACTGTCGTTATTCAAGTGTTTGTAGTCAAAGCACGCGATACATTTCATGTCTCTATTCATAGTTATGTTAATACGGAAGGGTTGGTTGTAAGGAAGAATGCGGTTTTTTTGTTTCGGTCAAGTTTTTTTTCCTTTTTATCAACCCGTCAACACTTCTTGTTGTCATGTATGTTTTGACATTGTACGTTGAATGAACATTGTTTGGTTCCTTTGGATTGTTAGACACTGTAAAATTTTTGTGTAGAAACTTACACGAGGTAACTGTATATATTTCAGTAACGGTTAAAATAATTCCAATAGGTAAACTAAAAACGATATTTATGAGATTTAAAAGCCTATTTAAATCAGAAACAAGTTTAACAAGTTTTTTACCAATTGATTGTCTACCAAATAGAACTACCGGCTATTTCGGAAGACCTTAATATGGTGACCAAAAATGGTTATTTTCAATGAACGTTTAATTTTATTTGGCCCTTATGTGACAGTCGATCTTATTGCCGATTAAAAAAGTTTTTAACTTCTTTAAGTTTCTTTTTATATTTGTACTAGTTTTTTTTTCTTAATTGTCGGAGTAGTTGGTTGTTTGTATTTAATTTACAAGAAATTTGATACATGGTATTAAATCTAGGTCTATTTTATTACTAAGCCAGCTGGCGTATCTATTTGCGTACTTTATTTTAAAACTATCGAGGATTTTCTGTAACTTTTAATAACGCACATTTATTTGATTAGTAATTATGTTATGTAATAATAATATGACGAGGCTTATTCGATCCTTCCTTTCAGATGGGTATTTTGATGAAAAGAAACAAACCCCACTTAGCTCTAAGACGTTCTTAAGTGTCTATCTGTCTCTAATTTATACTTTAAAGTGACAAAGACGGAATGCGATTTTAAGATTACTTGAAACTGAGTTGACCGTTCGGTTATTTTATGTGTAATTTTAACATGAAACCAGTAAAATTAAACCTAAATATTAATTTAGAGTAATTATGAGAAACATAAAGTTATTACTACTTCGTGTTCTTGAATATCGAGTTTACCGGTTATTGAGAGGTCTGTCGACTGACCCCTACCCCTAACGGACTGGAAATTACAGTATCTTGTACCTAATTAGTTTGATTAACCAAAATTGTTTATTTATAATGCACATTGTTTCCGTGGAATCCTTGGAGTGGATTGGCACTTCATTATTCCCCAACTGAAACATGACTGACAACATTTGATTTACGGTTCCGGGGAAATCTTCATGGACTTGCTCTCTACCATACCTATTCTATATATTATTATGTATTAAACATACTTCCTTCTTTCCAGGAACCTAGCAGCACCGCGCCCCCCGACTCTGGTCGGCAACACATCGCTCGAGACGTTCCCGGCGCTGCACAAGGAGAGCTGCCACAGACTAGAGTATCTCGTAGAGCGACAGAAACAGCTGTGCATGCTGTCTGATACTATGATAAAGGTAAGATTTAATCAAGTAGTATGTATGTATGCACAAATTTAGTATGTAGGTAATTCCTTGTAGTTTGATGGGTCGGTAAATACAACTCATTGGTAAAAGTAGGTAATCTTCTGCGTAACCTTTTTACTTTAAATACCCTGTATTTGGTCAGGTTCTAAACTGACTAGATTTGTCTGAATAGGCAGTCTTTATTAGTTCTCTCACAACTTATTTAACGTGGCAATATAGCAAGTTATACTGAAATTGCTAAAAAGATACCTTATCATCACCTTATAGTTAGGCTATATAAGAATTTTATTAAATGGCAGGTACTCAAGTTGTATTAACCTTCAACTATCCATGTAAGGTAATTTATAAATAACTCCAAATAGCACAGATAAACCAATTTCACAAAATAGTAAATTGCATCTGCACTTCGAGCATAAACAACGATTAACTTGAATATTGTTCAATACAAGTTATGTGTGGGTTATAGATAGTCACAGAGCATGTAACTAATAGAGTGCTATTATGTAAAATGAAAAATCGCTTTATGTACATTTCTGATGTCATTGCTATTCGATCAAAATACGAATTACGAAAATGATTATATATTGTTAACCTTTTATAAACCGCGATAAAGCGCCCGTGGCAGGGTCAGATACAGGGGTTACCTATATAGCAACAACACATTAGGTTATAACCGATCAGGTATCACCCCCTTCATTCTGTCGCTGGTTCATAAATCGAGCACTCTATAAACTTATTAAGCTGTGACATTCGCCCACGTATTACTTGGCGTCTGTTATAAGTAAAATCAATTCCTTCTACGTAAATAATTTGATTTGTTACCCATTATTGCGAGAGTAAGAAGTATGGCTAGTGTTTTTTAAAACCTCACACTTATTTTAAGGAAAGATCACATTTTCTGATACACTTAATGTAGTATAAGATGAATGTTTCTCCTGACTTTAGATTTGGGGATAAATAGACACTAACTCAAGGTGTAGATGTGGTATCACTCCCCAGATGATGAAACACCTATTACCTTGTCCTTCGCGGCCTTACACCTGAACGATGAATGGTTTAATGACAGCTTATGACAATGCAGTTCTCGTAGCAGAACTGTGAGGACCGACGCCCGTGGCCGACGCTATATAGATCGATTCCTGCATTAGTCTATAAATGAAATGTCAAGATAATGATCTTTTTTGCGTCAATATAACCAGATGATATAAGTAGCAACCCAGAATTGAATCTACATTGTATCTATGCAGTACCAAACAATAGTATTTGTTTAACCTTTGCGGCTCGGTCGGGTTACAATCATACATCTAAACATCCGATTTGTTGCCAAAATATTTGTAATGTTTAAAACGTAGTTGTAAGTCTGTTCATACTAGTGTACATTTATTGATTGACACGGTATTTAAAGATAAAGATAAAAGAATTTATATGCAAATATGGGTATAGGTATACAAGATTGGTGACGATTTATGGTTTACGATTGATAAATTAAACTATGAAGCCATATTTATGTACACAAATATCAAGCATGAATAAAATATGCAAAAATAGAGAATTATAATTTTATTTTTAAAGAACATGGAAAATTTTCACTGCCGCGGATTCAAAATATGTTTGGAAACATGGCAGATAAAATTTTAGACTGTAAAGGGTTGCTAGTTAGGCTGCATAGAAAACGGCCAACTTATGGTTAATCCTTCTTATTAATTTTAATGAAAATAACTTCCCAGCTTGAGCCTAACCTGGGTATCTGTTAATGTTGCAAATAAAAATGTCAAATCCATACAATATAAGACCGCAATCTATATCGACCGATACGGGAAACAAATAAATTATTACAAATTGGTTTCTTTAAATGAGTGACCCAAACATATATTTTCGTAACTACCAATACAAATTGTTATTGAGAAAAATAAACAAAATGATATCGACATGATTAAAATTAAATTAAAGCAACGCTAAAAGACAAATACGGAATGAACGACTTTATAAACCGATCGTTAAATCACAAAAATAAGGACTGCGTTTCTTTTACGTAAATAAGTCTTTGTGCATGCGAACCTTGCTCGCGAACCCTTGTTTGTTACATCAAGTCAAGCATAGTGCGGCAAAATTTTAATCATTTTGCTGAGTTCTCAGTAACGTTGTTTATAAAGTAGCTTAAGTATGTGACTTCATCTATGAATAGAATAAGATGCAAATATTACTGTCAAAAAACAGAATGGGCAATAAGTAAGCAATAAATACAACATAGTAGTTGTATGGCTAAAAATTTATCATATCCTGTATCTTTTGAAAATCTTGTAGGTACGATTGTTTATTCATCAATAAATGCATTTAACAATGGCGTCATAACACTAAATTACCTACGTTACCAAATTGCCAATAACGAATTGATGATCACCCAAAAGAAAACGGACCCTAACTTAAACATTAATGACAGTTTTATTTTGGTTAATAAAAACATGCAATTACCATTCGCAATTTACTGTGATACCGTCGTAAAATGTAATCTTAACGATGCCAAAGTTAATTGAGATCGCTGTGTAGATATGCGCGAATGTAAGAATTATTGAATTAATCGATCTGATTTATTGGAGCCTCGCCACTCAGATAAATAAGTGGTTACGGGCTGGGGCCGTACCATGAGTGTTAAGGCAGGACTGTTGCGGTTGAGTAAGCGGGACAGCGCTATGCGCAGTGTAGTGCGCCGTCTCGCTTCCACAACTGCAACAGTACTGCTAGAGATCATGGTACGGCCCCTGAACGGATATTTTCATTATATTTTAATTTATTGTTTAATTTCGCTGTTAGTGTTATTATTTCGTTTATGTTTCGATATAGCCTTAATGTATGTTTTATTTATGATTAAAGATAATTGAGTGACTTTTCAGTCATGGTTTTTCGGGGCTATTAAAATAACACTTTGATTTTGATAAACAATCTTTAGTACACACTGTGATTGTTTTTTTTTATGTTACTATATCACTAATCAACCAATAGTTTCATATATATTAAGATATCAGAGAGATCATAAGAAGCATAGGTACTTTAACATAGTTACTGATCACCCAACGGATATTAGTGAACATCGAACTGTAAAAAATGTTTTTTTCATGCTTTATATCAGAAATGTTCGGAGTATCGCGTATCTAAGCACCAATTCCGAGTACGATATATGTTTTTTTACCGTTTACGCTAATATAAGTGACGTCATGATTTGAATTTTTATGGCTTTT
Organism: Autographa pulchrina; assembly: GCA_905475315.1. Lineage (NCBI taxonomy): Eukaryota > Metazoa > Arthropoda > Insecta > Lepidoptera > Noctuidae > Autographa > Autographa pulchrina. Next base: position 4,605,119 of record FR997786.1, on the reverse strand, counting down.
TGATCTGCTGCAGATTTTATAAAAATGAACAAGGTCGTAAAAGGGAGATTTAACGTGTTTTGAGAATTTGTGTGAAGTAGGTCAAATTGTTGGTGTATCTTTGTATTAATAAGCTTTATAAGAATTGAATTTTAAATTTATGGTAGATTCTTATGGTTTTCAAATATAAAATCATACATTTTAAACGCTATATAGCTTCCCATAGGGCAAAAACCTATGCTATAAAGTGTTCGTCTCGTGGTTGACATCCATTTCAGTTTTTTCAGCCATCTAAAAGGCTTGCCTTGCTATTCACTTAACTGACGGGCCTGTTGGTGTAGTGGTTAGTGACCCTGACTGCTATACCGGAGGTCGTGGGTTCGATTCCCACCCAGGACAAATGTTTGTGTGATGAGCACGATCATTTGTTCTGGTTGTCTGGGTGTAATTTATCTATAATATGTATGTATTTAGAAATATATAAGTATGTTTATCAGTTGCCTGGTTACCATAACACAAGCTCTGCTTAGCTTGGGATCAGATAACCGTGCGTGAGTTGTCCCGGAATATTATTATTATTATTCAAACATGATTTACCAGTCCCACTAGACTTGAATGCTCTTACTACATAGAAACCAAATCCCATCAGAGATATAGGTCTGAATACTGAAACGTCAATTAGTTTAAAGTCGCCGTGAAGTCTCACCTGTATGTATAATACGTCACTATCAGGTGTAAAGTAGTAACATATTATTTAAGTTAAGTTTTGTCAATATTTAGGGTATAATAATGGCCATGACCAATAATAATGACCATCCTCATCTGAAACTTATCATGCAGAAATGGCTGCATATTTCATGTTCAAAGTGTTATTTAATGGCTGCTTTTGAATTAATCTTACTTGGGCTAATATAACCAGCTACCTTCCAAAATTTCTAGGTGCTTCAAGCTGGCGCACAGCAGTCTGTCGAGGAGTGCCAGCACCAGTTCCGGCACAGCAGGTGGAACTGCAGCACGGTCGAGAACTCCACAGATATCTTCGGAGGTGTACTTAACTTCAGTGAGTATTGGAAGCCATGGCTACTTTTCAAAATAAACTAGCATGTTTTTGTTGCCTGGTTGATTATGTGATTGATGATTTACTTGAATGAGTAGTTGGATAATTTATTTAAACACTTAAACGAAGTTTTGTAGTGGTAGGTCTTGTGTTTTGGTCTATGTAAAAATCTGATCTCACAGTATTGATGTCCAATTATGGACCTAAATATAACAAAATATTTTTTTTGTAAATAATTGTATATCTAAGTTATGTAACATAAATCGTATAGTTATACTGAATTTTAACCTTACCATAAAAATGTGTGCTTCTATATATACCAATAATTAATAGAAAGGCTGCAAAAATGGGTACCTACATATTCCCAATTTTTGGAGTTAAAGTTTTCACCTTTTTTATATTTTTTAATTGTAATTGTATGCCCATAATATATGCAAATTAAAATACTTAAAATAAAATATTAACAATAGACATTTGCGGTTAAATTACTTTATTGGTCAGGGTCATTGTTATTAATTCTAGTGCCTTCTCAAAGTCTAGAGAAACACTAATTAATTATTATTATCATCAATCTTGTTCAGTATAGTCTGACCTCTTAACCTAGCAATTTATTGTTCAATTTAAATAGCCATTAATAATTTGAGAAGAGTCAAATATGACAGTATTTGTATAAAGTAGGGAAAGCTAATGAACGCATAGGTGGTGTTAGAAACAAAAATGATGGAATGTTGATAAATAGAAAATTAAGTAATGAAATACATAGTGATAATTTCAAATAATGTGAAGATGAACAGATAGCTCATAATAAAAGAGTATTTAAAACTAGTTTGATTTCCACATTTACATGAGTAGTAGGTTAATAAGATATAACGGTATCAATTAAATACACAAACACGAGATGGGAATGCAAAGTTAAAACGTACGATCTTAACAAAAAACGTAAGGCATCAGAAGTTCTCAAGGCATTACAGATAATGAACCTAGATCATCACCAGCAGATGTAAAACGTTTGTCGAACCACAATCCACTTAGAGAAATATTTAATCCTGCTAAATGCATTACTTCAAAAGGATTGCAGCTCGCATGTCATAAGAATGCGCTTTGATGTCGGTTCACATTGATCGTTTGTCGACAGCTCTGTATAGATTGTAAGACTGGCAGCGATAATGAGAAAGATTTTAGTTTAGATATCGATGCATGGATTCGAGTACGATATCATAAAAACTTTGAAAGCGTTTGCACATGACGTAATTTTAAGGAAAATTAAGAGGAAATATTTGATATATGTCGTGGTGGCCTAGCGGTTCAATGAACGGAATTGTATGCACAAGGTTGCAGGTTCGAACCCAGGCAAGTACCAATGTGGCTTTTTCAAAGTTATATGTACTTTCTTAATTATTCTAAGACACTTCTGACAAACGGTGAAGGAAAACATCGTGAGGAAACCATCGTGACCAATTCCAAAATTTGGGATCTGAAATCGCCAATCCGTAGAGAGCAAGCGTGGTGATCAATGCTCGTGCCTTTCCCATATGGGAAGAGGCCTGTGCCCAGCAGTGGGACGTTTATAGGCTGGATTATTAAGAGGAAATATTTAGACCTATGGAAAGAAACTGCAAAGGTTAAAAACGAATAAATAATAAGGAATTTAGCGTAGAATCGAATAAAAAAAACTAATGAATATTTGCACCTATTCAAGTTGTTTGGTGGTATTTTGATTTTGACTGAATAGACGGATAATTTCCTACGTGTAAAATACGTATAGGTATAGTGATCTATCTATTTTTTGTACAATTTGCTTCTTTTATTTATCAGCCTATGTGCCTACATTATAATGTTTTGCACACTAGCATCGTGACCCATTTCTATCTTAATGAGACGTTACGCAGCTCATCCATTCTGTTTCCTTTGTATATCAACGTGCGAATAGATAGGGTGCACATTGATATGCACTCTGTTATTCTCCGAACAAATCCGAATCATCACGACTGTACCATTTGACGCGTTCTTCCGTTGCTGATCAGAATCAAAGTTTGTGTACGAGTTTACATGAAGACCCATTTCATAGAACTTCATTTTGTAAGACGTGAAATGTTTATTTTCTTATGTCGATTACCGAGATCACGTGCGTGTGTTGTCGATTGAAAAGCTCAGTTTGTTTACTGTTCACTATAAGCTGAGTAACCAGTTCATTTGAGCTTCCACCCCCCTTTGCTTCTTAGGGAATATGGGTTTCATTTTGTGGTTGCATGCCTTTTAAGGGATCTAAGTTTTGGTCGCTTTATGCTCTGCTGGTCAACGAACTTCGTACAAATTTTCGATTTCGTATTTTTGTTCTTGAAGTAGTTCAGTTTTAAGTATTCTTAATTCAGCTGCGTTATTATTAACTTCGAAACGTTTTTCAACTTGTTATCATCCGTTGCAGAATGTTATGAAAGTATGAATCATTGGATGAAAGCATTGTGATTTTGACACGTGACTGTGAGGATACGATAAATAATTTTATTGGAATACCACAGACACCTGGTTCTAATAAAAATTGAAAGCGAAACAATAGCATTTTACAAGAAACGTCTAGAATATTTTATGAAGTTTACTTTTGTAAGGTATGAAGTGTGTTATTACATAATTAGTAGTCTATTTTCAATACTGAAGTAATTGTATTTTTGCAAAACTATGCAGTTGTTTAATTTTACTAACAAAACATTTATGACACAGTGCTGTTTTTTTTGCAATTAATGTTATGTGTGTTGATAGAACCCAATTACTACTATACTGATTGGTTACCTGGTCTTTAAATGAACAATAATTTTGTTTTCAATGTTTTTTTATAACTTTTAAGGAATTCAAGTTATGGATCATCATCTTTAGAATCTTTAATCTTGGCATACAGAATCCATAGTTCATACTCAACAAGTATAGGAAATATATTTAATATTTATGTCCATACAACAAATTCCAGAATCTCGTGAGTCAGCATTCGTACACGCGCTGTCAGCGGCTGCGCTGGCGCATGCAGTGGCGCGGGCTTGCAGCCGCGGGGAGCTCAACGAGTGCTCCTGCGACTCTCGGGTTAGGAAGCGCACGCCGAGGCATTGGCAGTGGGGAGGATGCTCTGAGGTAACGTTGATTACTTTTGTAAAGAAATAATAATTCACGTACTTTTGGTTCCATTTGACTACAAACAGAGAGGATAACCCTGATATAGCTTAACCATCACTGGAGTTTTTTTTCTCGATTCTTTCCTTTATGGCCATTAAATTCAAGTTGCAATAAGTCCGAAATCCGATCTAAAGCTGCGACTGGCTGTTCTAGAATGCAAGTGAACTTATAACTACAGCTTATTTTTATATATAGTGTAATAAATAAGACATTTTATTTTTCAGGACATACGATACGGCGAAATGTTCAGTAAAGATTTCTCGGACTCCAAAGAAGATAAGAACACGGACGAAGGTTTGGTGAACTTACACAACAACGAGGCAGGGCGAAGGGTAAGTGAAAAGAACACATACATATAGCTACATCTTTTGGCGATTGTTTACGACAGTAAAGAAAAAATCCTCTTGGTGTGGTAGTATTGCTTCAGGTGTGTCAGTTACTCTCAGCAAAGAGATAATAAGCTACTGGCCTGTGATTGGTGAAAATTAACAGAAAGACTTCTCGATCTAGCCGATTTTTTCATCGCGGTTTTTCCTGACTTTAGAACTAAACGAAACTAGAAGACCTGAAAAAAGTTCATATAGATATTTCTGTATAATCAACGCTTTTATATACCCTAATACTGAACATCACACTCATATCTATAGGCTATAATTATAGTCTAGACATAAAAAGAAAAAACAAAAAAAAAGTAACTACTTTATAATGTAACTGTAATTTAATTTGGTTTTTAGGCGGTCCGCGGCCGCATGCAGCGCGTATGCAAATGCCACGGCATGTCTGGCTCCTGCTCGGTGCGCGTCTGCTGGCGTCGCCTGCCACAGCTGCGGCTCGTCGGGGATGCACTGTCCACGAGATATGAGGGAGCTTCGCATGTTAAGGTCCACTATGTATATCGGGTTTTATATTTCTCTAATCTACGCTGTCACATTTCCCAGCCAAAAGCCGTTGCATTAAATAAAGCTATTTTTTGGGGGATTCCTAAACTCTTAATGAAATTCTTTGAAGAAATATACTTTAATCTTTATTAGTTTACTTTAGAAGCATTAAGTATACCTACTTTAAAAGTCATTTTCCTTATCCACTAGACAAATTGTGATTCAAAGCATTTATAATCCTGCCACAGGACTGCTAGCGCCATCTATTGATCAACTTAACAACTATCGCAGCTTTAGCTAACTAGTGTCTTATTTGAAACTTTCAGGTGGTAGAACGCAAGAGGGGCAAGAATATAAGGAAATTGCGACCGCTGCATATGGATATGAAGAAACCGAATAAAACAGACCTCGTCTACTTAGAAGATTCGCCGGATTACTGTGAACCAAATGATGAGTAAGTACTTAGTGCTATACCTACAGTTATCTTTATAATTATGTTTAAAGTGTTTAATCATTTTGTGGTTAATAAATGTAATCAATCGATATAATTAAAAAAAAACTTGGTTTCATACATTTTATGATTAATTTCTTATGAACGCATTTTCAGGGGTGCTTCAAGGAACGACATAAGGCCCTTTACTAATTCCATGTTTATTCATCTTATAGGCTTGGAATTCTCGGTACACGTGGCCGTACCTGCAACAGAACATCAGCTGGTCTCGATGGCTGCCGCTTGCTGTGCTGTGGTCGTGGCTACCAAACCCGAGTGAGAGACCACGAAGAAAAGTGCCGATGCCGATTCGTTTGGTGTTGTAGAGTCCACTGCGAAATCTGCCGGTTTAAACGAGACCACCATGTCTGTAATTAATGAAATAAGCTCCATTGTTAATTTTATGGAAAGGTCTTTTAATGTTTTTTGGTTTGGAAGTAAATACAAAGCTATGAGTGAAGAAGAAATATTCAAATAATGAATAGGCATTTCAGACAGGAAGTAATATTAATGGTTGTACTGGTTACTAATTTAGAGTTCTTTGAACAAGATGCAATATTTATCTGTAATACTGTCTTTATCAGTGTCATTAAACTTTAACAAATATATTTCAGTTACGATACTGTCATTGTAAACTAATTTATTAATGTCAGGCCTATTATTATAAGGTACAGCTGATAGAAGCTATTTCTTATTAATACAAGTAACTTGCTACTTAACGATCAAATAATTTATTCTAGAGAGTAACAAAATGTATGTATTAATTGATTCTATTGCTAAAGAAGCGTTTAATTACCGTCTCTTTTTTTCGTCTTATTTTTTCATCTATTTTAATTGCTGTATTCATCTTTCTTTTGTTTAGTAGTTTAAAATCTCTTTCTGTATCGATCTGAAAAACTTTCAGTATTGTTTTCTATTTTATTTTTTTTTCCTTGTCTGTTACGTTTATTTTAATTTCTTTATCAATTAAAACGTCTTCAATATAAATCGCTGACTGATTATTAATTTTAATTAGTATTTTAGATACCATTTAATTTTCTGAATATTAAGCTTTAAAATTATTTACAGTATTACTAACTTATTTTATTTTTTAATTGTACAAAGTTGTATATAGTGCTTTTGTTAATATTCCGGTAAAGATAGATTTAAGGCATTTTTTCTTATTTATGTGCCGAATGTAAATATTAATATTTTTATCGTGTAAACGTTTACACAAATTGATTTTCTACCTCATGAGGAAGATGATTTCGTTCATGCCATGATATAATTAATATCACATAATTAGGATAAGTAAACAGTTGTACGGGATACAAAGATTAAAAAATTATGACTTGCCTCTGGTTTTCTTCAGCGATAAATACAGGATTCAGTTTAACTAGCACTCATTACGGATTTACCATTCATCTATGAAGAATATAACAATTTAAATAAAATGCCAACAATGAAAGCTATCTTTTCTCATTTTAGACACTTACGCTAATCATGGTTTTCAGTCCCATTATGACGTTATTCTTTAGTGACAGAAAGGGATGAAGCTATACAGACAAATATCACCATCTCTTTTACTCAATCGAAAAAGCATGAAATCATTAAAATTTCATATTCCGGGTCTAAACTGTTTACTGAATCTGTTGTAAATATCGAAATAAGTTAGTGTTAGTAACTTATTGTGTTAGGAATGTGATAGCTTTATTCCTTTTAGAAATAACTTTTTGTCTAACATTTGTACCCGTTGCGTCGGTGTTTTGTAAATACTCTATTAGTGATATTATGTAACATAAACTAGATGTAAAATACTTATGGTATTTAAGATTTTGTCTTTTTCAAGTTATAAGATTGCGAATTTCGGTTATTCATTGATGAAGGATTTGACACAATGACATTGTATTTTTTAGATTGAAGGTGATTTTTCTCAATATGGGACAGGCTTTCATAAAAAATATGTCGTTAATTAAGACAGTCACAGATTACAAAAAAAAACAATTTGAGTATTTTTTGTCTATCAAGTAAAATGTCCTCAACTACATATTTATATTATACCAAAACAACGTTTTCGTATTCTTATAACTTAGAAGAGACAACCAAAATCAAAATTTTACACTTGCCAACGTAACTTAACGTGTCAAATATAAACTTAGATATAAGTGATTTTTCTCATTGACTCAAACGTATCACCAATGATATTTAAGTACTTAATATGTATGTAGAGATGGAAAGTCAAACGGTGTTACTTCTAAACATTTCCTAAAGTTAGACAGCGGGGCTTATCCTGGCTGGTTGGCTGTTAAGAGCCAACTAACAAAATTTAGTTCACTGTTATTTTTTTTTTAAACTCTAAACTAAAAGTTCAGCTTAATTTTGATGAGATGCAAAACATAATATTTATTTACTGAAATGAAAATTGTTTTGTTTTTCTTACGCTGTACCCAGCAACCGATTTTTGTTGGTAATTTTGTTAAATAAAAGGTCCTACCTACCTCTGTCTACTTTAGTAAAAGTGTTTTAGTAACACCTAATTGTTTATATTTTTGGCTTAAAACTTTAGGCGGATAATTGCCAAGACCTTGTTTCATTAAAGATATTTATAATAAAAATGTCTTCAATGAAATATAGGACGAACAGTATTTAAACTTAATAATTTAAAGCTTAGATAACTTCTAACTTTAAATAAACTGTTTCGAAGTAAGACTTAATATTTACCATTTTGGATATGGAATAGTTACTATTTGATGTAAATGGAAAATAAAGTAAATGTATTAGAAAAAACTTTTTTTATTTCTATTCTTAAGGCCGTTTTTTTTGCAGTTTAATGTACCTTTAATGTTAAGTTTCTTATTTATAATGTTTTTTTTTTTAATATCTGCTTAAAAAAACTGCAAGTCTTTTTTTGTAAGCAATACATACATACATACATACATACCATCACGCCTGTATCCCCGAAGGGTTAGGCAGAGGTGTACCAATGTACACCCACAGTTCACCGGTATGTGTAGGTCCCATGTAATAGGGGGCGAGCCTATTGCCACACAAACCGGGCACAAATCTAAACTCCGACCTGCTACTGAGAATTTCATCGAAAAACCCAATAACACCTTGGTCGACTTGGGAATCGAACCCAAGACCTCTAGCGTAGCAGTCGCGCTTAGCAACACTAGGCCAACGAGGCAGTTTGTAGTGATTGTAAGCAATCAATAGTCATATACCTACAGTGTCACTGATTAGGCATTGAACTAACCTTGGCCATATTTGCCTGTTTTCTGTTCGGTTTTTTTTATCTATAATCGTAAAAGGAGCACAGTGATACATAACAATTGTAAGATTAGATTGGTTAGATTAGATAATTATAAAATACTTTGATTTTGTTATACGTTATTATGTCTTGACGTTGAGTAGTAACTAAATATTTTGATACCTACGGAATAACATAGTTATGTAGTTATTAATAGAGGTATTAAAATAAGAGATTTAAATAATGCCTTTAGGTATATTTTTTTCAGATGATACGACGGCATTATACAGTTTTCAGATTCTCTTTTTCTACTTCGAAACACTGGTGCTTTGAACTAGTAGTACTGAAAAAGTCGACACACCTTTTCCATGGCAGAAAAGTTCATGACGATTGCTTTGCGTAATATAGAAAAGGTAAAAACAATGATGAAACTAGCTCCTTGATAACCCACGTGTAAATACTTCTTTTGTCTAATGTGCTGAACGAGTGGCGCAAATAATACTGAACTAGAAACTGTAGGTGATAATAATATGAATCCTTACAAATCTCTCTTAAATAGTAATAATAAACTTATTGAATAAAAAGTGTTGATTAAGAAGCAATACTAGCGTGGCGTGATATTACTATTGTAGATAAACCTAATTGATTGATAAGAGGCAACATAACTTAGCCCACTAAATTGATAAAAACAATTACACATTATTATTTATTTGTTTTTCCTAGAAAGATTTCGGAGCTGTCACGATTACTAATTGATTGATCCAGCAGGGTTTTACCAGTTGGATTACCAATGCGTTTTTATCGATAAAATAATGTCGATAATTGCATAACACTGTTTTCTTGGAATGCGATTCTACGTTTTTCCATTTATCAGTGGCCTTGAAATTTTCAATTTAATTATCTGATGCGGCGTAATGTTAGTTTTACTTTGTGATATAAATCAGTCAAGTCATATATTTATTTATCTATTGCCAGTAGGCCTTCCGCATTTTTTACATTATACTTTTTATTTACTAAGTCATTACCATTTATACAATACTTATTGTCAAAGATATCGACTTTTTGTGCATTTCCTCCTTACCGGAGTTGCTGAATACTGTATTTTATATCTCGAGACTGCCTGTCTGACCTCCATAAGCTATTTTACTGGGTGATTTAGTATGGCAGTCGGGACCACTGCACAGTTTCCGAAAGCTCATATTTGGAAATTCTTAACTTCAACTCTTCAAACTTCAATCAAAATATATTAAATCAATATTTTTAACAATCGATTCATTTTATTGTAGTCTTCATATTGATAAAGTTACATAGAAGCAGTAAACAATATGTTTATTTTTGAGAACAACTATCCTATAATTCAATTTAAATAAATAATTTTTAAACCATAAATTTAAACTTGCTGGCCCAGAGGATTGCCAAGCCAGGGGTATACTGAAGGACAGACGTTGCATATCTGCATCCAGTAGGTGTTCTGTAAACAAATTAATAAAAGGTTTAATAATTATTTAAAAAAAAAAGCAAAAGAAAACAACCATTCAATTAATGTAACATCATCTTTAAATGTTGTGAAAAATATTTAGTTTTAATTCCGCTACAAAATTACTAAGCTAAAAATATAAATAACTTAAAATACTTTTGAAGCCGAATTAAAACTAAATATTTTTTTATTTCATTTAATGTCGTAGATTTCCGCAAAGTAACGCCTGATTTTATAATTTAACATCATCTTTCTCTTTACTATCATAATTTATTATGTAGGCTTGTGTAAGCCTAAGCATAGGCATCCTTCAACCCGTTGTATGTCGGAAGCGCAGATCTACGCGAGACACAATTGAATTCTATTGTCTTATTTATTGCGACAGACGAGAGGTTAAGGTAACACCACTCAGTTTACTACCAGTCGTAATTTAGTTTTCATCTCTTTATCAAAATGTTTTTTTATGAATCCTTCTCCGTTTCTGACTTATATTACAATTGTATATTGGAAGACCGTTTCATTTTGCCATCTGTTTACTGTACTTATTTACAAGTAAATCAACAAGAACTTACTTGGTTGTGCTGAGAAGGCAAGTTACCGCAGCTGCTAGCAGGACAGACGGACGGGATCCAAGTTTTGCAGGACTTTGCTCTGTACTGGTCAATAGGGACGGGGTCCTTTACCCAGTCGATGACTTCGTTGGAGTTCACCTAGAAAAAAATACGAAATTAAATTGTGGATTTTAGTTAAACAACTTTATTGCCCGCCACTAGATAATTATTAAACAATGGGAATGTTTATATGTGACTCATAGGACAGGAAAGTGGTCAATAATTTTAATAATTTTAATCATAATTTTAATCACTGTTCTAATCTGGTGAGAACTTTTTTTATATCTTTGGCAAAAATTTGTTAGCTAGTAACTAATTAATGTGTAAGTTTTAAAATATGTTCAGTTAAGTATGGTATTTTGTATGTAAAAAAGAAAGCTGCAGAAAATAAATTTCTTACCATGAAAACATCACTCAAGTTGTTGATGACATCCAAAAACCTCTTAAAAGCGGCCTTGATAGCTGGGTTGATGGATATATACCACTCGTGAACATAGAAACCGAAGGGAGCTCGGTTGCCGAAGTAGTGACGTTCGAAGTTCGTGAGGATGAATCTGAACCAACCTTCCTCGTCGTCGAGTTCAGGGCTAAAGTAAAAATAAAATGTTGACTTACATGAGAAAATACTTTTTTTTGAGTCGAGCGTACAATATGAGAGGTATTTGAGTTTAGAATGTTGGGAGGCCAAGTAAACAGTGGCATTATTGGCCAGCTATAATTATTTTATGCAGAATTTGATTGACGCTTTTGGTTAATGTGAAAAATAATGATGGCCAGCGGATTTCTTTTTTTATAATAATATCATTAAGTAATTATTTCTTTTTATAATGGTGGACCATTGTGTAAGCCAAGTGGTAACAGAACAATTAGATAGCTATCACTTAACAGATATGCCTATGCATATCTGTTAATTTTACTACCAGCCGTGAAACTACTGATAACATTGGAATGTGAACAACCATTATGTTATTTCATTTTTAACATAATAGTCGTAAAATACAATATAATAAAAATATAAACAACTTACATGAAGTAGCAAGAATCAGCCATTGCGCATTTGAAACCGTTAAGGTCAGACCAAGACACCATAGGCAAGACCCAAGTCTTAGGGATGGAGGCAGTAGGGCACGGAGGAATGACACAGTCCTGGGTTGATTTGTAGTCCAAAGTGTAGGGCCATAGACCAGGGTCGGAGAAATTGTTGGTAACCCAGGAACAGTCGTAGACTAGACCGAAGTCAGCCATAACTTGGAAACTTGTGTTGCCAGTCATTTGCAAGAATGGGAGACGAACACCTAAAAATATTGAGAGTTAATTTGTTGATCAAGGGGAGATTCAATTTTGTCTGGTAAAAGCCCGTTAAAACTAGTCATGTTTTCGTAAATCTTAAATTTACTATATCTAAAAGTATTAATAATAGGAATTTCCTAAAATTTAAATATAATCTTGATTCATTTTTTTACGAATGAAGTTACGAAGAAGAAGAAGTTAGCTAGCATAACATATTAGTCACATATGGGTGTACTAACCCTTGATGGAATCCATAGGAATGTTAGCAAAGTGAGCCATTTGTACCCTCTGGTCTGCAATTTCCAACTTCAAATCATCGTAGCTGGCGGTAGACCAGTAAGTCTGTGGTGTCTGATGACTAATGGAGTGTAAAGCAATTTCGTAACCCTGGTTGTAGAGTTCATTGACGAACTGGTAGTCAGTGTATTCATGGCTGACGTAGAAAGTGGCTCCAGCGGGGCAACCGTTAGAGTTCTTGCGGTTGTAAAGGACTTCGCGGTAGGTGATGACGTTCAAGTTGTTTACAGCGTCATCGAAGGTGACTGTGACGAACTAAAAGAAAAAATATTATTGTGTCATTAATTTGATAGGTGCAGTCCACATTGCAGGGATAAAATCAGTGTTTTATGTAACAAATATGTAGTCATCAGCTAAGTCATATTCAAGAATAGACACATTATAAGTTAGTGTGCTTGTAAGATAATGGTTACTAATATTATATTTCCATATAAAAAAAACACTTATGTTTAATCATTAAAAATGAAACCAATTCACCGATCTACTCAATTTTGGCTATAGGGCTCTTCCAAAGAAGAAACAATGATTAAATCTGAGTTAGCTCACCTGTGGAGTATCTCTGGGCAAAAGACCGCCAGGAATGCTAGTGCTTGAACATCTGCAGTCAGGCAGCTTGCATTTCTCCAGGTCACAGTCTTCAGCTTCGACCAAGTCGTCAGCCACAGCTGCCGCCACACACACAAACAAAAGTCCCACCGACCACTTCATCTTGCCGATTCCTTTCCAAATCAAATAATCTCGGGTCTACTTCAGTATATATGGGCCATTTATCAAAGTGATTAAGGCCATTATCGCATCAATCTTAAGATTCTTATGCGTTTTCATGCAGTTCTTCGATAACTTTCTAATTAGGGTGTGTTAATCTGTTACATATAAAATAACATGCTTGGTTGGATTGATTAATTCTCAGAACGAGTTACTTAAATTATATTTTTTATCACATATATTATATACGCAATAAAATATAATAATCTCCGTAAGCAATTGCATTAATTTCCTTTATTGAGTCATCTGCAAAATTTGCAAAAATTCTGAATTTTACACTTTGAGACTAAAGTGTGCATATAAGAGTTATTGTATCGTTTAAACTGAATCTTCCACTGCAGAGTTTGTACACAGTTTCTTTTACTTCAAGCTTAGTATATACACTACTTAGAAAGTTACAATATTAAAAATGAAAATAATGTCAAAGTTCAATATTGTATTATTGATATTAAGTTTCGTTATTTTTATTTATTCGGTTATTCGCAGATTTCTAAATCAATTTTAGAATGTTGTATTCGATACAAGCAAAACCACGGTTAAAAACTAGGTAGTATCCAGGAAAAATAAATCACCATGACTGGCATTTTTGTTTTATAATTTTGGATAAATTATCTATTGTGCAATATTTATGCCCACCGTTTAGTTTGGCTTGCAATTCCGTCGCGAAGCGAGCTCATAATAGAAATCGAGACTAAATTTTATAATATTCTAGACTAATAAGACAGTGATAGTTTTATGGAAATGATCGTAATTGGAAAATATATAATGGCATCTGTTTTTGTATTACATAATAATAAAAAAAAAAGCTTTGTACTCCTTTATGAACAGTCGGAAGGTGTCTAACAAGGCTCGTTTGGCTGTGCACGGGGGGGTGTTGGTCCCGACACTCATGTACGGAAGTGAAAGTTGGGTATGGCAGAAGAAACATGAAAGCAGAATAAATGCAGTTGAGATGAGAGCGTTAAGAAGTATGATAGGAGTTAAACTGAGTGACAGGATAAGAAATAGTGAAATAAGGAAACGTTGTGGTCTGAAAGAAGATGTAGTGACAAAAATTGAGAAAGGTATGCTGAGATGGTTTGGCCATGTTGAGAGAATGAATGAAGAACGATTGACGAAAAAAGTGTATAAGGCGAGTGTGAATGAAAGTGTTGGAAGGGGTAGACCTAGGCGGACGTTTCGAGACCAAATCGGAGACGTCTTGAAAAAAGGCCAGGTCAAGAGTACCTTAAACCGAAGAGCATGTATGAAGGGAATAATGAAAGTGGACGAAGCGAAACAAGTATGTAAGGATCGTAGCAAGTGGAAAGAAGTGGTCTCTGCCTACCCCTACGGGAAACAGGCGTGATTATATGTATGTATGTATGTATAATAATAAATAAATAAATAAATTACATAATATTTTTGTTTCTACCTGTAACTTGCCAGATTCCGATTTTTTTATCACACTGGCAACAGTGTGATAAAAAAATCGGAGGTTAGATGTTATGAAATTGCAAGAGCTGCATAACCAAATTGCAAATTGCAATAGATTAGAATAATAATTACCAACGTGGTAAATAGTGAAAGTTTACCTAAAATGAGAAATTAACAAGATGTTCCAGAATATTATATGCAAATGAATATAATATAATTATTTAGATTAGAATGTTATTATGATCGTTGATGGTATAAATATTAAGTGCAATGAATTTTATTTATAACTAGCTGTACCCGGAATGTGTTGCAATGCAATTTTTTCTACCTAGCACCTGCCTACTACCTGTCTACTACCACTTAGGGGTATGAAAAATAGATAGTAGCCGATTCTCAGACCTACTGAATGTGCATATAAAATTTCATAAAAATCGGTCAAGCCGTTTCGGAGGAGTATGGTAACTTACATTGTGACACGAGAATTATATAAGATTATGGTAATTTTCTTCTTCTTCTGCCTAGCCTTTCCCCCAACTATGTTGGGTCGACTTTCAGTCTTACCGGATTCAGCTGAATACTGTATTTAAAAGTAGGCAATGTATAAAAAAGCGTTTGCCTATCTGATCTGCAGAACCCATTTTTATGGATAACATAGTATTTTATGGTAAGACTAGTTTACAGAATTGAAATTACTTGAAGGCTGTCAAAGTTTAAGGTATGTAAATTGGTACCAACAACGGCTTAATGTGTTTTCCGGGGCACGAGGGATCTCAGTATGTTGACAAATGGTCACCAATCCATAGATTTTTATTTATTAACTTTTAAGCTTGGTGGGAGGCGGCTCCAAATAGAAAAGCCTGGAGCGAATTGGGGGAGACCTTTGCCCAGCAGTGGGACACATACCTATAAGGTTATTAAAAAAAAAAAAACATTTATGCTATTGCGCTGCGTGTCTACAGTAATATAATTCAACGGGACTAAGCGCGAGACATGCCCAAAGAAATAACTTTTTGGGCTTGACGTTTCGACCGGTGATACCAGCCATGGTCGCAAGCAGACTCAGTAATTTTTATTTGTTTGTATATCGTTTAAATAGTAATAAAAATAAAATATTAGAAGCAAATTTTTCTTTTGCGCTATGAATGCAAAATTATGAAGATACGTTACGCGCGTCTTAGCAAAAATGTACAAGCAGTTACGTCACAAGCCCTCGCTCCTGAACTATAAAACGGTTTATCTTTGTATTTGTTATGGATTTTATAAAAATTACATGTCTGTTGTTTTTATTTTCTAACTGGCGGACTAAATTGCTTTTGGTAGATTTTTTCTGGTAGAATTAGAGTCAGATATTTATTTGAAAGACATAGGTGTAGTACATTTAAAGGACTTATTAACTACGTTTTTTGTATGTTCGTTACGATATTTCCAGCAATTGTAGATACATTTTAAAATATATTTTTAATCGAAAGGGTCAGAGGTCAGATATAAATAAGGTATCCTTGAGTCGATTCCCTTTATGATGCCCGTATATACGGGGCATACTTGGTTCATTTTTAATTCAATTGAGGTATTAGCATAACAAGTAATGTCTTCAACAATATATACAAAAACAAAACAATGTTAAAAGTATTTGATAGCCATTAAGGTCATAGCACACTTAAACGACTCTGCTCCAACACCGCCCTAAACTAAGACGACTGCTCGCAGTCCACGCGGTGACAGCTAGCAAGCACCCAGCAGTCCACGCGGCGACAAATAGCAGACGGCCAGCTATCCACCCGCCGACGGCTCTCGCTTTTTGCGCGGACGGCGGCGACTGCTAGCAGTCGGCGCGCGGACACTGCACCGACCGCTTGTCTACAACATGCAGCCAGCGAGGCGTCAACTACCGAGCAGTATGACGGCGGTAAGCTGGCTGACAGCGAGCTGTCTGCTAATTTATAATGCTAATGTAAAATATATCTTAAGAGCAATATTTAAAGTCCATATTTAAATTATATTCTTTTAGTCGTGTAAGTGGGCTATGACCTTAAATCATATTTGTGAGGCTTGGAAAAATTGGAATACTACAGGTTGGTTTTCTAAAACATGACTATGATGTGTGCATCATAGTCAATTTCGTTCTTTGCCGTTTGTTTGCATTTCAGCTCCAGTTTTAAATTAAGTAAACATAAATTATATCAAAAACATTTAATATCGACGCACATTCATAATTTAAATTACAATCCAAGGGGGTTGTTGACCCATGGGTACACGTTCGGGCAAACATTGCAGACCTGCATCCAATAGGTGTTGGTCTGTGAAAAAAAAACAATTAAAATAAAAAGTGGACTTAAAGTTATTATCTAGCAAGATTTTTTATGAAATAAGAGAAAGTTAAACTGATTCAAATTTACAGTAGTAAAAAGACAAATAATAGTCCTCCTATTATAGTTTTATAGGTCGCGTTGGTCTTTGATAAGCTTGATCTCCCTATGATTTTGTTAACCAGTAGGTATTACCAAGGCATATAAGTTGTACATGACCCAGTGGTCATGTTCAAATTTTTATTACTTAAAAGATTATGTACTGGATGAAATGCCTATACGATATAAGTGATACTTACGGGGTTGTGACTGGAGTGGAGGTTTCCACAGCTGAAAGCGGGGCAGGTACTAGGGAGGAAAGAACGGCAGCTCTGCTTCTGGTATTCGTCGACTGGTACGGGGTTCCTTACCCAGTTGATAACTTCGTTGGCGTTGACCTGTTGGTTAATTAAGATATTAACTAAACAATTGTTTTTTTTTAATTGTTTACCATATTCTTATGTCCATTCAATTGGTACAAGACTAAAGTTATTTAACCTACATCCATCATTATGCTTTAATTTGGTGTAGGTATTTTCTTATTAAAATTACGTCTTTGATTCGAAATTTTGGGTCGAAATTAATTAAAAATCGTAATATCTTAAATTAGGTACATAATTATGTAAATTAACATTAACTTTATTTTTCACTAAATAAGGTTAAATAAAAAAACTATAATTAAAAAAATTAAAAAACACGCCTGCCATGTCAAAAAAAATTAAAACCAAGTCAAATATTTGCAGTCGGGGTCGGTTACTTGGAACAATTCATTACAGGTCCCCCGACTGCAAATATTTGACTTGTTTTTATTTTTATTTTTTTTTGACATGGCAGGCGTGTTTTTTAATTTTTTTAATTATAGTTTTTTTATTTAATACCTTTTAGTGAACAACAAAAAAAACATGACACAACACAAAAAAAAATATCGTTCGGAACCCTTTGCAGGCGATTTCGACTCACACTTGACCATTTTTTAATGTCCACATAGCCTATGTCACTCGGGATAACTCAAATCTTCTAATGATACCACAAACATTGAAATCGGTCAAGCCTTTTAGAAGTTATGGTGGAATAAAGAAACTCACAAACATACATACATACATACATACATGAACCCTGAAAACTCACTCCTTTTTGGGCAGTCGTGTAAAAAGAATAGAAGTGACAAACTACTGTACTACTTTGCTGTGCCCTTTGTTTAGAATCGAAATATATTATCTTTTTACCATTGGAGGCTCTAATAACATTCTAGTTTTTATTAATTTAAAGAACTTTTTCATATTTTCTAACTTACCATGAATACATCATCGAGATTGTTGATAATGTCAAGGAACCTGATGAAGGCGCTTCGCACAGCTGGCTTAGTGATCAGAGGCTGGTGGGCATAAAAACCCCATGGAGCTCTGTTGCCGAAGTAATGCCTCTCAAAGTTCTCGAGGATGAACTTGAACCATCCTTCTTCATCATCATCGTCGGGACTGTAATAGAAAATATCATAATTTTTATACATTGTACATAACAAAGTATCTACTTACAACATATTGACATTAAGGGATACGGTATATCAGTTTGAAAGTACTTTATATATTTATTTTGTGAAAATAAATTGATGTTTCATTGGATTATTTTTAAGATTTTTATAAGAATTATTTGTTGAAGTGAAACATAATTACTAACTCCACTCCGCATGTGCTTCATTGGCAGGTTACCTAAGTAAAAAATAATTTAGTTGCATATTGATTGCAGACTCTTCACAGCCGTAGTTGGAATTGGAAGACCCTACCAGAGTTTTGTCATAATTTGATTTATTGTTTAGGAAAACATAGAGGACAAACCAACAAAAAATATGTTTCTACAGGGTGTTACCGAAAGGGTAGGTATATCAATCCAAAAGTTATGACATCACTTGGTAAATGTTAACAATATATCGCTTCAGTGTAGTGTTATCGATATATAAACGATTAGCTGTACAATATTTGATGTGAACATTTTTGTATTAATTATTTAACTGAGTCATTTTGCGCTGAAATTTTGTAAACCGACTCTATTCTAAATATACTCTTCAATCCTTTTGGATAGATATACCCTTTCGGTAACACTCTATATATATAGATAAAGTAAACTTACGGTGAGAAACAAGCATCAACCATCGAACAGGGCCATCCAGCCGTGTCGGTCCATGAAACCATGGGGAAGACCCATACGTTAGGGATGGAGGCAGTGGGGCAAGGTGGGATCACGCAGTCGTGGGTCGACTTGTAGTCAAGGGAGTATGGCCAGAGACCAGGGTTGGTGTGGGCAACGGTGGGCCAAGACAAGTCGTAGAGCAAGTCATGTTTGGCCATCACTTTGAAGCTTGCGTCACCAGCCAGCTGAAGGAAAGGCATACGGACACCTGAAAAGAGAAGATTATAAAATGATTTAAGGTCTATAGTTATAGGCTATATTATAGTTTTAGATGACAAGAAATATGCTTTCATCAAAACGTTTAGTATAATGACTTCTGTTAGTTTGGATGATCTGCTTTTTATGAACATTCAAATGACACTCACAAAGTGCAGTGACTTGTACTTGTTAAACCTTCTACATTTTTGGCTCTAATAATGATCGAACTTGTAATATTTACAAACGCTGGTTTTGTACCACATTGCGTTCAAAACAGCCGTGCTATTCTGTAACATTATTTTCATGTCTCGACAGCGGAATCCGCGGTGAGATGTCAAATACGTATTCTCGAATTTGAATTCTAAATCAAGGCCAATTGGGTTCACTTTTGAAGTGAGCTTTATTGTCACTTCACTGTCACTTCACTTTCACCTGTCACCGAAATTATTAACAGAATAGACATACAGGCCTAACAGTGGTTATATTAAGATGTACTGAGATTGGACTTCAAGATTGAAAATGAAATTCACTACCATAAAAATTCGTAAGATCAAAACATAGTTTATGTAAATTTTACATTTCATGGATAATAAAAAAAAACATTGCAATTTGACTGTAAGGAGAAAAGAAAGATCATTGTTTTAAACCATGGAATGAAAAATACATTGCTGCCTAAATAATAAATGCCTCTATAAGATAATACGAGTAATGTTAGCAATGACGCCACTGAATCAGTGATTTTAATTCAAAATAAGATAGGTATGTTATCCATTAAGCGTTAATCACATTCAATTTATCTTATCAATATAAGATCACAGAAAAAAATAAATTACTGATAAATCGAACGTTTGTAAATAGATATTTGTTACTATATGGTAAACAAAATACATGATTTTCGCAATTATTAGCCGGCCGCTAAGAGAATGCGTTCCTGACAGGACGTGTCCAAATACAACTTAAACGTGGCGAAGAATTTTAAAACAAATAAATCACTATGACTTATCTGTCTTTTTACGAATGTTATCATTCAAATCTTTATCATTAATTATGCGAGGTTACAATATATATGTAAAAAACTGGCCAAGTGCGAGTCGGACTCGCGCACGAAGGGTTCCGTACCACCGTCGTATGAGAGCCCCCCTTAAATATTCATTTTATGTGGTTTTTAGTATTTGTTGTTATAGCGGCAACGGAAATACATCATTTGTGAAAATTTCAGCTTTCTAGCTATCACGGTTTATGAGATACAGCCTGGAAACAGACAGACGGACAGACAGACAGCAGAGTCTTAGTAAAAGGGTCCCGTTTTACTCTTTGGGTACGGAACCCTAAAAAGGGGAAAAAAGTGAAATCGGTAATTATCGCCCTATTAGTTTGACATCTCACATTTATAAAGCATTTATTAAAATAATACAAAATCGTATAAGTGATATAGTAGACCAACACCAGTCACCGGAACAAGCAGGATTTCGTCCTAGTTTTTCAACTACTGACCACCTCCAGACCTTAAACCAGACCATAGAAAAATATTGCGAATTTAACAAACCACTGTATTTAGCCTTTGTAGACTATACAAAGGCATTCGATAGTATTCTACATTCTGAGATATTTACGCGATTTTTTTCTACATCGTTACATATTTTTATGTTATATTTGGGTTTGTTACTGAACTGCTCGGGATCCAGCTGCTCTTCGGCCCTCTTTTAGAAATAGATAACAATTTAATTAGTGATCTATCTAGTTCCTGGACCTTGCCCAGGGGGTGGTCATGACCCCATGACCACCCCCCTGGATCCACGCTTGAACAAACCTCCGTTTTGCCACATGACATTGTCCTTTTTGCCTCCACAGCTCTAGAACTCCAGACCATGCTCCAAGATTTGAGCACGGCAAGCTCCAGGGTAGGGCTTTCGATGAATCGGTCTTAAACTCAGTTAATGACCAACCGCACCAAGCTCAAAGTTGAGGTTGATGGGCAGGAGATACTTTATGTCGATGAGTGAGAGAGGCAGGAAAGGGAAATCGATCGCCGAATCGAGAACGCCTGGAAAAGCTACTGGTCCATGAAGACGCTAATGAAGGGTGATCTATCGATCTCCCTGAAGCGGAAGCTGATCGACATGTGTATCCTGCCCATTCTTACCTATGGTGCTCAGACTTGGTCTCTGACCGAATCACAAAAGTACCGCCTTGGAGTTTGCCAAAGAGCTATGGAGCGCAGCATTCTCGGTGTAAAAAGACAAGATCGGATTCGAAACACCATGCTGCGTTCCAGAACGGGCATAATGGATGTAGGCATAAAGGCTGCCAGGCTCAAATAGGAGTGGGCGGGTCACGTCAGCCGTATGTGCAGCGACCGCTGGGCAAAAATTACAACAAAATGGGTGCCTGAAAACGGACTACTTTTTACATTACTTCGAGGTGGCACAAGATAGAGACACATGGAAGGAATTGGGGGAGGCCTTTGCCCAGCAGTGGGACAGTACACGCTAAAAAAAAAAAAAAAAGAAACGCATTCTTTCTGCGGCCGAGTAATAAGTTTTAAAGTATTCGAAATGCCTTGATAATTACCCACCTTTGATAGAAGCGAAAGGAATATTAGCGAAGTGAGACATTTGTATCTTTTGTTCTCCGATCTCTTTCTCCAAGATTTCTTCGGTTGCCTCAGCCCAGTAGCTAGGAGGTGTCTGGTGGGAGATGGAGTGGAGAGCGATCTCAAAGCCATTGTTGTACAATTCATTGACGAGCTGGTAGTTAGTGTACTCGTGGCTGACGAAGAAGGTAGCTCCAGCGGGACAACCGTTCTTGTTCTTACGGTTGTAGAGAGTTTCACGGTAGTCGAAGATGTTGACTACGTTGACGGCATCGTCGAAGGTGACAGTGACGAACTGGAAATTAATACATTACTTTATGAATATCAGGAAGAAGTTTCTAGATCAGATTCTTGAAAGTTATGTTTTCATTGATTTTTAAAAAAGTCCTAAAGTATTTCGACTTCATCTTGGAATTTGATTGGTAAAAGACACTAAATAAAATTACGCTAATGGAGCTGCTTCGTTCTCATGTAATTAAATCGTACTTCAGAAGATTTGTTCGATCCCCATTCCCCAATGATCTTAATGTCTAACTTCAGGTAATGTTTTATGTATATCATTCAAAGCTATTTTAAGATTAAAGCATTCATGATTGGTTAGAAAAAGTAGAATCAATTTATAAATTCTGTGCTTCAGAAGTATATTTTGGCCTTTTGTTTTGTAGGAATTCGGGCTACTAGCCTAACTCATGGATAAGAAAAGGTTTTTACATAGAAATTATTAAGTTAGACGAAAATGAAATTCAGGACTAGAAACTGACTTAGAAAATAGTCGAGAAAAACAAAACCGCAAAATCTCATTCATACCTGAGGTGTATCTCTAGCATTTAATCCCCCAGGAATGGTAGTAGTGGAACACCTGCAGTTCGGCAGCACACAAGCTTCAGGATCACAATCCTCAGCAAGTGCCGGCTCATCATCAGCCAACACTGCTGCGACTAGGAGTAACGCGAGAATCCCAAACCACTTCATTCTACCGCTTTGTACGGAAAATAACGACGAGTAATTATCATCTTTCATTATATACTTTTCGGTTTTATCTTGTGTTAGAATTATATTTTATCATTATCAACAATTATTATTAGATATCAACCAGTGATTTTAGTGTTATTTTTGTGTTTTTCTATTCCGGTCGGCGTTTTGTGACTAATTTGATTTCTATCATGGTTTTTGTAAACATGGAAATTTTACTGTTTGTTGCTCTACCGGTAGTTTCGACTTTGTTGTTTGTGTGTAAGTAATTTATTAAATGTAAAAGAAAAAAAATTGGACTCAACTAGCTACAAGAACTACCTACATGTTTGATCTTTTCATACGACGAAAATATGTCTGATCCACAAATGCTTATTAAAAATTTTGTCTAATCGTTTTTAGGGTTCCGTACCTCAAAAGGAAAAAACGGAACCCTTATAGGATCACTTCGTTGTCCGTTCGTCCGTCCGTCTGTCAAGACTGTTTTTCTCAGGAACACGTGGAGGTATCATACTGAAATTTATATCTAATACTCAAGTCTACTGTCCCTTGGAGCTGTGAAAAAATCAAACTTCTAAGCCAAAACAATCAAAAGATACAGCCGTTTATGCCGCTAATTTTCGAAATTCGCACGGGAGTCAAAACCTACAGGGTACTTCCCGTGAACTTAGAATCTTGAAATTTGGTACGAAGTAACGTCTTATAGTACAAATAAAGGAAAAATTGCGAAAACCGTAAATTTTTAGTTTTCACAAAATAAAAAATATTTTTGAAAATTTTAAAGTTACTACTACTTTTCTCATGAACGCGTAGAGGTATTAAATTGAAATTCATATCTAATACTGAAGTCTACTGTCCCTTGGAGCTGTGAAAAAATCAAACTTCTAGGCCAAAGCAATCAGGAGATACAGCCGTTTATGCTGCAAATTTTCGCATTTTGCAATCAAAACCTACAGGGTACTTCCTGTGAACTTAGAATCTTGAAATCTAGACACGCGGCCGCGTGTCAAGCCAAGTTCAAGCAAACTGGCTAGACAGCGCCAAGTGTATCATTACACGAACCACTTGGTGCCACTTTTGACCCTTCCATAACTCAAAAGCTCTTTAACGTAAACACATAAAACTACGTGTGTTTTATTATATCCATAAGGACATCTAGAAGCCCAAATTTCATGAAGCTAGCTCAAACGGTTATAAAGATATGAAGGTCAAAAAGTCGTAAATTTTAACACTGACTGACTGACATATAGTACCTAAACCTAACCTACTTCCAGATGACCTAGAAAGATGAAATTTGGAATCCAGCTCGGTAATTGTGTGTAAGCGAAGGAAAAAGTCTAAAAATAAAAAAAAAGTTAAAAAATTGGGGGGGGATCCCCATACAATTTTTTTTTTTTTTTTTATTGTAGCCTTGGAACCGTTACAAGCTGATATTTGAAACTATCCCAATAAATGTATTAATAATTATATATCCTCTATATAACAGAAATATAAAAATAAATTTAAGTAAAAAAGTATGTGATATCCCTATACAAAAAACTTGTAATACGCGTTAAACAACCGGCCAACGGTGAGTTTTCGGCGGCGCGCAGCACCATGCAGCGGAAACGCAAGAAATAACATAAAATCTCAATACCTACCTAGTTTTCCTTACAAAAAGTAATGATATAAGTTCAATACACAAAAAGAATGGAGATCTAAATGAGTGCCAAGTTCTATGCAAAATCCAAATATGTAGGTATTTATAGGAACAAAATAACATTATAAACTCTATTTATTTTCTTTATTGGATACCTACCTATAACAATTGCTGTCATTTAAAAATGTAAAATCTTAAAGTAGGTTAGATTTGACTTGGCCAGTTTTTATCAGAATTAAAATACATATATATATATGTATATTATGTGAGATGATATGAATAACTTTATAAAATGACTGATATAGTGAAAATTGGCCAAGTCAAATCTAACCTACTTTAGGATCTCACATTTTTAAATGACAGCAATTGTTATAGGTATCCAATAAAGCAAAGAAATAGAGTTTAATACTTGTTCATAATGTTATTTTGTTCCTATAAACACATATTTGGATTTTGCATAGAACTTGGCACTCATTTAGATCTCCATTCTTTTTGTGTATTAAACTTGGCTTTCCTTTTTTACATTTATACTTTTGGTGGGATTTGGTACAAAGTAACTTTTTATAGTACAGATAAAGGAAAAATTGCGAAAATCTTAAATTTTTAGTTTTCACAAAATAAAAAATATTTTTGAAAATTTTAAAGTTACTAGAAAGAAAGAAAGAAAAAATTACTACTACTTTTCTCATGAACGCGTAGATGTATGATTATGTCAACGCAATCAAAAGAAATAGATACCTACAGGTTTGTACGGAACCCTCGGTGCGCGAGTCCGACTCGCACTTGGCCGGTTTTTTTTGTGTAGGTGATTCGTATGGTTGTGAAATTGCAAGCAACTCATTGTATTGTATGGTCTTTATTAATTAAGTATGATAAAACTAAATGCAGTTACAAAAATAGGCCCTACAAAACCGTATAAACGGTTTGTCTGTAGGTGCGTATATACATCTTTTAGCAAATGACTTAGTAGGATGCGGACATTTATAATGGATTAAATTGCTATTTTGTGTCTGAAATGAGAGTCCGTTAGACTAAACTTTATCATCTTTGTGACATAACGAAATTTGATATGTGTGACTATTGTGGAAAATGATACTTTCAGGTTAAGTGTACCTAAATTTATTTGTGAAACCGGATCTTAGGAATTTCTTAATAAGTGTATTAGGTGTGTTCATTATTTTATGATGAAGATTAAATTCTTGACGCTGTAGAGAGATAACATGATACCACAATTGTACGTGAATGTTTAAATAAATAAATAAACATTACAGATGCTATAATTATTGTTTTCAGCCGCTCAGACATTTTTGCATCTAGTACCTACCTCTTATATCGTTTTAGGTAAAATCATATACCTACAGTTAGACTTGAATTTTGAGGTGGTATTTGGCTTCGTGATTTTCCATTATAATGATAGTGCATGGCAGCTTTTCTTTTCGTGTAAACGGTTTTAATTAGATCTGACTAGTTCGTAATAATAATAAACATAGCTAAATCGATTGCTTTTTGATAAACCTCTTTTTATAAGTCTTGTACTTTGTAGCTAATGGCATTACAGCTTAAATAGACACATGGAAGAATACAAGTCTAATCTCTAACTCTCTAAAACTAAGGATGACTGCGGTGAGCGTTTGCAGCGCTGCTGCTAAAAGAAACGAATAAACAAAACAAACAAATAAAGCAAATAACAAAACCAAAGCATGAAAAAGTCCCTGACCATGTTAGGGGAATAAAAGTAATAAAAAAAAAAAAAAAAAACTAAGTATGACAAAGAGAATATAAAGGAAAAGGTAGTTCTATGAGAGCGACAGCATCAGATTTTGTTGAAACATGGCTGTTGACCTCACCATACTTAGTAAAATATTCAGTAGATAGAATACAGTAACAACCTACTGATTAGTTAATTCAATTTGACGGGCCTGTTGGTCTAGTGGTTAGTGACCCTGACTGCTATACCGGAGGTCGTGGGTTCGATTCCCACCCAGGACAAATGTTTGTGTGATGAGCACGATCATTTGTTCTGGTTGTCTGGGTGTAATTTATCTATAATATGTATGTATTTAGAAATATATAAGTATGTTTGTCAGTTGTCTGGTTACCATAACACAAGCTCTGCTTAGCTTGGGATCAGATAACCGTGTGTGAGATAAAAAAAAAAAATTGCTGCCTATTGCTTGATACGTTATCAAGAACGGAACTCTGTATCTTTTGATAGTAGTTTTAAATCTGATTTATAGGTTACAGGACGTAATGGTTGGGCGAATGGAAATGCAGATTATAATAAAGAAAAAGGAAAGCTTATGAAGATAATGTTTAATAGCTACTATTTTCAACCTCTAAAAATTCGATTAGTGACCAAAAAATAACCTTATCACTGAAATTATCGTCTGATGGCAAAATAAAAAAAATAATTTTTGAAAAAGATATTGGATTGCTTTATTTTTGTCTATAATCGCAGAAAAGCAAATAAATTGTAATATCTACATAATGAACCCAGGCAAGTGCCAATGTTGCCTTTTCAAAGTTGTATGTATTTTCTTAATTATTCTAACACACTTCTGACAAACGGTAAAGGAAAACATCGTGAGGAAACCTGGAGTCCAAAATATGGATCTGAAATCGCCAATCCGCAAATGAGCAAGCGTGGTGATCAATGCTCGTGCCTTCTCTATATGGGAAGAGGCCTGTGCCCAGCAGTGGGACATTTATAGGCTGGAATTATTATTTATTATTATCTATATCATATTCTTAGTTTACTAATGTTTTCCTATTGATGTCCCGTGTGGTGCCGGACATAAAGAATATCACCACCCAATCTCTTCCCATGGGTGTCGTAAAAGGCGACTAAGGGATTCACTAAAGAACGGGCAGCAGCGTTCTCTGAGTACTTTAACAACCATACTGCGATCGCCAACCCGCCTGCCAAGCGTGGCGATTATGGCAAACCCCCCCTTCTTGGGGGAGGCCTATGTCCAGCAGTGGACGTCTTTCGGTTGAATGATGATGATGATGAATGTTTTCCTACTGGGATTCCGGTCCCTGTTTGCACTAAATATGTAAATATATAAATCCAATAGCCGTTAGTCCTGATCTCACTTTCCTAGTGTCGGGTTGCTGTGCCATCGGACTATGAGAGTGAAGGATCAGAGAGTACAAATGTGTCCGTGCCAACAGTGTGCTGAAATATCTCTGTTACAGATAATTGTTATTCTGAAAAGAAGCTGTGACTGAACTTTGGTCAGGAGGAAATTATTTGATATTTTATTTATTTAAAACTTTGTGTGCCAAATTGTATACAAGCTGAGCTTATCTAGCCAATTCCTGCCAGTCAACGTTTATATATAATATGCAGAAATATAACATTAGAGGTACAAAAAGAAACCAAAAAACATATTAATACCCCAAAAAAAACATACAAATAATCTTCTGCCCTGTTTAAGGATAGTTCCAAGCTACTGATTTATTAAAATTTATCAATTTATTTCAATGACTCCATTAAATTAGGTTGAGTTGATAAGATGCTTAAAATATACGTAGGTATGGCAGAATTTTTCATACCAGTGTTAATCAAAGGTAAGATAAGTTTTAATTTCAGTGTTGTTTTGGTAGATAATAAACAGATAATAAATCATGGATCGTCGATGGGCGCACCCTTTTTTTTTGTATTAGATAAATTTAAGTAAATTGTATATTCATTATTTTTAAGGCCTACCGCCATCGCCACCGCCATACAGGATGTTAAGAAAACCCTGTCCGATCCGTTAAGGTGTTGTTAGGTGTCGATAACTGATACCATTAATGAAAAATTAAAAAAAAAAATATAACCTAAATATTTTTTTTTTCTCAAAAGGCGAGAGAGAAAGTCACAGGTGCTGCCAAATGATCAAACAAAACGCCGCCGAATAATACCGACGAAAACGGTGTTGTAATTATTGTTTTAATCTCAAATTTAGGGAATTTCGTGTCAAAAAATCGTTATTTCGAAGTTCATTATTATTGATACTATCATGAATATTCCAAATTTAATATTTTATTTGGGCATGTGATTGTGAAACCTATATCACCCTTTCGGGTCGGACAGGGTTTTCTTAACACCCTGTACAATGTATTTTTAATAAAAAATAGAATTTTTAATTCATTTAAATCTAGTAGCTCTGTTCCAACCAAAAAAAAGGGTTTTTCATAAATGACTTAAAAAGTTTTTGATTTAAAAAAGTTTAAATAAGACAATAGTTTTCGTGTAGGAATATTAGGTACCTACTTTATATTACGGCATTTTATCAAATTAGGTAATATGGCGCAATATAAGGCAGATAATTATCAACATAATAGTTGGGAAATAATGTAGAACCAGCGGTAAGTATAAACAGGATGTTACCTAAAATAATATCATTAACAAATGTTTTTCACTAATTACTGTGTCATCAATTTCCTGCCTTACTAATTCATATTAATGAATATTGGATGCACAACTGATAAAAATTCAAAGCATTATCATAATTATATCCTGTATTATTTTGATAAGAAAATTGTTTTGAAGATCAGGTGATTTCCACTGGCGAATTTATCATAAAATAATATTCTATTTCCGTTACTCTAGATTATTCTTTGTTTATTTATGGGGTTTTCACAATTTTGATTAGTAGTTAGTGTTAAAATACAGGTACAAAACAAACGCACATTTTTTTGTGCTTATTAGGTACAGGTCTATCTAAATACTAATTATCCTGTTTTTTTTTTGCAGAATTAATTAATTAATTAATTTTATGTTATTTATTTGCTGTTCCCAATAAGACGGCATAGTTTGATTTACAGATCCCAAAAGATAGGTCACATTGATTACAACGCCATCTGTTATGTAAATGTGGAATTAGGGAGAGGATAGGGAGACAAGTAAAGCGGGATCAAGGGTCGGGAATTGTGATGTTAGTCTTCTTCTAAAGATGGCGTGGAGTGTTTGCCATCTATCGGTAGTTTACTGTTACTATTTTGTCAAATAGGGTTGGTACTTACGTAAATTATTGTAATTAGTTTAAATAAACAATGTGTTAGTAATAAGTAAAGTAAACTGTTGGGTATGTTGTCAAATTTCATGAAAGAATTATTTTGGTGAAGATTTAATAGGTATTTGATTTTCTACAATGATTTGAATTTATGTAGTTTTGAATAAAAAAACTACTTTTTGCTTTGCTCGCTTTCTAGCTAGCAAAAGCCTCGAAATTGTTTAAGAACATTTATCAACCGAACTAAGGATTTCAGTTCATACAATATTCTGTAGGCATTGTTTAGGCGGCAAAATGTAGGCTATAAACTTACTTTTCACATCACATGCGTAATAAATCCCCTTATCTTTCATAACATAAATGGCGTCATGAACTAATAATTTACAGCCTCAACTAAATCACGATCCCAAAGGACTTATTACGTTCATATAATGACAACATTGTCCCATATATAGGTCATCAATTATTTACCCAGTTTATTTGGTTGGAAAGGTATTTTGGGGTACTAGCCCGGGTTCGCACCTGGGACGTCGTTACGCCGGCCAAAAGTCCTCCGAGGGATTTCCTGGATTTCGCGGTTTTGATACGAAACTAGGGATGTCTTAACTTTAGTTTTTTCCCCGCGTTATGATCTTTGCGACCCCAATGTTTAGACACCGCTATAAAAATATAAAGAGGGTTATCGTACGCACGAAATAAAAATACGGGAATATTTTGTAGGATTTTGTGCTCGCTTCTTTACCTGTTATTTGCATTATTTTATACGGGAGTCATATTGTTGGGTTTTTATGCGGTTATAAGGTAAAGGTGGGGCTTAAACGTTGCTTATTTACACCATGAGATATTCATTAAATTTTGTATAGCCGTTGAGAAGGAAACGGCGGTCTATCATTTTGTTTCCAAGACTGTATTAAATCATAAGCCTGTGTTATTTATATACTGATATACTTACTAGAGCTTTATTTTCTACACACTAATTAGCTCATATCATTAATGTTACTCGTAAATACTTGTACTTTTTTGTGTATTCAGAATTTCGGAATTCCTATTTCAAGTGTCTTACTCTTAACATGGTAATATTATGGATTCGAAGCAAATAATTAGTAAGGCATTTTCTTTAAGATATTTGTTTAAGTCTTAAGTTATGTAAGTAAGGAAGTTCCATTAAGTTATGTTAACATTTCCATTGTCTATTTGGAGAACCCCGTAAAATAGAGTAAGAACTCTAAAATAAAACACAGGTGCTCTTAATAAAATAAATACAGCGTAGTTTTCAGAAGCGCATGCACTTCCAACGCTCATAGTGTGCGAGCCACAATCTGCTGAGTAAATTTGCTTTGCGGCGACAACGCCATACTGCGTACGGGGAATGTTTAGCTCGGGCAATTCGGGTAAGAGCTAAATATATTTTGATAGTACGTTTTAAATGGTTCACTGAAGTTATGGCGTAGGGATGAAGTAGACTGAAATGTTACGGCAAATTTTAATGATCAGGCAAACTATGCCCGGAAATAAGTAATTATGTCCAATAATGTGCATGCAATGCTAAAGTGGGTACAGATCTTGTTAATTTTTTATGTCTCCTTAGATTAGTTTGATAGGATTTAATAAGAGCTGTGATTGCGCTTGACATGGTTTCTGAGTAAATGAAAAAGTAATACTATATGATTCAAATACTTCTGCTGTCTTCATTATAAACATTCCTATTATTTAAAGACGATTACTGCATTATTGTTAGCTTAATGCATCAGCAAAGACAGGAGTATTTAGACTCATTAAACATCTCTAACCTTCACCTCCGTTAAAAATACCTTTATGTATAGATATGAATTGACTTACTATCAATATCAAAAAGAGTGACAGTTTAATATTTCATTCAATAAATAAACCTAAAGGTATTTGATAAGTTTTCACATACTTGTACAATTTTATGTAGATATTGTTAAGAAAATAACATTCTGTAAAAATGTGTTCTTACCGTAGTAAATTAAATAACGAGAATATTTTAGTTACACACTTAAAAGAGTGACTACTAGATATTTACTTCTAAATCTCAGGTCAATGTCATTGGAAGCACATCGAAACGTTGCAGATTGAAACGTGTTTTTGTTACTCTCACGTAAATCCTTAGAAAGTTTACGACTCGTCTCTTAGATGAAAGAGAAGTGTTTTTATTATACTCTGTTATAGACGAAGATGGTACTATAAGACACTGAAGAGACTTTATTAGCGACAAATAGAATTGATTGGAAATAAAATCTTGTGAAGAAAAGGTGCTGTTATTTTCCAAAGAGATGCGCATAGTAATCGAAAATTTTGCACAATTTTTGTTATGGAAGCTCATTTTCTTTAATGTTATCTACTGTATATGTTATTTCATTCTTACATACAGTAATCAAATTCCATTCTTCTTATCAGAATCGGAATGGAATTTTAATGATGGTTTTCTATGCCGTTTTCAGGTACCTACAGTGAGATTTCTTTGCCTCGGGTGTGTCTATCTGTGACTTTTCACATATCAGAAACAACCTATTTGCTCGTGATTGGTGGTAATTGACGAATAGTCCACATGTGAAACTAGTGAACCTAGCGGATTTGATAATCGCAAATATCCTGATTTCTACATACCGTTAACCTTGGTGATCCATTTCACTGTCATTCTTGTAGATTGACCTTTTTCTATCCACTGCATATTATTGTGTTTAATTAAGGATGAAGTAGGTAGTCGTTTAAAAATAATAGTTGTTTCTATTTTCAATTGTAGACAACCCTGCCCCTCTTTACAAAGGACAGTCTAAGTACTCAAGTCAATAAACTCTGTTCCGTCAATTGTGAATTGTGTGCGTACAAAAGCGTCTGATCAATGCCTGTTTTTGGCCCACTGGGGAGCCCGCAAAGTTTATCTGCCGTTCGCATAGTTTACAAGTTTACTGGATACAGTACAATGGGAAATACGGTAGGCTTAGTTTCTATGGAAACTGGAGTTATTTAGCTGGAGTTATGTAGAGTTTATTCTTGATTTAATGTTGTAGGGAACGTATTTTCAGCCGTTTCCTAATCTGTGTTGGGGTCGGCATTCAGTCTTACCAGTATTTTTCATAAATGCTTTTGTTAATGTGTGTTATTCAATCTTAGTTAATCTTTTTATGTTTTTGATTTTGTTGAGTCTTATTTCAATAATAAATAAATAAATAAATGCGGACAACATCACATACATTGTTCTGAACCCAAAGTAAGTTGCTATTTAAAGCACTTGTGTTATGGAATTCAGATACAACGAAGGTACCACAAACACCCAGACCCGAGACAATGTAGAAATGTGATTTTCTACATTGACCCGTCCGGGGATCGAACCCGGGACCTCAGAGCTAGCGACACCTTGAAACCGGTGCGTACGCCACTCGACCACGGAGGTCGTTAAATTTCAATGTAATTGTAATGTTGAACACCGCTGCTGATTACATTAATTAATTACAGTAAACAGGTACACATCTAAAAAATAATCCATGCCTTACACAAACAAAAACACAGCTTAAAAAAATAAGTATTTTAATACATAAATCCTTGTAACAAATTCAACAATCTCACAGGAGCGCTACTATAAAGGCGACTGAATTGCGAACAACAAAAATTCCCGGCAAACGTTCTCCTTGCCCAAAGGGTGGACAGACAAAAAGGCTGTGTTCACACTGACACCGTTTTTGTCTACTCCGTCATACGGCTGACAAGGGTCTGGGATAAGCTTCGCTTGTGCGCGCACCCCTTTAATTATTCTAGGTTTTTGCACGAGTGATTTCAAATATGGAACGAGTGAACGAATGAACTGTGAGACTGTTTTCACGTTATCCGACACGCTGCAGTATCAGACTCCGATACGATATTGAGGGGAAGTAAATATATGAAACATGTACCTGTTTTTCACAATATCCCATGGTAAAATTAATTAAGTTTTCTTGCTGTAGTATCGTGTTGGTGTCCGATACTGAAATCGTGTCGGATAATGTGAAAACTGTCTGAAGGTCGTTATGTGATAGGTAGCCGATATCTTTCTGTTAAGTATTAAATTATATTTGAATTATCGTTCAATGGTGTAAATTAAGTTTTTGTTCGATTTAATATGTTGAATATTGGTGAAATTTCAATTTATTTTTCGTTGTAAACCGTTTTACGCTTACCATTCAGTCAAAGGGTTTTTGAAAACAATGAACAGGTTTTCAGAAACCCTTCAATTATAAGTGAATGATTTAACATTCAATGTACCGACATTTTACCGGTCCTCACCTCGAATTTCGGAATCCAGAAGAAAATTCATCGTTACTGCAACCCTTATAAATACACGCGACGCTAAATCACATCAAAGTTCGCGTCAATAACATTGGTCTATTGACGCAAACTTCAATCTCTTTCTCGAAAAGTACCAAATTTAGACATAAATGTCAAAGCCAGTCGACATCACCTGTGTGGAACTATCAAACTAGAGCTCACTTATTTAGAGTACATTAGCGCTATAGAGACCTCAATTTGTGAGTTCGTGAACAGTTTAAAACTACTGTATGGCCCCGGGACGGGCTTGATGTTTTAAACAGTGTTTCAGAACATTGAGGATATGGAGAGGTCATTTTTATTACACGAAAAATATACTCTTTTTACAATCATTGTTCAATTGTAAGACCGTAATATTTAGCTTTCAGCTTTCAAAAAATAAAATGATGATTACAATTTTGTACACGGAATTTTTTTCAGGGCAATATTTTTTTATTTGGTAAATATATTTCTGTAGAATTAGAGCCTTATATTATCTTATATATCTTATGTAAGTGGTGAAAAAATTACAATTTTGAGATATTATTTAAAAAAAAAATTATAACTATATCTGTATGTTTAGCCTTATAACTGTTGGTCAAAGACACATCGGAATAATTAAACATAACTAATTCTTAAGAAAAAAAAAGGTTGTGACTCCATAGTTCTCCCTCATCAGCACGTCCGTACCACTGTTATGTAGTGACTGTTTAGTCTTTAATTTCCACTGTATTAGATTACCGCGACCATAGCTGCTATTATTTAACTAATAACCGTAAAGGATGACGGTCTAACTTCTTTTAGAGATCGTACATTTCACCGCACATAGCTACTTACAACGACTTACAAATATGAACCTTATGTCTGTGATACAAAGGCGATGTTTATATCAAGTGTTGTGTACCGACTGTACTATGTATAAAAACAAATTGTTTTCGTTATGTCACAAGTTTGAATTAGGAATTTTACTTGTTTTTATCGTTGAGTAAACCTTTATTATCTGTGGTTTTGTCTATGTGTGCCAGTAATAAGGATCTTGTGTAAACGAGTTTTCTGTTTTTTTTTTATACATTATAGAAAGTTAGTTTACCTTGAGTGTGATTGTGTAAACAATTCAGGACAAATATTGGAGTAAAAGATTTAGAAAAGTTTTAATAGTAGATACTCAAGTGTCAAGTATCTTTTCCTTATTACTGAACAAATAACGTTTATTTTAACTTTAGTTTAACAGTATGTACCCAAGCATTTTATTTCGTATTCGTGTCGTCGAATAATAGTTAGAGGATCTTATATGACGGCATCTGAATTTGGTATGGCTTGTGCAACAAAACACCAGTTTAAGGCAAACATTATCTAATCACCTACAAAATATAGACCTTTTCAAAATATTAGTTTAAAATATGGTGCCCGTGCACTAATTGTAAGCGAAAACTAAATGCTATGAAAGCTGATTCAATACTCAGAGTATTTGAATGTAATTCAATTTTGAACTAACACTCGTCGTACATTTAGCCCGTGATGAGATAAAGTGAATGATAAAATAAAGCGAGAAATTTTGTCGAAAATAGTTTATTTGATGTTTTTATGAAGTTGTTTGATAGTTTTCAAAGTAGGGTAAACAGTTAGCAGTGATTGATGTTATAAGGAAAATAAATAATGATATCTGCTTCAAAGGCAAAGTATGGTTACCTTGTTTTAGGAGACATCTTTGTGTCTCCTTTTCTATTGAATTTCAGTATAAGTGAAATGAGAGAGTCACTAATCAAAATGGAAACATTTTGATTAGTGACTTTGTGCTGATTCGTGTTTGAGTGAAATTTTTAGGCTAGTTATTAGCTTTCACTTCGATCTCATCTATGAACCTTAGATAAAAGTGGAAAACGGATCTTGTAATTACTATCTATTTTTAGTATTTAAATAGACGACCTTCTCACTAAGAAAATTTCCTTTGAGGCGAGGGTTTAAATCACGTACCAAATGTATAAATCCCAACCAAAACAATTTGGAATTTTTATTTACATGTCATGTGACATTAATATCATGAGGTACATAACACACCTACCTTTCCTCTAACCTTTGAATGATGAACTTTTCTATTATCCTAGATCTTGTAACATTTTAGATAAAACGCTTCAACAAAAAATCTACGTATAATATTCTCTCATTTATTTTAAGTTGGATTCCACCTTACTTCCGTACCTTAATCCAATATTCTTGCACACTAATATCCTTGCCAAAGAATAAATTGCTAAAATCTCCATTCCAACATTGCCCAGGCATTAATTCTAGGTGCTTTTGTCTGAATTATATGTAAATGGTCGGACCGACCGCATGACGAGAAAATTTTAGCGTAAAAGTATTCTGAACTAGTGTTAACCTTAAAATTAGATGTTGTTGGAGATAATGCGTATGCAAAATTTTGTAACTACGTTCTAATGATAATTCTGGATGCCTATTGTTACTTAAGACAGTGGGTAAACAAAGATAAGTTTTTTACCCTGTTTGCATGAGGTATCTGATTGAAAAAATGATATCTAATGTTATATCATACAATTATATGATATTATAATATGACATGGATATTACCATATGATAGCAGTAGTAGTGTTGGTGTAGGTCCTGTAAAAAGCATCGATGACTTTGGCAAAATATGCTTTGAATATTAACTTCCCATCTTGATACCTACACAGTTTCACAACTTTTAATCACGGTTAACAAAATCAATAAAGTCAAGATAAAAAAAGAACAAATTACAATACCTATTTTATTACGGGCTATTTTTCCTTCCGAGCTAATTCCTGTCACTGATAAATAGTGGGTATCTTAAGAAGGATTTACATTAAACTTCGCCAAAAGAAATCTGAGGTCTGGCGATTAAAAGTGACAAGTTGCCGCTATTAAGCACATTACCATTTCTTTAGCCGAGGTTAAGTTGAGGTGTTGAATAAAAAGATGTCGGGACATCGAGCTCTTCAATGTTTATTTATGTTTTACCTGATTTATTTATATTGCCGTGCCTTTGTTACGTTTTTATACTTTTTAAGCAACTTACTTTAGACTATTTTTTTATGTTCTGTTTTCGAGATACAATTTGTACTAGGATGTAGTTTATTTAGTAAACAAAACAAGACAAGCATTGTCAATTCCAACTACAAAAAGTACTGGAACTTATTTGGTATATACATATAAATATGTGGGATTAAAAATACATGTGTAAAAGTAGCCCACGCAATATTCTAATGTGATTTAAAAATAAATGTATTTGTTATGAGCTGTGAAAATCTCGGGATATTTATTAAATGCCTACCTATTAATACGTCTGCTGTACTATTCAATTTTATTACTGAAAATAGCGATATGTTTTCAACACATTAATTCAGTCCCAACGTTGATTCCTACCAAGATATAAACCATCACACCAAAAAAAACAAAAGACGTCTGAAATTCTTTTCTTATAAACTTTCTGCGGTGTATAATTCAACTTTGATTAGCGAGTGTCGACACGCGAAACGTAAATCAATCATATTTCGTCATACTAATGAGTTACATGCTTTTCGTGTTAGCCGTTTTGGATAAAATACGGCCTTTTAAAGATTTTTTGTACTGCAAATGTATTTTCGTGGAAAAGAACTTTGTCATCCATTTTCCATTGAGTGATGTTTCACAATCAGTGCTATTTGTGTATTTGTTTACAGTTTTCCTATTGATTGACATTCCTTCTGCAATGGGCTTGTGTTAAGTGGTTTTGCTTGAAAAGTTATGTGTCTATATGCGCCGATAGTGTTGCCTAGAGTTTAATAGCAACGAGCGAAAATTATCGAAAGGAAAAATACATGAAATTTAAATTACACTTACTATCGTAGTTAAATGTTTTATATACTTTAAAAACTGTTTTATTATATAAATAAGCAACAATAAATAAAGGGTGTTTTGCAACTGGAACATTTGCTTTTCTTTCATATTTCTTTGGAATTACAGATAGAGTTTCAGGCACTAATCTTAATATCTTAAAGAATGGGTCTGACATCATCACTTTATTTATCTAAGAGCAACACTGAAAAATCTGACTGCACATTTTGACACGCAAATTCCCAACCCCAATACTCCATCCATCTAGCCACCCAAAACTGCGAACCTGACAAAAAAACATCAATATAAGTCACGGACAACCGACAATCCACCACCAGTCCCATTCCAATTATATCTCACATTGGGATCTACGATCGCCTTGATTTATTCTATAGTTACCTACCTACAGTAATGCCTTTTGAGTTATTCTTGAGAATCGCTCTGCTCGCGAGCCCACTCGTTTCTCATTTGCTGCGAAGTGAACAAATTACAAGTAGTTACCGAGGCACTAACGTCCGAACTTAGGCCCTACTAATGGTTGAATTGCGAGCGTGTGATTCGAATTTGAAATGAGTTCGAATATTTTGTTTAAAAGGTTTTATTTAATAGTTCAAAAATATTGTTATAAGAAATGTAAAAGTCTTAATTTATTAGCCTGGTCGCGAAATTAATTATTTTATTTTATTCGTGGCTCGTGGTGGAGGGGCTCGTGGCTAAGTGTAAGCCGTACGGCTTGACCGATAATGCAGGTTAAGCCGCGCTCACCGCGGTTGGTCCGTGGATGGGTGACCATTTATAACATACCGAGACTCCTCCGTGTTTCGGAAAGCACGTTAAACAGTAGGTCCCGGCTGTCATACATAGATCTTTGGCAGTCGTTAAGTCAATTCTGACAAGCAGTCTTACTATGGGATACTGTGTTTCCCAGTAAAATGGGTTGTGGAGGTCAGATAGGCAGTCGCTCCGTGTAAAATACGGTATTCAGCTGAATCCATTATGGCTGGTAGCCGACCCCAAAATAGTTGGGAAAAGGCTCGGGAGATGATTTTATTCGTGGTGAAAAATTACGTCCTTTTTAACCTACCGATAGATTATATATTTTTGTCAGTAGAAAAAGAATATACATGTTATATCTTTGTTGTAAGTACGAAACAATGCAAAATAGACAAACTGCAACAAATTTCGCTTGAATGACGATATAGTCAATCAAAGTTTGTTCTTGGAAATTGACGACATAATTATATACCTACCTCTATTGTTTACGTTAAAAAACAGTCAATACTTATAAGGAAAATGAAATATAATTAAGATGGGAAATTAAGTGATTAAAAAGATAAAAACAATTCTATTTGTATACTTTTAATCACTTGATAACATTTTATCAGCCTATAATGTTTTCTGATTGCCACTGATCGGGTATTAAACAAAAATTAATTGTACATTTGTTTTTGATAAAACATATGCACTGAAATTGAAAGTATACATAGTTACAAAACCTATATACATAATCATATCTATCTATATATATATAAAAAAATTAATCCCTTTTTCCCTTGGTCACGGCATCACGCGTGAACGGCTGGACCGATTTTGCTAATTCTTTTTTTGTTGGGTTTGTAGAAGGTTCTTATGAAAGAAAAAATTGGAAAATTGTACGGAAAATTAGAAAATTTAAGAATACTTAACCACCATATTAAGTAATCCTGACTTTTGTTACGATAGTGATTTGTTGGATTCATCTCCGCCCCCAATAATATAAAGGCACCGGAACGGGACCTAGGTATTCACGCGGATGAAACCACGGGGCACAGCTAGTTTATGATAATTAGAACAAAATACAACCAATATTCGGCTCTTTTACTTTTATTTGTAATCATTTATAATGAAAATTGTGGAATTCCCCAGATTAAAAGATACAAAAGTAATTGCCCGTATTTTTCTATTTAATTCAATTCGTATATTTTGTTAAAGATGTCAAGATGTAAAGAAGACAATCCATACCACACCTGTTTAGAATTACATAATACATCAAAATATTGACTAAAAATACCTAGTTTTTTTTTAGTTTATTATGGTAAATCTAGTTAATACTTTGCTAGATACAGTATAAATGATACATTTTATTTATACTTTTTATTCATGCTAAACCAAACAACCAGATGACTGTAATAGAAAATATCAAACAATTTAAAAACCTTATATTTTAACACTTCAAAAAATTCTTTCAATCAACTTTAGTTTTAATTGCGTTGTAAAATAAAATTTCGTGTCAAAACTCATTCAGCTCTGAAAGGTTCATAATTCAATTGAACACGAGTACAATGCTTTTATATCAAGAACTTCAGTTATTAAATTAATTAGAGCCAGCACTTGATTTTGAAGTGATAGTGATCTATAAATTATTTATGGACATTAATAATGGAATCAAACGTCGTTTTAACACGCCACCCTATCTGTCATTCGCAAGATTATCCTAAAACTTATTAATCATTGTCTGAAGTTGCGAATGAATGATATTCTACAATAACTAAAAGTCAGCGCCTTATTTTTGACTAGAAATTTCTACGTAATGTAAGCACACAGGTTTGGTTTTTGTTTGTCATGTAAAACATTTATATATTTGTAATGTGTTTTATTTTTTACTTGTTTACTGTTGTATCTTATTCTAAAAAAAAACATCCTTGAACAAAAACACAACTAAAAAAATAAATCTAATTGTTGAAATAATAATAGTTGAAAGTCTAATTGTTTTCATACTCTTGGTTTACATTTTTTTTTGCATTTTATAAAATAGTAAATAACTGAAAATTTTAACATCATAGCACTCATGTCATTATCTTAATGTTCTGTATTGCAATGAGAAAAGTGTGAATAATGAAAAGTGAGTTTCTAGAAAAAAATACACCCTTGAAAAAAGTAAGTTCCCTTAGTACCTTGTTCCACTGAATGATGTGGAATAATAGCCCAGCTTCCGTCATTACGCATCCAGATGAGATTGTTTAGGCAATGAGTGTTGTATTGTTTGTTCGGCACAATACCTCTTTCCTCAGGTAAAAACAAGTGAGAAATTATTGTAGGCCCGTTCCGTTGCTGGTTAAATACAACCTTTTTGGGAGTTGTTGTGTTAAGTGACAGTGGTGGATTGCTACTATTGCTAGCTAATATTTTTGTAACGTTGCGAGTGTTTCTTTTGTTATTATAGAGATAACATAGATCGTCTTCTTGGAAGCCTTATCCCAATATTGTTTTTTGATAAGTGTCCTAGCTGTATAGAATTTCTATTCAGTCAGGGTTTTTTATTTTATGATTGGCAAATATACAGGATACAAACGAAAGGGTATATTTATCCAAAAGGCGCTATTATTTAACTAGCTCTTTTG
Source organism: Autographa pulchrina (assembly GCA_905475315.1). NCBI lineage: Eukaryota > Metazoa > Arthropoda > Insecta > Lepidoptera > Noctuidae > Autographa > Autographa pulchrina. The sequence continues at coordinate 4,564,000 of FR997786.1, read as the reverse complement.
AGCTGAATTTTTGTAAACTTACTCTATACCTTTTGTAACTTAATCCCTTTTGTATTGATATACCGTTTCAGTAACTCCCTGTATTGCAAGATAATAATAGATTCAAAGTTTCAAGTAGTCTAGGCAAATAGTCACCTACCGACCTATATTGCGTCAAATTACGTCATAATCTTTAAATACCAAATTGTCAACCCTACGATTTTCAATTTGGTATTCCAGAGATAAAGTTAGTAGTACTTTGTGCTGTTAATAAATCGATCAATAGTTTTCTTATCTATCGGAGCTCCGCATAGGGTTGCTCTCGACACTTCCTGAAAGTTTGCACATCTCCGTTTTGCTATGAGTGCATGTTTACCGTAAAATTGAGTTCCTTTCCAAAGGAATGCGGCGGACATGAACTGAAAACCAAATTACCCATGCTATCACACACACTCTTATACCAACGTAATAATAGCTATTTTGCCTTGATTAAAAGAGGTGATAAGTTTGCTCAGCGCAGGAGACGTCTGAATTCACCACTTAAACTTGATCTTTAGTTCGGTACAAAGTTCCCTTGTCGTCGTCGTATTGAAATAGTTTTGCGTTGTATCGTGGTAGTCCAAGTAATATTGGTCTATTGTACCCCGAAATGTTCAAGGTTCATGTTTGACATTTCAACGTTGAATGACGTCAGGATATAGCTTGTACGGTATTTGGCACCGGTTCGGGGTGCCAGAGTGTTTAGTGTTTATTATAATATTCATTGATATTATACAGAGAAGCTTCCTAGTAGCAGTTTTTAATTAAGTGATCATTACTGCACATAGCAGGTGTAGCAAAATTATTTCTGATGTAAAATCACGTCATATAGGTGCTATTTACAAACAATGAAAGTTTTAATGACCTTTTATATTAAGGTTATCAAACTAGTATGCCGCAATAACCTTGACCAAAAGAAAAGAAAATCATTTTTTTACAAGGAAATAGATGAGAGACATCCATCGCTGACTTCGAAATGTGAATGACGCAATCGTAGGAAGGGTTTAAAAAGGACGCGTGTACTCGGACTACTCTCACCATGATCAACGCATACAGACTGTGCGAGCTGTCAACAGCTCTCACGCATCCCTGCTTCCCACCCCGCCTGAAAAAGCAGTCGACCTGCTTCAAGCGGTTCGTGTGCTCGCGGCCTAAGATTTAAAAGGGAACGATTCCAAGTAATGCCCTTAATGTTTTCTGATAAAAATAAAGTAGAGCATTCAAAGATCGTATCAAGATATTCAGGTGTATGGTAACCCTTTGGAACTGGTTTTGCATCGAACAAAACGGAGTAAGACTGGATTTTATGTTGTTTTGTTTGCTTATTAAAGTTTTTCTTACTGTATTACCCAGTAAATGGCGTACGGAGGTCAAATATGCTATTGTGAAATTAATGTAAATAGTTTGGATAAAGGTTCAGCAGAAGATTAAAGTATTTTCTTAAACTTATTGCGAAGTTAGTATTATTGAAAGTGTCCTAACGGCGACGTTATGTTCAGTGGGGTTAGATTGGGTATTTAAGTAAGGTTTTTTGTTACGCTATTATAGTCAACCGTTTAAAGGCTATTTAACCGAATAACCGAATTATAACTGCCTCGTTGGCCTAGTGGCGCTAAGCGCGACTGCTACGCTAGAGGTCTTGGGTTTGATTCCCAAGTCGACCAAGGTGTTATTGGGTTTTTCTATGAAATTCTCAGTAGCAGGTCGGATTTTGGATTTGTACCCGGTTAGTGGCAATAGGCTCGCCCCCTATTAAATGGGACCTAAACATACCGGCGAACTGTGGGTGTACATTGGTACACCTCTGCCTAACCCTTCGGGGATACAGGCGTGATGGTATGTTATGTTTATATGTACGGTTTTCTTCCTCTCGCTAAATGAAAATTCGATGACATGACGATATTTTTTTAACTTTGGCTAAAATGGATCAAAGAAATTCTGATGATACTACGAAATATTGATCACCTTGAATATTTAACTCTACATATTTTAATCTACATAATTCTACAAAAAACTCAGGGTAACAAAATGTAATCTAATCTCCCATTGACCTACTTGCCAACAAGTAAAAAAATCAAATTGAAAAGTCGCCGTCTTCTTTATACAAAAACATAAAGAGCAGCAATAAGGGAATAAATCCGAACCCTCACTTTTAAAAAATGGTTCATTTTAGCATAACGATGTCTACACCGGTATCTCCTAACTGCAAGATTTATCGCGACGATGTAAATAACAGGAACAGGGGATCCAATTCAAAACAACACTTAAGATGTTCACAATTTCTGTGAGTCAACTGTACGCATTATTTATATTACGTTTCGTACACTTTGGGCCGAATTAATAGTACCTTTATTGTGGCCTATTTTTTTTACAATGCTTTTATGGGGAGAAATAGGGATCTCAAGTGAGCTGGTAGTGTATTTTGAATGAATGATGGTTGGAACAGACGAGTCTTTGAATGAAGACCGGGAACTTGTAAATGTAGCTTAGAACCACCCTCAAAGCGACAGGCCTGAAAAAGGTATGTAGGTAGGACTGGAGGCAGACGGGCTATGACGAGCAGACCCATCAGTGTATCACGTTTGAGTATTTTAAATTGAAATTGGAAAAGTATTTGTTTATTCTACATTTTGTTGTTCCAGCAACTTGTTAACTGAAAGCAAAAGGTAAATTGGCAGTGAAAATTAAAGCACCACAAACATTTTGCACATAAAAATAACAGTAAAAAATGAAATTAAACTAAAAATAAACCTTAACGCTGTCTGAAAATATATTCGTACAAAAATATGAATGTACAAAAACTTTCTCGGGGCGTATATTTTTTTGCCCGCCAGTGTACAAATCACAGAATGAGTTTCACAGACAAATATGCGTGAGAGAGTTTGTGTTAGGATGCCGAAGTATGTCGCTTTTAATTTTGACGATTAAGTTGTAATATTATAATTTATCGTCGCTTAATGTATAATCATACTGATGTTATATAAGTTGCTTCGCGTTTTTTGTTTAGCGTTAACTATTGATATGAGAAGCCGTATCGTTAATGTATTTGTGACCCAGAATTGGTGACTTGTTCAATCTGATGACATACTTTTACTACTCTTCAATCGCTGTACCTCCTACATGAATTGGCATTGGCTCGATGAATGTCAGTTAACTTAAATTCTTTAAATGAAATATGTCTGAAAAGTAACTGATACTTGACAATCGGAATCTTATACTCCTAATACAAGCGTATTAGGAGTATAAGTAGTAAGCTTAATAAAGGCTTAATAAAGGCGGCTACAAAATATTCACACATTTTTTTTTTTTTCATTTTTTTTTTGAGGCTTTTTGCGCTGGTGCGCCTAGACAGTCTCGTAAGGTACCACAATAAATTAAATAATAAGTTATCTTTAAGTCTTAGGATTAGATTATTTTTACTTTTGTTAATTTATTCACACATTTTGTAGCCGTCTTTATTTTATTTACAAAAAACCAAGTCCAATACCGATAATGTCACAAACCCAAAACTTGTGGCCGAAACTCACTGAATATGCCTTAAAGGGTAAAGGGAAAAGAGGTAACACGAGCATTATTGCAGAAAATGGAATAACACAAACAGAAACCAGACAATCGTTTCAGCTGTAAAGGGACGCAGAAAGAATACTAATCCAACTCGCTTCGAGGATTGTGAAAACAATAAAAACCACACGAATACAGGATTCGCTGAAGATTTTGTAAGGCTTACTTCTGCTCGAGAATTTTACAGCGGTATTGTATTTTGTTGCATTTAAATAAGGAAAGTTTTTTTTTTGGTAGAGAAAATAATGATGAGGTTTAGGAACAGCGTGGCTGTAAGGACACTAAAATAAAAACTTTTAAGACATCACTTATATCACAGGAAATAAAAGATTGTTACAAAGTAAGGATACAAAATATTTATAATTTAATATATATTTTTTTGTTAATATGTAGTACCGGGAGAATTGGACGAAAGAAAGGGACCTTTGCCCTGCAGTGGAATGATAATGACTGAAAATAATAATAATATGTAGTAAACGTACAGGCATAAATAGATGATTAATTGTATACCACATGAGGAAACAAAAAATGATTATTTGTTGATTAAATTCTTTTAAGAAATCACGCGGTAAATATATCAAAAAAATAAAATAGAAATAGAAGAAATAAAAAACCTACCTAATAGAAAGAGACAAAATAGAGCATGTTCGTTGAGAAGAACAAATTCTTATTTTTGAAATAGAGCATCCATGAAAACAAACGACATCTGTCCATCTGTCAGTCAAAGCCCATCCGTACTCGCGAGGTGAGTATTTTTGAAGGCATTTTCTAAAATAAACAGCTACCATTATTGGAGCACTCTATAAATAATATTATTTGAGGAAGAAATGTAAGGTAGGTTTAATTATTAACAAGTAGAAATATACGTAGTAGTACGTATATCATATATTATAATTATTGATAAACAGAGATCAGATATTGATACTAAATATGACTTTGAGATTTTTAAAAAGAAAGAGTGGCATAAATTAAGTACTTTATTCGGATAAGCATAAATTAAAATATGAAAGATTTTCTAGGCCTTTTCATATGAAGTTAAATATGTAAATAACTTCAACATGAGCTTAGGCAACGAAGTGAATTAATTTCAACTAATTTGTTACTTAAGTTGAAATGTTTATTTCATATCGAAATACTTTGTTGCTGTATTCATGAAAGTTTTGAATTTTCAATGAAAGTTTTTGATCCACACAAGATTTAACAGAACATTTTATTGTTTGAAGTTTAAGATGATAACTTTCTAAACTTTAGGGCAATGAGCAAATGTAAAAGTTTTGGAATATTTCGTTTGAAGAAACTCAATTAATTATATTATGCATATATAATTTCTGTTCAGCGAATTCTTTGTCCGTATTTAAGTCGTGGAAGAGAAACAAAAGAAAACTAAATAACTACTTTTGGCTGCAAGTTTAAAATTTAAAGACCTTTAATCCTTTTTAGCAAAATCCAACAATTTTTTTTAAATAACCGAGTTCGTTTTCTTTCTTTTCACTAAGCTGCTAGTTCGAAGTTGTATGTTTAAAAAACATATGGTACAAAAAGCAGGACGTGATTCGAGCTCTTTTCATCTTACTTGGTAAGACAAATATCGTAGTTACGTGCTAACTATTATGAAAATATACAGTGATGGAGGTCTCAACAGAGCTTTAAAGTACACGGAAATGTTAAAAGTAAAAGAAGAAAAGTAATTGGTAAATATGTTCCAAATGATCAACAAAGTTGGAAACAGCAATGAGTACTAAAACAAAACTGAACACAATGTACCAACAAACACTTAACATTGCTACAGCAATTACAGCCATTACAACTCCACTAGTTTTAAAATAATTCCATCCAGAACCTTAGCTTTCTAGACCATAAAACAACAAGAGGAACTTAGATTTTAGAGTAAAACCAACTAATGTGGCTCTTTCAAGTCGGGACTCGGCTAAATACGGAACGTATCTCGACTAGACGACCCCTGCAGATGGCTGTGACGTTCACCTACGAATTGTTATGGAGCTACCGTAGAATAAGATTATGGAAGATTTTATTGTATATGCTGATGAAAATTTCGGTTTATGATACGAGTATTAAAACGAACGTAAAGGTCCCGTTGATGCTCTCTTGGGTTATAAATAGGAACTAAAATTTCTGAACTTTGACTCATATGGAATCAGAAAATGTACCTTTGATGTGACGGGCCTGTTGGTCTAGTGGTTAGTGACCCTAACTGCTATAGACCCACCCAGGACAAATGTTTGTGTGATGAGCACGATCATTTGTTCTGGTTGTCTGGGTGTAATTTATCTGTAATATGTATGTATTTAGAAATATATAAGTATGTTTATCAGTTGCCTGGTTACCATAACACAAGCTCTGCTTAGCTTGGGATCAGATAACCGTGTGTGAGTTGTCCCGGAATATTATTATTATTATTTATCAACACAGGTTTGATCCAAATGGATGATCAGGAGAGGTTTTTTCTGTATGACAATACCGTCTGAATTTCAATCCATTTCCAGACAATAATTAGAGAAATTACACCAGCATTGAAAGCTGTTACACATATTTCAGTCCCTAGTAACGTATTACCACGAAAGTGTTACTATATCCTAAGCCTTTTCAGGTCTTTTAAATCGAAACAAAACAAACGTAGTTGTAAATGCATGAGCTGGGTAAATACCCCATAAGTGGTCTGACGCATCCTTCAAATGTATATTTGGAAAACCCCGAACAGTAATGGATCGATTTGATTCGGTATTTCCATCTATGATATTGGTATTACCCTGACTATTTACTGTTCGTGGAAAACAATGCTTTACAGAGCTTTCAATATTAAATCCTTGATATGAGATTAAAAGTTGAATCCTTCGTTTTCAACTATGTAGTAAAAATGGTTAGTTTGTTTCAGGATTTGTTGTTGTAACATATAATGCTACTATTATGCTCTCAAGAAACGATATGTAATGAGTTCCCAAAGACAACAAAAATAAGTTATTTCTTTTATTCTGGTTATCCACATCAATGTAAAGTGTTGCGCGTCTATTAGTTTGCTTGCATTTTCTTTGGAATAACTTGTATTTCTCATATTAGTTGAATTATATTCTTTTTGAGAAATAAATAACTTACCTTTAACCGTAAATATAATACAGAAAAGTAATTGTATAGTTTTTTCCTAATTACAATTGCCATAGAAATGACTAGACCTGGAGGCTTTCTGAAAATTGTATTCTACATTATCTAGGATTACAATATTAATAAATATTTTATGTTAGGACTTAATAAACGTAATTCGTTTGGTAATTTAATTTAGTAAGTCGTGTTCACGAATTATATTAATATAACTATTGAAAAAGTCTGTATCTATCCAGAGTTTAACTCTTAATTAAATGGATAATAGTTTGTACTTATCCAAAAGTAATATAAGAAATTAATTCTTCTGAGGAGTAAGTTCTCTCTTCTTTGTTATCAGATCAATAGGCAATTGATTTGATAAGTCGTCTGGCTAACTGGTTTCAATGTCGGAAAACTTTTTATTCAATGACATATATAGATTTTTAAGGGCATCCATTGAATTATTGCTACAATATTAACATTTTCAGATTTTTCCACTATCTTAAGTAAATGAGTGTTACACGGTTATTTTATATTATTTAAATGTAGACCATTGTAAAGCATTTACAAAAACAATCTTACGTAAAAGCTAATTAATATTTATTAAACACTAATTAACTATTTTGTCACATTATCTTATAGCATAATTCCTTTCTCAAAACTTTATGAATGTCTGCTTACTTACATTACATACTATCTGATTTGCTCTATTAACATGATCATAGAAAAAAACCTTACTAAAGAAAGCTATATTTTTTTTATTGATTTTTGATTTTGATAAAGGTACGTACCCACACTTCAAATATCGAAGCAGGCTTATAAATTCTTAAAAAGACATATAAGTACCACGTAGATTATTAATTATTTTGGATAAGTACATAAGTACATACCAATAGTTCAATTATCAAAGCTAGCTTATCCAGACTCAAACCATTCGTAGCTCCGCACTACCATTGGTCCGTCTCAGTTCATTAACAGCGATTAATCACGTTGGACCTTGAGCCAACGTTACTAATCTACTAAACGAGTGTTAACTCGGACTAATATTCAAACATACATCAAGATCTAGCCCGTTTAGAACATTGATGTATTGATTCGGACGGTTTAAAGTGCTTTTAAATTAAGTTTAAAGATTTTTAGTGAGTTTAAAATCTATTTTAAGAACTCGCGATGTATTTTCAACCTATGTTGGAAATGTTCGTGCGTGCGTTAGTGTTGATGATTTAAAACATTAAAAGAGAAAATAGATACTTGATTTTAATTATTATTTATTTAATAATTTATGTACACAACGATGATACTGAAATATAACACAATATAACAATTTAATTATCTCGTAGTTGTCTAGTGGTTCAAACATCGGATTTTTGGTGTCGGATTCGACAAGGGTACGTTGGCCAGAACAGACCTAAGCAACTTTTTTGATTATTTATGATTACGATATGTCTGTATTTTATTAGTTACTCCAAAACAAAACTGACTTACGACAGATAATAACATCCTTAAGGGAACCTAGAATAAATTGAAATAGCATTTGTTATACTTAGATAAAAATATTTCCTTACATAATTCACTAGCAAAACAAAGTATTGAATACAATGTTCTGTAAACAAACTGGTTATTTCTATTCTGTGGCATAATCCTGGTACAGAACGATACCCGGAGGAGTCGACACGTTGACACCAATTTGTGACTGGGGACCGCAAGGAAAAATTACCAGTTAGTAGAAAGAACGTATACATACTTTGTTTTGCTTTTAAGAGTCCTTTTTTTCGTTTGTTGTGATGTAATAGGTATGATTTGATTGCCTTAAAATTATTCATTTAACCTCATCTTTATTTTCTTATACTGAGAAGTTATAGAGATAGGTAGGTAATTTCGATCTAAAAATCGATTTAACAAATATAAATATTTGCGATTTTGCTGGTTTTTGCCACAGAATAAAGAGGAAAGCTTTTAGTCGGAATTAACATAATTATGGAATTAATTATTTCCCATTTATATGTTTCCATTGGACTAATAGATAGTTGCATATATTGCAAAAAACTAGATGTTAATATTTTTGTTAGTTTCATTAAAGTGTGTATACATACGCACAAACAACACAAAACAAATAAATAGTTGCGAGCAGCGTAAAAAAGAATCATACTGTATGTGAGGCATATTTTATGACAACCAAATAACTTCTCAGGTCTATACAAAAGAGTTATTTATCGTACATAAAGAAAACATCACAGTTCGTATTTTTAAGGTTTCTATCCCATCAACTTATTTTTGTACGATTTGATGGATGTCTACTTTTTACAACATTCTGAACTAAGAGAGACTATCGTGGATTTTATCGTATTTTTATAAGTGTAACTTATTTTGAGCTCTAAATTTTATTGCTAGCGAAGACTTTGGGTTTGATTGTAAAAATATACACCTTTTTTTTTTCTTTGTAACCTTCAAGAAAAAACGAATATCTATCCAACTGTTAGCACTATGAACCAAATAAAAGGTTAATAAATACTTGTAGTGATTGACACATAAATACTCTTTCCTAAATTGTCGTAATAACTTTTAGCATTATGATTTCAGTAGACCAGTTTAACAAGACTTATTTTCGAAATTGCTCGACATAATTATGTCGAGTTTTGTAAGGCACCACAAAAGCCTGAAACTAGTGGAGCGATCTAAAAAAATGCACATGAATAAATCGTTACATGTATCATAGTTTTAATTAAGCATTCAACTCACGAAAGTTTGTATACAAAAATATTTGTATTATCTACAGACACGTGATCCAACTATGTAAATACGTGAGTAGTTTTTTCAAGATTTATGTTTTTATACAAGACTAAAAAAGAACTGCCTCGTTGGCCTAGTGGTTCTAAGCCGGACTGCTACGCTAGAGGTCTTGGGTTCGATTCCCAAGTCGACCAAGGTGTTATTGGGTTTTTCTATGAAATTCTCAGTAGCAGGTCGGAGTTTGGATTTGTGCCCGGTTAGTGGCAATAGGCTCGCCCCCTATTACATGCGACCTAAACATACCCGCGAACTGTGGGTGTACATTGGTACACCTCTGCCTAACCCTTCGGGGATACAGGCGTGATGGTATGTAATGTATGTTAAAAAATAAAAATAATCTTAGTTGTAAAAACACAAATTGTCAGTCAACCGTGAAGAATAAAACGAAAGTGTTTATGTATTGAAGAGTTGATAGTCCATTGGTTTTGAATAGATACGGGGTTGTTCCATTCTACTGTCTATTTTTCCTTTTTTTTTTTGATGATACGTTGCTTTTATTTTGGATATATTTTTGATGTACCTATTCTCTTTATGTACCGTCTTTATTGAGTGGTATAGACTCGAATTCAAGGTCAAGACTCGGTCGATGTTGTAGTGTTTTTACTTTGATTTCATTTGTTAACATCAATAAAGGATTTGATTTTGTTTTATCTCGATGCCTATAGACTTCTTATTTTAACGCTTGTTTCTTTATGGATAACACACAATATGTTTTGATTTCAGGAGTCCCAAGAGTTTGTGGAACTGCAAGTATACATTGTTAGTTAACCATTTAAGTACATAAAGATAAAAGTATTTTAAGCTATGTAGAGCAGGATATGTATTTACTAATTTTCTAGAGATATAAAATAATATATTATAACATATACAAATAACATATATAACTAAACAACTGAAATACACAAACTGTACACTAAATGTACACTCTCAAACTCCGAATTTGCAAAGTCTCCAAAAATGCCGGATAAAAACATCAAAACAAAACATTAGAGACACACACTTAGGAAATGACGAGTAAGATGAAACGTCAAGGATCGGTGATCATAACATCGTTAGTGAAAACGGACACTGGGACCTCTAGTTAGGTAACGAATACAGAAGAACAACTCTATCACGTCTTTTTACATTTCAATACGTATTTTTATTCGTAAAGTGTTAATGTTAAAAAACTTTTATTAAATTGTAATAACTTAAAGTAATTTCGCCTAGCTTTCCTCATTGTTGGGGTCGGCTTCCAGTCTTACCGGATTCAGCAGAAAACCGTATTTCTCTCTATCAAACAATGTTCCGTAACTATGACTCGAATGAATGAATGAATGAATTTAACTGAAATTACATACAAATTTGTATACAAATAATGTCATGATTCATAGGGACTTACTCCAAGTAATAGAGAGCTGCAGTAATGAATATTACGAAACGGGTACGTGGAACTGTTCGCTTATTCCATAAATTAAATTCCTAACACGTGTTGCCGTTTTAGCTTTGGCTTCTACAAGTTTGGGAGAACATTTTGTGTATATTGTCAAACCTGTTCTCTAAAGAGGTAAGCAGAAGCAGAGGTTAGGTTTTGCATTTCTATTGAAGTAAGTAGTTACTCTAAAACTTTAATTAATTATAATTCGCGCGTCTGCATCTACTGGGCAAATCAGGTTTCTATTATTTTTGTTGTGTTTTTAATATTTGCAAGTGTGCTAAATAACATTCATGGTAGGCTAAACTGATACATGTTCTTTCATTAAAATAATAATACACTACGTTCTGTTTTTTATAAAAAGTTTGGTTCAATTTCGGAACTGCCTCGTTGGTCTAGTGGTTCTAAGCAGGACTGCTACGCTAGAGGTCTTGGGTTCGATTCCCAAGTTGACCAAGGTGTTATTAGGTTTTTCTATGAAATTCTCAGTAGCAGGTCGGAGTTTGGATTTGTGCCCGGTTAGTGGCAATAGGCTCGCCCCCTATTACATGGGACCTAGACATACCAGGCGAACTGTGGGTGTACATTGATACACCTCTGCCTAACCCTTCGGGGATACAGGCGTGATGGTATGTTATGTTATGTCAATTTCGGTACATTGGATTTAAAATGGTAAGAGAGGATTTTATATATATAGAGCGATTGTTCTCAGACCAAACCCATTTACTGCGTTATATAGTATGTAAAATGTGCATTATGATTTTATTCGATTCTTCTTGTTTGTTGATCTTCTGATTTACTGCAACAATGGCGTAGGGTTGTCACATCTGTTTTTATTTTTTTGGCCCTCAACGTTTTCTATTTATGTTAAACGTAAACGTTCTTAACATTAGGCCCTTAAAGGGACTAAGGGTACGATAAGGAAAACGGCGACAAGATATTTTTATTGTACTATATACTTGTTGCGAAATTACAGAAGGATCGAACTTTTAAAGTAATGAAATTGAATGCATTCGGGCCGAAGAAAGAAAAAGTCTTGGGAACCCGCGAATGAATTAAAATAATGAAACGAACGAAGTTTTCTTGGGTAGGCCTGAAGGCGAAAGAAAAGGAATGTATATATAATGTAAATGACTATAAGATATATACGTGGGATATGTGTCAAACCCGGAAATGTCGCAATTGAGGCCTTTCCGTGCCATTAACCAATCGATACTTTTTTGATTTTACCGAAAAAGTATTGAATTGAGTTAATATTAAGTATTGAATTGATTTGATTACCACTTTTGATGTGGAAAAGTTTCATCTATTCTCTTTGATCATATAATAGTAAACGGTACTTAAGAGTTAAAAGTCTAGGCCATACCATTGAATTATATGTAATTTTGGACTTGAGATTTATGTCCAGATTGGCTTGGATTTCAGGACTTTGGATAGAATTAGCCCAACAAAAAGTGATATTAATGTGATCATTTTTGTTTTAAAATATTATTGAGTTTGAACAAAAAAATCATTCCATTTTATAATGTAATGTAAAATCTAGTGGAAAAATATACGTTATATTAAAGAGAATAAATAAACCTTAATACGACTTTATCGTATCGTGGAAATAAGCGCATTAAAGGTATATTTTACAGTAAAATTCAATGTTCAATGTCTACTTTTTATCAGATTACCTACAGATTTTTCTTTTTGTTATACCGCGTTTTATTAATATTAAGTGAATAAATTAGTGTCATGGATTGAAAAAGGACGGGGTTTTTCTATGATAAAAAATTAGTGAAATTTGAAATGCATAAGATCGTTTCCGATGATCCATATTCTTATAAATGTGACTAATTAATTAGAAGCGTAGCCTATTACTTAATGAATATATTTTGGAGATATAATAGGCGGGTCGTGTGAGTTCTATGTAAAATATAGGCAAAAATTGGTACCTGATTAAAACCTGCACCAAAAATGGTTGTCATAACATTTATGTATTTGTTTAACAATCATACAACTTATGGACATAAATGTTATAAAATCGTCTAGTATGTCGATATATACAAATTTTAAAGGACATTTAAAGGAGGAGGTTTCCAATTCGACGATATGTTTTATTTTGTAGGTGGTGCAACATAAATTTTATTAAAGTTGGTTCCTTTACTTTTTCTTGTAAACAAATTTGTATTTTTTTTTTGGGTTTGTAAAACAAGACATTTCTTCACAACCTCTACCCATAACTTCTAAAAACCTAAAGAAACCTAACAACAACTGATATTTTCCAATAATTTCAGTAGTTGTAACAAAACTGGCAGTTCTATTCGCTTGTTACCGCTACATTACACCCTATGGGATACATAGGGATAATTCAGCAGACGGTGTAGGTATTGAAGCTGAAATGACAAACGAATAACTACATTTGAAAAGCATAAAGGGGAATGCCAAGTCGCCATAGTAATTTAGGCCCTCTGTGCACACAAATATAAAATAATAATAATAATAGGGAGCAATTCTAACAATTAATTAGTAATAGAAATGATTTACAAAGAACTTAGCATTTCAAAGTTATTTAAGATTCTTATATTCCATCTTATATACTACAGTTTATGTCGCCAGTGTCGTCATGAGTAGCGGGAACAGAATCCATAATCAGGCCGTGGTCGTCAGGTATAGGAGAATCGTCAGAGTCAGTATTTATAGCGAAAAGTAGTCAATTTAAACCGTAATAAACATAAGCAAGTAACCGCAATGGAGTTGCTAGAAGCAATGATTTTGACATTTACGTATTTCGGCAACTGACAGTGACAAGTAAAACTTTGACATAGCAATAGGAAGTTGCCATAAAAAGTTTTTATAGATAGATATATTTTTTGAAAAGGTCGATTTATAGATATATTTTTTTATTAATAATTGGTATAATGATTATTATTAAAATATATTTTAAGGAATTAGATAGGTATAATGTATGTTTGCTGGAAAGAAAACGAACGGTTTTTAATAATAAACGAAAAATAATTATTCTGATTAGTTACCTGCCAACATTTTTTTGTAAAGGCAACATTTGAAACTCATGTTATGTTCAAGTTAGTCGTTATAATGTTTAATATTTATGAAAAAATGTTACCGACATGCACAGACTAATGAATACGTGGCAGACATTTGAAAAATACCAACATATTTTTTTTGTAAAACGAATCTCTTGTGCAATTCTGGGCCTAGACTCGTCATTCCCCTTTTGTATATTGGTCTTTTGTTTTGATAGTGTTGTGTTGAATGTGTTGAGGTGGATAGATTGTGTGTTTCTTTCTAAAGACCAAAGCTTGGGAATTGTGGTGTATTTAAATTTTCTGACAAGCCAAAAAGTTAATTAGAGTTTTGGGAACGTCGAAGGTAAAATGTATGTAGTTACGAGTACGTTAGTTTTTGGCTTTTTGCTAATATATAAAGGAAACATGTTATACATCACTTCGAGTTTGATAATGATCACATATTACAGTATTTAAATATTATTATTCACTGCAATTATTTGGCAAATCCTTACTAATATTATAAATGCGAAAGTTTGTTTGGATGTATGGATGTTTGTTACTCTTTCACGCAAAAACTACCGGATGGATTTAAATGAAACTTTACAATAATGTAGCTTATACATCGGAATAACACATAGGCTATAATTTATAAAGATATTGTATGAATTGTCATTCACGCGGGTGAAACTGCGGGGCACAGCTAGTAGTAAAATAATTGTTGCAGAGTTTCTTTACACGTAGACTGATAATTATGACATTTTAACTTTTCGGTATCCTGTAATTATTGGTCCATCAATGTTCAAAAGATTTGGAACTTGCTTGCCTCTGCGTTCATTCTAAATTATGTATTTAATAATTATATTTACTCTCTTTGATGGTTTTATGTCTGATCTTATTTTTTTTTCATATGGCTTTTTGTATTTCCATCATGTGTTCTTGACCACTTATTACTGAAGGCTAGGCGTTGGTTTATTATATATATATGTCAAGCAAAAGCAGTCCAAAGGAGCAATGCGTCGCCAGTTGCGACTATAAATTTTATCAGCCATATAACTAAATATATAACAAACAAATAGTAAGAAAAACATCCTTATTTTCTAGCAATCATAGATCAAAATTTAAACTCAAAACAATAAAAATCTTATTCAAATACTTGTCTTGCTATAATCGTTACGAGTATAAAATGTTTGTATATGTATGAACTAAGGTCGTAGACAATTTGAGACTGCTTTGAACATTTCCACGAACTATAAACATTCTTTTCTTGTCTTGACAGGGGTATAAAATATGAATTCGTGACGCGAACTGGACACAAGTAGCTCAGCCGTTTGTTTACAAATATAAAAGGAGATTCTGGGAAGTTTAAAACTAGAATGTTGTAGGAATATTAGGTACTAGCTGTGCCTGCGACTTTGTTCGCGTGGATGACGAAACTTATCAATGAGTTTTTAACCGCAAAATTAAGTTTGTTTTTTATTGTTTATACTTCTCCGGGATAAAAACTACCCAGTGTGGTGCCCAGGCTAATAAAGAATAATTATACCAAGTTTCATCGTAATCGAACCTGTAGTTTTTGCGTGATACCTGAACAAACAACAACCTGAACAGACAACATTTTTTTTTTCACACTTTTGTGTTCGGTGTCGGTCTAGTAACACCCCCCGCCATTTATTTTTTTGATATTTTCAATGTACAGAATTTTCACTTCTACAGATTTATTATAAGTATAGATTTATTTCTTAAGATTGACGATATCACTCCTTTGACTGATAAAACATTTAAACTACAGTTAAATATGTATTTTTATATTTATAATTATAAAAAATAATAATTTTATAACTAATCGCTTTATATTTATTCGAGGAATTTAACTTTCTTTGTATTTTATAAAGCTGTACAAATTTTATGTATTATTGTAGGACCTCAAGCATAAGTTGTAAATAAGTTATTTTTAAACCAAGCATTTTTATTCACTGTGTTGGGCTAAAATTACAGTACCGATCCGAATAAGCTGTTTCTAAAAAGGCAAAAAAATGCGCGAACAGTCTAAAAAACTGACAATACTCGAAAATTGTTGCAATCAGCTTACATGCCCTAACATAAACCTAATTAGAACACTGAATACCAATGTTCAACAATTCGCTTGATACCCATGAAAACAAAGAATAACGTATGAAGCGAGAGCTGAACACAGCATAACTTACGCAATACCAAACAAAAATCTCTGCCAAAACATTCCACTGAAATAAAGTTCGGAAACAGGTATTCTATGCAAAACAATACAGAGGTCCGGGTTGATGTTGAATCAAGGACATAGAAAATACACCTCATAGAGTATTGAAGAAGAATAATTTAATCAGCGCTACTTGAGTTTTTGTCATTAAAGAACAAAAAATCAAATAACGTCCATCTCCAGTTTTAATACAAAAAAACATACCCCTTTTAAAAATCACTATTATTTTTTACGTAACTCATTTATTGCAATTAATAAATAATAATAAATAAATGCGGACAACATCACATACATTGCTCTGAACCCAAAGTAAGTATCTGTAAAGCACTTGTGTTATGGAATTCAGAAACAACGAAGGTACCACAAACACCCAGACCCGCGACAATGTAGAAAAGTGAGTTTCTACATTGACCCGTCCGGGAATCGAACCCGGGACCTCAGAGCTAGCGGCACCTTGCAAACCGGTGCGTACGCCACGGAGGTCGTCAAAATCCGCTCAAAAATTAATGTCGTTCTACATGTAATTTTTTTACATACCTACACAGATTATTTCAAAATATTTTCTATAGTTACACATTACACGGAGAGGTACATTTGCTTACCTATAGTTAAAAATCCCTTTTATTTTTAATGTAACACTTTTAGTTTATTTATAAAAATCAAGAACGATTTGAAATGTATATAAAACGAAACAAACAAAGCTCACATACATTCAACTTAAAAAAACATCCTATACAATTCCTAGTCTAGTATAAATACGGTTTTCAATCGATAAGTCTGCAAGTTACGGTTCAATCGACGACAGATTCCCACTAAACGTATATAAGTTTCACTTAGCGAGGATTTATTCCGCTGAAGGCGTGGCGATAGCACGAGTAACTGTAAGCTTGGTATACCGAGCGATATTTCAAATTTAATTTTTAGAACAAAAATGGGATTTTGTTCTAGCAATTTTGTACTAGAGAACTGAAAATCTACCAAAATGTGTACTGTCACGACTGTGGTTGGCTGGTTCAACAATGAATTCCAAATAGAATTAATTACATTGAAATCAAAATTTCTAAAAAAAAAATATTCCCCTTTTGCATATCACAGGTTTTAAAGCTTCATATGGCTTTTTTCGAGATTAACATACTACCCATCAGGTAGCAACTCTTTAGTATGGCGATGCAGATGCATAAAGTAGCAAACCTTTTTAAAGAGGAAGTCTGGTTCAAATTATCCTCGAAGGAGGTATTAACTGGTCCGCCAGATTCAAATCTCCAAGCAGTCATTTCATAATGTAAATACTATCATGAAAGCTTTAAGTTTATGCATTGAAAAACATTAAAAGACAGTAAAAGGAGTCTCCTTTTGATAACCATCACTCAACCAATCAGGACTCAAGTAAATAACATCATTGATAAAACAACCAATGGAATAAAAGAGTACACAGGTGCTGAAACATTTAATTTATACAACTGTGATACATTGAAAATAAATCAGCTCAATTCGAGTTCCAAAATAATTTATTAACAGACGAATATGTCTTAAATATTCATGCAGTCGAGCTTGCAAAGGTTCATTGGCCATTGTTTGTTTTGTCTGCTTTTTTCGGATTGGTAAACATACTAAGCTATATGGCAATACGAAATTTTTTAATTAAAAAATAAAGTAAAAAAGGGAACACTTTTTAAAATATAATGTAAAAAAATATATTTAAAAGAGAAAGCAAGCTGTAATTCTACATTTTCAGAATTCAAAACAATTCTAGTTTTCAACGGACCATTTTTATAAAAAATGAGGAAATAATTCATAGTTAATGCTGTTTGCACTGAGTCCAGTCCCCAAGGAAAGGTGTTTCCAATCAGAAAGTCTGATAATATTGAAAATAATGACTACATTCAATTTTACACCTTAACTTTCAAATATTAAAGTTCAAAACGTATTGTGAGCAGATGTGTGAATATTGGAGATAGTAAATTTATTTTTTTGCTTGTCGACGTTTGGTTTCGATTGATAGAACTTTATTGTGCAAACAAACGTACAGTTGAAAGATATTGATTAGTATTTATATTTTCAAAGCACCAAACGATTGTTTACCTCACGTTATGATTACTTTTCATAATCATTATAATATTATCTGAGACATTACAGACCGATGATACATACAGGGTGTCCGGTAAATAGTCCGACAAACTGTGGTGGCTGATACTTTAGGTCAGGTCCTATCCAATGAACACAACATATGTTCCCCGAAAAGTTACAGGTTTCGAGTTACAATCGATTTTCGGAAATTTTAGAATTTTCTACCTTGCATCAGACTTTTCCATTTTTCTTGCTGATTAATAGCTTTCGTAATACTTTTTGTACATCAAATTAATCTTGAATAGTTACTCTACGCTTTAGTAAGTCTCATATTTATCTAAAAGAAGAATGTATTGACAAAAAAGCCATTCGCTTAACAATTTTCACTTTTCGTTTTTCTTACTGCTCAACTTTGAACTGCAGTGGTGAAAAATAAATGTATGTAGGAATTTTGTACAACAATCTTAAAAACTTGCTTGAATATTGGTAATTTTGGGAAGGTACAATACTTGCGTATTTTCTTTAGAAAATTTGACAAAACAAGCTGCTGAAGTACACACATGGGCTTATTTGTTGAAATATTACTAATGTAAATCTGAGGAAAATGAGACGTAAATTAACGCGGATCGTCATTGTAAAATGAAATTAGGTATTTTCTTCTAGCGACTAACTAGGTACACAAAATAATTGTGGCCAATTTCAATTTGGAAAATATGGAATAAAAAAAAAAAAATGCTTCTTAAATTTTTTGAAAAGTTACGGAACCCTTCGTTAGCATGTCCATCTCCAACTTGACCGGTTTCTTAGAAGACCAACTCTTCGTAAATACATTCTAGGCAAGTTGAACGATATAATATGGTTTGGGAAAATGGGTGCTAAGTGCAGTATGGGCCTGAAGTAAGAGCCTCCTCTGCTCTAATGAAGGATACCAGGGCATATGGATTGGGCGTCCAAAACATTTCATTGTTGTTGCATTAAAACATAAAGTCTTATAAAATCTATTCATCTAGTAAGAAAGTACTGAAGGAAAAGGTAACTTTACACTAAAACATGTTTTATTTGGCATAGAGAGTTAATGGCGAGAAAAAATACCTAATTTCATTGTACAATGACGATCCGCGTTAAGTTACGTCTCATTTTTCCTCAGATTTACATTAGTAATATTTCAACAAATAAGCCCATGTGTGTACTTCAGCAGCTTGTTTTGTCAAATTTTCTAAAGAAAATACGCAAGTATTGTACCTTCCCAAAATTACCAATATTCAAGCAAGTTTTTAAGATTGTTGTACAAAATTCCTACATACATTTATTTTTCACCACTGCAGTTCAAAGTTGAGCAGTAAGAAAAACGAAAAGTGAAAATTGTTAAGCGAATGGCTTTTTTGTCAATACATTCTTCTTTTAGATAAATATGAGACTTACTAAAGCGTAGAGTAACTATTCAAGATTAATTTGATGTACAAAAAGTATTACGAAAGCTATTAATCAGCAAGAAAAATGGAAAAGTCTGATGCAAGGTAGAAAATTCTAAAATTTCCGAAAATCGATTGTAACTCGAAACCTGTAACTTTTCGGGGAACATATGTTGTGACCATTGGATAGGACCTGACCTAAAGTATCAGCCACCACAGTTTGTCGGACTATTTACCGGACACCCTGTATAACTTGGAAGCACTTAGCAAGAAGGTGAAGGGTGGGCGAATTAGGGTCGGTTCATTTCTGGCGTAGGTGCGGCGCCGGGGCGGGCGGATGCGTGGAGGGGCATTCTACCTTTCCCACTGAACTGACGATGCGTTTGTGCGTCAGGTGTGAGGGGTTGGGTGTCTCATTGCGTGTTTGTTTGTTCTGGCGCTGCGCGGCCGATGAGGCGCGGTGCGTCTTCGGTCAGAAATGAACCGATCCTTAGGGTGCTGTCGTTTTTGTATTTGTGTTGACGTTGATAAGCGCTACTTTGTAGCCTAAGTCAAATAAAGAAATTTGAATTTTGTAATCTTGGTATAAAAAATAATGAATTGCCTACTGGTAGCGAGCAAGACGTGTGTAGTGTTTTGTTTCTTTTCATGAGTATTTTCAGTATAAGTGTTAGAAGGGCTATATGCTAAGATTTATGTGACTTTCACTAGTCATAAGTACTTGTTTGTTCTTCAATATACATTGGTTTTCGTCTGTGATATACGAATAATGACCATCATTTATTTCAGTGTATGTTTGACTTATGTTTATGACAAGTTTATAAGGCAATGAAAAAGGTAAAATAAAATAGGTTCTTGAAATAGCTGATGTTTAGTTTACCATCAATAAGTTACCAAAAGCTATGTATGTCCATATTAAGGATCCAACTTTCCTCTTATTTTTCGACTAAACAAAAAATATTAGGTATAAGCATTAATTAATTCTTTCTATCGGAAATATTCGCTTTCCCGTTATAAGAACATTGCTCCCTAATAGCAATTCCTCACGTAGTTGGAGTATCATCCAAGATCTTAAAGATTTTTCCCCTTTTCTTTCTACGAAGGCACGTTCAGAATTCAGCAATCTATAGACATTACCCTTTAAAATTACCATCGGAATTTGTTTGACTGAATTCAGAAGAGCCATTCTACTCGTTTTATCTTAGTTTCAATTTTCTCTTCGAAATTCGAGGGCACATACTGAAACTAATACGTTTTGTATGACTTTTTCAGATGTCAGACAATTTCGATCACCGAAATGCAACGGGATTTTGAGTTACAAGGTTTGTAATTGGAATGGGAGTAATGGAAGAACTAATAGTATTGGTAGTATTGATACAGAACCTTTTATGTTGTTAGAGATAATTCTGCGAAAGCAGTTCAAAACATGATATATACGAATATTATATTTGCTAGCACAGTAACATTTCTAGTCGTATCGATATATTTAGAGTTTCGTAGAAACGGCTGAACCTAATACATATAATACTACTACTCGTATTTATAAACTAAACATAGGTAAAGATTTGCTCTTGTATTTACATCTATTTCTGAAATGAAAATAGCCTTACTATGAAAGAAGCGTTCTTTAATGTCTTTTTGAAGCTTTTGCAATCAATTTAGAACTCAGAGATTTTCTGAGGAACGAACTAATAATAAATTAATTAATAACCAAAAATAAACTCAAGTCTTGGTACTTTATTCGTAAGTAAAACAAAAAGAAAATATACAGAACGTTCCAAAAATAGGTTCAACATCAAGCAGAAATGTAAACACACAAAATTGTTCCACCTGAAATTCTCAGAAAAGGAATTTAATTAAAATATCAATTTTTATTTAAGTGTCGCTCGCTACCAAAATTTCCGAAGACGCCCGAAGGTCTACCGAAGAAACCCGAAGTCGGCATTTATTTATTTAAGAAAACGACGCCATTCATAATACGTCACCAAGTACGATGTACTAATGCGCTCCAAAAAAAGGGGTCCTTCAATGATAAATGGCAAGAAAACAAATTTTCTGAAGAAAGCAAAGACAAAAGCTACTCAGACAATAAGAATTCGGTTTATGTTACAATATTCTTTTTAGGTGAAATTGCCGAAATTACATATACTTTTTTATGTCGAGCAAGAGATTTGGTTTGTTGTCGTTTCCTTGTAGATTTACCTTGTCGAGATTTTTTTGGTACAAATAAAAATCGAATGACAACTATTGAGGAAATATAGATGGGGATTACATTTGAGGATAACGTGACTGTTTGAATATTTACATCAATCTTGGAAACATATTATTTCCTGTCTGTTGTTGAGTTACAATAGTTATAAATTCTTTCTGATCTATTTTTAGTGATGACGAATCAATAGTTACTAGAACTAATCTTACTATGGGATAATTGTTTAACCCAGTAAAATGAGCTGTAGAAGTCAGATACGCAGACGCTCTATGTGAAATACTGTATGTAACTGAATCCTGTAAGACTGGATGCTGACCCCAAAATTACTATTCTTCAAGGAACTACCATAACAGTCACAACACACAAAAAAAATGCGAACACACCTCCAAACATCCAAAAGAAAAATAACCGCAATAACCAAAGAATTAACCTACGTGTGTGGTTTTTTGGATCCGAATGAGCTAAATGGATCCATCCCTTTCGGCCAGCTGTGAGCCTTAAGCCCCGGTATATCTCGTCCACAGATTTTATAAGGAGCAGGTGCGACCACGAGTCTTCCCAGATTATCTCCAACCGTCTTGCTTGCAGTATAAATGGAGTTTTAAGCTGTGTCATATTAAAGTGCATTTCTGTTGAATTTGTGTTAACTAAATACAGTATTAAGATGGTTAGAATGCTTTTGATACAGTTCCATTACATAAAACGTTTTATAACAAATATATAGAAGTAAATTATAAATTCTTCGTTAGTGCCAATATATTTTGGAGACTAACTTTGTAACTACATTGAAGCAAGCAATATTTTTTTTATTTTCATTACCTACTACTAATTACGTAGAGTTACGCTTTTAAGCATAGTCCTCTACAACCCTAGACTTCAAATACAATTATGAAGTTTTATAATAATGTTGTCAAACAGTTCTTAAAACTATTGAATAACCCTATTTGAGAACAATATTAACCTAACAACATCAATACTTTTCTGAGCGAAAGTTCCCTTTAAACGTAATTTAAGTTAACCGCGGTCCGGGTCCCAGTGATAAATTACTTTTAAGCACCTATTGGTTAAAGAGATTGGGCGAATCTGCGAGAACTATTGCCTTAACGACCGATGCCCACATTTTGTACCGACGACCGACATTCCTTAGAAGAATATGTATGATATTGTTATAACTGTGATCTTTTTGTAAAATAAATTTAATTTAGGCTTAATCCAAGTACACAGGTGAGTCAAGTTGCTAGTAATAGTAGATCGTAGACACAAATACAGCACAGAGAGCTATTATATGAGGGTCATATTCATGGGCATGATTAAAAATATAAAATCCACTAAATACGTGTACACAATACATAAACTGTTTCTGCTGAGAAGACTCAAGCAAAATCTATATCATTTAGTGATTCCTGTTTACGAAATCAAAATTGGATATACAGAGTGAAATTAGAAAATGGTGCAGACACGCAGATGCAAGTTAGGATATACTTTCAGTCTTCAAACAAGAAAAATACTCAACAAGAAAAAAACATTTAAAGAAGAAAAAAAAACCTAATCAGAATACGAAAGTAGATTAAAAACTTCAAGCTTCAATTTATTTCCTTCTAAAATCGCGGTTCTTATAATAAACACGGTCAATTTGCATCTCGTTATCAAAGTTTTACCGCATAAATTAATTCAATTTTTCTCGTTGAGTTGAGGGTCTGAAGTCGGTGCAGCTGCGACAACTGTCAGCGACAAATTTCTGCGGGTGAGAGTATGAGAGGAGGTGACACACAGATGATTAGAAAGATATTGTTTTTTTTATGTAATTGTTTTTGAGGACTTTGAATTTAAGAGGATAGGTTTAATAGAACTTAATACATAGAATTTAATAGGACATGAAAGCAACAAAATCATAACGTTCAAAATAAATTTATAGCTGGGATTGTTAATATTAAAAAAAACTTGGTTGGGATATAATTAAAATTTTGCTATGTTTATTATTATAAAAATAAGGTAACTGTTTGTAAATTCACGTACAACATTAGATTTGATTTTCCTAAAAACAAAATCTTCACGAACATCCGATGACTTTCAATAAAAGTACACAGAAAATATAACTTACGTAAACTGTGCAATAATAGGGGTAGCATTTTATCTAAAAAAAATGCGTCTAAATATATCAATTGTTTTTGTAAGGGGCTCTCACTGCTAAGCGTCCGTGTGTATCAATCGCCGACGGTGGTCTTAACAGCATTCAACATTATGACTACACGTCGTTAGTTCCAACAATACTTTGTTTTACAATAAATAATAAATAAATGCGGACAACATCACATACATTGCTCTGAACCCAAAGTAAGTAGCTATTTAGCACTTGTGTTATGGAATTCAGAAACAATGAAGGTACCACAAACACCCAGACCCGAGGCAATGTAGAAAAGTGAGTTTCTATTTTGACCCGTCCGGGGATCGAACCCGGGAATTTAGACCTAGCGGCACCTTGAAAACCGGTGCGTACGCCACTCGACCACGGAGGTCGTCTAAAAACACACACAGTACAATATCTTTTTACAAAAACTATCTGCTTCGTAAGTAGGTAAATGTATCTAGAAATCTGCTCGTTAATTCTAGGATACACTAAAACCAAACGACAAAACAAACTTTGACTACATAGCTATGAAAAAACTGAGGAAGAATTTCGATTTTAGTGCATTATGTACAAATTATTTTATTTTATTTATTTATAACAAACCTTACATCTATAATTACAGGTTACCCTTATTCAATAGATGAAGTAATTCTAAATTACGGTAAGTACATAAATCACAGATAAATAAACTAATACAAACTAAAATACATATACATTACAATTCACCCAATACGTTTGCCTTGTGAACTATGATGGCTTAGGTTTGGGCTATCATGCTGTAATGTACTGAGCTAATTTTATTATACCCAACTCACATAATTATGAATATAAATATTAGTGTAATCGCTAGCATTTTTATTTATTTTCATATGCCGTCTTTAATTTAAAATCTCTTCTAAAGTTGGTAGCGATATCGCTATTTTTTAATAGCATTTCATTTCTTAATCTCAGTCATTAGGACGCTTCCGATCCGATAATCAAATAAAAACTTGTTATTCAGATGTTCCTGTTTAAATTAGATATTTTTAATTTAAAGGAAAATACGTATTTATATTTCAATTTGTTTATTCACATCAAAAACCTTGTTTACAAAGTTTTTGACCACTGAGTGACCGCTGAGGGTACTTCAATGTCCTTTGTGGTTTTCAAGAAATCTTGAGTATAAGTAGTAGGTCCTCCTGTAAAGTTCATAAATAGTTATGTATGGAAGTATAACTATTTACTTATAAATATTGATATTTGATGACATAATGGTTTAGTAGTAAAAACTTTAAGTATCTATGCAATGTTTAGCTTATATTCATATTGTGAGATTTAGATAAGATTTATTATTATTTTGGATATAACTATTTAGTTTTCTAGTATGTCTCGCAATTATACTTAAATACGAACATTGAACATGCTTCATGCAATTCGTCATTGTTTTATAAGTTATTCGTTTATTAAGATACCAATAACTGATTTATTTGTAGGTACGGAATTCCAAAAAAGGAATAAAGTAACACAAAATACGATACCAAAAGCCCACACACATTGTACTTGCGTACCAGGTTCAAGGGTTGCCCCTTAAACCTCTTTCAACATAAGTCCATGGGCCCGATGCCGCTATTTTAAGTCAGAATACGAAAATAAGGCACAATAACAGGTACACTGGAACGTTTTTACCCGCCAGTCACTGACTTAAAAAAGCGGCATCGGGCCCCATATCTCGAAGCTCACGGTCGCTTCACAAACAACTCACTTCTACGTTTATCTGAGTGTTGACCCCGCGACTGCAGACTTTTCGGCGTCGATGACGTCACTATTAAGTCCGAATCCGAAATAAGGAACTTTCGAGACGTATGGAATATGGGAAAGTAGTTGTACTTTATAGAACAGTTATAAAGCATTCATTCGGAACTCAAACCCGTGAACGATTTTTTGGCAGCTGTTCTCAAATGTTTCTTTTTTATATTTTTTTTATATCATTTATGAAGCGAACGGATATTTTTTCCATAACTTATCTTCGCACACTAGAAATATCTTATTTGTTGTACTTTGTAAGAACTCATATCTGAATAGGCGGTTGCAACTTGTTCTTTTGATGATTGCTGAATGTGATCTTTTTAAGGTTAATTGTTATGGAATTTTGTATTTAATTTAGAAATTTTGCGTAACAACTTTGTACGCACATTATTTATCAAGACTATGTACTACTAATGGGCCAAACGAACGACCCGATGGGTCCCTCTAAATGGCAAGAGACATCGCGGTAGGCCCAGACGGAGATGGCGGGACGAACTGGAGTCCTTTGATAAGGAGTGGATGACCACGGCCCTAGCTAGAGAGAGATGGAAGGAGGGTAGAGAGGCCTTTGCCCTGCAGTGGGACAGAAACGGCTAGAAAAAAAAAATGTACTACTATCTGCGGACAAACTTTAATCAAATTGTGTCGTTAAGTTTCTGCCTAAAGGGATAAAAAAAACACACAAATTATTACTTCTAAATTATTTTACGAAGTATACAGATTTATCTTTATGTATGTAGTAAATTTACTACATATATAAAGTTCAAACTCAACTTCTAAATGCTATGAATGTGTGCTTATTAAACTATAATTAATTAATTACTCTAGCGCGTTTCGTTTCGTGTAATTCAAGTTTCATTTAATTCAGAAATACATGTTTGCGAAGCGAAATTTAATTTAAAACCATCCTGTTAGCCAAGGCTAGTTTGAGCAACTAATTTGAGCATAAATGCAATATTAGAATAAAGTGCAAGTAGCCTTATTAATAAGCTTTATTAATTAATGACTAGGTATTTAAGTTTACTTTGTAATTAAGCAATTGTCCTTTTTTCCCATCTTTGTCTAATTAAGTTATCAACATATACCTGTATTATTTACTTGTTTAAAGCCCGAAGAATAACAAAGGGAACGTTTAAATCCAGATGGAAAAATGTGTACGAAATTATTAAAAACTTCGAAATTCTTTGTGTCAAAACTTCTAAATTTTCTATTCTAAAAACAACGTTCAAATTGCTTTTCAAAGAACATTTCAAATAATTCTAACAAAAAAACCGACTTCAAAATAAGTCTTATATATATTTCTTATGGATCCCACTGTCAAAACTGGACCAAAATAAAATTGGACCACACGGGAAGCACCAGCTTTTAAATAAAAAAAGTATCGTCAAAATCGGTTCACCCAGTCAAAAGTTATGTGGTAACAAACATAAAAAATACAGTCGAATTAAGTACCTCCTCCTTTTTTGAAGTCGGTTAAAAAAGGAAATTATCTATGTGTTAAAAACAAAACCACATCTAGAAAACAATGAACGGCAACCAAGAGCATTTATTCCAAATTAGAACACCAATTTTATCTGTAGTTCGCTTTTATGGTTTTCAATAGAATATAAATCCCTCGTTACACCATAGTTTGGGTACGGAAACTGCCTTATTACATAGGATTTTAAACATTAGGGCAAGGAAAATATCTATAATTTCTCATAATCGTTATTACCAATGTTTTGCTTCCGGGTAGGGTTCGCAAACGATGGTAAATTGATAATATTGTAACGTTAAAAACTCGTTACATAACTATGTCATTTTTTGGTCTTTTTTATTAAAATGCAGGGTCATATTCTAATATCAACTATTTCTTCATTAAATACATACTTGAATTAATTAAAATCAGAATATAAAAATCGTGTTCAACTTATTGCACCCATAAAAAAGATTTCTTCACTGTACATTACATAGAAACCTAAAACAGACAAAGGTTGTCCCTTTCTCCTTTCAATAAGTAAATACAGCAAAAAACACTTTGCAACTACACGACTCATTGGAATCATCGATACTTTTATAAAACTTTATAACCGAACTTCGATATTCACAATACATCCTGTGCATACTAAACCATTTCCCTACTAAAGAAGAAAAACCAAAACAATACCAAGTAATCTTTTCATAAATCACGCATAATTCGTCCTCAAATCACTTTTCAACTATTACACGACCCTCAAAAAAGGCATTAGTCAACCACTCGCGGAATCTGTTTGTGCTACTTTTATAACAAACATTACGCCGTCATAAGACACAATCGCAGCGCCTGGTCACGTGCGTCGTTGCTTGTATATTGCTGGTTTTTTTCTTTTGCATCCCTAACTGTGTGGTTGCGAAAGTGGCGTGGATGGCGAACTGAGCGATTTTGTCGGTAGGGATTAGATGCTACTGGTATAATTTTTATTTAAATAATGTTCGTCTTTCCTACTGCGTTTACCGCAGCGTTTGCGATAGTAAACTAGCGAGCGCGTCAGTGTTTTGTTTTTTATTTTGCTGCTTCAATGACAACTTGTTTCTGTACTTATTTTCTACGCAACACTACGTTGTTTCCAGAAGCTCTATAAAAACGAAAAGGTAATAATTTTTGACACTGACAACGCCGTTAACAATTTTGAAAAGATTCTGTTTCTTCACACAATATAATAATAATAGTAAATAAGAAAATTTATTGAAAATTTAATGAAGCTTGAATATTTTGTTGTATCTCACAACAAAATATTCAAGCTTCATTCAATTATGCTGGTACTTTTCAAGCTATGAACTAAAACCTTACGCTAGTAACTACTGCTTCCTAAAATTCAGCAAACACAAACAAGAAATATATAAAATCCCCTAACCCCGCTAGTTTAATGTCCAAACGCTAACACAACGTAGCGGCGCGCGGATCGAATGAGAAACGCTCTCATTACCGCAGAACACATCTATCGAATTTGTACTGTGTTGTTCTTTTGACACCGACACTAAACCATATCAATAGGGATTTTTATATTTTGTAACATAATATATGTAGGATATAGGGGGCTTGGATATGGTCTAGTGTATATGTTTCTCTAATCTTGACTAGAGTTTTACTTTATGTATATATAATGTATGATTTTCACTATATTTTTTTGCTTGACGTAAATTGTCTTAAATTGTAGGATGCAAGTCCACTTGTTATATTTTTCAATTCTAAGATACAAAATAACATGACATGATTGCAGTATAATTGCATATTTAATTCATTCACTACTGAATAGTCTTGCAAACATTTTTCTAACTGAAACACATAAACCAATAGTTCCTATAACATGCGAACGAAATTGAATAACAAAATCGAATAATTAAGCCACGCTGCGGTAATAAACAGTAGAGGGCGAATAAAACAAAACGTAATAATGAAAACACAAACACGGTATGTTAGTGAGGTATTATAAAATTCAACAATTCCAAATGTTCCTAAAACATAAGTAAATTCTAAACTAACACTTATATAAAGCTACTTCAGTGTTATATTCTTTTGAGTTTTATGTTAGAATTATCTTTTAAACATGTTTTTACAGTCTACATTTAGATCCTACATTCCTACTTATTATTACTTACGTAAGAAATAAATTATGTTATTAAAAAATATGATTGTGTTTTGTTATATAAAAGATGTTTAAAAAATAAATTAAACAGTAAAGTCTTTGAATTCAGTAAATACAAAAAAAATATATATTTCAAAAGTCAATGAAGTATATAAAATACCACAAGTCTATACAACTTTTTTTCAATCCATTGCAGCATCTAGCCACATCCAAAAATTGCTAATTCTATTGTCGCCCTACAGCGTACACTACGTGGCAAAATTACGGGCACACACCCACAGTCACAATTTTAACTGCCCCCAAAGGAATATAAATTTCAATTTTAAAATCTCCATATTGCCGCACCGTGTTCGCAAAAATGCGGAAAAGAATTCATAATGTGTACTTTTATTATTCTGTAACTATAGTTCTTGGGCCTTAGTCGTTTATTGTTGAAATTTTCTTTTCTTGGAATTCTCATAGCTATGCAAATAAATAATGCTACCTCTGGGCAATATAAAGCGGGATTAAATGGTTTTATTATATTTTCTGCATTTCTTTTCTGCTAACGTGCTCTTGTGAGTAGCTTCCATGATAGTAAAATAAAAGATGAGTCAGCATTTACAATACACATGTAAGGAAAATCCAATTCAATTCCAACATTTTTTAGGTAGGTACTCACTCTTTTCTACTTCGAGAAAAGAGTGAGTACCTCCTCAAAATCTATCCATGTAGTACATACGTACATATGGACAGAACACATTGCACGACTGAGGCCAAGTAACCGGACCATTTCCCGTCCAAATTATCATGAAAAAATAATGTGATACAGTCAGTACGTGACTGTTCTTCTTAAATTAACCAAAAACAAACATCAATAAATTTCTAAAACGTCATGTACAATAACTAACTTAATCCATCCCTCGTCAAACCCATCCAAAAAAAGATCGCGTCATGTTTTCTATAACATAACACTATTTAATAGTATTAAAATGATTCCTCCCCAACCTTTTTGATACTGACCATATCTTCCTTGTCATAATTTGATCAAAATCCCGTTAACATTCTAAGGCTATGCTTATGTAAATATCTTGGGACCCTTATTCAACGAAAATGCGAATTCAGGGTAGAGGACATTAGATCGTCCTATTTTCTGCTTCCATGTAAAGGGGGTAGATAATTATGGTAGCTACAGAATAGCCGATAGATGGGAAATAGGTTAAGTAAATATATTATATTCAAGTAAATATGCGAGTATTTAAAGCGATAAGAAAGATTTGAATCAGTGATTAATCATGTTAATTAATTAGTCATACTATGTGTCAATACTAATAATAATCCAAGTATGTTAATTATTGTACTCAGTATTTACTTAGCTAAGTATACATCTGAGTACTACGTCAAAGTTAAGTTTGCTCAATAAAAAAATAGTTTATGATCTATTAACTTCTTTTCGTTGTAGTTAGTAAATTAGTTTATTGTGTGTCTCTTGCAACTCAAGAAGCAAATGACCCTATAAAACATTTTTTTTTTATCATAGTAAATTCTTTGTTGGAACCTTAATAAACAATAAACCTTTACACTTCAAAGCACGACTTGAAACATAATAGTTTTTGTAACCCTATACTCAATTATAAGCTACACTCTTATCAATAAAGATCTCCCCTACCCAATCAGAGACCTGTCATTTAAAGGCTCTCTTAATATTTCCTCCTCGCTCCTCAAGTTAAAAACTATTAGCTTGAACCTACAACCCTGTATTCAATTATGAAGGAAAGCTCCGTTTAAAATTGAGTGACGCGACGATCCGACCGAGTGACCCTAGTATGCAGCTAAGAATTCCAATTAAAGTTCAGCTTTGAATAATTTATAGGAAAATATTTTGATATCGAGATTTATTATGAGATAATATTTTAAGACGGAGAAAGGAACTAATAGGTTAGAAGAAAATCGATAAGTTTAAGTTGTTAAAACAAAATACAGGAAAAAAACTTTATTAGTCAGCCTTATAAACATCAAGAGAATATTTTTGATTAATTACATAAGTTTATTTACAAATTTGAAAATAACAGACACCAAATTGTACTAACAAAATGTAACGGTAAAGCAATCCAAAAAAGTACCTGCGTCTTAATTTCAGAACAACATAATATACTTCTAAACTGGAAATAATATAATTCAGTAATAACTAAGTTAAATACCTACTATGTATAGTTATATTTCAGACCTATAAAAACATCTTCTAACCATCTCACTAATCTTTAAGATCCGCTCTAATCTGAAGGATCTTGCCCCAATTTCTTTAATCACCTAAAACATTTAAGACCTCCATTAAGTTATCCTAATCTTCACAACAGACCTTGATTTCCGAATCTTAAATCATAATTATTCAGTAACAACGACGTAACCCTATTAAAAATGATTGCTCGAGTTGTTTCAAAGCTAAACTCGAGCGTCTAACTTAATAGACCCTTGTCAGCCGGTGTTACTACATTCAGATAACTTTGAGAGGTCACAGATACTGCGATAAGAGAACTTTGTACTTATAGGACGTCCCTTATACAGGGTGACTGGGTAATCAGCGTATTCAAGGAAGGTAGACAAATTTCGATTCTTGAACGATAGAATCAAAATTATCTTTTACTTGGTGCGCCGATTGTCTTTTTTTTTTAATTTAAAATTAAATTAGTTATTTTGTTGCTAGTGTTTTATGTTGAAAATACTATTTATTATATTTAACAATTATAGCATCGAGTGGTAACATGCCATAACTGTTTGTCAAGACTACTTCATTCATTTCAATTCATCAATTTAATTCTTGTAATGAGATGAATAAATAAATAAGTATAAACCATTTATTTACCTACCTTATATTAAGGCAAATAAAATGTTTCTTTCTCATTACTGTTTCTGAGAATGTGTCCATCAAACCAGTCACCCTGTACACCCATTTATATTAATTACTTGTTTTCGTAGCAGATCTGTAGTAACGTGAAAGTTGAGCCAAATGCCACAAAAACTGGGTAGGTTGTGGTTATAACCCGGAACTAGTGGAGGAAAGTTTTTATACGAAGGCTTATTGTCAAACTGTTGAGCCTGCGAAAGGTATTGTGGGCAGTAACAGATGCAGATTTCATTGTTTGTGGGTTCCTTTAGTTTAGAATGTAATATCTTGAAGAACAATGTTTTTGTATCCAGTAATTGTTTCTGTACTATTATAAATGTTTTAGTCAATGCTTGAAAGACGACTTTTTTATCAAACGAGCATTTTGCTCCTATACGAGGCTATATATAACAATCATAATGACAAATGTACTGTCTTCGAATCCGTTATAAAACTGATGAAGAGTGGACAAAAGTGGAAAGCATATAAAAAGAGAAAAAAAGTTGTAAAACGACCACAAACCACTTTGTCTATTAAAAGAGAGAAAATTGTTTTAAAATCCGAAACCTAATACATTTACTATTCTAAAATCAGAAGTATCCATAATTATTGACTAATTCATTTAAAAGATTTATTTTTCACTCTAATAAATATTTTTAGGTCTGTTTTTACAGGCAGGAAAAGCTAATTAAAAATCTTCATAATGTAATAACTCTTTTACACTCGTCGCATATATTCCACGAAGTATATTGTATTGCACCTTTGGAATATAGAAAATAATTAGCTAATGCTATAAACTGCATTAAGGTAAATTAGAGATAGGTATGTAAATTTGTAACATATTACTCTTGTATAAATGAGATTTTACGTCCGTCTGTTCATTTGTTATTTTATTTACAACACCTTATTTAAGGTTTTGTAACTTCCGCACCTCAAGAGGAACACGGGGAATCCCTATATTGTCACTTTACTGTTTGTCCGTCAGTCTGTCTATCAAGTTTTTTTATTAAAGTCAGTATGGCTACAAGGGATTTAGTTTGACTTTAAATCGTTTTATCTTTGGATAAACACTAAGTATTATTATTTATATTATGGTGTGTTATGTAAGAGTGATTTGTTGATAACATAAACATATTATTATTGTTTCCCTCAAACTGACAAAACTTAATGAGTGAGTCCCCATTTTTTTTAAAACTATTTAATAATTTCCACTTCAGCCTACACATTAACTTTTCAGCAAACACATCCAAAATATCACCATCTGAACACGAATTGTAATAAACTAGTGCTGTAAAAAGTAATACGCGTATTTTTGCGACAAAAGCATCGCAATAAATATTACTCAAGCGGTTATGTCGCAGCGTTTGTCGCAGTTTTGTTTGAACACAAGTTATGTGGCACTTTGTATGAGTGGTTTAATTGTTTGTATGGTGCATGTAGAATTGGTTCATAAGATTAATAGCGCTGTTTTATCTGCAAGGTAAATATTTTCTGATATAAAGTTCTAGTCTATTTTATGAAAAGGAGGGTAGTTGTTTTTGTTATGCCCCAGTGTGGGCGCCAATTATGTAAAATATACTTTTATTATGTAGTCTTATTTTTTATCTTTTCTTGCTTAGATACGTTTAGTCAAAAGGGCAATTTACTTTTCCAGAAACCTTGTTATTAGTTCATTTCTGAACTTAAGATGGAGATAGACTATTTTTTTTATTCCAACTATAATTTGTTTCCATTGCCCTTGTAAATTATTACAAACAAACCCGCCTCAAAAGCTTATACCAACAAAACTTGTGTTGCTCTTGCATTGCTCTAATTAACACAGTTCTAAGCTATTAAAATATTCAGTGAACTAAAGCATAAAAGCCTGATTAGTATCCAACGAATAATTTACTGGACATGTACCAGTTAATAAACGAAATAGTTCTACGGAAATAATTGGGTTAATGTTTTAAGGTAATTAGATTTTAAATTAGGGAAATGTGTTTTGGTTAGTCTTAATAATTATGTTTTTAGGTTATGTTTGTTATGACGTTTGGGAGAGTTGGGTGAGTGAAAGGATGCCTTTATTAATGGAAAGTGAAACTAGATGAATATTGTTTTGTTTAGGTTGGTTACTGTGAAGTTGTGTAATTAGAAGTGAGAAGTTATTTTTGAGGGATTATACATTAGCAGCTGGGCTCCACCCTATGTACTTACTCGGTATCCATTCTTACCTCATACCAAGTTTCATCAAAAGCTGTTCAGCAGTTTATCTGTGAAAGCTTAACAGACAGGCAGTCAGACTAAAAGACACAGACAGATAATTGACTGCAGAGTACTGTAACTTATACGTTGTTTCCTGCTTCGTCTAAACCAGTTATAAATGTTCAAAAGGCCCGTTCAGCAATATTATGACGCTGATTGACGCACGTTTTGTAATTGGTCCTAACAGACGGGTAAACATTGTACACGAGTAAAGGCTTCTTGACTTCCGTTACACAAACGCAACGAAGGATTTAATTAATTAGCTCGTTATCTCGTGTAGATTTAATTGAGTCATGCGTTAAGGGTGTTTTAGTATGAAATATGAGTAAGTGTAAATATTTATAAGACGACAGTAAATGAGTCGGGTGAAGAATGTTGAAGCAAGCGATCAGCTGAGAAAAAATGACAACTACAAATTTAACAAGACAGTACAACTTAGAGGAATACCTAAGGGTCTTTTATTTACAAGTCTACTTGTAGGCTTAAATACGCACAACATCAATATTGCGGCAGGCCCAGACGTATGGAGAGGGTAGACAGGCCTTTGGCCTGCAGACGGACGATAATGGCTAAGAATATATAATGGTAATAATTAGCATTTGTGTACAGTAACATCTTTCTTTTTTTCAATTTCTGTGATTCACAAAAATAGTCTGCAAGTACTAAAGATAAAAGATAGTGTGCCAGTAAAAGCTCCAGCAACATCTTAAAACTCTATTAAACTAAAGCCTTCTGAATGTAGTAACCCTCAATCTCAATGTATCAAGGTTTCATATTCTGAAGATTATACAAATATGTTTGCCGACGCTAATGGTCCTTACTTACCCGGGATAGGGTTAATCGATCTTTGTTTGTTCGGAGATAACGTTTGACCCGGAGAATGTAATCTGTTACATCGTGTGGAACCGTTTTATCAAAGATATTGAATTGTCGCGGTGACTCAGTGGTTTGTGTGAGATAGTTGTCGTGATTAAATGGTCTGCTTTCAATTTTAATCCAAGATTCTTAATAATATTCCGGGACAACTCACACACGGTTATCTGATCCCAAGCTAAGCAGAGCTTATGTTATGGTAAACAGACAACTGATAAACATACTTATATATTTCTAAATACATACATATTATAGATAAATTACACCCAGACAACCAGAACAAATGATTGTGCTCATCACACAAACATTTGTCCTGGGTGGGAATCGAACCCACGACCTCCGGTATAGCAGTCAGGGTCACTAACCACTAGACCAACAGGCCCGTCAAAAATGTATGGTGAGTTTTGATCTGAATCTAGTGCAATTTGCTTTAAGAACTTTAATTTTTTTAACTGATCTGTCCCAGTTACGTAGAAGTCATTTAATAAAATAGTTTTGTATGTTTCAGGTACAAAATTGTAACAGTATATATATTTTTATTTTACTATGTATCTACTACTAAACAAGTCATTTTCTTCTTTTCGATTGATGGTAGATATATTTTATATCCAAATTGCTTTTACTATATTCTCATAAAGATTTCCTTTTAAATTATCTTTAGGTACTTTTCTACAGTTTCTTGTAAAACACAAGGCGCATATGGCATTAAGTGTCACACTGTGATGGAATACTCAAACAAACTGCCAGGCACTTAGCTAAGCAACGTAAACTTTCCAACTTAGAAACTACTCGCTAAGTTGGTGTCTAACACGGTGCAACTTTAGTGCATTTTAAGAAGCCCGAAATTTTACGAAAACCGCTGGATTTTGGACCGCGCCTCTGGGATTTACGTTTTCACTGCCTTCACTTCACAGTAGGTAGAGTGCCTACTTTGACCTACTAGCTGATAGGCAGTATAAGTCTTATTTCATGTTTTAGTGTCTTTAAATTTTAGTTTGCTTCTCTATTATTAGTGTATACTTATTGTGAGTATTTTGTTCTCTCCAAAAATGGTAGGAATTTTTAAGATTATGGCTATTTAATTTTCTTTCCTCTCTATATTATTAAAAAAAAAAAAAAAACACTTGTTCGCCACTTAGTTGTCACATTCTACCGACTTATTTTTATTTATCTTAATGTTTAGTTAACGTTAGTTCTGTGCGCTTACAAATTAATAATGTTATGTAAACATAGTTTCTCAGTGAGTGAATTATTGATGTAATTCTTATGAGAAATAAAGTAATTCTAAACCTAAACAAAAAATAATACTGACATAAAAATATGCCAGTACATAATGTTCCAAATGAAAATGAACAGTTTAAGATAAGTATAAAGAAAACTACAAGCTATTCTTTCAAACTTCTATCACCAGAAAAAAGGTTGTTAGTGACTTTAAAGAATACATCCTCTTTTACATGAAAACTGTCCTCTAAAACAATTCTGTTTGTGTTCTTTTTGCCGTAAGGGGTGAATGGGTTTCCAAAACACTGGCGCTTTAGCTCGCATTTTTATTTTTGAGTTTTTGTAGAACACAGAGAGAGAGGGTTAGGTAAAATTTCTTTTTATCTTTTTCTGGATGTTCTTTTTTGTTTGTCGAATTGACTACGGGCACGTGTCATAAATTCAAAATATTATTTTATTTATGAGATATTTTAAATTAATATTAAAGCTTATGGATTTATATTATTATTTTCACTGACTTCTATTGTTAGCTACTTCCGTAACTGTCATTCAAAAGATAAATCTTATCATCTTTGTTTTCCGGGAAATATTTGATTAAGTTCCATCCCTTGTTCAACGGAAATTAACTGTGAAATATGATTTATTTAATTGAAGACTCAATTGACGGAATAACGACGAGTTACTTTGCGTTTGTTACTTACGAAGAATTCACCAAATCTTTGAATGTAAATAATAATTACTGAACGATTCCTTTTCGTTTAGAGCATTTATATTAAACAATGTACGACCCTATGTATAAAGCTATTAGTATCCACAACACGATACTTTGTGTTGTGGATACTAATAGCTTTATACATAGTACTCTATCCCGTATAGTTATCATCCCGTATAAGAATAAAACACTGAATAAGACAAAAATAACACAAGTCTTGTTAAAAAAAATTCAAACCCATTAAAGCAAATAGACCCGCAAAAAGTATCAATACATTTTCTTTCAGGACTGTAAATAAAGAAAACAATACCTTAAATTGAATTTTAAATGTATCTCATATATTATCCACGTAAGCCAAGATTTACAAACTCAATAAAGGTTGGATGCACGCAAACGATCCGATTGAATCGACCACTAAAACATTGAGATAGACACATACGTCTTGTAATGGACAGGCTGAACATTACTGGGTTTATTGAATTATTTTATACTAGCTTTGCCCCGCGGTCTCATCCGCGTGAATGAAAATTCCTATACTATATAAATTATAGCTTATGAGTTGTTCCGATGTATAAGCTACATTATTGTAAAGTTTCATTAAAATCCATTGAGTAGATTTTGCGTGAAAGAGTAACAAACATCCAAACAAACTTACGCATTTATACGTTACGCTATAAACTTATTTCAGGCAATCGGTTTAGACCTCAAGGCATAGTGTGCTCATATTGTGGAATGTGGAACTAAAATTAGTAAAAATATGAAAGGAGAACAAGCAACATCAACTGTCAAGACTGACACCACCTCAGTCTGCCAGTGCCCATGATACCTGCAAAAATGTCGAAACCTCGGGAACTGAAACTTAAGCACATACCGCGATAAAATCCGTAAAAAGTTTTATTTTAATGTCTAAACTCATGTAAACCTCAGAATGCACTATCGGCTTAAGTAATATACAACCAATACCTACTCTAGTGCTTGAATATTTTTTAGATATAGAATAGCAACACACATTTTTGTGTATTTTTTTTTTATTATTTTTTGATCATTATAGCCTTTATGTAAACAATTGGAAATAAGCCTTTGGCCTAAATAACAACCTACTTTAGACCTTATTTATTACTTAAAACTAAGTAAACTTCGGATTTGGATGACAAATATTAGTTTAGAGAAGGGATTGTTATTATAAAAACAATATGATTTACAACTTAATGCTCTATTTGTACAATGAGACTAAAATATTTACCTTTATATTTATAAAAAAAAAAACGTAATTTATAAATCAAAATATATTTTTTTTGCAAATGTTTTGTCTTCTTTCATGGATTTCTTTTTTTTTATACATTGGAAAGGAAAGGTAAATGTGTTTGGGATTTGTCTTTTGCAATTTGGAACCAGTTTCACCCAAATGAAGGGGTTGGGAAACAGTTTCGGATTTCGCTTACATCGAAAAACCTTTGCCGTATTTTATACACGGTAGAACATGCGGAATTGAATTAAAAAGGAGTAAATTTGTTATTTAAAGATTCAAGATTTCGACAGTCTTTTTGTTTATATTGTAAAAATTGTACCTGTGTATTATAATGATAATATCTTGGAACAACACACACATGATCTCAAACTCGGCAGAGCCTATATATGCGGAGCGCGGACAACAGCTGATAAAGATGCTTTTATAAAACATACCATTACGCCTGTATCCCCGAAGGGTTAGGCAGAGGTGTACCAATGTACACCCACAGTTCGCCGGTATGTTTAGGTCCCATGTAATAGGGGGCGAGCCTATTGCCACTAACCGGGCACAAATCCAAACTCCGACCTGCTACTGAGAATTTCATAGAAAAACCCAATAACACCTTGGGCGACTTGGGAATCGAACCCAAGACCTCTAGCGTAGCAGTCGCGCTTAGCGCCACTAGGCCAACGAGGCAGTCGATATATTTCTAAATAAATACATATTATTGATAAATGTATGTTATTATTGGGTATGGATTAACAATAAAAAAAAACTCAATTAAGTCATTCAGGGAAAGCAGACACTATAATAGTGTATCTACAAATACCATTTACATATAAATGTTTAATTTATTCTTAACTCTAAAAACTATCTAGATCTACGTATTTGAATAAACTTCTCATTCAAACAAGTTTTCGAAACAAATGCAATTGAAACAGCTTAACTATTGTATGATAATTGATTTCAAAATTAATTTCAAACACGTGTGTTAGATCTTGTTTACAAAACTACAACAAAACTTTAATTATTACTGAAGTTAAAAACTTAAACTAAGTTGGAGATTTCAATTGGATATATTATTATTTTAAAACGAGTTTAAACTTTAAATTCTTGTTTAAATGTATTTCGAAGTAGAGTTGAGCTAAATATATTGCTGTTTGTTACCGACCTTTATTTATTTGAATTTTCTTTTGTTCAATTTATTAAACTTAATTCGCTTGTAGTTGAATGTAGATTTTCTAGTTTCCGATCGCTGTCTCGTAGACAACGATTTAACTTTTTTAACATAATTTGAAAGTAAATAAACACATTTTGATTTTAGTTTAGGTATATACATAGGTATTTTCTTAGTATTAGATATAATATTTTATTATATATTATTATTATAATATTTATGGGGTTACTGGGTACTCAACGTCGGATAGGCCATCACGTCGTGAAAATATTCAGTTGAATCCGCTGAGACTGGTAGAAAACATCGAAACTCTGTAAAGATACGTAATTCACTACTCAAAATTGAAAACGAAATAATATTATAGATTGTAGGGAATTTACATTTTTCTCTTTTCCTTCCTCAGAGGAAGTAGGTAAGGGTATTTTTACAAGCGCTATTAAATATTAGTTTTCATTTTCTACGATGTTTTGTAGCAGTTTTTAGCCAATGCAAAATTCAAAATCGCATTAAATGTCACTCATACTTTTACAGGTCTATAAAATTGCTATTTTATTCATAAACCAACATAACCATGATTAAATCTGTCAGATTTATACTGTGAGACAGCATAAACTTACTACTCATGAGACCAACTTGAATGATTTATTCATATTTCATACATCAGTCTTGTATGTCACAGTGTTGTCACAGAAATGGAGATATTCTAATGTTACTAGAACGTTAAACGTTTCAGTGAATAGAATTGTTTTGTGAATGTAGTTTTAAGAAGGAAATAAAGTACGCTTTTCTTAAAGTTCTGACAGGCCTGTTGGTCTAGTGGTTAGTGACCCTGACTGCTATACCGGAGGTCGTGGGTTCGATTCCCACCGAGGACAAATCTTTGTGTGATGAGCATGATCATTTGTTCTGTGTCTGGGTGTAATTTATCTATAATATTATGTATGTATTTAGAAATATATAAGTATGTTTATCAGTACTCTGGTTACCATAACACAAGCTCTGCTTAGCTTGGGATCAGATAACCGTGTGTGAGTTGTCCCGGAATATTATTATCATTATAGTTAGTAAAAATCTTTCAGTCGGTAACAAAATAATAAGTAGAAAAATAGATAAGATTGCTAAATAAAGTAGATGGTTAATTTTTACTATAAACTACCATTATTGTTATACCTACGTCGTTTTGTTGCTTTATTTAATGACGTCACTAGTATAATCATGATATATCGAAACTTATATGAAGTCTGCAACATGTAGGTATACCACGAAACTTCTGCATGCATGTATATTATTTAGATTGACTTCTACACTATATAAAATCAGGATTCGCTAAAGTTGGATAAGTACAGTTTATTTACTGTACTAATCCACTTATCCCGTAGTACATAGGTAGGTACTATGCATGATGTACTACATATTAAAGCATATTCCATTCTATTTTGGTGTAAGAATACATAAAAATATTAAGAATAAACAAATAAAGATATACGTTGTTTATTATGTTATTTTAATCA
Source organism: Autographa pulchrina (assembly GCA_905475315.1). Lineage (NCBI taxonomy): Eukaryota > Metazoa > Arthropoda > Insecta > Lepidoptera > Noctuidae > Autographa > Autographa pulchrina. The sequence continues at coordinate 4,522,836 of FR997786.1, read as the reverse complement.
CTCACTAAAAACAACACATAAATTAGGATGTGGCTTACTAAAATATAAATCATCGGAATTAACTTATTGCAATACACCAAAACTTTTATTATTCATGTGTCGTTTCCAGTATCTTAAAAGTCATTTTCATATCCAATTTTAAAATTCTAAGACCTGACAGTAACTCAGTGCATTGACATATCTCAACGGATCCGAACTTATCCGAGACTTACCGAAGTCAATAGCTCAAGAGATAGCCGCGTTTAGTGACGTCACTCTTCGATACACAACGTCTCTAATTAATATTGCTGAGCTACGATTTGGTTTAAACTATAACATGCAGGTTTACGTTAGATATTTTTCTGTGCCAGTACCGTTATTTTGTTTCTTTTTTACGATTTGAATTTGGAAAGGTGAATTCATAATAATATGGATTTTTTTAGGAACTCTGGCTCTTGGAATGAATAGATGATTGCCATAAAAAAAGAAGAAGAAATGGAAATTAAATAGAATAGTCCTTTGCCCATAGACTTTAGATATACTTAGACCGCTAGTATCGCTAGTTTTCCTTCGTGCCAAGCGAGAGCACTTTTTGTCTGTATCTAGTACATTCGTTTACTGATTTGAAGTTATTTTTCGCGCAACGACAGACTTATATGCGAAAATATCGATGGTTTCGACATTGTTAGTATAATATTAGGGTTTTAGACAGTTTTATTAAAACGGCGCGCTCCGTCTTGATACAAAATTTACGATAAAACTAGTTCATACTAGTGCTCACGGTTCATACACTGATAGGCTCACTCTTTAGTTTCTTATCTATACTCTAAGCCATTGCCAAAGACATTTGACAATCTAGTCATTTTGTGAAGTAAATAGTTTTTTGATGTGATTTTTTTTGTACCTGATTCAATAACTTGGCCAATTTCAATCATTCTATTATTTAAAGAGGATAATGCCATAAAAATATACTACCAAAATTACATTTTGACACGATACTATTCTGATAACTAAACTAAAAAAGTGTATCTAATAAATCATGATTTAAAATAGATAACTAAATAAATAAAATTTAATACAAATCCCATTATTCCCTTAGGTCGCATTACAGTATTTTTTATCAACCTACACACCAATATTTCAAAGTTAAGTACTTCTAACTCTCTTCAAGAAATAAGCTATGAAATACACTAAGTTAATGACTTTTAACTTTTACGTTAGTGTTATGATGTGAACAACGATAAGATACGGTTAACTGGCCCTTTGAGAATAACCAACTCAATTTAGAAGTTAACTTGATATACCTGTGTAACGTACACTCAGTTAAATTAATAGTAAATGTGTTAAACTAGATTAGTCTTTGAAATGTCAACAAAATTTTGACGTCCTCCGTGGTCGAGTGGCGTACGCACCGGTTTCAAGGTGTCGCTAGCTCTTAGGTCCCGGGTTCGATCCCCGGACGGGTCAATGTAGAAAACCAAAAATTTTCTACATTGCCTCGGGTCTGGGTGTTTGTGGTACCTTCGTTGCTTCTGAATTCCATAACACAAGTGCTTTAGCTACTTACTTTGGGTTCAGAGCAATGTATGTGATGTTGTCCGCATTTATTTATTATTTATTTATTTACCTGTGTAACAGTATACTCAGTTAAATTAATAGTAAATGTGTTAAACTAGATTAGTCTTTGAAATGTCAACAAAATGAAGCTACTAGAAATTACGTACAGTTTCACGAAATGTCATAACTACTTTATTTCAGGTTTGAATTTATTAACTTTCTTGGAAAGCGAAAGGACCGCTATTTATTCATCTATCTCGTCGCCTATTTAATAAAATAATTTTAGTGCATAAATATGTAACATTATATCCACGAAGACCAAGACGAATTGAAACGAACGATTTGGTCCAAATCAACCATTCAATCTCGTGGTGGCCTAGCAGATCAATGAACGGATTTGTATGCACGAGGTTGCAAGTTCGAACCCGGGCAAGTACCAATGTAACTTTTCAAAGTTATATGTACTTTCTTAATTATTCTAAGACACTTCTGACAAACGGTGAAGGAAAACATCGTGAGAAAACCTGGATTCCAAAATTTGGGATCTGAAATCGCCAACCCGCAGAGAGCAAGCGTGGTGATCAGTGCTCGTGCCTTCTCTATATGGGAAGAGGCCTGTGCCCAGCAGTGGGACGTTTATAGGCTGGATTATTAACCATTCAATCAAAATGTTAAAGTTATTTTTAAATTACTTTTTGTGAGATTGTTCATACACATAATTATGATCGAAATACGTCATACTCAAAAAATAAACTTTATTTCTAGTAAACCTATAACAACCGCATCAGTTCTTTAAAAATATTCAATTTGCTAATTCTTAAAGAACTTAATTACATTTAGACATACCAAGTGAAGCAGTAAATCAAATTCTTAGACACGTCTCGAAGGGCCGGGTCTAAATCATTTGATATGCACACTGTTCGTGTCAGCTTAAGTTCACGAGATTAGAACTTTGACTAACAATTTAATTTCATTTATCATTGATACCTATGTTTCTAAATGTAAGGATTGAGTGTTATACAAGTTTGGGGAGTTTAGATTAAATTATTGTGTGTCGCTTGTTTTGTCGTGTATGTCTTTGGGTGCGATTTTAGAGTGAATATTCCGATTTGTCCAAAAATTAAGTTACGTTATGTAGAGTTGTAATATCGAAAATCAACAAATTAATAAAAATTATAGTAATGGCAAAACACTCATTGCATTTAAAAAGAGAAACAGTATTGTTAATAATTTTCTGAAAACCGCATCAAAATCGGATCATCCAAAAGCGAGATAATCGCGGACATACATACATACATACAGGTCAAACTGAGAACGTCCTTTTTTTTGAAGTCGGTTAATGAATAGATCCAAAATATTAGGAAAAATATTTTATAATATTGGATGTCATAATTATATACCTACGTACCTACTCAGGAAAAAATAAGAAATTTTTACATGCTACTCTTTTTCAAAGTTATGGATTAAGGATCGAAACAAATACCAGACTTTCTAACCAGTAAATAATATTTATAATTACACGTAAACATTTTTCATATCGTAAATTCACTACCAATTTACCAAATACCAGTAAAACCACTAAAACTGTAAACTTAAGCAACAGAAGCTTACTCGAACCGTCTACCGTACGTTGACTAAACGTTAGTCGTTTTGAAACCTAATCCGCCATGTTTTAATTAATCATCTCGTGTTTCCCCGCCGTCTCGGTGTTTGGAATTCGTCTCAGTTGCAACACATTGTATGTGAGATGTGGTTGCCAGCTATTTGGTTTTTAGATGTACTTAGTTGTACGTAAATTAAATTAACAATGAAGCAGATGTAAATGGACAGTGGGAAAACTATTTTTAGTTTAAACAAGGTCTAAATTACACAACAATAAAATGATTTTTGTACCAGTAGGTATTTTTACCGACTGTCATCTGTCATTTGAAATCTGACAGATGTCAGTTGTTATCTATCATCCGTTGCCGGTAATTCCGTCGTTATCAAACTTTATTATCAACCTTTTAAGTGAACATACAAAACACGTGATTCTATACGTGGAAATCGGTTTTGATGGAACTAGAGCAAATAAAAAACTAGTTAAAAAATTGTATTAATAACATTTTGTAAGGAAATATATAGCCGTAAATCCGCCACAGGCTTTTAACGAAATCCCATATACGAGGTACCTGAAATCCAATGTTCAATAGTATAAACAAAAAAAGTTAAGCTGTTAAAAGTACCAAACAAAAACCAAATCGCTCGCAATCCTTTAGTCCTTCCAATTGAAATATTTCACGTAAAGGTATTAACAATTCCATGTACGAATTGAACTGTTATTTACCCGATAACGTATCGTAAAAGGAATGTAGTTTTATGTTTGTATTAATTCATTCCATCCTGATTTATGCCAAGTCTAGTGTTTTAGTTGTCATAAAATATACCGGGCGTAAATTTTGATTTTGATTAGGTGTTTGACTAATCCAAATTTCTAACAGACTGATCAATTTGTAAATCACCTGTCAAATTTCATGTCAAGAGCTGTGATTGTTTGTAAGTCTTTTCAAGCGTTGGTTTCACCAATCACTGTTGTGATTTGTCAATAGGAAATTGGTCAACATTTAGAAACTGAGAATATCTGTTAATTCGTTAACATATGTATTATAAAGTCACTGTTTGTCATATTTTTTTCGAAGAGGCCTAATCTTCTATGTAAGATGTAATAGACGTCCTTGCCTTTTTCCCCCTACCATGTCGTTTAACCCCAAAAACAAACTCCATTTATTAAATTGTCAATTAACTTAAGTGTAAAATTCGAAGGACCGATGTCCGTTTGAGCAGATGAGTCCTTGAGTGGAAACCGTGCATCAGTTAACGTGAAAGTGTAATGTGTAAGGTCGCCCTCCCTTCCCTGGCCCGATGGACCGGCGACCTGAAAAAGGTTGCTGGGTCAAACAGTATGCGGAGGACGGATGACCATGTGTTGTGGCGCAACTTTAGATAGGAGTATGCCCAATAGTGAACCAAAAAATAAGTAACATTTGCAATAAAAAAAAGATAAACCAACAGACAGGTGGAAAAAAAAGTGTTTTGATCACTTTTTTTTCCACCTGTCTGTTGGTTCCTTATTTATTTTGGGACGTAACCCTAAAAATTTGAATAACTGAACTGGAATAACTCATTTCGGAAGCTTAACGACACTAGTTTCCACACGAAATGCATTCCCAATAGCACCTACGTAATAAAAAGCAAATGGAATATAATTTCAGTTGGTATAAAGCTGGGTCCGTAAATTTCCTCAACCGTCTATTTGTCAAGGGGATTCGGCAACACCTGAGCACTAAGCGGTTTCCCTGGAGCCGCGGGTTTCAGTAATCACTCGAGTTTTTAGTGCAGAATAATGGTGCAGCTTTTATAGATTCTCTTTATAATAGCTTCCCTATAAATTCACTTTGAAAATGAAGATTTTATGTAGGTACTGTAATAACTTTACGTCATGTGTGTACCTAAATGTATTAATTTTGGCTGTAGATATTTTTTCCTTCGTGTCGATTAAAACAAATATAGACAGAAATAAAAAATAAGCATTGGGAAATCAGCAATGATCTTAGTAATTATATTATCCAGTCTTATCTGGTAGACGAGACAGGAATTTGTACCGAATGTTAGGTGACCCTTTTAACATTAACATACCATCACGCATGTATCCCCGAAGGGTTAGGCAGAGGTGTACCAATGTACACCCACAGTTTGCCGGTATGTTTAGGTCCCATGTAATAGGGGGCGAGCCTATTGCCACTAACCGGGCACAAATCCAAACTCCGACCTGGTACTGAGAATTTCATAGAAAAACCTAATAACGCCTTGGTTGACTTGGGAATCGAACCCAAGACCTCTAGCGTAGCAGTCGCGCTTAGAACCACTAGGCCAACGAGGCAGTTTATTTCTTTCAAATATTTCGTCTAACTTTATATACTACTAGCTGATCCCCGCGACTTCGTCCGCGTCAATTTCTGTTAATAGGACCGCGATTAAGAAGTTTAAAATAAAGTATTTCTGCGTAAATGATAGTTTTAGTTAATATTATGTTGATAAAACTCTGTAGCAAATAATTGGCAATAATGCATTAATTTCGACCAAATGATTACCTCAAAAAAGGTTATAGTGAGTCAATCTTAAAAGATAGACATATACTGTCGCAGACATTTTTTTAGATCATTTATAGAGGAACAATTCTTTCATACATATATTTTGGGTAACTCGAACCGTTTACGCAGCGCACGCAACGGAAGCTTTCAAGTATGAATATTTTTCCCCGTTTTTGTGATATTTTTCACTGCTGCTTAGCTCCTATTGGTTGCAGCGTAATGTTATATATCTTAAAGCCTTTCTCGATAAATGGACTATCTAACGCAAAAAGATTTTTTCAATTCTAACCAGTAGTTCCTGAGATTAGCGCGTTCAACCAAACAAACAAACAAACAAACTCTTCAGCTTCATAATATTACTAGCTGATCCCCGCGACTTCGTCCGCGTCAATTTCTGTTATTATGACAGCGATTAAGAAGTTTAAAAAAAAAGTGTTTCTGCGTAAATGATAATTTTAGTTAATATTATGTTGATAAAACACTGTAGCAAATAATTGGCAATAATGCATTAATTTCGACCAAATGATTACCTTAAAAAAGGTTATAGTGAGTCAATCTTAAAAGATAGACATATACTGTTGCAGACATTTTTTTAGATCATTTAAAGAGAAACAATTCTTTCAGACATATATTTTGGGTAACTCGAACCGTTTACGCAGCGCACGCAACGGAAGCTTTCAAGTATGAATATTTTTCCCCGTTTTTGTGACATTTTTCACTGCTGCTTCGCTCCTATTGGTCGCAGCGTAATGTTATATATCCTAAAGCCTTCCTCGATAAATGGACTATCTAACACAAAAAGATTTTTTCAATTCTAACCAGTAGTTCCCGAGATTAGCGCGTTCAACCAAACAAACAAACAAACAAACAAACTCTTCAGCTTTATAATATTAGTATAGATTATATAGTATAGATGAAATATGTATTATTATATATAAAATATTTTTCTTTTGTACTTGTGATATGTAATATTTTTTTTTAGATTTAGTTTTGTCTGTTATTATTATGTAGTAGTTGATTGTATTTTTAAATGCCTAGCTATCGTATTGGGTTACATATGTACCTGTAATAGTTTTAAGGTTTTGATTTCTAAATAAATAAATAACTAAATAATAATATAGTGATCTAAAAATAATTCTAAAATATACAGTCAACGTTCCAACGACATATAAACGTCAAGAGACCAAAAGTTTTTATTTTTAAGTCACCTGAACAAACTCTTGTTGTAACATAGTTAGAGTTCTCAAAATGTATTGACGGATAACTTATACCACTTACCGCTTTCTAGATGGAAGTTAGATAAAAATGTTGTTTGTATGTTCAGTTCAAAGTAAAAGGAACTTGGGACATAAAATGGTACATAACTCTTTTATTCGTAGAAAAGAATCCCTGGTGATTTTAGTACTAAAACACCTTACTTTTTAAGTAAGAGTATTGTAACCAAAAACTTTGCCGTAATCGAAATCAATTAAGATATTTTTTATACGGGCTATATTTGAATACCTATAGAAAAATTTAATAAAATTTTACCTTTATCAAAGTATGTACTTGACTGGCCTGTCAAGTAGTTTGATTTGGAATATTTTAAAGCAACTCGCCCACAATAACTTCACTTTAGTTATTGAAGTAAACTGTAACTATTTAATTATAGGTATATAAATTTAAAAGGTTATATCATCATCATCTGCCTAGCCTTTTTTCCCAAGCTATGTTGGGGTCGCTACCAGTCTTACCGGATTCAGCTGAATACCGTATTTTACATGGAGCGCCTGCCTATCTGACCTCCACAACCCATTTTACTGGGAAACACAGTATCCCATAGTAAGACTGGTTGTCAGAATTGACTTAACGCCTGCCAAAGATGTACGTATGACAGTCAGGACCTACGGCTCAACGTGCTTTCCGAAACACGGAGGGGTTTCGGTATGTTATAAATGGTCACCTATCCACGGACCAAAAGCGGCGAGAGAGGTAAACCGTACGGTTTACACTTAACCACGAGCCCCTCTTAAAAGGTAATATACGCCTACATATTATCAAAGACGTCAAGTATTACCATCAAAAACAAAATCTACCAATTTCTAATCAAAGAGGTGGCTAGTCGTCTGACTGAACGTGGTTTGGGCTACCTATGTATATCAGTCCTAATTAATATTCTTTTTAGTTACTTTACATGTACGGCTTTTGTAAAGGCATCAGTAATAAGCTCTTGACTAGCTAATTAAAATCGACGTCTACGTTTATACTTTAAAGGAATTGGTAACATTTTGAAATCGAATGCAATATTATAATGGTTATCAATGAAGACATACTTAAGTACCTACTTCCATAAAGGCAACTTGACTTATAGACTTTTTCAAATATCTGGAAACACGTATCATCTTGTCCTTCGTTTTAATGACAGCTACGGACAATGCAGCTCCCGTTGCTGAATTTTGGGCCAATACAATATCTAATAGATCGATTGCCATGGAGAATGTCTATTTGTCGCAACTTTATACTTTTAACTAACAGAGCCAGTATGAGACCTAATGACAAGCTCAAATAGAGTTCGGATAATATACAGTCATTTGTCTTTACGACTTGAACATGAATAGATTTAGTTTGCGTTTAACTTCATCTAATTTCTAATTTGATGGGCCTGTTGGTCTAGTGGTTAGTGACCCTGACTGCTATACCGGAGGTCGTGGGTTCGATTCCCACCCAGGACAAATGTTTGTGTGATGAGCACGATCATTTGTTCTGGTTGTCTGGGTGTAATTTATCTATAATATCTATGTATTTAGAAATATATAAGTATGTTTATCAGTTGTCTGGTTACCATAACACAAGCTCTGCTTAGCTTGGGATCAGTTAACCGTGTGTGTCCCGGAATATTATTATTATTATTAATTGGGTTCGTTTTTTTGTTTCCCGATCTTTCCCTATAAAAAGGTCTTCACTTCACTGTAATGTACTGGTATCTTAATTGTTTATTATATAAATAATAGACTTAATCCTCACAATATTTCAGTAATACATAAATGTTAAGGATTATGTATTTAGAACACTGCGTGGGTGATTTTGGAGCCAGCTTGTAAATTACACGCGCAAAACAACTCTTAAAAAAATGTATATAATTTTTACGGCCATCACACAGAGAGAGCATTCATCATAATATTACTTATCATTACCACGCTTGAAAACAAAAGGATGTTATCAATCACTGTCTCCCAAAAACGCGTGTTTCAAAACGGAATGAACATTTAAAAGCTTTTTCTTTGCTTTTTCGAATGTTTTACTGATGAACGTATCTGTACTTGTAACCATTCGTGCGAGTATAATTATTTGTTTTGTTTTTTCTATGCCAAATGTTCGTTTATCAATCAACTGTGAAAGTCTTGAGTCAACGTTTGAAATGGATCACCTTTCAAAAAACCGGAAGGTGTTTATTTTTACGTCGTCTTTTTCAGTAATTTTCGTTATTCCTTATTCTCTTGCAATATAGTTATACTACTAGGTATTGTGGTCTCCAAATGGTACATATTAAAACACTACCTACTTCTCGTTTCATAAGTTTTATGAACGCAAAACTTGTGTGGTGTGGTAGGTACCTATAAGGCGTGAGGTTTTGGCTTGTATTTTGAGTTTTGAAATATTTTATTTTCTTAATATTTTTTTCTGCTTGTAAATTACTGTCTGTGATAAAGGCCTACTTTGGAATATAAGAATTCAAGATTTATCAAATACAAAAAAATAAACAAAATCTTTCTTGAATCCTAGGAACATCTTGCTTTAAAACATACTTACAACATACATACGGAAATTAAGTTAAAGCCAATAGTGACTTAAAAAAAAAGATAAGAAGTCCAAATATCCATCATATTCTATGAATAATGACGTCACCCAACACATATGTTCCACGCATGTATGTACGTACCTTGGCTTATACGATATACGCTTTCCCCTGTCATATTGAAATATTCATATCAAATAGATTTGGGTATCTGACGGATGAAGAACAACGGATACATGCTACGTTTGTTTTTATTGGATTGATTTCCATATTTACGAAAAACTGAGACGTTTGTCGCTAGTTTGGTTTGTTTTGATTCTTGGTGACAGTGACGTCACGTATCACCTAGGTAGTGACATTTCACGCAAAACTTCATTAATCAGAAGTCACATTTTTTATTTCTACTCGTATCTTCGAATCGCAGCTATCACTCATAGCCAGGTGACGTCACTTTTGGCGCATAATAAATATTTATGTAGTTCAAATTACTCATTCAACATTTAACTTTTTAATTTTTCATTGTGCCTACCTATGCCACCTGTCTTTAATTTATCTTTCATGTATTTACATACTGGCTTATAAGAAATTCGTCTTATGAACAATAAACAAAATGATTAAAGAAAACATAATGTTCTGTTATCATTTTGTATATTAAAAAAAAAATAATCTTATATACAACACTATTTAAAGGTTAAATTTATATTCTAGCATCGAGGTGTTTACTAGTACTAAAAGGCGGTCACTCAGACTATTCTCGGCTGCCTTATTACATAGATTGCAATAGCAAAGCCAAATTTGTACAGCTATTGCTATCAAAATTCTAATTTGTACTCCGTTATCGTGAAATCTTTATATTAATCAGTAATTTTGTAGCAATAATTGTGCAAATATTGCCGTCGCTTTACTTTTGGAAGATACGTAATACCGTTCCAGGTCATTTCCATTCAGTCTGCAGTGCCAAGAATCCTTGCATTATTCTGTTCTATAAACGAAACCTAAGTCGTGTCTTGTTTGATCGTCAAATATTCACAGGTCAGGTTTTGTTACTCCGATTGTTTGTTTTACTAGACAAAGTGATACGTCAATCTAACCAAGTTAAATACACTTTGGAAGAGGTTACGGAGGGTTACGTTTAATTGTGAGAAGGGTTACATATATGTATTATAATTAAATAAGTTATTCTTGTGTAAGTTTTTATTCCTTATTATAAAACTCTTAACTCTACAAATAAATACCTAATTTTAATCTTGATTGTCGTGGAAAAAGATAAAGATATTTTTTTCCTACATACTCGCCGTCAATACAATTCTGATGACAACCAATCTTGCTCTGAAATACCGTGCTACCCAGTGAAATGGGTTGTTGTGGTCAGAAATCAGAGTATTCAGCTGAATCCGGTGAGACTGGAAGCCGACACCAATAAAGCTTGGAAAACGGCAAGATGAAGAAAGAAACTCCATATGTTTTTAACAACCAAACTCAAACAAACTTTTTTTTTTAATAAATTATAAATAAATGCGAACAACATTACATACATTGCTCTGAACCCAAAGTAAGTAGCTAAAGCACTTGTGTTATGGAATTCAGAAACAACGAAGGTACCACATACATACACCCAGACCCGAGGCAATGTAGAAAAGTTGGTTTCTACATTGACCCGTCCGGGGATCGAACCCGGGACCTCACAGCTAGCGACACCTTGAAACCGGTGCGTACGCCACTCGACCACGGAGGTCGTCAATTCTTATGTAATTTAAACTTCTTATGTAACATATCATTTCACCACAGATTAAAAGAAAATAAACTCTTATACACGCTCATATGCACGCACCCAGTTATCTCCACTTTCGATACAAGACTTTACACTCGTAACATAGCCTTAACACGTTATCCGTACACTAGTAGGTTGTAGGTTCTCGAACGTTCTACGAGTACATAGAGTGCAGACTTGGCACCAATATTGCTGAACAAAAATGTTTTTGCAAATACATCGAAGAGGTACCAGATGTAACTTCTATCATTTTTGAAATACAAAGTGTATTTGAGTGTGTCTTGAATTTTGTCTGAATATTTTGTGGCGATCTGAAGATTTTTAATGTGATGTTTTTGTGTAATAGTTATAATTGCAGGCCGAAATCACCCATTACTTTGTAGGCAAATAAGTTAAAATGTAATGTATATCGATTGTTTATTAAAAAAGAATAACTGACTGCAATTTATTGGTCGTCATCATCTCCATGCTGTTTTCAATTGTTTGTCGTTCATCATCTCTTCCATTCATCTCTATAATTCGTAATCCCAGCGTTCACTCCTTTCTTTCTTATATTATCTTTCACTCATTGATGTTACATAACGAAAATTAATTTATTTTGATACTTAAATCTAATACAAGAACAAACACTAACTACTATACTAAAATTAAAACTTATATAAATAAATAAAACTAACACGCGTCAAAAAATTCATCGTCATCCTTGTCAATGGCGGGAAAAGTTCCCAGAAGCCTGGCAGCATTGCCACATATTTTTTTTGTTACATGTTCATTTTATGTACAAAACTTTTAGTTACGTATACCTCATAGATAATAAATTATGAGATAAGGTAGAATGACATTTCTTTCACTAGATACATACTATTTAGAATTTAATACACTTCCAGTTATCTATTCTAAAACATTCCTAAAAAGTTTAAAGTGTCACGTTTTCGCCCTCTGTCTTGTGGTGATACGAATGATTCCCTATACGTGAATGCGCCTTTAGAATACATACAACAAGCAAACAGAACAAATATTTAACCAGGGAAGTGCAAATGAGGGTGTATTATCAAAATAAGTGAATCACTGAATTTTCTAGCGCTTCATATCATGCTTTCAATTATGTTTATAGCTTGAAAATACATGTGTAAGTGGGTTTAATGTGTTTACAGTAAACTTCAATATAAGGATAAATACCCTAGCATTTATTTATAAATAAACTTATACTAAGCATGACAAGTTATTCGCCAAAAAAATATTAGATAAAAAATCGTTAAAGTGTGTTCTAAATATTGTCTTTCCATTATCACAGACCAAAATGATTTTGTAAAACACGAACTTCATATTTCGAAAGTTTATCCGAGTGAAATGCAAAATTCTTTACGAGTATTTCTATAATCGACCTCGTATGGAAATATTAAGCGCGACAGCTACCTTCGTAGAGGAAATTGCCGTATTTTGAGCTACAAATGGTTTAATGCTGTCATTTCCCTATGGCTTTTAACACCGTATTGTATTCAGCTCAATAAAATTTATTGAAACCGTTTGGCGCTTCTTGACAATTTAATTGATGGATGGTGTTACAAATATACAAATTAATAATAATAAGTTGTACAAGCAGGACCTACGTTTAAATAATTGAAATGGGCATGTCAATCGTTATTACAACAAACAAATCGATTAAACTAGCATGAAAACAGTAATTGACTGCATTGCGTGAAAAAAAAAGAATGTATTGAAATATAATTTGTAAAGTTCATATCCGAAACCGTTAATATGATATTAATCTCTTTACTGTTCACTACTGAACAGAGTCGAAATAGGTCCATGAGTCATGATTAGGGAAGCCCTTTGCCCTTTACAGTTTTGATTTCAACCATACCTAAGACGAATTTACCAACAATGAAATCAGGAAATCATTTTAAGGAGCATGTTTAGGAATCAAAATAGCCTAAAAATACCTTAACGGGAAAACCTTAGCAATGGAAATAAAACATTCTAACAAAACTCTCAAGGGCAAAATCTGCCCAAAAAATAAAATTCCTTTCTTCAGTTGACTTATCGTATTGTGAATATCTGGAGGATTCCCAATTATATTTTTCGAGCTGACTAGATTAGAAATGTTGAGGAAACATTCTTAGCTTGTATAGAAATTGTTCGATACGTCTGTATAAAATCGTTTCTGAAGTTCTCTTTTTAGTATTTTTCTGGATGAATTTGGAAGAGCTATTTTTGCTTTTGAGAACTTTTGGATGTCTGTAAAAGATTTAGGTTACCATGGATACCTGTATATAGGTTAACAGTTTGTAAATAGTGATATTGTTGACATACCTGTATAAGCTAGACTCATACATAGGTTACTATAGCTGATAATTACAGTAAACGATAAAAAAAATTGGATATAGATTATCATAGTTATCATATTATTATTATTGTTCTAATATTATTAATCCATACAAATATAAAGTAAAAGTAAAGCTGTTTTTCTGTCTGTTACACTTAACCGACTTTAACTAAATGTTTTATGGGGTAAGGTTGGATCCCAAGAAAGGACGTAGGCTACTTTTTACTGCGATAACCGACACCCACGTAGTCTGAGCCAGTAGCAAAAGCTAGTTTACTAATTAGGTACCTTTGATTACTAGAAGCGTTTCACAGAAAAGGTTAACACATCAAATTCGTAGCCAACTAATTACGAACTACGTTTCACATAAAACAAATACACCACTTAACAAATTAGCTGAAATCCTCAACATGAAACATTAATCACATTACAAAGTTTTAATTGCAGATAAATGAGTGATCTACTAATTGCTTTCTAATTAGGTTATAGTTCTCCTTTTGATAAGTTCAACAAATTAAACTGTTGTTGCTACTTTCATGTTTCGGCGAGCATTTTGAAATCACTGATGTGGAATGCACAAATAAATAAATGAAACATTATTGACTTGACGGATTCGGTCGTAATTATTTATTTACTAAAATTTTCCAAAGTTTCGATTCAAGGATAACAAAAATATAGACACGTACTAATATAAAAATAAAGCATAAAGTAGCAATTTGTTAAAAAGTCTGTTTTAAATGTTAGGTATACTTTACATGGAAAATTATATTCTACGTAACATCAGTGTATTATCGTGTGTGTCTATTGTTTTGATATTTTATATTTATGTCATGGATACTATAAAAATAATTGACGACCTCCGTGATCGAGTGGCGTACACACAGGTTTTCAAGGTGTCGCTGGCTCTGAGGTCCCGGGTTCGATCCCTGAACTCCATAACACAAGTGCTTTAGCTACTTACTTTGGGTTCAGAGCAACGTATGTGATGTTTTCCATATTTATTTATTTTTATTTTATAATACCGGGATAACTTTTCATACATTTAAATTAATTCAAGAATTTATTAGACTTGAATAATCAAGTCAGTATATCAGAAATATAGATTAAACAGTGCCTTAGAAAATTGCTTAGTCTATAACTAGAACTGTAATAACATAAACTTGTATCAAATTGTAAGCAAGAAAACAATTACTAAAACTAAATTAATTTCACTGCAATAACAAGACCATAGATAAATTAGAAATCACTTTTTGCAACACTGTTTACGTTTAATTATAGAATATCAATAACCCGAAACCCACGCAAAAAGTTTGCTAAAACTCGTTATTTTAACAAACAAATGACATGTTATACATATATTATGTACAAAGTTGAACAAATTACTTGAACAAAGTAGAAATTTAATTATACCCACTAAATACTGTTTTACGATACACGTCCATTCTAGTAAAATCTTTCTAACTAGCTAACTTTTTCCTAAAGTTATGTAGGGTTCTGCCAATCTTATAGGAATCAGCTGTATGCCGTACTTTACATGGAGCGACTGCCTATTTGACATTCTTAACTCATTTCATTTTACAGGTCCCATAGTTAGACTGGTTGTCAGAATCGTAATGACTAAACGATCATCTCTATATATATATAAATGAATCCCTATTATTTCCCTTGGTCACGGCATCACGCGTGAACGGCTGGACCAATTTCGATAATTCTTCTTTTGTTGTGTTTGTTACTGACAGGAGAAGGTTCTTATGAAAAAAAAATATTTGAAAATTGCGCGGATAATTAAAACATTTAAGAATACTTAACCACCATATTAAGTAATCCTGACTTTTATTACGATAGCGATTTATTGGGTTAATCTCCGCCCCCAATAATATAAAGGCACCTGGAACGGGACCTAGGTATTCACGTGGGTGAAACCGCGGGGCACAGCTAGTCAAAGATAAAAGTATGACAGTCATGACCAACGGCTCGTAATTTACGCACGGTCCGGGCCAATTTTATAGTTTATTTGATTGTTGATGCACACCGTTGCCAGTTATCATCTGCAATACCAAGCATTGACAATGCCTGGTGATTCAATTAGGTTTGAGTATCCGAATTTCCAACAACCTCAAGCGAAATTTTGTGCAGAACCGATACTTTACATGGGTAATAATTAACAGGGTAATATTTACCCGGACACGCAAATGCGAATGTTACCATCAGCCATAGGGAAACATTCCCATCACAAAACCTTGGAAATCTTATGGTATTCAATTAGTACAATCGAACACAAAAGTTTATTTAAAAAAAAAATATTACAACTTATTTCAGTCGCAATTTAATATATTATTTTTCGTAGCAAGTTTACGTCATAATAGTAATAAAAAGCGAAATAAAAACTTTATAATAAATAATAAATCAGACAACATACGTTATAAATTTTAAAATCAACTCAATATCCAACTCCACGATGAAATTGAAAAAATATAAACAAAAAGAGTAATATCGAAATTTATAACGTGAAAGTAAACACGATGAATTTTTTGGTAGTGTTAAAAATTGCCGAAACACGACATTTTACATTTACCGTATGATACCTATTACATATTGATACTGGCTTGTTTTAAATTAATTTCCAGCCATTATTTTATAAAAAAAATTCTGGCAGGAGAGCTATTTTTTCGTGGCCGTAAACTGTTTCAAACTATTTGCTCATGTTTTATCGGGGTGTTTTTTATTTATTTTGCTGTGTACTATTAGTAAACCTTACTGGTTATTATATTGAAAAACTGTTAATATAAATTGGTAACTGAATAAATAAATAAATTTATCTTTTATTAAATATGTGTTACACCTATGTACTGTAATAAAACTTTATTTTTAGAAGATTAATTTTAAAGTCTTTATAAAAATGCAATGCAGTCACCTTTCAGTGACAGTAAAAATATTTGAGTTTCAGCCTTTGTAATAATAAAGAATTAGTCTTATTTCAATGGGGAAAATATATCTGTTTGTTTGACATCTCATTTAATTATTTTTTGTACACAATACTTGTCACCAAAAAATGTCATATAAGAGACTGAACTTTAAATCAAGTACTGCTTATCTTATTGCAATAATAATATACTTAATCACCTGTCAACTTTTATCAATTTGTATGACAACATTTTAAGCACACTAAATTAACGACTATTTACAAACAAAAAAAAGAAACATTCCTACCAATAGCTAAGCAAAAAAATAACCAAAACGCTTTTGTTACCGACATCCTTTCAGCACATAAGCAATTTAATTTCCGCGCGAGTTATGTATTGCATAAAATTTTATAGTCTGTTATTTGACAGTATTGGTTCGTAGTAGTATCATGTCCAAGCTATATCGTTAAAAATTATGTAGATATTATATATTATTAGATACCCTTCCGCGTTTTTTACTGCAAATATTGGGGAGTTTGACGTGTTCAATGATAATCGCGTAATAAAATTGTGATGTGTTTCGTTGTTTTTAGAAATGTCTTTGTTGTGTTTGTGCGCTATGTTGTATTGTATGGTATTTGTCTAAATAAAAAGTGCGGATATAATTAACAATTTGTTAAATTATGACACAAGAAAATGTGCGGTAACGTTTTTTAGTAATTATAATTGATGCCTAAATAAAATATGTAAATAGCACATTTACATATTTAATTTATTTACCTTACCTATTCACACATTCCAAGTAATTTGTTTCGATTCTCTACTACCTAATGTAGTTCTACACATTTATTTATAAGAAGCATAGACATCAAATTATTATACAAACGTTATCTGACAAAAATATGAATTCCTGATTTTTTTTTGCCTTGAAAGTACTGTAAGAATTTGACCGAACAACTAAAATGATAATATGTCAACTTTTCATTGCATCAGCTCATCATAAATATTTTTCCTAATAACGTTCTCTGCCTATCCCTAATATACTTTTATACTATAGCTTTAATACTTAACGACTTACATTTTCACTTCCAAGAAACTCAATTACAAAGAAAAGACCTGAGTTTTTCTACCAAAAACTTTTTGTAATGTTCTTTGAACACTAAATTGGAAAAAGAGTGTTTCGGAAACCTGAGACACATTACTGTTTTTGTCTCAGAGTTATACAGGGTGTTAGGAAAACCCTGTCCGACCCGAAAGGGTGATATAGGGTCCACAACCACATGCCCAAATAAAATATTAAATTTGGAATATTCATGATAGTAACAATAATGATGAAGTTTGAAATAACCATTTTTGGCCGCAAAATTCCCTAAATTTGAGGTTTAAACAAAAGTAACACCACCATTTTCGTTGGTATTTTTGGTGGCCTTTTGTATGATCATTTTGGCAGAACCTATGACGACACTGACAATCTCTCTTGCATTTTGAGAAAAAAAAAATTTGGTTATAATTTTTTTTATTTTTTTTTTTCAATTTTTTTTTTACATTAATGGAATCAGATATCGATACCTAACAACACCTTAACGGATCGGACAGGGTTTTCTTAACACCCTGTATATACGTTTGTAGGAAACAAAGTCAGGAGAGATTTGTGTCTTAAAGATGGTATTCGTAGAAATGGTAGCATAAGGCTTTGGATACACTGGGGAACTAAAGCAACATTTGCGGAAAACGTCTCTTAGCAGGATGTAGAATGTTCTGACACGCGCGTTTGCTCTCGGGGCTGGCAAGCAACACGTCCCACATCACGTAAAGGTGCTCCCTCACAAGAGCATTCGCGTGTAATGTAACATTACAGATTCGACTTTGAATATTACAACAATACTACCTCCCTGACTGACGAACATTTGCACGTAATGAACATTAAATTACAAGTGGAGCGCATTGTTACAAGTTGTATCAAGGTATGACACATTTTATCATATTGTGTTATTAAAAACTCCTAGCACAGATATATAACATACAAGGATGTAAGATTAATATTTATTGTGTATAAGTTGCTGAAATAAACCTTTTTTTTATCACATTTATTTTTTATTATTAAGGTGTGCTTGGTACTTCTCCTTCACTGATATAATTCACGGGCACCTAGGTGACACGTGCGTTGCACGTCAAGTTAAAGAACTTTTTGTCTCCTAGTGTACGTTGGGTTAAACTGTTGTTGTGCCTGAAAGGGTTCTCAGTTTACATGCTCGCAAATTGAATTAGTTTACAGGTAGAGTCTATCGTTCCTATCTATTTAGCCTATGCATGTGCCATGTAATAGGAACGAATGTTTGTTGAGTGTTTGTAGAAGTTTATGTTATGTTACTTTATTGTACCTATGTGATAAGAAACAGATTTATAATTTTAACTATTTTAACTATTAACTTTCGCAACACTTAAGAAAAAATATGGATTTGAAAAGATGGTTTTCAATAATACGGATGTCTACTGAAACAACAATATAACTACAGAAATGATTAACATAATTATATAAACAAGAACACTAAAATTAAATGATCACCAAATTACTAATATTAATACTGACAACATTTATATAGGTACTAATATTTAAATCAGAATCTATAATTAAATTAAATAGAAAATCCTTCTTGACATTTCATTTTAAAATAAGCCCCACAAAATTGATAGCGCTCTCTAAATTTCCAAAATACGTCTAAACCCTTTTGCCTATCTAATCCCCCAATACATCACGAAAAACATATTCAGTCTAGCAAAGACTCGTAACGATACTCAAGAGAGAAACTAAGTCTGGATTGGAAAACAAAGAATAAAAAGTTATAATGCTGTCGTTAAAAGTACACGTGTTCTTGTGTTTCTAGATTGAAGCCTTGGGCCCTTTAAAAAAGATTGATGGATTGAATTTGGTAATTTAAAGGTCGGTGTATTTTATTAAGATACACTAAAAGGTTATTTATTGGTCTTGGACTAGAAATAAATAAAAAGCTTTTAATTCATTCATATTTTATTAGAATGATTGAAATATGAAGTATGTTTTGTGATGTTTGTGTACGGTGCAGCATTCAGTAGTCAACCTCTTTTTTGTTCTAACGGAGGCCTTAAAAACTACCTTTTACAGAGTAATCGTTAATGTATGCTTAAGGTGAAAAGATTTAAACGATTTAAACCCTGAAGTGTAGATCTTGCTATTTTGAACGGGATTTACACTTTCGGACCACATATTTTTCGGGAAACGTCGCAATATTTGAAAGATAAAATGTAACTCAAAACCCTTTTAATTGCTCAAAAGCATCAGTTAATAATAATATTTTTTCTTACAAAACTTTAAATATAAAATAACATCAATTTTCTTAAGAAACTTCAACAAAATTTTGAAGTCGAACATTGTTAGTTCGACAAGATTCGACGTTGCGACGTTGCGGTAACAATATTACGGTTTCACCGTAAACATGCTATGCAATTTACTCCTTCTCGCATCGACACTTAAGTTACAATATCTTGTACTATCGGTTAACGTGGTTCATGCACATGTTGCCGATAATAAAGCATAGTCTTAGGCTACCGATTTTCAACCGTCTCGCCCGCAAATGGTCTGGGCTCAAATTTCAGGGTAAAGTGTTATTGGGACATTCTCTGTGGCTTAGTGTTTCGAATTTGGTCGATAAATGGCATGGTCGGTTTTGAGCTTTGTCACAGAAACGTAAAGCATGGACTGTGAATATTTGTGTAATACAATATTCGTTGTAGTTAGTTAATTTGGCAGCATATTCCTTATCTTCTTTCTTCTGAAGATTACTTCAATCTACCATCATTAAAAATTTCAACTTAGTTTCCATATAATGCAGAACTTAAGCCCCTTTGTTCTCCCATTATTTGTTGATACCGTACTGCAGTATACCACATATATTTTAGGTAGGTACATACGCATCGCATCTTCACTGCACTTGTAATTTTATAACAACGTTGCAGCTTCATGTGGTAACATTGTTACTACGGTTCACGTAAACAAAGCTTTGAGAAAATAACATGAAAATTCTTCGGTTTTCTAACTTTGAGCTTGATTTGAGATAGGTATTTCGTTCGGTGGGTTTCTGAAAGAAGCCGAGGCTCGTTGCAACCTCTTGGTATTAATTAGTAGATCGGGTAACGAAATGAACATTTAGAAAGTGACCATTTAGTCGAATTAGTTATATATTTTCTTACTTTTTTGATTTGTTCTAAGTGAAGAGCTAGTGACTTTACCTATCGCCGAGGGCACGGCTTCGGGATATGTCGGACTTGCACCAGCTTAAGGATACCACGGTCCCGTCCTTGCCTTTGCCGGCGCCGCGGGACCTCACACGCCACCTCTGCGCGGCTCTGGCAGGTAAATGCTTTTTTACTGCTATAAACCTTATGTCATTTACAAAGCCAAGGCAAACCCTTGGGGCTTCTTGATTTTTTCTGAGCTAAGCTTCCAATAAACAAAAATATTTCCAAATAGGCTATCTATACTCGTTACAAAAGTCCGATATTTTTGCAACCCATTCAAGGTCAAAGATGAAAAACAAAATGTTAATACATTACTTAATTAAGCAAGCAAGGGTAATGTATCTTCTTGTGCTTAGTGATATATGGCTCACACTTGTGACTGAAGCTCTCTAATTTGTAAAGTGACTGAAATTCTTTGCTGTAATTACGAGATGGTAGCCATGTTGTCTTTGGTTAAGAGATAAGTGATTGGATATTCAGTAGACTGCTAAAACCTGACAAGTCTCTTTGAATAATGTGGTACTTGAAACTTTAATAATAAAATCTGATATATTTCAGTAATATGGACAGTTTTGTTATAGTCTTGGATTTTAACTTTAAAAATTTCCAAAAGTTTTAAAACTTTAATTTAATTTCATTGCACTCTAAGTAATTGGAGCCGCATCGTTAAAAGAACAAAATATTGCCTTCAAGCACTTATAAGATAACACCTTAAATACTTAAATGCTATCATATTTTAATCTAACGACGCCAAAGGGTATCAACCCTTTAAGAGGTATATTCTTTACAAAATTCAAATTTCACGCCAGAAGATTCTTAGGTCCTCATCTGAGCGTAAATTCCCTTGCCATCGCACTTACACCAACTAACCTTGAAATTACGGGCGTGCGAACATTTTCATTCCCGCCCGTAACTTACGCAAATTTACGTGATGTTTTAATCTAAAAAGCTGAGTGTGTTCGCGTGGAAAATCCCAAATTAAAGGGACCTCCGTGTAAGTGACTTAGGACTGTCCTTAGTAGAATGGCGAGAAATATGAAGCGAGAGCACGTCCCGTAACGACTCTAATGTCTTAACATAGGGATAGTCATTAAGGTATTTAAATTAGTTGAGGTAGGTATTTTCTTTTGTCATTTCTTGTCTTTTTACCGTCTGTTTTAGACCAAGAAATTATGTTGTAACAAATTTCAGTTTTGACAAAGATAACGATATATTTATTTGTAAGCATATGGTACAGTTAAGATGTTACAAATATTTTGCTCCATAATATTCTGCCGTTTCCGGCGCACAAATATTTGAATAGCTACCACTAATTATTAAACTAAAACTATTACACATGAACAACAAAATTAAAAACAACTGCTATAAAATAAAAACATAATAACACTTATATTTAAAATTACCAATCAGGTTTCTCGTTTAAAAAATCACTTATCTTCATCTCACTTGGCTTCCAATTCGGATAAAGCCTTGCGTTTAGTTTCCTTTGCTCAAAATGTAGGCTTTGCAGTATATTATGGGCAATATGGCCTATCTTGATTTCTGCTCAGATGCAGTGGTGTTGTAATTTGCTTGAGCTTGCAACCGCAAAGGCAAACAAACAAGATGCACAACAGGATCAATTGCACACAGGGATTCAGTTTCTTAATACGTGTCTTGGTAGAGATGAGAAACCGAATTATTGCCATGAGGTTCCAAATCGCTACCTTAAATTTTATTTTGAAAACATTTTGTTCACTTAGCGAATGTTATTTTAATGAAAATAGTTACGCTAAATTTGATAAATAAAATAATCCCTGCGGCTGAATTGCCCAGTTCAACTAACTTTTTAATATTACCAAACACTTTCAGCCAATATTTAATCCTGTCAACAATAAACAAAATCCAATTAACGTGGGACAAAATGGTACCAAATTGTGTATTTTTAGTTTTTAATATAATTGCACTGTGACATTGATGTGCCTGAAATAGAAATGGCCGTAATAGGCTTTCGATGACCGAATAGATGAAAATAAAATAAACTAGGAATAGCGACAAAACTGGAAACCGTAATGGATTTTCAAGGACAGCCTTTTACAAATGGCCATGACAGCCTACATAAACAATAGGTATTGGTAGACAATACTTGTTAATTTTAGGACTCTAGGCATTGATGTCAAGAAAATTATATTTTTGACAATGCTTTTACTTAGCCTGTCTTCTGGTTTCCACTGCTGGGCAAACTTAGGCATTACCCCAACTTTCTAGAAGGGTTCCAACTGTAGCAATTACAAGCTAGATTAGGTGAAACAGAACAAAAGATTTTTAAAACATAACATGTAACATACCATCACGCCTGTATCCCCGAAGGGTTAGGCAGAGGTGTACCAATGTACACCCACAGTTCGCCGGTATGTTTAGGTCCCATGTAATAGGGGGTTACAATGTACTCCTGTCATGTAAATGTGGAAAAACTTTTCCATGTCAAAGTTTAGAAGCTGTAAGCACACATTTTGGAGCATTACTCGTAGTCTAATAACAATATAATCTTACATTATGCTAATGTTGAGGTAGTGTGTCACTTCTAAGTAAATGGAAGGTTTCAGACGAGGCCTTGAGATTCGCTAATGTGGGAGTGCTTTAGTTGGTCATTACATGAACTCTGTACTTACCTTAATGTTTTGTTAACTGTTTTGTGTGGAAGTGTGCTCGGTATTTTGTTGTGTTACTTACTTATCTGCACAGTCTTTTTTCTGGTTTTATGACACGTATTTAATGTGTAATGTCGTGGTGGCCTAGCGGTTCAGTGAACGGATTTGTATGCACAAGGTTGCAGGTTCGAACCCAGGCAAGTACCAATGTGGCTTTTTCAAAGTTATATGTACTTTCTTAATTATTCTAAGACACTTCAGACAAACGGTGAAGGAAAACATCGTGAGGAAACCTGGATTCCAAAATTTGGGATCTGAAATCGCCAATCCGCAGAGAGCAAGCGTGGTGTTCATCAATGCTCGTGCCTTCTCTATATGGGAAGAGGCCTGTGCCCAGCAGTGGGACGTTTAAAGGCTGGATTATTATTATTTATATTATTATTATATATTTAATGGTGACTAGGATTTTTAATTTACATTTGATT
The DNA here is from genome assembly GCA_905475315.1 of Autographa pulchrina. Classification (NCBI taxonomy): domain Eukaryota; kingdom Metazoa; phylum Arthropoda; class Insecta; order Lepidoptera; family Noctuidae; genus Autographa; species Autographa pulchrina. Next base: position 4,499,005 of record FR997786.1, on the reverse strand, counting down.
AATGCAGATAAATGCTAAGTTTAGGATAATTACGGTAAAAGGGGTGCAACTTACGAAATTAGGTACAGTCATATAGTGAGCATAAAGTTGACCTTTTTATTAACTGTTCAATGTGTCCAATCCTTATGTTTGTCAGATTCGTAAATTATTTTTATTAGCGTTTTGTGAGTAAGCGGTACAAAATAATGAATATGAAGGCTCATGTGAGCAAAATTCCGTAAGGTGGACAAAACTTCGATTAAATTTTTATCAGAGCTGTTAAGCACAGCCCTTAAAAGGGTAATGTGGATTACAAAAAATAACCTGATGTAAAAAAAAAACAAAAATACAATTCAGTTTTTGAACGAGACAATGGTATTCAAAATAATACAAAAAGCCAGACGTTGTCTTATATTATTCTCACTTAACCTCAAATGAAAAACAAATAGACTGTTAGACCTTGAACTCAAGGGCCAAGGGTAAGGTCTCTTTAAGAGAATTCAAGAGCATCTTCTAAGAAAAAACTATAGTTTCGGCCCTTTTTGTCAAAGAAGACAGCTACTTAATATGGTGTTGTTCTTAAGTATGACAATATCTATGCATTATTGAAAGTCCATTAGGCAGCTTTTTGGGTAAAAAAAATCTCAGGCTCATTTGTTTTACTCATGTGTTTTATACTTTTTTGAAGTTATGTGTCTAGAGCATCATTTTATGTCTTTAACGAGTTAATTGTAAGGACTGGGTTTGTGAATGTAGGTTTAAATAACCCTTCTTTGTGACATTGATTAAAAAAGTTATGTCTGTATGCATGTTATGAAATAGGTACAACTAAAGCACTCAATCCATCGTAATAAATATTGGCAAATGGATAGCTTGAGATCTAAAGAAGTAGGTACTTATCATTCACAAGTAAAGTACGACTATTTACTAGAATCACAAAGTTAAAGAGTAAATACTATATTATTATGCTTTCAAAAAAATTGTCATCTTATACACAGACCTATAAGAATATTTCTGTCATAATTGTTAATTTAAGATAAGTAAATAATAAACTTCCTCAAATATTTCAATCATTTCACTAAGTACTTAAATCCGAACAGTCGAGTAACAAATAACAATAAATTATTTCTATATACCGTCGGAACGCGAAGGGGAAAATGAGTGAGTGTCGTGGGAATTCCGTTTTATTATTTTTATTGTCACGGAGTAATCTACACGACAGAACGATTATACCACACGGATACGAGTCGACAGCGATACGGGAAGAAATAATATATGAGCTAATACTGGATATTATAAAGAAATATTACTGGTATTGTTCGTAAAACTATAGTTCGGAGACAATCGTGCGTCCGAATGATTGTGAAGTACCTAAATTTTTTAGGGTTCCGTACCCAAAGGGTAAAACGGGACCCTATTACTAAAACTTCGCTGTCTGTCTGTCCGTGTGTCTGTCTCCAGGCTGTATCTCATAGACCGTGATAGCTAGAAAGCTGAAATTTTCACAAATGATGTATTTCCGTTGCCGCTATAACAACAAATACTAAAAACCACATAAAATGAATATTTAAGGGGGGCTCTCATACGACGGTGGTACGGAACCCTTCGTGCGCGAGTCCGACTCGCACTTGGCCAGTTTTTGTTTTTACACATTAGGTTCCATTTACAGACATTTTATTTAAATAGAGATTGTTACAAATCTGAGTGAACATTAAGAAGCCAGCTCAGTTTAAAACCGTAGACACATGGTAAATTATAGTTTATTATGATATAAGTTGTTTACATTCATCTATGTGGGGGTTACTTGGGTTCAGTTCCGGCAGAGTTAGTGATAGAAGGCTAAAATATCAATTAATGTTTTTAAAAAAAATAACATATCCCTTCATCGAAATTTTACCACTACGATTATATTATATGGAAAAATAAAATAATTAAATATTCAACAGCCATCTAAACCGCCAACCTTTTTACTCGTAAACATATCAATATGGATAATTTATAACGCCCAACTGACTTGAGGAAAGAAACGAGAAAAGCATCTATCAAATCCTTGTTTTTTCTTGAAAACATTCAAGTCAAGGGAATTTCAACCTTAATGCTTTAACAAAAGCTTTAGTTTATCCTATTCCATTGTTGTGTGGGTTGAAAGGTCAGTAACCTAAGGATTTTGAAGGTTAAGAAAAATGTATTAATTTAAAACTAATATAAGAACAAAAAGTAGATTAATAATGCAGACGCTATAACTGATTGGATTTAGGTTTAGTTAATTACCTAAGCATTACATTTAACGAGTTTTGAAAAAGTTCTTAAATAACTCTGAGATACATAATATAGTGAAATCATTATTCATGTGTTCTAACAATTTATAAAATATAGTCTAGATAAAATATAGATTAGAATACTTTAGGTTTATTTTTATAATTAGTTTTGTTTACATTTTTGTTTTGTTTATTTTTATATATATATTTTATTTTTATTTGTTTTCTATTCCATGGTAGGTTAAGGAAAAGGTTGCCTGGAAGAGATTGCCAGGTGCAATAAGGCCGCCTTTTGTAAATGTTTATTTATTGTTTTATGTTACATTTTGTTTTACCTGTGTACAATAAAGAAATAAATAAATAGTCGGGCTAGTTGTATCATAAAGAACTCAGGATTCCTGAAAAAACAAGACCTTTATCTTACAAGTCATACTTAGTAACTAACGCCGCATGGCATTGCTAGTATTCAATAAATTTGTCAATAATAATATTAAAATTATTTTTATTAAGACCCAGGCAGAGTTGGAGCGATGAACTGGACGCATACCAAAAGGAGTGGCAACAAACAGCAATTAATAGAAACCTGTGGAAAGAAGGAAGGGAGGACTTGGCCCTGCAGTGGAACAGTTCCGGTTCTAAATAGTAAATAATAATAATAAAGCATACTATAATATTAACGAATACATGAATGATAAAAACTTAAAATAAATAAATATACAATATATACCGAAAAAAAAAATAATAATAATAAAAATAATAAAAGAATTATAATTTAAAAAAACTAACTATTACTAATTTATAGCAAATAATAAAATTATAATAATACTTATATTCTATAAAACAAGATTCCTCCTCTCTTCTACGTTGCCGTGCCCTACGGGGTCCATAATGTACCAAAATAACCTATGTAACACCTTTATGAAACTTATGGAGTGCAATAAAATTGAATTGAATTAATAATTATTTTGATTGATGTTAAGCAAAGAAGCTATCTGAAGTGACAAAAATTCTTAACATAGCTTAAAATAACGTAACATATTTTAAAATCTTTTATAAACTGCATATTATTATAACATCAATGTTTACTCAAACTCGAAATTTGTTTCAAATGAATACAGAATATTGCATTTATGAAGCACTTATAACGTGTTGGTTTTGCTTCCGAGAACTTTAATCATCTTTAGTACTATTACTAATAGAGTATGATATTCTACGCGAATATAGTCGTACAGTATTCCAATAATAATGCTAGCTGTGCCAGCGACTTCGTTCGCGTGGATGACGAAACTTATCAATGAATGACGAACTTATTACTATTGATTGTAGCGCGATGAAAAGTATACTATAACCTGTCCAGGAGTATGAAGTATAATTGTACCAAGTTTCGTTAAAATCCGTCGAGTAGTTTTTGTTTCTATAAGGAACATACAGACAGACAGACAGACAGACAGACAAAAATTTTACTGATTGCATTTTGGCATCAGTATCGATCGCTAATCACCCCCTGATAGTTATGTATTTTGAAAATGTATTTCATGTACAGAATTGACTTCTCTACAGATTTATTATAAGTATAGATTCCGGGACCTCTCACTCATGGTTATCTGATCCCAAGCTAAGCAGAGCTGGTGTTATGGTAACCAGACTGCTGATAAACATACTTATTCATTTCTAAATACATACATATTATAGATAAATTACACCCAGACACAGAACAAATGATCGTGCTCAACACACAAAGATTTGTCCTGGGTGAGAATCGAACCCACGACCTCCGGTATAGCAGTCAGGGTCACTAACCACTAGACCAACAGTCCCGTCAATATCCTATTAATTGATTTCCAGAACACCTGTCTATCCCATATCTGTCTCTCACATCACATAGAATATTGATGAGAGAACCCACATAATATTAATAAGCTTTAAAAATTAATTATTTTTGGCTTCGTACAATCGAGTTTATAAATTATTCGACGGAATATAAATAAAACCAACGACTCGACGTATTTATTATTCATCCTTTACACCTATAACATAATTGTACCTTTTCAATTATTTCGTGAAGGTTAGGTGTTTGTTGTAACTGAATTAGAATAAAATAAATTCGCGACTTTCAATGACTAATTTTAGATTTCTTTTGTATGTTTATTTTGGGATCTTGTTTACAGGAATTAGTCGTAATGTATTCCTTATCGAGTTAAATAATGTTTTTCACATAAATACGCAATTGTTAATTGTAACAATTGCGAAAAACTCCTTGATATTGATCAAGGAGTTTTTAATTTCTGATTTATTGGAAATACTTTCTTTCTAAAAAATAAGAAGCCAGGCTCGTCTTATCGAAAACAATGGTGTAATATTACAGTAGCATTACAATAGATAAAATCGTCATTATCGAGTCATTTACCACTATGAAAATAGCTTAATTTTTGTGTTGAATATAAAGAAACGAGTCAAGTTGTCATCATATTATTTTTATAAAACTGGTTGCTTATATGTGTTTATCTCTGGCTACCATTTCCCAACAAAAATAGTTGTGAATTATTCACGAGAAAGTTTCATCAAAAACCTAGTCTGGAAAAATCTAGTTTACCGTAAACATACAAGACATTTTCCCGAATATCATTTGAAAATCCGAACGAATAAGTATATTTTTCTTCAAAAATGATTTATTTAACAAATTCCAGAAGTTGCCATCACTACCAATATTCTCGAAACGAAAACACTTCAAAACACGACAGTTAACCCTAAAATATATTGTAAAAAGCACATATTACTCGGGTCTAAACTGTCAAGCAATTACACGAAGTTTCAGGCAAATGAGGACTGACATTCATTCATTTGAACTTCATTTGGCTCGGTTGACAGGCGTTTATTTTACGGGCGCGGCAATTTCGGGCTTCGTTTCGGAGAATGACGTGGCATTTGAAGGGTTAGTCCTAAAATCTGTTTTGTTTGCTTTTATACACTGTCCCTTTTAATTATAGAGAGCTGACATTAAAGGGAATAAATTAGTAGTGTTAGGTTGTTTGGAAAAGGTTTTATTATGGGCAGTAGACACGTAATGCTATTGTATTGCTGTAATTGGACACGAGAAAAGGTGGTATCGAGTTACAAAATATTTTTGCTTTTGTGTTAGATTGGTATCGAATTCTTTAGGGTTATAACTTTGGTTGAGCAATATTGAACATAAGGTTCTTTTAGAGTGTTGTTAGAATATGTATAGTTGGTGTGATATTTCGACCATCCATGTTGATCAGACACACGATAGACAGTCAATCTTAATCACAGATCTTGTTCTAGATTGACCGTGAATAGGCTGCATATTGCACACAACATATTTTATTATACACACACTGGACACTTGACTGCTTTTGTTTCGACTGTCGTTAAACACAAGCGGGCGCGAAGTATCTTGTTTGTCAGCTTGCGCAGTCCGTGTGCGTTGATCACTAACTGCTCGCGCTGTTCGTGTTCGGCCTGTATGGCCTAAGTAATATAGGACGACCTCCGTGGTCGAGTGGCGTACGCACCGGTTTCAAGGTGTCGCTAGCTCTGAGGTCCCGGGTTCGATCCCCGGACGGGTCAATGTAGAATCCAATAATTTTCTACATTGCCTCGGTTCTGGTTGATGTGGTACCTTCGTTGCTTCTGAATTACATAACACAAGTGCTTTTGCTACTTACTTTGGGTTCAGAGCAATGTATGTGATGTTGTCCGCATTTATTATTTATAGGAAGAAATGTACCTTTAAATATTGTTAACCCTACAACGAAATGCGTGCCTCATTACAATAATATACAAGTTTCACTTTTCATACGTCCTAAAGAAGTCAATGACATTACCAGAAAACTTCAGCTGTTTAATCGATTTTGTTCAAAGCTACTTATATTACGTTTTAATGGACTTCCTTTGAATTTTGTTCTACTAATATAGAGCATAATGAGTTTAAACTTTCATAAAGGGTATTTTGTTTGATTTAATGAGCTTGATCAAAAGAGTAGAATAGATAAGATGTAGTAAATTTACTTTTGGGTAAATTTAAAATTATTTAATATCTCTTCTGTAAATAGCAAGACCTAAAAGAAAATTATGGAGTATAAAGATTTTGATTGCAATTTAATGATTTAAAATGATGTAAGAACGTAAAAAAAATCTCAACAAAAAAAAACATTTGATCAATTACTCACTCAGTCTATAAATAGATAACCTACATTAAAAATTAATTTTTGATTTGTAATCATTTACAAATCAAAAAATAATTTAGTGGATATACTATCTATAAAATATTTAAACTGCGCTCGCCGCGGTTGGTCCGTGGATGGGTGACTATTTATAAAATACCGAGACCCCTCCGTGTTTCGGAAAGCACGTTAAACAGTAGGTCCCGGCTGTCATACATAGATCTTTGGCAGTCGTTAAGTCAATTCTGACAACCCGTCTTACTATGGGATACTGTGTTTCCACGTAAAATGGGTTGTGGAGGTCAGATAGGCAGTCGCTCCATGTAAAATACGGTATTCAGCTGAATCCGGTAAGACTGGTGTCGGCTACCAAGCCGACCCCAACATAGTTGGGAAAAAGGCTCGGGAGATGATGACTATCTATTAAATATTTCACTTTATGTAATAACTTATCACAAAAAGAGTACCAAATTCAAAAATATCGTTCCTTAACACACAAAGCACAAAATATATGAAAATTGCAGAGTTTCATATCGCCCAAGTATTTCGTTCACTAAGACTCCGTAACGTAAAGTGACAAGTCTTTGTCAGATATAAGAACGTTCTGCCATATTATTTGTCACGGAAAATGTACTGACAATTCTCTCAACTTAGGAAGATGTATGGGGAAAGAAAGGAGAGTGTATTTATTGTTTTTAACAGACAGCTGGCTGAAACATGTGTTTCTGTTACATAACCTGTAGAAAAATTATCTGTGTATCTAACAATATAAATAACACAAGTGCTCTTGTTATCGTCTATTATAATCAGCTATATTTTCGACCTTGAAACAAACATCAATTTATTAAATAAAATGTCAATCAAAAAAGAAAAAAAAAACATACTATAAAAACAATTCTATAAATAAATACACACCAATCCAATACGAATCTAACTATAATGTAAAAATAGCAAAAAAATAATAAAACCAAATATAAAACCAACGCCATGAATTGAAACTCAGTACTTCATAAACCCTCAATTTTCCATCCGCCGCTCTTATCAACAAGTATATGAAATTTTATGAAGTAAATGACCGAAAACAGTTAACCTTTAAACATATAACTCTGGAGTGTGTTAGGCCGTAAAAAGACATTTTATGACAAACTTGAGTATCATAAAATGAAGGGTTATATGTTCTTGATCTGATGTTACGGTTTAATCTGTTGTCCTATGTGGAAAATGAATACGATGACAGGCGAAAATATACAAAAAAAAAGCTTTTTTCTTTTAATTTTTCAATAGAAACATGTGGTGAGAGCAAAGGGAGGCCATTGCCCTGCAGTAGGACAGTTCTGGTTTTAAATAAAATAATAAATGTATTTATATATAATATTTTTTATCTACTAAAAATAACTGTAAACCCACTGAAGAAAACTCATTACAAATGGACGTTTTTGGGCGTTTCATGTAGTCAAAGAGTAGGGTCATTAATAGGTAGACAATATTTCTGACTCTCAGAAAGAATTCTCTTTTCCAGTTTCGATTAAATAGTAATATACCTACTTAAAGTAACAAAGTCATAGTTGTCTATTTAAAAGACAGACTCCTTGAGAAATGGTGCATATTTACCAAAAAAACAGATGTTCATAAAATATTTTGTTTGTAATTCTTAGTGTTCAAGCTGTCAAGGCAAAGTAGACTATTCAAGGCCCCAGTGGTCCTAATTTAATGAACTTAGTTCCTGCTAAATAAGAGTTACAAAGGCTTGACATTTTTAGCACTAATTTGGGTTGTTTAAGTACAGTTTTACAGTCACTCCTGTTTATTTAGCCTTCGTTTGAAGGAGACATTGTACATATTTTATTTCAGGATTTAGTCTAACTTTTGTTTCGTACATTTCTTCTTTTGAGTGATGGCCATTTTATTAATTTATACTGCTTAGATGTCTGTAACATCCTTCTTAAATAACTCTACAAAGATATGTTACACATTAAAAACAAACCACAGGTAACAAAACTGGGTGTTATAATGGCGAATATTTTGAACGAATTATTTGCCTAAATAACACTGATGAAAAAATCTGATGGCAACGTTTTTCATTAATTTCTTTACGTTACACATCTGTCATTAAGTTACCGACTTACATAAACACAAACTACATATATTTTCTACTTAACATTTTGACATTTTATATTATCGCTTCGCTTTACCGCTATTTGTCCTTCACGTAGGACAGTGGTAGCTAACGTGTCTTTGATCTGACGTTACAGCTAAGCGGTATATGAGATTTGAAAATGTATATCGGCTTTACAAACACGCGATTCCGTATCTAGACTACAATACAAACTGTAATAAAATATTTTAATTTGTTGTGAATTTCTCACAATGAGATACGAGTGTGTATTTCAAATTGGACTGTTTGGGTAAATGCGAAAGGTTTGAAGCTACTTTGTAGGTACATTATATTTACAAAGAATACGGTATAATAATATGTATTTTTGAAAACATAAAATTATGTGGTATTTAAATGTAGCTTTCTAAAATATTTACCGTTTTGAGATGCCTTATATCAATTATGTTTGAAGCCATCCTGAGGAAGAAAAAAATTGGTAACAAAAAATATTCTCATGTGTGAAAATTACCATAATAACAAAACCTGAAAACTTACTGTTTCAAAGTTTCGGGGCTTTTACTAAAACTGTTACCATTTCCTTACAATTAGCTGGGTTTAGTCTGTAACGAGTCAACAAGGAGGCTAGCAAGTGTGAATGACCTTAGACAGACTAGATATAGAGCTCTTATTTTTGATGACGTCATCTTCCATGAATCTACTCCCATCTTACGATACAAACTAATCATGTCAGTAAAAAAATACTAGTTCATAAACTTTTTATGGTCCAGTAACTAGGTCAGGGGTCAAAATATTTGGCAGATTGTTTTCGATGTATGCTTCTATAGTAAACAAGTGAAAACTTTGTGGTAATGCCTTTATCGGGCCTTACGACGCCCATGGGAAATGATGGGATGGTATAGACGTAAGATAATGGCCGTATGGGCTATTCTAATGATAATTTGTGTAGTTATCAAAGTTAATATTATGGGGTGAAGTTAGAATATGAGTGTTAGTTTAGTTAGTTGCTGAAGACCGCCGGAAATGAGGAACATTGCAAATTATTGCAGAGTCCATTGACGCCACGATCGTCATCATTGAAAACTGGCTTATGAGGATATATGAGAACATCTGCTAATTTATAATGTAATATTGAACGCCTGTTATATTATTTCGTATCGCAAAAGAATAGGTTACTAGGACTAGGACTGCCTCGTTGGCCTAGTGGTTCTAAGCGGGACTGCTACGCTAGAGGTCTTGGGTTCGATTCCCAAGTCGACCAAGGTGTTATTGGGTTTTTCTATGAAATTCTCAGTAGCAGGTCGGAGTTTGGATTTGTGCCCGGTTAGTGGCAATAGGCTCGCCCCGTATTACATGGGACCTAAACATACCGGCGAACTGTGGGTGTACATTGGTACACCTCTCCCTTAACCTTCGGGGATACAGGCGTGATGGTATGTTATGTTATATTATGTAGGTTCTCTAAAATAATACTTTAAATATTTGAACTGCTATCATTTGAACCATGCATTGCCTTATACATCTTATACAAAATCAAATACAGATTATTGTACACAGGAGCTTATAAAACTACTTTGCTGAAGAAAAATATAATCTTTAACAAAATTCCAGATCCAATAAAAAACCTACCTTATACGAAGTTTAAAAAACAAATTATATCATTCCTACTAGATAAATGTTATTATTCAGTACAGGATTTCATAGATGATAAGTTAATTTAATTAAGATTCTTATTGGTTTCAAGTTTTAATTAAACATTGTTAATAATATTTGCATGCTAAATGAAGGCAGAATTGTACACGGATTCAAATTTAAATGTAACACCTTATATTTAACTACATTCAATGCAAATAAAGATTTCTATTCTATTCTATTCTAAATACTAACTTACTGCCCCTTTAACCGAATGTAATAGGCGATTTGCCAGAATTTTGTTATAAGATATTTAATTCCTAAACAAAAACAAAACAAACATAACTACATAATATTAAAAACACTTAAAACTAAATAACACTGTTATATCGACATTTCAATGTCTAGGAGCATCATTTAAGAATCAGTTTTTCACTTTCCAAAATTCACCTAAATAACAATAAATGTTCTTCTGTATTAGCTTCCTAAAATAGCTCATTACGTAACAAAATACTGTCTGGTCCTTTGAGACGTTTTATCAGCGTTCTTAATTCCTAACTATATATAGCCTTTGAAGTAATTAAGTTTAGAACAAAGGGCGAGACGAATTCCCTACATTATTCTGACAGGCATGTTAAGTCCTAAATTTAAAGAGAAATGGTATATCGATTAGCGGTAAGAGAGAATACATCTAGACCTCGATTTTTAAGGGTTTATGGTTCTGAGGTAATGAGAAATATGATAATTTAATTTAATTTATTCTATTATTTAATTTAATTTAATTTATTATATTCTTCTTCTTCTTCTCGAGTCAATGATATTTAAACTTTGTTTGACCAGAAAGTCGCCACTTGAATGGCTTTGTCGCTGGCTTCCATTAAGTCCTGGAGGGTGGCGGTGGTGGTGCAGGACGGGCAAGACAGAAGATGCGCCATGTCTTGAGTTGGGGCACCGCATTCACATTGTGTATGCGAACATTAATATTAAATTTATTATATTAATATTTAAGATAATGGGACAGGTCATATTTTAAGGCATCCATGTTTCTTATTACCCATACAGGCTTTGGTAGTCTGACCCCCGGTTTTTGAAAGTCTGATTTACTTAATCTGTTGCCAAATCAACTGATCACCACTGTGAGTGGTTGAATAACAAACTAACAACCAATCATAGCGCTTGGAATGAGATTTGACATTTGTGTTGATCAATGTTTCAGAAACCGAGGGTAAGTGTTAAAGATCCTCTTTGTACAGACTATTATGCATATTTTCTTCAATCCTTGTCATCACGATATCCCCGGAATGGTGATCCGCAGGGAAAAAGTATTGAGACAATTTTGTAGATAATTGCATGATCTACAACTTTTGTCTAACCTATTTTTGCTTATAATACTTGCCATTTATGAGAAAAATGCGAAAAAGTGATATTTTATTTTGCACAAGTCGGATTTTTGGGGACTTTTGATAATTCTTTTTTAATGGTTTGCTTGAGCCCTTCACCAATTTTTGGCTCTATGCGAATTAATGCAAACGTGCAAGGTTTTTTTGTCTATTTTGACTGGACTAATAGCCTGTGAGAGAATTCTGTTATAAAGTGAAAAATACAGTTAGGTAATGCAATTCAACTAAAATCTTTAACGTATTTTAGGACACTTTCAAATTTGTTGACAACATGTGACCCTCCTCGTAAAACCTTAAAAAAACTTTATTATTCACAAGCTTTCACACATCACACGTCAACAAAAAACATGTACTAAGACATTTTAAATATGCACCAAGTATAAAACCTTCCCACTTTAGGTGTCATAACTTCAGAAATGCGAAGAACTTGATCTTACATTATGACAGTCTAGCAAATGTATTTTTACGGTCCACAGTTTTATAACTTTGTTTTCTTGCTGTCGTCAAAATTGTCTAGACCGGCGCTAAAACGGACACGTCTCATGTTTTACAGTAAAGCACTTAGGGAAGTTATTAAGTATTTTTATTGGCTGTTTTGTTTTAGAATATTGTGTTGTTTTGTAAGTAACATCTGCACATAACTCAGTATGTATAATACCTGATATACATGTACCTACGGCTAATATATCATTATATGAAAAATTTAAGTATTTTATGTGATTTGCTTAACAGCCCATATCTGAAAATGTGTGTCATAAATTGTTTTTTTTTTTTTAAATACAACTCGAAATCATTTTACCATACGTGCATTAATAAACGCATCTACCTACCTAAGCCTATAAAAACATTTATTTTGAGAATCAAACAAACAGAATTAGAATAGTTTTTTTTTATTAAATCTAAACTATTTTCTTTCCCGCACATTCTTTATAAACTCACCAACTATCTTCCAAATCTCAAATACCGAATAATTCCCACAATTTCTGCTGACACTAAGCCAATTTCACCTGTTACCGATAGACCGATCTACAGGGTGCTTCATTAGTGGTAACAGATGCTGGAGTTTTAACTAGTAATGGTCGGTATTAGCCTGATATATAGCCTCCGTACAGGCTGTGGAGCGTTTAGCGATATTACGTACACAGTTTTTGTGATGGTCGTCATTATTGGTAGTAATTAAAGTTGCTGTTGCATTTTTTTGTGTGTTGTGGTTGAAGGGAGTCATTTATTGTTTGTGGATTTTTTTGTTACTTTCGCACTACTGAAATTAATCCCCATATTTTCAGATTAACAGAAATATTGAAATTACATGTCCAAAAAATTTCAGTGTAAGAAAATTGATCAAAATTTTATTATTAAACCTGCCAGAAAGTCACGTAGTATTTGACTATGCTCGTAGTTAGCAAAAACTGCTATCAATGTTATAAGTTTTAAAAAAATACTTAGTCTTATCAATAGCACAAAGTTTACATACAAACGTATTTTTTTTTTATTTACGTTTTTGTCTACGGTTATGGTCAATCTGTTGATGCTCATTAAAAACTATGTTTCTTAAACTCATCCCCAAGGTAGTCTCGTGGCCTAATAATATCTAATGTTTTTTGTTGTAACAATGTTCTGAAACAAATACAAGTTACATTACAAAGGAAAACATCTGCTCTAATTACTCCTTTGTTTTTGTTTAATGTAGCATTTTTATATGTAGTAGTTTTGTAACAAAAAACAACTACCACTTTAAAACGAAACTCATATTTATTTTATAATATGTTTTTTTTACGCTCCATGTATGTTTTTTCTACGCTCCATATATAAAGCCAAATATAAAGCTCTTTTTAAAATGGTAACCAGCTATCGCTGATGATAATCGATAAAAAAGATGACAGCTGAAAACCGGAGCCTAAGCAATTATTTGCTAAGGCTCCGGTTTACTACTTTATAATTACAAGCCTCATACATATATTTCTAAACTTGTGAACTAAACCCGTTCATACACGACCACACCTAAGTCTCCGATACCCGACGACTCTATTCTCCAACGACGCACTCTTAAGTACGAACTTCTGTGGTTTGTATGGCGTTAGTTCCATTGGTATCCAATACCATGTTCATTGGGTATCGGATACTTGTGTCGCTTCGTGTACAAACGGGCTAAGATTTCAGTACTTCAATACATACTGCACTACACTAAAGGGGAGGAAGAAGATTTAACCATCCCCAATAAAACTGTTTATGTCAAACATAACGAGTTCTTTGACACAACATAATCCCGCCAACCTTCGTATGTCTGTTTTCACATTATCCGACACGATATCGGTATCAATAATATGTGAAATATTATGTATGAAACACCTGTCTTTCACATTATTCTGTCCGATATTGTATCGTTTTCTTAATTTTCATACATTTATTTGCCCCCGATATCGTGTGAGAGTCATCTCCCGAGCCTTTTCCCAACTATGTTGGGGTCGGCTACCAGTCTTACCGGATTCAGCTGAATACCGTATTTTACATGGAGCGACTGCCTATCTGACCTCCACAACCCATTTTAATGGGAAACACAGTATCCCATAGTAAGACTGGTTGTCAGAATTGACTTAACGACTGCCAAAGATTAACGTATGACAGTCGGGACCTACGGCTTAACGTGCTATCCGAGGCACGGAGGGGTCTTGGTATGTTATAAATGGTCACCCATCCACGGACCAACCGCGGCGAGCGCGGCTTAACCTGTATTATCGGTCAAACCGTACGGCTTACACTTAGCCATGAGCCCCTCAAGTAAGATAACGATATCGTGTTGGGTAATGTATAAACAGTCTTATCTGTCAACTAGCAACACAAGGGAATGCTACTTATTTAGTGCACTTAAACAGAACTCCTTTAATCGTACCTCTACTTAAGTAGTCAAATTGGTGCGTGAATAAATTAAAAGTTCCAACATTCACCTCACAAGTTTTCTTAGACAAAGTTAACTTTTCATGGAATTAGAGAAGAGCTCCTCAATTGCTTTTCTTGGTAATGTTTACGTTTCAAGGGCGTTTGTGTAATGTTTAAATTATGTTGTTAATAAAGTTAATAAGTGTTATGTGCTTCAGTCATTTTGTATTTTATCGCGGTTAGTGCTAAAATAAGGTAGTCAGATAAGTAATAGCGGGTATATGCGAGATGCAGATGTTTAAAATTAAATTTCAGAAAACACAGACGCAATAACATTAGTTGCATACTTATTATTAAAATTTGTACCTAGGGATCCGATTAATATTTATATACTAATATAAATGGCCAACAAAAACTCTAAAATCAGGTCAACGAAAACACGATTATAGTATAACAGGATGAGACCGCAAACATTTTTAGCACTAAACCTCTAAGTTTATCTAAGTAATTGAATACTTAAGTCCTGACAAAAACGTTATAAAACAAACTACAAACAAACTAATATAACATGACCCATCTAAAGCTAGAAGTTCCAAAAAATGAGCGTGATGCAACATAAATAACAAGTGAAGCAAGACAGAGACAGAAATATATTTTAAGACAAATTTTCAGAGGTGGATATACAATGGTTAGTACATAGTTGCCTTCACGTTATGTAAGTTTGTCATCGACACGGCAAGCCCTTAGGCCACGCACAGACGGACTACTTAAAGCAGATCGACAGCTTTTGTTTCGTCCGTTGTGAAAATTAAAATGGCGGACACGTGAAAGTGGTCGACAGCTCGCGCAGTCCGTGTACGTTGATCACTGACTAACTGTTTCAGCGGATCGTGTGTTCGGAGCCTTAGAGTTGAGAGTGCCATCAAGAGGGATATCTTCATAAATTAACATTCAAAGCGTTGTTTGCTAAATGAGGTGCGCGACCTTCGCGTAAATTAATAACAACATTACAGTGTTAATGTGAGTTGGGAACTTGGACTGCCCAAGTTATATAACAATTTTGGGAGACGGCTTTGTTAGGTTACAGTTTCTTGATTTTTTCAGTGTGTTTTGGTTAAGTAAGTTGGTCGATAACCATTTGTCGTTGTTTTAATCGACGGGCCTGTTGGTCTAGTGGTTAGTGACCCTGACTGCTATACCGGAGGTCGTGGGTTCGATTCCCGCCCAGGATAAATGTTGTGTGATGAGCACGATCATTTGTTCTGGTGTCTGGGTGTAAATTATCTATAATATGTATGTATTTAGAAATATATAAGTAAGTTTATCAGTTGTCTGGTTACCATAACACAAGCTCTGCTTAGCTTGGGATCAGATAACCGTGTGTGAGTTGTCCCAGGATATTATTATTATTAAATTATAATTAATATTAAAGAAGAGATAATATTTAAAAGGTTTAAGTACCTGGGTAGCTTTTTTATCTTTCGAAAGTCGTTTCTTTTTTACATTATTTGTGTAATTCATAATACTTAAATACACAGACCACCGAAAGTTTGTCTTACAATTTCGATGACGACACATAAAAAGTTACAAATTAATAGATATTAAATTACTATGTTAAATATTAAATCCCACATACGACGATATTGATAAAACTAAGATCATAACGATAATTGTTAAAAAGCTTTTCGTTATAAAATAACTTTAGTACCTAATTGTTTTCGCATGGTTTCAGATCGAAATTAGGTCAGTCTGATATAAAAATCATTATTTACGAGTACAAGTAACATATTAGGGCACTTTATAAATTAACAGATTGTATACCAGAAGTCTAACTTTGTGTAAATATTTGAAAATAGCAATCATATTAACTGCTGTACTCTGAGATAGTTATGATTACGAATGAGATTTATTTGTATCTATTTTAGTAAGTCACTGCATCTAAATAAATAGATAATCGACATCGAGTAGTCTGTAGTAGTGAGTTGTCTTTAATAATCCAGCCTATAAGCGTCCCACTGCTGGGCACAGGCCTCTTCCCATATAGAGAAGGCACGAGCATTGATCACCACGCTTGCTCTCTGCGGATTGGCGATTTCAGATTTGGGATCTGAAATCGCCAATCTTTGCCAACTAACCAAATTTTGAAATCCAGGTTTCCTCACGATGTTTTCCTTCACCGTTTGTCAGAAGTGTCTTAGAATAATTAAGAAAGTACATATACCTTTGAAAAAGCCACATTGGTACTTGCCTGGGTTCGAACCTGCAACCTTGTGCATACAATGCCGTTCATTGAACCGCTAGGCCACCATGACATTCTCGAGTTGTCTTTACCTGGTAAAATTATAAAAAGTAATTTTAAATAATCAAAGTCTTGTATATTTTACTTTTATTTTAAAACGAATATCGTAAATAAATCCACAGAAAAAAAATACCAAGGAGTTTTTTGAAAGCGTACGTTAATATTTTTTTCGAAGAGATGTTTTCATGTGATAAATGAATTACACTTCTGCTAATTTTTCTGTACATGATCCGATTTTTCCCTGAAAATCAATTTCGAAACAAAGTTTGTAAATATTGAAATTTATTGGCTTTAATTATATGAAATGGAATATTTGTGTTTGAAATATTTTTATACTGTATATTATAGGTATCTCTGAGTAGTTTATATTTGCTGTTTTAGTAACAAATAAATAAAGGAAATTCTGTTAGATTAATTTTTAGGTTGGTTTATTAAAACCAGATGACGAACTCCGTGGTCGAGTGCGTACGGCACAAGTTTGACAGGGCAATGTAGAAAACCCATTTTTCTACATTGTCTCGGGTCTGGGTGTTTGTGGTACCTTCTTTGTTTCTTAATTCCATAACACAAGTGCTTTAGCTACTTACTTTGGGTTCAGAGCAATGCATGTGATGTTGTCCGCATCTATATATTTAGATTTATTTCAAAGCAGATTTAAGTAAATTTTTGTATTAGACATTATTCTAGAATTACAATAGTGACGCCAACAATTTTATAACGTTGATTTGATTTTTGCTGATTTGGTACTGTGAAAGGCGGAAAACTTACTTTATAAAAAAGTTGCAAGTCACGTGATTTCTGATGGCAACTTTCCAAGTAACGTTTATGTTTTGTTGCCAATATATTATATACTGACATTGTTATTTTAATTCGACTACATAGAAATATAAGTAAAGAAATTCACGACCGGTTTGTGAAAGGCAATCAATTAATAAAACTTTATTTTTCGGAATTTGTTGAATTTTGTACTAAACTTAATAAATAAAAATCAATATGTTTATTTAACAACATTATTTAATTTTATAAATGGTTTTCACATATTCAAAACTTGTGCATTTAAAAATCTCTATCTGAATATAAATACCAAGTTCTACCTCCAAAAAAATACAGTCGTCATACTTTTATCAAGATGAAAAAAAAAAGTTATATTATGGCGAAGCTGTAACAGGATATGAAACGTTATGACGCCATACGACGTCAAATCACATCACAATCTTATTATAACTTTGAAATGTTAAAAGCGTCGGTATCTGATAAATCTGGCTCATGTCATTTTAGGAAATTGGATTAGAATTTGATTCATATTCGCCTTCGATTTTATATCTTTACATTTTTGTTCTTGTTTCTTTTCGTCAGCTTCTTTCTTTAAGTAGCCGAAAAGGTCATGTTAAGTACATAATTCTTTATTTATTTATTAATTTAAATACAGTTTAAAAATAGAATTATATTTTTTTTTACGTAATGGTTGTTGCTAGAGACTTTTTACTGGTTAGACTTCATACAGGAAGGGATCGAAATCATAAAAAAAACATGCGGGTCTAATTTTTACATTGTCTCCTCAAATATACATATTATGTACCTACCTATTATTGGTGTACACGTATTTTATACAAATAAATTATCTTTATGTTTATAAAACCTCAAAATAACGAAGGTACTGTTTTGGTTGTCGCTGACTACGTTGCATACAGTGTCCAATAACTTTTGTCTGATGGTTCACCTAATAATTATACATGGCGACTTTATAAAAGTGAATTTGACTAGTTAGGTCTGACTACAATAACTTGTTAAGAAACATTGAGTAACGTAAAACTTCTTTTATCGAACCAAGATTTCTCCAAACCACTCCTTTTCAAAATCAAATTATTCTATAAAAGGACATCATCCACTCTCTATACATTTTTGGTCCAAATTCGAAAGTGTTTTTTTTTTGTTGGCCGGCGCCAACAAAAAAAAATGTGATATTCTGACAGAGCTTGTCCTCCTAAGCATTTCTTACTATGGCACCAAAGCTGTAGCACCGCTGCACGTCATTTTATTCAGGGTTTAAAACTCTGAATTTTCATACATTTTTCGATCACATACCACGATATTATCGATTAAATGAATTTCTAAGAGGACAGAACTTGACCTCCTTAGCATTTCTTAATATGGGACCAAAGCTGTAGCATCGCTTCACGCGATTTTATCCAGGGTTAAAAATTCTGAACTTTCATACAATTTTTCGATCACATGCCACGATATTATCGATAAAATGAATTACTAGGAAGACAGAGCTTGTCCTCTTAAGCATTTTTTAATATGGCACCAAAGCTGTAGCTCCACTCCATTTGAATTTATCCAGGGTTAAAAATTCAGAATTTTCATACATTTTTCGATCAAATACCATGATATTATCCATTAAATGAATTACTAAACACAAATGAAATGTTCTGTTATGGATGCTAGCTCATAGTTGATTTGATTTGTAATGATTGGGGGTAATAATACATTCAGGGATTTTTGTTTATAGGTTTTTAATTCATTTTATCGTCGAAAGCATCTTGCGTAAAAATCGTACCTATACTCTAATCCTAAAGCTGGTGGTTATATTTTGTAAATGTAGTGCATAGCTCACATAATAATATGCACATTACATGAGAACAGCACCCAATTAGCCTTTTTTTCTGTGACGCATCACGTAAGTTCATTAAGAGAGAGCGATAGCTAGTCTTTTCGATAAAAGTTTGGACTACCACATATGATTCGCAGCCATATTGTATAACGCGCATATATTTACAAAATGGTGCGCCAGATTGCAAAACTTCGCCGTAATATAATAGGGCGAACTGTCGCTCAGTCGGATTACAATTCGGCTAAAATAAAGTACGCCGTATTGTATAAGCGCTTCTCATTCATCGCAAAGCTGCTTAGTAACGTGATGTCCATTTACAAACTGGTCCAACTTTAGGATTAGAGTACTTATATAATTTTTACGCAAGACATTTTCGACGATAAAATACATTAAAAACCTACAAAAATCCCTGAATTTATTACTACCCCCAATCATTAACTATGAGCTAGCATCCATAACAGAACATTTCATTTGATTTGAGTAATTCATTTAATGGATAATATCATGGTACTAGCTGATCCCCGCGACTTCGTCCGCGTCAATTTCTGTTATTATGACAGCGATTAAGAAGTTTAAAAAAAAAGTATTTCTGCGTAAATTATAATTTTAGTTAATATTATGTTGATAAAACTCTGTAGCAAATAATTGGCAATAATGCATTAATTTCGACCAAATGATTACCTTAAAAAAGGTTATAGTAAGTCAATCTTAAAAGATAGACATATACTGTCGCAGACATTTTTTTAGATCATTTAAAGAGGAACAATTCTTTCATACATATATTTTGGGTAACTCGAACCGTTTACGCAGCGCACGCAACGGAAGCTTTCAAGTATGAATATTTTTCCCCGTTTTTGTGACATTTTTCACTGCTGCTTCGCTCCTATTGGTCGCAGCGTAATGTTATATATCCTAAAGCCTTCCTCGATAAATGGACTATCTAACACAAAAAGATTTATTCAATTCTAACCAGTAGTTCCTGAGATTAGCGCGTTCAACCAAACAAACAAACAAACAAACTCTTCAGCTTTATAATATTAGTATAGATTTGATCGAAAAATGTATGAAAATT
The DNA here is from genome assembly GCA_905475315.1 of Autographa pulchrina. NCBI lineage: Eukaryota > Metazoa > Arthropoda > Insecta > Lepidoptera > Noctuidae > Autographa > Autographa pulchrina. Next base: position 4,478,577 of record FR997786.1, on the reverse strand, counting down.
CTGAATTTTTAACCCTGGATAAATTCAAATGGAGTGGAGCTATAGCTTTGGTGCCATATTAAAAAATGCTTAAGAGGACAAGCTCTGTCTTCCTAGTCATTCATTTTATCGATAATATCGTGGCATGTGATCGAAAAATTGTAGGAAAATTCAGAATTTTAAATCCTGGATAAAATGACGTGCAGCGGTGCTACAGCTTTAGTGCCATAGTAAGAAATGCTTAGGAGGACAAGCTCTGTCAGAATATCACATTTTTTTTTGTTGGCCGGCACTTTCGAATTTGGACCAAAATGGATGATGTCCTTTCCATAACACGATAGTATCAATCTCAGATATTTAGTTTCAAGCTAAAGGTTGGAATATTACTTGCTAATTGGAATAAACTCTGAACTCCTTCAACTAAGGGTACGTTCAGATAGGAAATGTGAAAGGAACGTTTAATTTGCAAACGCTTGAAAAATCTGATGAAGGTTCGCGAATGACTGAACTTGGATTGCTGTTTTCGCTTTCTTGCAGTTCCATTTTGTTTAATGTTACTTTTGTAGCATATAAAGGGGAATATAAACTTGAGGAAAGGCAAATAACAGTGTAGCTTAATTATCTCTGCAGAGTGTAGAAAGATAGATGTTGATGATGTATGATGTTTTTGAAAGAGATTTTTCTATTTTGGTATATTTTTTTAAGTTTCTAATATTTTACGAAGAACATAACATACCATCACGCCTGTATCCCCGAAGGGTTAGGCAGAGGTGTACCAATGTATACCCACAGTTCGCCGGTATGTTTAGGTCCCATGTAATAGGGGGCGAGCCTATTGCCACTAACCGGGCACAAATCCAATCTCCGACCTGCTACTGAGAATTTCATAGAAAAACCCAATAACACCTTGGTCGACTTGGGAATCGAACCCAAGACCTCTAGCGTAGCAGTCGCGCTTCGAACCACTAGGCCAACGAGGCAGTTTTTATTTTACGAAGAGTGACCTATTTACGTTCTTACTGTATATCTTTTTATAATTTTAGGTTAAGATTCTCATTACGTATAAAATACATGTATCTATGTTATAAAAAAAACGGCTAGTTAGTTTTTATATACAAAACTGACCCTTACAAACTAGGTATTCAAATTTCTAAATTGTTACCCAAATTACAAGTTCGACCTGAAAGTGGAAATTGATTACAGTTACGAAAATGTTTTATTTATTATGTTTCTTATAATTAGAAACAGATTATCAGGGTATAGTTTAATTAAAGGTTATTTTGTTGCCAAGCAAAGACAATGTAGAGAAGTGGTTTTTCTATATTGACCCGTCCGGGGATCAAACCCAGGACCTCAGAGCTAGCGACACCTTAAAAACTGGTGTTTACGCCACTCGACCACGGAGGTCGTCAACCGTAAAATAAATATAATCCGTAAAAAGTAGTTTTATTTCAGTAAATATCAAATTAAATAAAACTCAACCAAAAATGAAAACAAGTACAACACCGGTGAAAGGGGGATTTAAACTTGATATAGAGACACAAACAATTTGTAGTTGTAACAGTATCGCCCACAATTAACAGCATTTATGTAAACCTCATTCTAATCCTAAGCTTAGACCCAAAACTGTACATGCTTTGGAACATCGCGAAGATTATAATATTTTAGTACCCTTTCAAGTAGCTAATTTGAATATTTAGCAGGTTGATTAGGATGACTGGCTTTTTTAATAAATTACCTAAGCTGGGTCTTTAGTGAGTTATAATTACCTAAGTAATTTTATGTTGTCACCGTGTTATTACCCGACTGCCAAGAAGGGTTATGTTTTTCGCGCGTATCTTGTATGTATGTATGATACTAAATTCTATCTATACTTATAATAAATCTGTAGAGAGGTTAATTCTGTTCATGAAATATATTTTCAAAATAACTATCAGGGGGTGATTAGTGATCGATACTGATGCCAAAATGCAATCAGTAAAATTTTTGTCTGTCTGTCTGTCTTTATGTTCCTTATAGAAACAAAAACTACTCGACGGATTTTAACGAAACTTTGTACAATTATTCTACATACTCCTGGGCAGGTTATAGTATACTTTTCATCACACTACAATCAATAGTAATAAGTTCGTCATTCATTGATAAGTTTCGTCATCCACGCGAACGAAGTCGCTGGCACAGCTAGTATCTAATAAGTGGACTTTAAAATACAAAAATAATACTCAGGAACATTACACGTGTTTTTAATTAGGTATGTTTACCTATAAAGACGTCAATATTTTGGGTTTAAAAGGCGACATCAATTCTCTGTAATGTTGTGTTAATTCTCTCAATAATTAATGTCACGTTCAATTAAAATTTCAGCGCAATGAAAATTCCATTACTTCCTAAAACAAGGGAAATTTGAATTTACCTTCATTTGACCGTCTACGAACGAGTTGCCAATATTTCGTCACAACCTGACTGTTTCCCGGCAATTCTACACGTTCATATCTTTAATTTCCTCATTGCCCCGTTCTCGGGTCACTTTCATTTCAAAAGGTTCAGTTTCTATATAATGTTATATATTTCTCTCATATTTGATGAAGGTTTGTATGGGAAATTGGTCCTTTACATTCTAATCATCTTTTATTCAGAGCTTGTTCGTTTCGTGCTTTGTATGCTGTTATTGATTTATGAATTAGGCAAACGGTATTAGGGAAATTCGGATGGGAGATGTTGTTACAACGGAGTTCCATTTTTATACAATAAACATACGTATTTTTTTACCCGCTCGTGCGACAGTATTTGCTGGGTTATTTATGCTTCACATTAAAAAGGTACACATAACAAACTGAGGTACTCTCTTGGTTCAAATCTACAGACTTACAAAATATCGTATAGGACTAGATTTTTTCGTACCAATGTAAAATAGCTGATAAAATTTTTATTTTCATACATTTTTTTTTTATAATTAACAACATTATGCTCATGCCTTCGTTGTATGGGAAGTGGCCTGTGTCTAGCAGTGGGACGTTTATAGGATGGTATTATTTATTATAATAACATTCAATTCTCATTTTAAAACGGTCTAATATACTTTATTCCAAACAGTGCAACTAGAACCTTTTGCAAACCGTTTATGCAATAATTTTCACTGTAACAATAGCGAGAATTATTCTAGCCACTGCAATATGTCCTCATCGCTTACAAGTCTCATTAAAGCTCTCCAAATCATACGAATAATGTGCGGTGTCGTAAATCCTGAAAGTAAATCTCAATATACGTTCTGCGCATGTGCGGCAACGCTCGCGATACATAAATTATCATCAAGCTCAAAATTAGGAGATTAGCAATTGTCAAAGTAAAGTAGTTAGATAACGGAGTAGCTACGAGTATATTGAGAAAAAAAATGTAAGGTAAATAAAGTTATCTTTTTTTTATTTCTACTTAAAATGTTTTTATTTACAGTTCAATAAATCTTGTATAAATAAAAGCTTCAAAACAGCGTTGTTGTAAGAAAGTCTTCAATTTATATTGACTAAATTGACAAGGGGAATTAATCAAAGTGCTGTATAGATTGAAGCTAAATACATAGATCCCTTTCTAATTCCCTCGGATCAATTACTATTTAAAAGCCCTTAAAATATACAGTTTGTCCAAAAGATTAGTCATATCACCCTCAACCTTGATAACCCAAGATTTTAAGAAACACTTCAGCAAAATTGTTCGGAAACGCGGGCCGTGTCAGAAAATTTACATTTTATTAATCTTCGAATGAGGAGAGAGTTCCTCAAAAAAAAAGAGCAAAAAAAACAATATGAAAGCTCGGTTAGGAAGATTGGAAGCGTCCTTTCTCATTGATGAAATTTCGCAAAAGAAATTCTATAAAATTAAACTTGACGTTTTGGAGTGCCCGGGAAGAAATGATTCCAGAATCTCAATGGTTTGCTCCGAGGAAGTGCAGATGTTTTTAATTTAGTTAATAGTATTATTTTTCTTAGTACTTTTTGGAATCAACCAAGTAAGTGAGAAAGAGTGGTGTATGCCCGCTGCCTTCCCTACATGAGATGCATTTGGCTAGCATTAGGATAATTTTAAGAAATTATAATTTCATTTTACACTCTTGGATGGATATTCATATTTATTTGATGGATGCTCTTTTGGTACCTCACCAAGTCCTCAATTTGTTTTCCAGAACATATAATGTATACGAAGGCCTTAAAAAAATGTCGGAACGTATTAAAAAAACAAAAATACATCCAACAGGAAACTTGACAAATGTCAAATAACAAAGTTATTTCAACTGTAATGATTACAAAAATATCCCTAGACATTCTCCCACGCACGCACAAGTACAACTTCTGGACATATGAAAACAAAATTAATACAAGTTTTTTATTTAAAATATTCTGTAATGAGTTTACTTTAATCCTTACGTAAACATCAAACCAACATTTGAGCTTGCAAACTTAGCTAATTAAACTTCGGAGCAACTGAGCCTTGTGGGTCCCTAAGCGTTCATATGGATATATATTAATGTCCAATATCTTCAAACCATTAAAGTTGAATATGACATATTAAATTGGACATTCGATTTACGTTACTTCGATTTTGCAATGAACATTTATTCCGCTATTTATTCGGCCAAGATTTGTAAGCAAACGAATTACAAAATTTTATGTAAAACAAAAAGAAAACTTCAGCAGCTCACTATGTGTTTTAAAAATAAAAAAATAAAAATAAATAAAAATGTTTATTGCATAAGCTTGTATAACTTTACAGTACAACTCACAATAAAGACCTCCCTTTAAGTAAAGTCTATACTTGTGATAGGAGGTCCCGCTCTTCTATGCCAATTCAAGTAAATGGTTGTTTTAACTTGATATATTTAAAATTAAAGAAAAACTATAATATGTACACTTGAAATAAAGAACACAAAAAAAACTGTAAACCTAATAAAACCTAAAACTAAACAAAACTTAACCTATACTAAAACTTATAATATAATTAAAAAAAAGCGTCGAAAAATTCATCGTCATCTTTGTCAATGACGGGAAACGTGCCCAGAAGGCTGGCAGCATTGCCACGTTGAATTACGATTTTGATTTAGGAATAAAAGTATCCGATACATCTAATAGGGTGCGTCCACATCAGACGAACGAGCACTACACGAGCAGCTCGTGAGCCGCTCGCGAGCCGTTTGCGAACCGCTCGCGAACGACTCGCGAACGGCTCGCGAGCGGCTCGCGAGCTGCTTGTGTAGTGCTCGTTCGTCAGATATGGACGCACCCTTAAACTCGCTGAATGTTAATACACGTTCGTCGGTTTATGTGATATTTTTTTTAAGACTAATTATAGGTAATAATAAAAATTGTTTAGAATGGCCTGTATGTAAATACATATAATAAGTTAATAAATGCACACAGCACGTTCACGAGTACAAACGTATAAGATGCGTATAGGTAACATTAATCTTACTACCTGCTAGTTCAGGTTAACTGCAAAGACCTCTACCAAAAAAAAACAAAAAACTATCTTCTAGTTCTTGGTTAGCTTCATAATAATATAACGTGACAGTGAATGTTATTTTTGTTACAAATTTTGGCCGTAGGTTTTGCAAAATACCTTTTTTACTATTCCACAATACCGACACCAAAACATTATTTACACAATACATTACTTCTTTACGTTTTGTCGTATAACCACTGTTCCCTTTCAGCGAGTAATGGTACATAAATTATATATGATTGATCGTTCTCCTGTTCATATCTAAATGTAATGCGGAATATTTTGTTTACTGAACATTATCATTACAATATATTCCGAGTATATAAGGCATATTTTCCTTTGAAACATAGGATTGTTTTTATTTGTCTTGACTCACAAAATTGATGTTTCTTTATATGGTATACTGAACATTATGTGTATGTATGTATGCCATTAAATATTATGTTTATTTTGTAAAATACTTCCATGTCAATTGAATTGACTTTATTCCGTGTATTAAGTAAAATCAAATATTGGTGAACGTCTGTCAATACGTTGAAATTGCGAAAAGGAAAAGAAATGAACAGGAAATATATGTAAGTCTTGTCGATCTGCATTTTTGCTATTCGCCATTTATTTTTTCGATAGCATATGTTAAATCCCACTGCTGGACAAATTCGTATTTCTTCTTTTGCGATTACTGACCGCGTGCGCCTTTCAAATCGAACATTTAATAAATCACCTTGCATCTTCTCAAATTTATATTGAGAATCATGAGTTATTTAAGTTACTAACATAGTTAAAAATTATGCGCTGGATTCCTGTATGAAGGACTGGTCAGCTTTTGCACTCAATAGAGAAGAATGGAAGGAAGGTCTTCGCTAAGCAGTGTGACAGCATGGTCCGAACATAATAATAACAGAGTTTAAAATATGACCTTATTAAGTTCACATAAAAACATTCAAATCATAAACAAAAAAAAAAAACACAAGTAATCGTATTTTAGGAAACAAAATAACTTACTATAAAAAGACTTTCTGAGAGAATGTGAAGAAAAAACGTTACTAAACGAATAACACATTCATCTGTTCTTCTTGAAACGTAATCCTAATGGCTCCTACACACAGTGCCGGCGGCAGTGCCGCCGGGCGAGCCGCCGGCCAAGCCGCCGTGCGCCCGGCGGCATTCAAAGCCGCACAAAGGAGCCGCCGGCATTTGTTTGTGTGACGACGCGCGACGGCTTGGCCGGCGGCGGCTCGCCCGGCGGCACTGCCGCCGGCACTGTGTGTAGGAGCCATAAGAAAAGCCTATTATTTTAGTTCATATCAATGTCTGAGTATTTGATAAACGAGTATGTCTGAACTCAACGAGAAAACCTTTGTAACACAAATCTGTTTTATATTATATCTGAGTAATATCGTGTCTTAGGGTACATAAACTTTTCTAGGTACAGAAATTGTGTTATTAGGTTTGTTGAATTGATATTTTGTTTGTTTAGATTTTTGTTAAGTTAACACATCCGTGCCATTTCAATGTTGTGGATTATTTTAGTGTTATCTCTTGGTTTAGAATAAAAAATATTTTATGCTATACAGAATGATAGGAAGTTGCTTGTAGTTGTTCTTTATAAGAGAAAATATACTGGAAGTAAAGAAAATCTTTGTACTTTATTTTATTGTAAAAAATGATAGTTATTAATTTTTTACTGATTTTACCTATCTAACGGAGGGATGGACTGGTGATGTGTCTCACAGGTTTAACCTACTTCAGACACCAGTCTATATAACACAATATTTTATCTGTTACTACTGTTTTGTAATGACGAAAGAACAAAGATTTTCATTATTTATTAAATTAATTAATTCCAGCCTATAAATGTCCCACTGCTGGGCAAAGGCTTCTTCTCATATAGAGAAGGCACGAGCATTGATCACCACGCTTGCTCAATTGCGATCCCAATTTTAGAATCCAGGTTTCCTCACGATGTTTTCCTTCACCGTTAGTCAGAAGTGTCTTAGATTAATTAAGAAAGTACATAACTTTGAAAAGTTACATTTTTACTTGCCCAGGTTCGAACCTGCAACCTCGTTCATACAAATCCATTCATTGAACCGCTAGGCCACCACGACTTAATCATTATTTATTACTAAATTAAAAAAAAAAAACCAGTCTGTTTTGAAGCCTTAAGTACTTTTAATTCTATTTTGTTACTGAGCTTCCTTTACTAATTTATTTCCTACTTAATACTTAAAGATAAACATAATTTAATACTCACCGGGGAACACTGATTACGACTTGTTATTTAATTAACAACGAAATTACTAAGTTTGAGAGCGATATTACTAATTAGTGAAGTTATTGTGTACAAAGTGTGATTAAAGGAGTTTGATGGACGGTATGTTATTATGAACATATATTTAAATATGTTATATAGGTACAATGTACATACAAGACACTTCTGACAAACGGTGAAGGAAAACATCGTGTGGAAACCTGGATTCCAAAATTGGGATCTGAAATCGCCAATCCGCAGAGAGCAAGCGTGGTGATCAATGCTCGTGCCTTCTCTATATATTATGAGAAGAGGCCTGTGCCCAGCAGTGGGACGTTTATAGGCTGGATTATTATTATTAATGTACATACGTAATCGTAGTAAGGGTATTCAGGTATACATAGAGTAGGTATACATGCAGGGTAAGACCAAATAAGAGATGGATGGATTGTGTGAAAGATGATATGAGAAAGAAAGGAGTGAATGCTGAGATGACGAGTTGTAGAGATGAATGGAAGCTGAATAATTGGACACCAAATAATTGGGAACAGAGCAGCGAAATGATGATGACATAATCGTAGTAAGGACAGTAAAAGACGAGTAGACTAAATAGACTTAAATGAAGGACTGATATGATAGATAGATATGTCTAACAATAATCCTTGTACCGCGAAGATTCACAGATATTCAAGTCATTTACACGACGAATATCTACTTAAGACAAACATTCGTGACCCACACAAATGTTTGTGACATACAAGGTTCGTCTCTATTGGAAATTGCCATGTTAATCCCTAATTTTGACCACTAGAACCACACGTGTGTTCTCAATTCATATACCAAATAATTAAATAAGCGAATATCGAAGAGATTGGTACTCATGCAATGCACTTCAGAGTCAATAAATAAATAAATGCGGACAACATCACATACATTGCTCTGAACCCAAAGTAAGTAGCTAAAGCCCTTGTCAATATTGAACACATTAATAATTTACTACTCCAAATTTTGGATAAAACATCAAAAAGCACGTCTGCACCTGAGCACGCTACTGTACTAGACATAAATGGCTGTATTTTTTAATTGTGTTATCATAGAAGCTCTTTATTCCTTGCAACTGGTAGACCTGATTATTAGATATTAATTTAAACAATACATTATAACACCGCTCGTTCCTTACATAGAAAACTTGACATAGCATACGGATAGGGTTTCCTTTGCCTTATTTTTTTGAGCTAATAAACCACAAGGATACATCACTTTGTATTTTGTGATACGTTTTGGGCGACCAATGATCGAAAAGACATATTTCAAACCTCCTTAGCAACAGTGCTCTTAAAGATTAAACTGTATAATGACTTTATAGAGTTTGATCTAAACAAGATAAAAATAAATAAATAGTATCTTTCTGTATTATTCAGTTAACAGTTTGTAGACAGTATAATGAATTCAAAAGCAACAGCATAAATTAGCATAGTGAGCTCGATTACGTATCTTGTCATAATATTTAACAGCAGAAATAATTGATTTTCTGTGAGAAAATTCTCTAAGAAGTATATGTTTACCTTTACGGCACAATTACTCTGATGAACCTTGAACTGTCTATCTCTATACCAGCCTTGTTGACTGGTCGATGTCCAAAATATAGCAACCTACTGTATCGCTTTTGTATAATATAAATTAATATGTTGATTTGTAGAAGAAAACTAGTCAAATAGTGACCATTTAATAAAAGTTTTTTGAATATTTACTTAAGTAAGTTTTTAGGTAAAATTGGACTTAAGAAAATTAATTCTATTCGAACTCACTGGCTTTGTTCGATAAAAAATTCCGAGTGCTTAAAAAATACTTTTTCTCTTTTCACCTGACAAAAACATAAAAACAAAAAAAAAAAACCTTTAGCCAAAGGATCCTAGGATCCTTATACAAGCTAATATTATGATTGCTTTTACTGATAGTACTTAGTCATCTATAGAACAGATGAAAGCTCCGATGACATCACCGAACTGTTTTCATATGCACAAACAGAGATCGCAAACACCGTTGTTTGAAGTTTCGCACGAACTGAATGTTGATTCTTTTGTTCCAATAAATAAAATTATTATAATCCGTTTATGAATTAATGATTAATAAATATAAAATAAATAATAAATGCGGACAACATCACATACATTGCTCTGAACCCAAAGTAAGTAGCTAAAGCACTTGTGTTATGGAATTAATGAACGTAAATTTGGGTTATATTGTATGAAATTAGTGAATTAATTTCTTAATATTTTTTTTGGAATTATACGTCGCAATATTCCTTAAAACGTTTTTTTAATTCTATAGATTAGAGTAAAAAAAAGTTTTTAGGACAATTGGTTCCTAAGTGAGCAATGGCACGAGAAAGGAGACTATGCCCAGCAGTGGGAGGACAAGAGCTGTGGATGATGATGAATTGAAAAAAACTAACGGAGAAGAAAACTAAGTAGATTTTCAATTAACGTGCCTGAGTTTGGCAGCAAATCGATGTTTGTATGTTATACATATTATACAAATGTGATGGGAGTGAATAAAAGCTATAGAAGATAACTAATTAGTTATCTTTTACCAAAAAAAATATTTCAAAACACAAACATTCTAAGAAACCCACTGATATGGGTTCTTATTATGGCCAGGGTCAAAACAGGTAAAATGTTACAAAAATACCCTGACCTACATCAAAAAACTTCTCTTATATAAAAATATCCATGTGAAAAGACCAACGTAAAGTTATTTTTGCTTCATATATAACAAATTAGACATCTACTGTCGTCTTACGTAAAGACGATTAAGTTCTTAAGACCAGTAAATAAATTTATATTTATAGTATTAGAAAAACATACAAACAAAAAATTCCTTTTAGACCAAACGTACGGAATTTATAATAAAAGATAAATTAAACTCTAGCTAAGGTCATGAAAAGATTAAGTAAATAAATATTGTTGGGTTTTTAAGCATCGAGGTTCAGTCATTCACAAATACGAAGAATTATTATGAAGGATACTGAAACGTCAAACTGTCAAGTCAAGATACTTGCAAAATAAACTTGTTCTATCTAATAAACCGGGCGTTCAAAAAGTTTAAATAGTTGTTAAAAAGAAAACAAAAGGTAGTGTGCTGGTTTTCTAGCAAAAGATGTTAAAATAAAATACAAGTAATCGTATTGTAGAAGAAAGCAACCACTTACAGGGTGTTAAGAAAACCCTGCCCGAGGCGAAAGGGTGATATAGGGCTCATAAACACAATATGCCCTCATAAAATATTAAAATGGAATATTTTTGTTAGTAACAATAATAATGAATTTTGAAATAACAATTTTTTGCGCGCAAAACTCCCTAAATTTGGGATTAAAACAAAAATCACAACACCATTTTCGTCGGTATTATTGGCGGTCTTTTGTTTTGATCATTTGGCAGCACCTGTGACGAAGCCGAATCTGTCAATCGACAGTAGAGAAAAAAAAAATTTGGTTATAACCTTTTTGTTTTCTTAATTCTAATTGTTTTTTACATTGATGTCATCAGATATCGACACCTAACAACACCTTAACGGATCGGACAGGGTTTTCTTAACACCCTGTATACAAAATTACCAAAATTCCTATTGTACATTGAAAGTAGTAATCTTGTGGTATATATTATGAAAGGAGCAGTGAATTTACTTTGAAAAACCTCAAGAGAATGTTAATGATATTTAAATATTAACGAGACATGTCAGAATTTCTGTCACTAAATTATAGCAAACGGTTATTACTTTTGGGACTTAAAACTAAATATTAGAAGTTAGTAAAAGTAATTACTTTAGTACTTTGAATTTTGGTCTTTGAAGGTTGAACAGTTTTTGTTTAATTTATGTGCTTCGTGTATTATCTAGAACATTCTTATGAAATAAATGCGGACATCACATACATTGCTCTGAACCCAAAGTAAGTAGTTAAAGCACTTGTGTTATGGAATTCAAAATACCGAAGGTACCACATACACATTTTTTATGACATGTATGAGTTATTTTGTTGTAGCAGTATTTCTTTATGTGATACCAATAATTCGGGGAAGCGGTTAATAAGATGGAAATTCAACACCACTGCCCATGATCACTAAGATATCTAGTACAGGAGACAGCTAACTAGATATCAATTTACAATTGAATTACTAGAACAGTCCATTAATGAACATAATTAGAATGGACAATATCCCTTAGACAATAACTTATCCTAGAAAAAAATTACAGTTTTAATAATTCTAACACAAAAACCGACTTCAAAATAAGAAAGAAAAAATGAAGCATCAAAATCGGTTTACCCAGTTGAAAGTTCAGTGGTAACAAACATAAAAAAAACAATCGAATTCAGTACCTCATCCTTTTTGAATTTGGTTAAAAAATGTATCCCTCTATTATATTTTTATAGCATTTTCACTCAACGATTATTTAAAGAGTTCATTTTAACTATTGATTTCAACGATAATATTTGCAAATACTTCATTTCGTAGAAGGCTCCATTCTAATTTTGGATGCAATCTTATCAAATACACACCTCGATGAATCAAATTCAACGCGCGCCGAATCACGATTGGATTATTGAGTGAACGTGATTATAATTTAAATAACATCCAAATCTCAAATGTATTTGTACGGCGTGAAGAAATAATTGACAAATATTTGATTTGTTAATTTAACAATATTGCTTGATAAATAATATGAGTAAATTAACGACTGTAATTTCCTTAAGTGAAGTGAAATATTTCTTCAATAAATCACTTTATTTACACACATTTTTGTTGATTGCCAGTAGGTTTCTCATAAGCAAAGGATTTGGTAACCTTGATACAGGAAATTAAATATCAATATAAAAAAAAACTCACAAATTTTAATATTTTCATCTAAATTCTGTGACAGGGTACATTACAGACCCTGCTTATTACATACTGCAGATACCTTTTTTTTTCGAGTTGCCATCCGGATGGCTCGAAAATTAGGTACTATCACATCTTGGTGAAGGTGGTAGAGCAAAATGGAAAAAATAGTAACTTAAAACTAATTTATTCACGATCATTAACCAACCAAACCTCCTATCCACATAAATACCTATTTGCAATTCGATTATTTTTTCATCCAAACAGATTTACACAAAGCAAAATGGGTAATGTATTCGGCCGACCATGATCTGCGAAATCCCACCGACAGTTGGAATGACGAATGGGTAGGAATCATACAATAAGGAAATGGAGTGAGTTTTGCGTATATTTTTTTATCTTCATCTCTTTGTAATACAAGGTCGGTTTGTATAAATTAATTTCGTTTTTGTTCAGCGTTTAGAATATGATAAGGGTACGGAATTTGTAGGTGATTTTGAAATTTGTGTTGTATGGAATTAGGGGTTTGTTGTTTTATTTTGAGTGTTAAAAATAAATGATATTTTTATGTCGTATTTTTTCCCCTTAAACCCAAACAGGAAGGGATTCTTTTTTATAGACTTTTTTATTTTATTTATTTGTAATGTATCAACCTTAAAATACTACTTCAATGAGAAAGTTTCCTAAATCACATATACCTACTATAAAATCTTGTTCATTCCGTTTTGAGTACCCAAAAAATCAGTTAAATCCTTCAAAAACAATACCTACAAATTCAGCTTTCACTTAACTCCCAGCCATATAATTTACCTAAACATTCCCATTGATCTTCAACTTATCTGCAGCGTGCAAATCTCACATACCATAAGGGCACGTTGACTTTCCCATAATGCTTACCTGGGTTCTTCGCAAAAAACCCGCGTAATTTTTCCTCTGGGCCGTGTCAAAGGACAGTGCTCAATCACCTGCCGACTGCGGTGGGGCCAGGAAACAGGCTTTTGTGACCTTTGAATATCAGTACCTGGGTTCCTGTTATGTACCGTTGTTTTGGTCTGATGTTTTCGTAACTGACTCTATTGGCCTCTTTTGTACGATATTGGTTTATTTATTTATTTATTTATTTATAAGTTTTTGTACACACAACAGACATAAAATAATTGACATATAAAGAATAAATAGGTACAAAGGTACTGCTTATTTCATGTGAAATTTCTTCCAGCAGACCTGTGACTGGAAACATTTAAAAAGAGACATAGACACAGTGTGTAACCAAGAAATAATAATATAAGAATTTACATAAAATAACAAAATACAGTGGAACAAAATTACTAGGGTATATATATATATATATAACATTATGTATGTATATGGATAAAGATTAGGTATGAGAGGAAAGAAAGTGCTCTTTTATACGTCGCTTGAAAGAAGAGATGGAAGGAGAATCCCGTATGTTAGGCGGCAGCGCATTCCACAGTCGGACGGCATGAACATTGAAGGAGAAGGAATAAAAATCAGTAGAGTGGGGTTGGATTTTGAGGTGGGATTTAAGATGGGATCTACAAAGGACATTAGGGGAACGGACATAGGTAAAGCGCTCACGCAAGTAAGAAGGGTAGAGGGGGTGATGAAGGATATTATACAAAAGACATAGTATTCGAGTGTTCCTGCGAAGGCGGATTGGGAGCCACTTGAGTTCATTGCGGAAGTGAGAGACATGATCATACTTTTTCAGTCCGTAAACAAAACGAATACAAATATTTTGCAATCTCTCAAGTTTATTTAGAAGCTCCTCTGTGGCATCAAGGTAGCAGGCATCGGCGTAGTCAATAATCGGCTGAATTAAAGATTGAGCTAGTAAAATTTTAGTTCTTAAAGGTAAGAAGGTCTGGAGACACTTCAGCGAGTGGAAGGAGAAGTGTACCTTACGACTTACCTCGTTAACCTGATCACGCCATGATAAATGTGAATCAATCAATACCCCAAGATTTTTTGCAGTGTCGGTAAAGGGAATCACGGCCCCATCAAGACGGAGAGGCGTCAAAGAGGTCAAATGAAGTGCGTTTCGATAGTGCCTGCTGCCGATTATCATGGCTTGTGTCTTCGCAGGGTTTAACTGCAGGCCATAAGACCTTGCCCACCTGCTGATGCTGGCCAAGTCGCGGTTCATAGTATCGATGGCCGATTCCGCTTCAGATAATTGAAAATGATTATAAACCTGCAAATCATCCGCATAAAGGTGGTACTTGGAGGAAATAACAGTAGAGACAGAGTTGATGAAGATGGAAAAAAGAAGAGGGGAAAGGACGCCACCCTGAGGCACGCCCGCAACTAGATCGCACCAATCAGAGAAAGACTCTTCATGGCGGACGCGTTGAGAGCGGCCCCGAAGGTAAGATCCAAACCAAGCAAGAGAGGAAGAGGAAAAGTTGGTTGTTTGGAGGATGCCTAAGAGGATATCAAAATCCACAGAATTGAACGCCGAACTAAAATCAAGGAGGACAAGGATAGACATAGATTTGTTTTCCATAGCCCAGCGGATATCGTCAGTAACTTTAAGGAGAGCAGTTACAGTACTGTGGCCAGGGCGGAAACCAGATTGGAAAGGGGAAATAAGGTTAAAAGACGTTAAGAAATCGGATACTTGACGGTGAACAATGTGCTCAAGGACTTTGGAGAGAAAGGGAAGTATGGAAATGGGCCTGTACTGCGCAAAGGAGGATGGATTTGAAGTTTTTGGAAGAGGAATAACATGAGCTAGTTTCCAGGCTGCGGGAAAGGAACGGGAAGTCAAAGAGTAGTCAAAGATATGAGATAGGATGGGAAGTAGTTGTGGAAGAATAGGAAAAATCATACGAGAGCACAAGCCGTCATTACCGATCGCAGAGGATGAGATGGCTAATACTGATTTTTTGACGTCCTCTAAGGCAACGGAAGAGAAATGGAAAGGGGGACAGCGAGGAGTAGGGAGACAGGAAAGTTCGAGTAGAGTAGAAGATTTGGTAGAAGGATCAAGAGTGATAGGAGGCATGGAAAAATGATTATTTAAGGCCGTAAGGTCAATATCCTTACAGGCGTTCTCCTGTGATTTGCCAACACCAACAGACCTTAGGAATTTCCAGACATCGCCAGAGCTACGGTCAACCAGGTTGTCGTGAAAATGTTTTCTTCTGGCGGTCTGGCATAGATGATTGCAGCGGTTGCGTGCGATCTTATAGTGTGAAAGGTTGTCAGTTGTTGGTCTGCGTTCATATTTTCGCTTTGCTCTGTCCTTCCGAGCCATAGCATCCTGAATTTCAGACGAGATCCAAGGCGCCGGTTCGCGCTTTACCTTAACAAGTCGCACTGGGGCATGACGATCATAGAGTTCAAGTATGATATTGTTAAAAAGGTACACTTTCTCGTCGATATCGCTGGTGTCTGCCACAGGGCTCCAGTCGATAATACTCGCATCGCGCTGTAATGCCTCCAGATTCATACCTTTGTAGCTGCGTAAATGTAGAAGCTTAGGTTTACGCTTGGGGGTACGGATACGATAGGAGAGATAGAGAAGATTGTGATAGGAGAAACTTGCAGGAAGTTGACCATGATCAGAAACATTAGAAGGGGAAGAGACAATCATAAGGTCGAGCAAAGAAGGAGAACAATTCGGTGAGTGGTGAGTTGCAGAAAGAGGAAGAATATGTAGATTTACAGATGATAGGAGACTCTGCAGTCTACGAGCACGAGCATCATCCTTTAGTAAACACGTATTAAAGTCACCCATAATGATGATATGACTGTACTGGGGACACAGGTCATTCAGCTGCATGTCAAGATCATCAAAGTAGTTAACGTGTAGATTTGGGCTGTACAGTACAGCTACTAAAATCTTAGTACGGTTGACTATAACTTCCAGAAAGATGTATTCAGCCGATTCGGAATAGAGAGAAGGAGAAGAACAAATAACCTTATAAGGTAGGTCAGCGCGTAAGTAGACAGCAACTCCACCACCGCCCTTTCCCGTCCGGTCGTTACGAAGCAACACAAAACCAGGGAGAGCGAAATGAGTTGAAGGAAGGGAAGGCTTTAAAAATGATTCTGAGATGAGGAGAATGTCAAGATGAACGCTGCTAAAAGATGCCAGAAGATCTGAATAATGACCAGGAACACTCTGTGCGTTGATATGGGCGATATGAAGGTTACTAGGGTAATTGGAAAAAAGATCAGAAAGGTTCTCATGCAGGGAACGCGGGACGGACGAACTATGACTGTCCGCACTAACAAAACTTGACGCAGAAGAACACGAGAAAAAGCTATCATTAAGAGCTAGGTTATCCATATACATCTATATAAATAAAATATTTAAAATATTAAATTAAATCAATTGAAAATTTACCAAAATTACGGGTTGCATACAAAACAACCTCCCCGACTCACAAGAAATACATACATTAACAAAAGAAATCATTCAATAAAGTACAGAATATATACATAACAGTTCAAAGAGACAGACACAAAAAATAATAATGATTTGCTGCGTTACACCATTTAACCATAAAACCTAAAATGGAACGTAAGATAACAAAACGTGGCCGTACATTAATGACAATTGACAACCAAACTGACATTTGACAGTTGTCAAGTCAATGTCACTGTCACCGATGTAAACACGTTATGCACTGTCCACAGAATTACCGTCAAGCATTAAAAGTAAACATAAAACTATAAAATTACTTAACAAAACAAAGGACATCATATGCAAGACTGTGAAAGACGGTCAAACGAGAAAAAGTTGGTAAAGTACCGACATAACGTAATTCAAAGGCAGCGGTGCAAAGGTTAAAAGATAGTTAAAGAAAAGATCATACCTACGAGTTACATAGCAACACAATTACTTAATTACGACGACGAGTTTTTCTTTGTACCTTGCTAATGGGTGTAGTGGGGTCAGCAGGCGGCGATCTTGAAGGAACGGAGTCTTCCGTTTGCACACAATCGTCGTTGTTGACCGGAAATTAGGAAGATAGTTTCTGCAACTCGTCCATCGATTCGATTTTGTGGCGTGTCTTGTCTGGAGTGATGACCACAATCTTGCCTTCGACTGACCAACAATTGGTTATGCCAAACCGTTTGCGAGCGGCAACAAAAGTCTGGTGTCGCAATTGAGTTAAAAACTCGGAGATGGTGACGCCAGTACCCTTGAGAGACTTTTTGCTATCCCAAACAAGATGGCGGTGCTCGGTAGTGAAGAATCTCACGAGTATAGGCCTGGCATTGCGCTTCGCTGAACCAAGACGGTGACATACATGTAAGTTCTCCCGGCTCAACTCAGTCAGCTTCATTTTCTGATTGAAAACTTTGAATGCAATGTCATGCACCTTTTCATCCTTTTCCTCAGCGATACCGTGGATCAGGAGCACTTTTCGCCGCATAGCTGTTTCATGCCTGTCGAAACCCAATGAAAGTATCTCCATTTGAGATTTAAGTTTTGACAGCGCCTGCCATACAAAACTTTTGAATTCCTTGAATTCTTGAAGCAGAGATGACAGATTTGGTGTTGAAGTTGACGCTGAAGAAGACCCAGATGTTGCCAATGCCAGCTTATCTTCATAAACAGCCATCCTTGTGTTAAATAGTGTCTCCAAGTCGTCCAAGTTTGTTGCAAGTTTAGCGTCCATAGTGATGATCAATATATTTGTGTCAGATACTTAATAACAATTATTAGTGAGTAAAGGGGGGTTTGAAAAGCAAGTGCGATAATTAATTCATTAAAATAATTCAAAATAAAATTTATAACATAAAATTAACTGAGAGCAATAAAAAATAGGTGTTTTACTGTGTCTACCCACAAGCCGAAAAAAGTTGGTTTGGTTCTGAAACTTTTGTAACCCATTATTTTTTTGTATATTCAAGTAAATGACTTTTTGTATATTTGTAAATGACCGATTTGCGTTTCTTTGTATTCTAGGGATGTAAGGGGTTCCAACTAACATCTTTCGGGACTCAAGCCAACCTCACCTGCATGCGGTACATCCTGCCATCAAACGAGGCATTGGCGACCCACCAACACGCTCAGTACCAATGCAGTGGGTTACAGTCTAATTCCACCCGAATTAGTGTGTTCCATGTTTTTTTGATAAATGAAATGTAGTTTTCAAGGCCCAGAATTGATTTAATAGAGCGAATATGAAAAAAAAACTTTATGGGTATCAAAGTAAATAGTTAACACAATCTATTATTGCAAAATGTTTACGACAAATTACGGCCTTGGAAGAAAATTCAGTCAGCAACAAATCTGCCCATCCTTTGGGGATACAATCGTGACTCTCAAATATCTTGATTCGTTCGGAGCCAGAAAACTTTGTCCGACAT
The DNA here is from genome assembly GCA_905475315.1 of Autographa pulchrina. Taxonomy (NCBI): domain Eukaryota; kingdom Metazoa; phylum Arthropoda; class Insecta; order Lepidoptera; family Noctuidae; genus Autographa; species Autographa pulchrina. The sequence continues at coordinate 4,459,629 of FR997786.1, read as the reverse complement.
AAGCCAAACGAAAACTCTTCCTATAGATATACACATCGTGTTTAAAGATTTTAGTTTCGATTCACTCTGCTCTTTGCTGGAGTCACAAGATTTCCCTAATGGCTGTTGTTACTTGGTTTTTAGAAATACATTTTGTAGAAATCTTACTTCTGTGTGTTGCTTTGATATCTTAAGAAACGGTATTTGGGTATAAACTTCCTTTAAATGTAATTTTCGTCAATAGTTTTTTTGTTCTTGGTTCTTGTTATTGGGTTTTTCTATGAAATTCTCAGTAGCAGGTCGGAGTTTGGATTTGTGCCCGGTTAGTGGTAATAGGCTCGCCCCCTATTACCTAAACATACCGGCGAAGTGTCGGTGTACATTGGTACACCTCTGCCTAACCCTTCGGGGATAATACAGGCGTGATGGTGTGTTTTTATGTTATGTTTTTTTGTTTGTTGGTTGATGAACCAAAAGTAGGGAATTGTAAAGACGTGGCGTCTAAAAAATGCTATAAAATGCTGAACTAACCATTATTTTTTTACTCAAAATTCAATACAGCAAAAAAAATATTTATTATTATTCATTAAAAATAATACCCAGACGTCTCTTATAGTCTAAAATAAATTGCAATTAGTTATTGTATCCTGGCCCCTTGCACATAAACCCGTTTTAATTACCATTTATTCCTTAGAAAACCACAGTTTACCTATTTCCTTATGCATTCCAGGAGTTCAAAGTGACGTCTACTAAGGTAGGTCAATATTTGTTTCATTCAGTAGAAAACTAATTCAAACCTTAAGCTTCCGTGTTAAAACCAATTTGAGTCATGTAAAAAGCAACCTTATATTTAAAGATGTAAGACATAATGTCACTTGACCTTCAGAATATGATGATAGGATACCGTTGTGTTGACAATCAGGTATAGTTCGAAGTATTTCAGTGTAAGGAATATGAAAATGAAAAAACACGTAGACTTCTAATTAGAAGTGACCCTTTCAACAACGACAAGAGTTGACAAGACTGCCTATCTGACCTCCACAACCCATTTTACTGGGAAACACAGTATCCCATAGTAAGACTGGTTGTCAGAATTTACTTCACGACTGCCAAAGATCTATGTATGACAGCCGGGACCTACTGTTTAACGTGCTTTCCGAAACACGGAGGGGTCTCGGTATGTTATAAATGGTCACCCATCCACGGACCAACCGCGGCGAGCGCGGCTTAACCTGTATTATCGGTCAAACCGTACGGCTTACACTTAGCCACGAGCCCCTCGTGTACTTGGGCAAGTAATATCAGGAATAGCAGAATATTGTACTTTTTTGCTATTGGAATTTAATTTTAAGTTGTTTTTTCAACATTTATTTAGACTCAATAGATAAAATACAAAATAAAATAATTCTTCAGACCTCCCCGTTCGTTTCGTGGCCGCCCTCCTGATTCGACTGCATCTGCCGGTGACAAATGAACGCGGTTTTTTAAGCACGTTGAACATATCCGCATTTTGCAAACAGTAATACATCGTAAACACCTTACCACCCAAAACATAAGGTTGCTTTTTGCTTAACTGTATGTTAAACTTGTTTTTGTACCGAAACGCGAGATAGAATGAAGAGGCATAATGTAGGGTGTTTAAGTTATGTAGCGCTAAGTAAAGGTCTTCTATTATATTTTTTTGGCGTTTACCGCGATTCTGTGTGGGAAAATTAAAAGTGAGAGAGAAAAACTGGGGATTTTCTTTTTGTGAACAGAAGAAATGGGGGAAAGTGATTCTTAAGGTTTGTGGTTTGAAGGTTTGGTTTATGGGCAAATAGTAGAAATCAATGGTAATTTGTCATATTTTTACCCTATTTCAAGATAAAGAGGAGGTTATTAATTTAACTGTATGTTTTTTTTCATTAGATTAGTCGAACGTTGTCATGTTACGGAAAGACACTCCAGCAAAGTTTAAGTTATATATGAAGATTCCTGCTCCTTTTGCTTTAGGTAGAAATCATTTACCTCTTTACTCCATTAGATAATGAATGAATAAATTCTACGGAATAGGTAGCTTTTTCAGTCAATACACCGAGACAAGCAATCACGAAATCCGTGTTCATTGATTAACTAAACACCTGATGTATTCTGATCACGTTCACGTCAGTTGAACGGATCTCTATCATTATTCCTCTAACGTTAGTACTTCGTATATACAGGGTGTTGCCTAAAGGGTATATCCATCCAAAAAGGTCGAAAAGTACACAAAACCAAACGACTTTTGGTGTTAGATAATTGATATCAATTTTAATTAACTCATTTTGAGCTGAAATTTTGTAATCTGAGTCTATACCAGATGTACTCTTTACCTCTTTTGGTTAGATATACCCTTTCAGTAACACCTTGTATAGGGTTCTGATTTAATCACCTGCAATTTTCAAGGACGATGTCATCTTGTCTACTAGACTTGAGATGGTGATTCGCTTGGAAGAACAAAGAAACCTTGTGTGCGTGTATAGTGTAGTACTTATACCGTTATGTTATTGATATAGTAGAGTAAATTAATGTAGTTTCAATGATAAAATGTCGATAAAATAGGTTATAGATTTATCTGAAACACAAATAAGATAATATAAAAAAAATTGGTAAATTTTCTGGTTAAGAAACTGATATAGTTCTGCAACAATTAAAAGAAGGAAGTACGGATTCCGTTAGTTATTACTTGACAAAAACTACAGATTCAACACACGGAAATACATCATCCACTTTATAATCATAATATTCAATATATTATAATTTATAATCACCTATTTCTTTAGTTTTCTGAATACACATACTAGCAACAAGATACCACTAAAACACTACTAACATGATATCTCAAACCAAATCGCACAAAAATCGTTCTATCAAAGAAAAAATAAAAACATAGAAACAAGAGCATATCATTTGTTTTGTTACACAGAAAACAAAACTGTCGAAGCCTAGATACCCTCACGATACCATAATATCATATTTATTGTACGACTATAAAAAAGAATTGCCTATGTCGCGAATTGAATGTTAAATCAGGCACTTTGTGAAATTCCTTACATTTTTTTGGTTCTACGTCTTTTACAAATAAATCCTTACTTATTATTTATGCGAAAGTTTCTCTGTATGTTTTTCTGTTTGTTATGCTTTTACGTCCAAACGGCAGAACAGGTTCTGATATTTTTTTTCCTCTTCAAGTTTAATTAGCTTAACCTGCAAGAAAGGACAAATACTACTTTTTACTACGACCAGCCGAAAGCCTTTCGGTCAAAACCGCGGGCTAAAGATAGTTTGTATTCCATAAATGTTGCTCAAATTATAGAAGGATAGAAACGGCATTTAGAAGTAGCTTTATTAATAAACCATAATTCAGTTTTGCCAGCATTGTTTAAGCCCAAATTCAGCAGTTTAACACAGGGATTTGTAAAATGGCGAGTAAGCGGATTGTGAAATTGAATGGTTTGGGAATCATGATCGATTGCAATTATGTTTTTATGATAATTTATGCAAATCAAATGTTAGGTTATAAAGCTTGTATTAAATTTAATCTTACAAACATTTAAAATAAATTAGGTAGTTGTATTAGCCAAAACAATCTGTTTGTTATTTTGTAGACAAAACATTTATTAATTATACACAAAAACTTTCCACTTAATTACTTTATCCATTGGTGAAAACCACCTAATACGTAGTTTATGAGTTTGTTGACTACAATAAAAATGAATAATAACCTAAGTATGATTAATTAGACATATCTCTAAATGTTTTAATTTATGTTCTATCTACAACATGTACAAGTAACATCGACAGACAAATGTCTCGAACAAGACTCGGAATTAATTCTCTGTATATTAAATGAGCCCGATTTTTCTGCCGGACCTAAATCAGACATCGGTCGATGCGGATTAACCGTTGAGTTACGGATCTCACCCGCAAAATATCGGACCCAATTCCCTATACTTTTAGCGAAATAAGTACAAATGTATAGCTGTAAGGTTTTTAAGTGAATTGGGAAATGGAGCACAATGATTTGGGAAAAATGAATTTGTTCCCAAGTTTAAGGGATTATGAGTGATCAGAGAGAGAGTATTATTGGGGGTTGAAAATAGGTTAATTTATTAAAGTTGTAATATTTGGATTTATTGGGTTGTGCTGAGGAAAGAGTCTTGTGTTGCTCTAGTGATGCCTTATTCTAATTGAATAGGCCGTAATAGGAGCATCATGTATTTGAAAATGTATATTAGATTATCATATAATATTACCCGGTTTTGATTGAGTATAGAATTACACAGCAGCTTTGTTTTTTAAATAACCAGTATTACATGTGGAGTTATTGTAAAGTCAAATAAATAAAAAAATACCCGTACGATACATATCAAAGGTGAGTTTATTTTCAATACATTATTTAAATCATACACGACATTATTTTTCTCATGTAAAACACAACATTTCTTTATTTATACACATAAAGTTCCAAGAATTAACATATTATTTCTTAGAAGACGTTAAAAATAAGAAGGCTTACATAAATATGTTTCTTATACAAGTTAAATAGAATCTAATTCTTCAAACAAGCCTATGAAAACAAAGTGAAAACAACAATATTTGTTTATTACGAGCCGTTTGTCGCGATGGAGAGTTTCGTGGTTTTGTTACTATTTTACTTTATGTATGTTTATGTATTAGCTTTAGACTTTATAGTTGAACAACCTAAGTTTGTATCCTTGACAAATTTCTTAGAATTTGGTGTTATAATGGGCATATGTTTAGGCTAATAAGTGATTTTAGTGATTGTAATGGCCACAAGCTGACATATTTATATGTACCTAAATGATTATCAGTTGTTTTTAAGGTTGACTTTTTACACGACTGCCCAAAAAGGAGTGTCATGTTTTCAGGGTTCATGTATGTATGTATGTATGTATGTTTGTGAGTTTCTTTATTCCACTATAATTTCTAAAAGGCTTGACCGATTTCAATGTTTGTGGTATCGTTAGAAGCTTTGAGTTATCCCGAGTGACATAGGCTATGTGGACATTAAAAAATGGTCAAGTGTGAGTCGAAATCGCCTGCAAAGGGTTCCGAGCGATATTTTTTTTTGTGTTGTGTCATGTTTTTTTGTTGTTCACTAAAAGGTATTAAATAAAAAAATAATAATTAAAAAAATTAAAAAACGCCTGCCATGTCAAAAAAAAATTCAAAACAAGTCAAATATTTGCAGTCGGGGTCGGTTACTTGGAACAATTCATTACAGGACCCCCGACTGCAAATATTTGACTTGTTTTGAATTTTTTTTTGACATGGCAGGCGTGTTTTTTAATTTTTTTAATTATTTAATCTTGGTTAATGACTTGATGGCATGATAATATGTTTTTCTCTTGGATGTTAAATACCTGTTTTGTGAAATTGGTTTGTCACCATTTTATTAAATTAAATAAATGAAGACATGTGCATTTTATACACATATCATCGAGTAAATGGCTACAGTATGCTTTTTTCGACCGTATTATCAAAAAAAGGTATATCCAAATGCGACACCAAACACATATGAAAATGGTTTAGGGATACATAAATTTTGTTATTGTATACCATTAAAATGTTCTTTATTTAGCTGTGGACGTATATTGGCCGATATTATGATATAATTTCATGCCAACTGCTCTGCGGTGTGCCGTTTCCCGTAATTTGGCAAGCTCGTTATTTTATTTTATCGATCTATTTAGGTTGTAGGCTACTGTTTGGTATTTCGTTGTTTGGGGAAAGGGACATTTGTATTGTAGTTATGAAAACTAGATTTTGTTAATGTTTTTCGCACAAGTTTTTATTTTCTAGATCGATTTTTTTCACATCATAACATAAATCAGGATGAATTACATGTTTTAACATACATTATTTATTGTTTTACGAAAGCCTTCGTAGATATTGCTTTTTACATTTTTGCGTTGAAACATAACTTCATTTAACTAGTTTGATTCCGATTTTTTTTAGCATCGAAAATTAACCTCCCTCGAATTCGTTTAAACTAGTTTTATTTAGCAATCGCTATCGACTTTGATAGTTTGACATTGAAATAAAACAACTTTTTCGACATTTTGAATCAACTATATCATTAAGTTTTCAAGCAATTCCATTTCAAATTACTAACAGAAACTAAAACCATCACCATTCTAATACTGTACGTTATCAGTTACATCTCACCCACTATTGATTGTACAGACAAATTGCATGTGTCATCGCTCCGTGCACATTCATCGAAACGTTGATGACTTTCCGTTGGTGTCGATGTTTAGATAGTTCTTTTGTTTTATGCCGACGTAACAAAACGTAATGTTACGTCGACACAAACGTGTAATGTGGCTATGTTTTGAAGTCTAGTGCATGTGTTTGGGAAACTAGGGTCTTTTCCGTGAACACTGTTGACTTCCTATCTGAGATATATTAATTTTCTATCATTGAGGAAATAAGTTGTACATTTGTGTACAGTGTCATCTGATTTTTGTCGCTTCACGTAAAATTCTGCTGAAACCGGTGAAGAAGCCGACCCATACTTAAGTTAGGAAAGGTTAGGTAGAAAAATAATAATAATAATAATATTCCGGGACAACTCACACACGGTTATCTGATCCCAAGCTAAGCAGAGCTTGTGTTATGGTAACCAGACAACTGATAAACATACTTATATATTTCTAAATACATACATATTATATATAAATTACACCCAGACAACCAGAACAAATGATCGTGCTCATCACACAGACATTTGTCCTGGGTGGGAATCGAACCCACGACCTCCAGTATAGCAGTCAGGGTCACTAACCACTAGACCAACAGGCCCGTCAAATAATCATCCAATTGAGACGAAAAAACTAAAAATATCTAGTAGATCTTCTGCTACATGTGAACAAATTTTTAAATAACCAGCACTTTAAGTATTGTGTTTGTAAGTTTATATTTTCGGGCAATAAAAATTAATCATTATTAAATTTAATTGGCAAAGTGGGTTGAAATTTTGTCAATATAAATTAAAATGTAACTAACAGACAGACACAGATACATGTAAAAAATATAAGTATAGAATAAAATAGGTATTGCGTTTTAGTACTTGTTAGAGCTTATCCAACCACATGATCAGCTTGGGGTCATAACACACGCAGTATGCTGCGGCAAACCGCTCACCACAGGTAAATCACTCACACAGTAATAATAAGTGTGTTATATAAACACATTAGCTCTTGTTAATGTTGTACTGTTGGTTAGCCTAAATTGTGGTAATGTCTTTAAATGGAGTTTTAATGTATAATGTAATAAATTTTAATGTGAGTTTTACTGTAAAAAAAAATATGTAGAAACTTGGTTATCATCATCGTTCATTGCGATTGCCAAGCTATCGTGGGTAGGCGGGTGAGGAGAATTAAGAACAGCGACACTCCACCGAACACGTTTTGCTTCAATGCGGAGCCACCAGATTCCTCTTTATCCGACGGCTGCGAGCAAAAGAGCCCGGAGTTGCGTCCGTTGCGTCAGTGCCATCTATATTACTATACTCTTTGCGTCAGTGTCAAGAAACGTCAACCCGCTTGTCTTGTTTCAGCAGTTCCTTTTCACGTTTCTTATCACTAGAAAAAGCGAAGCGCCTACAAATACGTAATGGAAAATGATGTTAGATCTGACAAACACGAAGAAGTCATTTTTTTTTTCGGTTTTTTTTTGTTTGTATTAAGAACGTCTAAAAAATACATCTCAGAAAATTATAAGTCAGTTTTGATAAAACCTTCTTACAATTGTTAGCCCAAATATCTAAAAAGTTTAAGAGCTATTTAAAATCACATTACTTGTCTTAGAAGAAAATCAAGGTAAAGGAAATTGCGGGCCACAGTTAGTACTTAAATAAACTTAAATTACATTAACAATCTTTATAAAGTTACTTGGTGCGTATATCTGTGGTATTATGTTATACAATTTCAAGAGATTAGACTTTTGGTGAACTTTGAGCTTTAGAGTATTTCATCAACTTTGTCTCCGTAGGCCTTGCGGGAATATTAGATTTTGTGAAGTAATATGTCACGTTTCGCTGTTACTTGCGAACAATGTACTTTAGAACAATTTAAACATTTATTTTTGCTGTCTTTTTTTGGTGTTACTTAATTTATATTCTATCGTTTTAGGTGCAACAAATGAGTAAATAACTGAATAATGAATTTGTGTATATACAAGTAATTAATTTAGTACTTTCTTATTTATTTTGTTGCTTAACTTAGTTTTGATTTTTGGTCATTAATTCTAAAATTCAAAATCATTATTTAATCTAAAACTTCCTTCTAAGCCTGACCACAGGCTTTGACTGCTTCACCACACGTTTGACCTGGTGTCTTTACTTAGAACTATTTCAAAGAGAATCATCTTATTTCATACAAAGTACGTACATTTCTCCAAGTGTTATTAAAACCGACACGTAGTTTATGAGTTCCTGAGATTTCTACGAACAAATAATTCACCCTTGTGGGTTAGGGTAAAAGCTTCACAGAGATTACGAGACTACCTTTCATTCAATAATAATAGTCGTAAAACTATTCTAGTAATGTCAAACGGCGTCTTTTCATAGTGAATAATAATTTTAGGGCATATTTTTTTTTTGGAGAAGGAATTAATCATTATTTTTTTAATCATCATCATCATTATCAGCCTGTTGCAATCCACTGCTGGACATAGGCCTCCCTCAACGAACGCTACAGCGCACGATCTCCCGCCCTTTGCATCCAGTCACTGCCAGCTGCCGTCTTCAGGTCATCGGTCCATCTAGCCGGGAGGCGTCCTACACTACGTTTGCCTAAGCGTGGTCTCCATTCCATTTTTTTAATGATGAAGTTAAATTGATATCACAGTCTTTTTCATAAATTATTCTGATGTAGCTGGCATTTTGGAGGATTTTGATATACCTAAGTCCTTATTTGTTCCGTTAACAGCACTTTTTAATCCTATTCCTACTCTCGTTGTGATTTACAATACGTAAGAAAAAATATATTCAGGTCTTAGATGAATGATTGGTCTCGCGCGCTCGACTAGATACCGCCGTCGTACTCGTTAAATGCGGCGAAAATAGTACGCCCGGCGTACCCGTGCTAGTCACGTTGACAGCTTTGACAGCTTTGTTTGACTTAGACCTCCGGAACATTTTATTTTATTGTGTTTGCAATTCGATGTAAAATGCCGACTTGCGTAGTAAAATGGTGTAAAAACAATACTACACATAATAAGAAGGACACTGGGAGCACAATTGTCGCCGCAGCGACGGACATTTTGTTTGTTGACAGTGCGGTATCTAGTCGAGCGCGCGAGACTAATCATTCATCTAAGATTCAGGTATTAAATTTTAGATCACCTAAATCGACGCCTTAAAGCTGTGTCATGTTATATACACAGTAAATTATGTATTGAAACCTAAATAATTAATTGATGCCTAGGCACTGTAAAATAATCTCCCATCTGGCTACATGAAACATAAATTGCTCGAAATTGCTCAAAGGCTATGCATGCGAGCATTTCACCTTAACCGACAATTTATAAACGTATCGAGTACGAATTACATTTGTACTAAACCGTTTACAACCCAAAATAGGGGTAGTAGGTACCTACGTTGGTAGATAGGTTAGGTAGGTAGGTAGTAAGCAATTTGTTTTGTGTGGTTTCTGATTAAAAACCTGCCAAGTGCATGACTACGCATTAGGCAGGCTTTGTAATTATCTGTTGGGTATAATAGACCATTTAATTTTGTTTTGTTTAGGATTTAATGATTAGTGAGATGTTTCAATGGTTTTTACTTAAATATGACTATATTTATTTATATATAAAATTTGTATTTATGTATGTTAAATATTTGTGTATGGATATTTATGTAGGTATATATTATTAAATAAATATAAGTAGTGTTCAGTTTATAATATTTTATTTCAGTAACTGTTTTTCCAACTGAATGCACCTACCATGTTATCTCTGCATCACCTTAAGGTTGACTGGGAAGAATGCCTGTGGCATAAAGTCCGCCTATGTACACATTTGTTGCATAAAGTTTAAATAAATAAATAAATATGACAGTCTTTTTTCTAGTTAAAGTATTAAGTTAATTTTTAATATAATATGCCAAGACGATTTTTTATATAGAAAGCTATATTTAATTTATTACAATAATCCACAATAACATTTTGCATGTAAGCAGAATATGTTTAGGATACTACCTATTTTCACCTACCACCTTTATATTTTGAATAGGTTAATAATTTATTTGTAAATAAACAATTTTATTTGAAATACCTCGATATTTTAGGAGGAGAAAACTTTACATACCGTGAAAACTAACGACAAAAAGGTCCGAACCCCAGATACCAAAAAAATATGTATTCAAAGTTACTAAAACACGTCGAAATGAATTCAGTAAGTCATTATGATTTAATGTCCTTCCAAGAATCCTAAAACATAACCAGGTGAGATAAGTAATATCTTGAACCACTGAATATGAGACTGGGGACTTACCCAAAACCGTCCCACTCATAAATATATAACCTCTATAATATGTAACTTGTGTTCAACCTTACTTATGCCAAACCACTTCTAACCTTGAGCACAGGAAAAAAGGTTGGTTTTTGATTAACAGTTGTCGATGCGAAATGAACGCAGGTCTTAAGTAATAATGTTCTCACATAATTCTTGAGTTAGGCCGGTTGTTAAAGATTTTTTGGTGTTGGTCAGCGCCACTAGGCCAACGAGGCAGCCTCAATAAATAAGTTAAAAACTACTTCACATTATTTTAAAAACGTCGTCCATAATTCCTATTGCTTTCAATTTACAATGCTTTCAAGCTACGAGGAAGTGCATCGTTAAATAATTATCGACAATTTTTTATGTACTTCATTGCAATAATTCAGACGACCCTGTTGGTCTAGTGGTTAGTGACCCTGACTGCTATACCGGAGGTTGTAGGTTCGAATCCCACTCAGGACAAATGTTGTGTGATGAGCACGATCATTTGTTCTGTGTCTGGGTGTAATTTATCTATAATATGCATGTATTTAGAAATATGTATATAAGTATGTTTATCAGTTATCTGGTTACCATAACACAATCTCTGCTTAGCTTGGGATCAGATAACCGTGTTTGAGTTGTCCCGGAATATTATTATTATTATTAATTCACGTACATTTATCATGATTTGTGTAGGGCATGTCTTTCTAAATATTAATATTGCAACAACGAAATGAACAATAAATTCAAGGGCAATAAACCCCAAATCTATGAAGCGAAGTCAAACAAAATCGTTTAAACAAAGTTTTCCTTCACATTAAAGTTACAAGTTACAAACGATGCAAAGTTTGCGAGATGTTCAATATTTCACATTAAATAGTACGTGAACAAAATGATATCAGTGTGTTTAAAAAGTTCTAGAATAATGTGTTATCATAGTCTATTTGACTTGACTTCGTATTCACACAAAATTAGTTTTATATATATGTGGGAATGGAATGTATCCGAATATTTTGATAGATTGAGTGAATGATGTTTTAGATGTGTATCCGAACGACGCGAGTGAGAGGACGGATGTGAGAGCGAGAAAGAGGACGAATGGCGAATTTTGCATTTCGCACGACGAGGATCACGAGGCTGTTAAGACGTATTTTTATATTTTTCAAGTTGTTTGTGCAAATTTCTATTCAATAAACCGTTTAAAGTTACTCCTGGTCGTTTCGCTGTGTTTTTCAACCCCCCCATTTACGTGTGATACATATTAAATAAGAATAAGTGGCTATATTAATAGTTGTCATCATTTACAACTTTTGTCGTACCACATCTCATGTGTGATCCACAAACATTTGTTCCACGTCTAGGTGTTTTGGTGTATCTGATAAGAATGTTTGTAAAAACCCAGCGACGCATGGATAAAGGCAAAAGAGAGCCGTTTCAATAAATACAAAAACTTACTGTACAAAATTAAAAACTGCGCGTGACATGTGGTCTCTTTGTAGGCATGGTTTTACCAATACCACAAAAACAAGAAATTAAAAATATTAATTACTAATATAAGCTTTACTGCTTGGACAATAAAGGCTAATAAACAAAACATTCATACTCTCAAATAGCTTAGTAACAGGCCTTTGCAGACAGCAAAAGAAATGCAAACCAACAATTCGTAATTTAAGCCTTAACTGCTTCACAATAAAATCTATTTTTAAAATGAACAACAGTGGTGTCAGATCATAGAAAAGTTGTTCAGGGGCAGTGGCTTAAGCAAGAAATCAAAGTATAAAGTATGCGAACTAAGCTCAGTTGTGCAAGAATAAAATACAGATAAAGTTGTGCAGTGTGAGTCCACCAAGGGACAAGTTTGGCTGTTGTTATTTCGTGGTTCCAGTTCGAACAAAACTTCATTGGATAATTTTATATACAGGGTGTTTCCGAAAGGGTATGTCCATCCAAAAGGTTTGAAAAGTGCATCTGGTAAAGAGTCAATTTACAAAATTTCAGCTCAAAATGAACTAGTTAAAATGAATGTATTCTCTATTTTTCGCAACAAATATATGAATTTGACTGGCCTGTTGGTCTAGTGTTTAGTGACTGCTATACCGAAGGTCGTGGGTTCGATTCCCACCCAGGATAAATGTGTGTGAAGAGCATGATCCTTTGTTCTGTAACTGGGTGTAATTTATATATAATATGTATGTATTTAGAAATATATAAGTACTAGCTGTACCCGGCATGCGTTGCAATGCAATTTTTTCTACCTAGCACCTGCCTACTACCTACCTACTACCACTTAGGGGTATGAAAAATAGATAGTAGCCGATTCTCAGACCTACTGAATATGCATATAAATTTCATAAAAATCAGTCAAGCCGTTTCGGAGGAGTATGGTAACTAACATTGTGACACGAGAATTTTATATATTATAAGATGTACAAGCTCTGCTTAGTTGGGATCAGATGACCGTGTGTGATTTGCCCCAGGATATAAAAAAAAAAAACTTAACCATTCAGCAAGTGATGTAATAAAATATTGACCCTTGCAGTGCGGTGACACGTTTATCATGACTTAAGTACACCCTGCGTAAGTTTTTAGTTTCTACGTGCTTACTTAGAGGAAGCACAAATTCACGGAATGTAAACCTACTTTATAAAGACAACTTTACTTCTATTTTATTTTCCTAATGTATTTTCTTAGTAATGTCACTTCTGAAAACCACTTTAATTTATTAAAACGTTCAAGACAATATTTACGAATGTAAGCTAAAGCGTAGTAATTAATTTAACTGGTTTTTTAACTAATGCTTACAGACATTGCGGGGAAAAAAATATAGGAGATCCTTTCCTGTTTGTTTAATTTGCAAATTAAACGTCATTTTACCCCAGTATTTCTTGGTACTGAAATATAATGTTTTTAAATTACTTTTTATCATTTCTCGTAATTTCGTCATCTCGCAAAAAAAATATCGTTACCAGATTTTTATTAATTTATTGTATCAGTTATTCTGCTGAAACAATTGCCGGTAATTTTAATCAGAGTTTAACCAAGTTCTCTCAAATTAATATTAAATAAATGAGGTGAACCAAAGTTATATTTAATTTATTCAACCAATCATAAATTTCTGATTTGGGAGTAATGAACACTAGTATCATAATTGGTAATTAAAAATTTAAATGTGTATATTTATTTGTAATGAATTGAATTCAAAATATTTGTAACGTATTGCTAATTTTATTATTATTGAATGCGGTTCGTATTGGCTGATTAATTGTACATTATTGAATTGTAAATGTAGCTACTCATGTTTATATTTAATCATGACTTCGTTAGTAAATTGTCACGATATCATAAATAGTGATGAAAATCAAATAAAATTTTAAACATTTTTTTTTTAACTTAAGATGAAGATTTCTTTTAGGTACTGTTAACATACGATATTCTCTTATAAATACATCTCTTTTACTATCTAGTAATTGTCAAATAGTCTTTAATCAAAAATTATTACAATAACGAGAATAATATAATATCGTACAATAAACACATACCTTCTGGGCATTGACAAGGATGTCTATGCATTTTTTAACGCGTGTTAGTTTTATTTATTTATTATATAAGTTTTAATTTTAGTATAGTTGTAAATGTTTGTTATTATATTTGATTTAGGTATATAATAGAAAATAAAAATGTGCAAAAATTAAAATGTTCCCAAATAAAAACTCCCGAAGTAAGACGCATACCCACTAGCGCCGGAACAAACAAAACTTTTTAAGTATACCTACAGTTTGCGCGACATTTTGACATAAATAGCTGCACAAATACCGATCAAACTGACGCTTTCGCTTATGCACTTTGTTCTCAGATTATGGAAGTGCGAAACTAAAATTTTTTGGCATTGTATTTTCTGAAGCAGTTTTTTTATTTCGAAATATTGAAATTTCAATTTAATAAGAAGACTACTTTTATTAAAGCTAAATTAATAATTTCTCAACTGGTGTATTAAAATATATGGAACAATAATTTTCCCTTCGACTATCATTTGATTTTTTAGGACCTTCGTCCTCGACGTGAGGCAAGTGTTCCATATTAATAAATATAATAATAATAATAATAAAAGTGTTTTGTCAGGCGGCAACAAGGTGCGTGCCTTTAATGGTTGGGTCATGCCAGTGTTGATGTACTCCTTTGGTGTACTCAAGTGGACTCAGACTGAGTTAGACGCCTTGGATAGGAGAGTCCGAACACTACTAACCGCAAATCGAATGCATCACCCACGCTCTTCAGTAATGAGGTTATATATCCCGCGGAAATGTGGGGGTCGAGGCTATCTAAATGCTAAGACCCTCCATAATCGCGAGGTATGTAACCTCAGGGAGTATTTTCTCCAAGTCGACGTGGGGATGCATCGAGATGTGGTGGTAGTGGATAAGGGCCTAACACCGCTCTCCTTAGGCAAAGAGAACTGGCACAAACCTGTCGTACTGAGCGTCAAGGACCGCGAGGTTGTATGGCAAAGCAAGGAGCTCCACGGGCGCTACTACCGGACCCTTCATGGGTCCGATGTAGATTTCTTAGCGTCCGTAGCCTGGCTACGCTTCGGTGATCTTTTTGGAGAAACCGAAGGGTTTGTATGTGCAATTATGGACGAAGTTATCATGACGAATAACTATCGGAAATATATCATAAAGGACGGTACAGTTGACATATGTCGGGCATGTCACTGTCCAGGTGAGTCCTTAAGACATATTATTTCGGGTTGTTCTCGTCTTGCTAACGGCGAATACTTGCACAGGCATAACCAAGTAGCCAGGATTATCCACCAGCAGCTTGCTTTGAGATACAAACTTGTGGAATCCGAGGTGCCGTACTACAGGTATGTGCCCGACCCAGTTCTCGAAAATGGTCGTGTCACACTGTACTGGGACCGATCTATCATCACTGACAGGACTATTGTAGCAAATAAGCCTGATATAGTGGTGATAGATCGATCGGAGCGTCGGGCAATCATTGTTGATATCACTATTCCTCATGACGAGAACCTCGTGAAAGCTGAAAAAGAAAAACAACTTAAATATTTGGATTTAGCGCACGAGGTTGTCGACATGTGGGAGGTGGACTCAGCAATCATTGTCCCGATAGTCGTTACAGCCAACGGCATAATAGCCAAGAGCCTCGACCAACACCTTAAGAGGCTCTCGCTTGGCGCCTGGGTCAAGGGTTTGATGCAGAAAGCGGTACTTCTCGACACGGCGCGTATTGTGAGGAGGTTCCTCTCTCTGGAGCCCTAACCACCGGCAGCTTGGGCCCTGTTCCCGATGTCGGTTGGAAACTACATTTTATATTTTTAAATGTATATTTTTAGTTATTATTGTATATATTTAAAAATGTATTTTGTATGTATTTAAAGAAAATAAAGAGAATAATAATAAATATAATAATAATAATCCAGCCTATAAACGTCCCACTGCTGGGCACAGGCCTCTTCCCATATAGAGAAGGCACGAGCATTGATCACCACGCTTGCTTTCTGCGGATTGGCGATTTCAGATCCCAAATTTTGGAATCCAGGTTTCCTCACGATGTTTTCCTTCACCGTTTGTCAGAAGTGTCTTAAAATAATTAAGAAAGTATATATAACTTTGAAAAAGCCACATTGGTACTTGCCTGGGTTCGAACCTGCAACCTTGTACATACAAATCCGTTCATTGAACCGCTAGGCCACCAAGACATTTCCATACCCTTTTTCCATACCCGGCCACTAGTAATAGTCTTATAAAAAAGCGTGCCTATGCGCAAGTCTTCATGAGTTTATATAGCGGTAGTTGCTTGGAGCCTAAACTCTTTGTAGAGACTTGCGTCGCCTCGTGTACGTACGACCTTATTGTTTCTCTCTTTACAATGATGTATGCTAATAAGACTTCTTGTGTACCTATCAAACCCTCCAAATCCAAGTTATATTCCATGACAATATAATATTATGTTTATATACTACTTATAGCCCGCTTTATTATTGTAGCTATTTAATTAAACTATATAGAGCAAGGAGAATAAATGAAAATTGTGTAGACATTTTATATTCTGTTTTAAACTAGTTTTCATGAATAAATTAAATCGAGCTTAAAATTAATGAAAACGTTGCAAGTATTTACTTGCAAACGTTATTCGGTTGAATTTAACTTATGTTATATGCTGCTGATATGTTTATAGTTTGTTTCGTATGTCAGTATTATGCTGTTATTTAACAATTAAATTCCCTAATTAAGTACTGCATATCAACTTCTATTCAATTTGAGTTTTAGTTATTTCTTTTATGCTATGTGAACGGAAGTTTAGTAGCATTGTGGTTTACCTTACTACCTCTACATCACATAAGGAACAAACACACGTGACCCATGTTTAGTGCAGAAAAGCTATAATAAACATGAAAAAAAATATGTTTGTTCCGTATTTAAATTTATTTCTAACAAACTACAAAACTTCGGTCATATTGTTGTATCGGGGCGTGTTGTGTAGAAGAAATAATGTAATTCTAGTCGTACTAAATGTATGTGATGAAGATTCTTTTATAAAAAACAATTTGGTTACTATCCGTTCTTATATCCAACAAAATTTTTACTTGGAATGCTGCAATTCAATTCTTTACAAGTCAGACGCAACTATAGCCTAATTACCTTTGCTTGTCAAGCTCTAAGGGGGAAATCAGATTGTCCAGATATAGTTTCTCAGGTAGTAAGGCTATTCATCCCGTTAGTGCCAAAAATGCAACTTAGACCGCGAAAACATCAGTTGTTTCCTGTACCTCCAGCTCGTACGGTCTCTCATGAAAACTCCCCACTTGTTCGTGCTCTGAAATTACTCAATAAACTACTGACATCAGCACCGGACTGAGACCTGTTTAGTTCGCAATGGATTCATGTTTGTCTAAATTGTTTAAAGTTTTGTGAGTCTATTGACAGATAGGGAGCATTTTACTGATATTGTGTAATAAAATGTACTATTGCATTGGTTCATTACGCAATTGGAATGGATTGATGATGTTTAGTTTTGTTTATTTTAATTGTTATTATGTTGTTTTAACTTTCACTTTGGAATTGTTTAATAATTTTGTTTTAGTTTTTTGTATAAGTTTTACTTTTATATTTATGATTATGATATTGTACATCGAATTGGTGTTATACTGTAATGTTGTACACTTTAATGTTCATTAAATAAATAAATAAATGTGTTCAATACACCTCTGACGCGACACGACACACAATACAATCATTATAATTCCGGCTTTCATTCAAAATCCACGTCAACTTACCAACAAAACAAAAACAAATAACTCCTTTTAATTAAACAAAAAAATAATACATTTCGTAATTTGTCACAGACACGGATATATACAAAAGAAACAAAGCAACTTTGTGAGAGAGACCTAAATTCAAATGTACGTGTCTCAGACTTGGAAAGAACGAGGAAATTATCTTCTACGTATATAAGAGAAATGTGTCAACTTGCTCGCTTTTCGAGGATTGGTTTCTAAATTACGAGTATGTACTGTACTGTTTTGTTCAAAACTGTTTTGTAATAGTTTAATAGCTTAAAACAAAGTTGAGTGATGTCACATTTTTTTTTTTTATGATATATGGTGTGCATAATTTAATAAAGCTTGAATATCAAGAAATCTGATTAGTATTTTCAATCGACTTTAAAAAAGCAAACGAATTGAGAACCGGAGGAGGAAAATAAATTACGCATAAATATAAAATAGAACAGACTTCAATGAAATTTCTAGAGGACTACCTTAGAGGTAGCTCTTATAGAAGCCACCAACAAAACGCCACCGGAAAGTTGTATTTAAACAAACTACATTACTTTATAATGATCAATTCAGCCGACAATAACTCGAGTTATGTATGATAATTTGATCAGGTGGTACGTAAGGGGGAGACCCTACTAACGCCCTCACGGTTATTAGGCGAACTAATGGCAACTTAAGCAAAACAACTCCCGATATTGCACCATAAAAAGGTCTATTAAAATGGGTATGCACCCCTTCGATTATTTTAAATTTTCCTTTGTAAAGCACATTTGTATGAACAAAAGAACAATGTGGAACCATGTTCGCGAATATAAATTTAAATCTGTCGTGATTATTTTATTTTTAAATTGTTAATTAATGTTGGCCGATTCTTCCTTTCTTCCGATCCTTCGGTTCTCAATTCGTTTGCTTGTTTACTTAAAAGTACAAAGTAGGTGACTATGACTATTGTGGATCTACATAATTATAGTACCTCGTACCTAGATTATTTAAGATAATTGTGTCAAAAACATCGATTACACTTACACAAGCATTTCAGAATTGCACCCACTCAACACCTCTCATAAGTACATACAGTGGTTTAGTGTTTATAATGTGCGTATACAAAACATCTGTCCACAACCTACTGGACACTGGAGTTGCGCCGTTTCTTCGCCTTCCGCTTCAAGTCCGACTCCGTGCCATTTTTAAGGTCATCCTCCAGCATTTTACACAAGTTTAGTTATATTATAGAACTATTTACAGAACTAAAATAAACAAGCCAAACAAAGTATTTATGTCAAAATTCTAAAAATAAAATAACATTTTGAAAATAAGCGAGATACGTCCAAATCCTTGTTATTGAAGAAGTCAGTATATTTTGTTTTCGACTGGCAGCTTTGCAGTTTTGTCTTCAGCAATACTTTTGGTTTACAGATCAAACAGCTTAAGTTTTCGTGAAATACTGTTTTACTGCGAAGCTTCCTTGAAACTTGTTTTGTATCAAGTAAATATCTTTTCGCTGTTTTCGGCACAGTTCAGAAACAAAACACTATCATTATTTTTCTGGCATTATGATGTGAAAACATTTTAGTTTTAAGAAAATGATTTTCTACCTACTATTTACTATTGCCGCAGTCTTACCTATTTAAATTCCGTGTTGAATTAGCTAACGGAAAATACCAATATAATGTTAAAAATAATTTATTTTTTGATTCATTTACTTTATAATATTTAATTTAATTTAATTTTTGACTAATTTACTTAATAATTTTATCTGTATAAATTTAATTCTAGAATGCTATTTTGCTTGTCCCTTTATTATATCTGTAAGTGACGAACTCACTATGCCTAAAACTGTTTGCTAGTTTTTGTTTATGTAAGTTCTAGTGAGTAAGTCGTAGAAGTACCATAAATAAAAATATTCCAAAAAGTGGCACGAAACAAAAAATCCATAGATCCGAAAATAAACCCCAAACTAATATAAGTAAGTAACATAACAAACCATAAAATCATTGACAACATACATAAATAACTTTGTAAACTTGTGATACAATTCCGATAGCATACTCCCACAGCGCTAAAGGTCCACATTTACTTCAAACGAAGCGTTTGTGCCGCAAAACTACTTATTTTAACTGCTGAAACATCAATACGGGAACTGCATAACAATGCAACTTGCAACTTCGGAACATATAACTCTGCTATCTAGATCTGTAACTAACGTTTAAAATTTGCTGCAACAGGAAACTGGAGTGAAAAGTTAGATCAAATTGGTTTGTGCTTGTTTGATGTTTGGGGAATCAATCAGTCCGTTTCTTAGAATCAGATTTTTTTTAAGAGTTATGTGCATTTTTATCTTCTAATTTTCGCGCATAATAGTAAATAGTAATAAATTGATTTATTTAAAAACACATTTGATTATAATAATTAAATACAAATACAATTACAAATACCCATTATTTTTAGAATACACCACATCTAATTGTAATGAAAATATCATAAAGAAACCAGAAATGATAACCTGAAATCTGAAATTGCCTACCGGCAAGTAAGCAAGCGTGGTGAGCAAAGCTCGTCTCTTCTCCATATGAGAAAAAATCTTTGCCCAGCAGTTGGACAAATACATGCCAGTATAATCTATGTTTATTTACAATTCAATACTTAAATCTAATACAAGAACAAAAACTTACAACTACACTAAAATTAAATCTTATATAAATAAATAAAACTAACACGCGTCAAAAAACTCATCGTCATCCTTGTCAATGGCGGGAAACGTGCCCAGAAGGCTGGCAGCATTGCCACGTTGAATGGCTATGCCGATTCTCTGTGCAAGGAACAATTAATAATCTATACTTATAATAAATCTGTAGAAGTGAAAATTCTGTACATTGAAAATATCAAAAAAATAAATGGCGGGGGGTGTTACTAGAACGACACCGAACCCAAAAGGGTGAAAAAAATAATTTTTGTCTGTCTGTCTGTCTGTTTGTTCAGGTATCACACAAAAACTACGGGTTCGATTACGATGAAACTTAGTATAATTATTCTTTATTATCCTGGGCACCACACTGGGTAGTTTTTATCCCGGAAAAGTATAAACAATAAAAACAAACTTAATTTTGCGGTTAAAAACTCATTAATAAGTTTCATCATCCACGCGAACGAAGTCGCAGGCACAGCTAGTTATTATATATAATTATTATGAAGAGTAATAAATATTAATGAACCCGTCTTAGTGAAAGACGCTCACTCCAATTGTAACCCCATTTAGACTTATGATTTATTACTCTCAAACTAAAAATAACTATTTGGTCAAAGAATCATAACTGAAAGATTATATACAAATCCATACTTTAATCCCTTATTATATATACAAAGGGCCTTTGTCCGTCAGAAGCTTGGTGTAGGACGAAAGGACCGAGTAAGCAGATGTAGAATCGCTTACTTATTTTGAATCCCAACAGAATTCATTCTATTTCGTCTGGTAGTTATTTTTGATAGTCTATTCTATCTTAATATATATAAATCTCGTGTCACAATGTTTGTCCTCAATGGATTCCTAAACCACTTAACCGATTATAATAAAATTCGCACACCATGTGCAGTTCGATCCAACTTGAGAGATAGGATAGTTTAAATCTCAAATTATAGTCGCAATTTTAAGAAATTGACGCGGACGAAGTCGCGGGAATCAGCTAGTTCTCCTATAGAAAGAGAATTGTTAATATTCATTTATACCTGTTAATATATTATGTATTTTTTTTAATTTGGTCTCATATAAGACTATTTTTGTAAATAAACTAGCATTAGGTACTATGTTTTACAAACGAGCATTTTGGTTTCAAAGCTTTTGACGGTACCTATCATATTATCTGGATACCACATCAATTGCCGTCTAATAAATAATGAAGGTAGATAACAATGGCCTGTGTACCTTAATCAAGATTTGACGTAGGTATTAAATTAAAAGGATAAATTAATTGGGACCTTGGCTAGCATATTTTAGATATAAATGTACATAGTAACATTTTGGTAACATGTATTAATTGAATGTTTATTGTAGGTATATTATGGGGGTTATTTCTTTAGAAAAATTAGGACCTTTTTACATAGTATTATTTTCGAACGCATCATTATAATGTGAACTCAATAAAATACTTACCCTAAAACATACATGATTATTGGTTCCATAACAAAATCGATATTAAAACAAGAAAAAGCAACATCAAACGACAAAAGAAGCAAAAAAGGTAATTAAATATTAAAAGAAACGTACAAGTGTAGAATCCACAATATCACAAAGCATAGTAAATGAGTTTCGTGGCTGTTAATTAACATTTTGTTTTAAAGAGCGTCGAAGTACGAAGGGTGGGTTCGAATAAAAATGATGTCGCTTAAGCGGTATATTGTACCTTATGTAATATTTGCCACCTGCATTTGAAGTGCCAAGAAGGAGGGGCTCGTGGCTAAGTGTAAGCCGTACGGTTTGACCGATAATACAGGTTAATCTGCGCTCGCCGCGGTTGGTCCGTGGATGGGTGACCGTTTTCTAAACATTCCGAGACCCTTCCGTGCCTCGGATAGCACGTTAAGCCTTAGGGCCCGACTGTCATACGTTGATCTTTGACAGTCGTTAAGTCAATTCTAACAACCAGTCTTACTACGGGATACTGGATTACCCAGTAAAATGGGTTGTGGAGGTGAGATAGGCAGTCGCTCCATGTAAAAAAGGTATTCAGCTGAATTCGGTAAATCCCCAACATAGCTTGGGAAAAGGCTCGGCAGACGATTTGAGGTGCCAAGATTTCTGTCAAAGCATGCCATAAGGACCTTACGCGGTAAGCATTCTCATTAATTGTCGTAAGCACCCGTATTCTAGGTGCAGGAGGATTTGTTA
Source organism: Autographa pulchrina (assembly GCA_905475315.1). NCBI lineage: Eukaryota > Metazoa > Arthropoda > Insecta > Lepidoptera > Noctuidae > Autographa > Autographa pulchrina. The sequence goes on along the minus strand of FR997786.1, from coordinate 4,436,944 downwards.
AAGTACCAACACATGACTTTCATTGGCTTCCTATACAGGGTCACTGGGTAGAAATAGTCACAGGATTTTTTTAGATTAGGGACTTACATAGATCTTAAGAAAACTATCACAAACATAAATATGGATTATGTCTCAAATAAATGGATAATAATTGGTCGAATCTACCGTGGTTTTAGGATTTCAGAACAGAAAATAAATAAATGCGGACAACATCACATTACATACATACATACACTGTTTTGGACCCAGAGAACAACTTCGTTGTTCAGATACAACGAAGATACCACAAACACCCAGACCCGAGACAATGTAGAAAAGTGATTTTCTACATTGACCCGGGGATCGAACCTGGGACCTCAGAGCTAGCAACACCTTGAAACCGGTACTTATGCCACTCGACCACGGAGGTCGTCAAAAACGAACAGAAAATAAACAAAACTTTTAAAGAAATAAAAAAAACTACGAAAACATTTCAAAAACTTACTAGTTTAAAGAACTTTATACGCAAAGATTTCTCCGTACGTAATGGATCGAAACCCCTCAAAGAACTTTTATCTCTGTGGATTAAGATAACTTCGATATGGTTGACGTAATTCTCAACCATGTCGGGAAGCAGACTATAATATTAAATGAAAACTTCTTGGTATATCTGTTATTTCAAGAAATAAGATAAAATATATCTTTTGTTTTTCAATTTAAATGGGTAGTAATAGGAGATGGAATCAAGTCCGAAGCTTGTTTCATGCAGATAATATTATGTGAATATTTTTGGGATTAAATATTTCTATGTATATTATAGATTATTTCCCAATACAAACATTTTTAGCTTTCTTCCCAGAAGTTGGTTATGTTTTTTTGTGTTATTTACGGGATAACTTCGACAAATTGTGAATCTTTTATAAAAGATCTTTTTATTATCTGTAGTGTGTACCTAAGAGGTGGTCCCGATTAATTACTGTAATTCTTTTTTACATTTGTGTGTAACATATTTCGTTAATTTACCTTACAGTAGCGATTTTCAGCTTAAATTTGCTTAAGACAAAACACCAAATTCTCCTTCCTATCCTTATACAAGGTAAAACTATTTTCGCATGCATGTATAAAGTTTAATTTACGAGAACGACTATGATACCCATCAAGCAAGCGTGTTCTCAATTACCTGGGGTCGGCGCAATGCGCACCTTTGCAGCATTATACTTCATACGAAACCAACGAGGATAAAATAAAATAGTCAACCTCCGTGGTTGAGTGACGTACACAAAGGTTATCAAGCTCCGAAGTCCAGGGTTCGATTCCCTGACGGGATAATATGGAAAAAACACTTTTGTTACTGTCTCGGAGTTAGGTGTATGTGTTAGCTTGGTTTCCTCTGATTCGATAACACAAGTGCATTAGTTACTTACTTTGGGTTAAGAGCAATGTAGGTATATGATATTGTCCACTTTTTTATTTACCTATATTTCGTCAAAAAAAAATCTAGAATAATCCTACAGCACGCAATATCTTTCATCTTTACGTCAGCTACAGTTCATTGGAAAAGAAAATTTATTCGTAACAAACACACTTCGGGCCGTGACACTGTGGATGCTGTTAACTGAACTTAATGACGGGCCATTCGGGCCATTAATCTGGTCCTTTATGGCCCTTTTTGTGGGACATTCGTTATGCCCGCTTCGGTTGTTGAAGTTGGTTTTGAATAAGGAAATTGGGCGCAAAGTTCATGGACAAGTTGCGAGCTTTGTTGGGCGTGAAATTAAACAAACGTTTTGAATCACAATGATAAATAAATTATAAAAGGTTTGTCTTTACTTCACTATTATTCTAGACAAAGAAAGGATTCACTCATGCAAAAAATATTGTCTTTATGAACGTACTAAGTCACGCTTTAACTCTTCATAATATAACAAAAGAAAATCGTTTAATAAAAATAATTTTACTTTTCCTTGTTGACTGTGCGATCATAAAATATATAATAATAATGTATGTACATCTAAATTAAAATCCAAGTAAGTAGGTATGTAAATATTATGTCAGTTTTGTGTTATAATAATGAATTCAATACAAATTCGGATGTTTTACATTTCAAAGACAAAATCACTGCACACCCCAAAATCAACCTCAAAAAAAAAGAGTATTTACCTTCGTATTTGCATTGGCCCATCAATAAATTAAAGATCTTCTATTTACATGCTTCAAACTAAACTTTATATAGCAAGATCTTTGCTAAACAAAAATAATTAAGAAAATAGGTCACTCGAGAAATTAAAACAATATTTTTATCAAAGTGCTTTTTACTCACAACTTGCGTTAAACGTGACAAAACCAGTTACTGTGCATCCAAGATTAATTAAAACAGTTCTTTTGATTACACAATAGGAATTTTAATACGATTCTTGTGTTAATAAACTTGAGATGTGCTTTTGTTTGTAGCGCAATTACTAGGAAGAAGAATAACAAACATGTTTTTCTGCTGACACCTACTTAGAACTTGCGACAGTAAATATGGCTGTTTATTCAGTAGCCCTTGGCTAAAGACACTTATTGTCAGAATTGTGATGAAGTTATTGTTAAAGATCATGTTTGGCTTAAAGTGCCACGTAGGTATCCTTGTACATATAGATGGTCACCTATCCCAAGTGCATCCCAAGTTTTCACTAAGCTTTTCAACGACAATTATTGTAGTAATTATCCAACAAAATTGTATATACGAAAATGGTCAGGCAAAATAAGAATATGGGGGCAAAAATATTTCATAACTAGCTGTGCCTGCGACTTCGTTCGCGTGGATGACGAAACTTATCAATGAGTTTTTAACCGCAAAATTAAGTTTGTTTTTTATTGTTTATACTTTTCCCGGATAAAAACTGCCCAGTGGTGCCCAGGATAATAAAGAATAATTATACCAAGTTTCATCGTAATCGAACCGGTAGTTTTTGCGTGATACCTGAACAAACAGACAGACAGACAAAATTTTTTTTTTTCACTCTTTTCGGTGCGGTGTCGGTCTAGTAACACCCCCCGCCATTCATTTTTTTTATATTTTCTATGTACCGAATTTTCACTTCTACAGATTTATTATAAGTATAGATAACTTTTAAACTATCGCGCTGCATGTTTATAGTAATAATAAAATTATAATAAGTAATTACAATAAAATATTTCATTATCTATATTTAATTAACCTAGACGGCTGTGTATCCTACTAGTTTCGTCAGTAAGAATAAACGACGCAACAAATTCAAAAACAGACGCATATACCACCGACTAATGAAATCGTACTAAGAACCACAATATTTGTTTATCAACCTAACTATTCTGCTTACAAGTAACATATACGGTAATAAAATGGAGTAATATAGTAACCTTAGAGTATAAATAAGCAAGGATAGAGTGAGCGCATAGCTAGGAGCTCGTTGTACCGATCGTAAGCAAATTTTTAGCTGTAAGTAATACGAATAGCTTGAATTTTTTTTTTAAGTTTGGTGACAGACGTTTATACATAGATATCGATGTTCCAATATTATTAGGGTCATTAAATAGACATATTACCATTTAAGATATTATTAATAAAACGGTGCAGTTTTTTTACGTAACGCTTGTTCATACTGGAGCTCAAAGTTCACACTCCGGTAGGCGCACTCTATTGTTCACTTATTTATACTCTAAGATAGTAACATATAAAGGGAGGAAATCTAAACCACGAGAGAATTCGTCGTATTTTCACTCGTAATTTCTGTACCAATGTTACATTTCTTTTCTAGAAACGAAATAATGTACCTCGAAATAGAGTTTCGTATTTATTTCGTCGGCAAATACTTCAAAGGCTTAGAAATATTTTGTTTCAGATGCTCCGAATAATTTCAAATAAGTTTTGTTATTCGAAAGCTGAATCGTGAAATGTTTGCACGTAAAAGATTTCTTGTATTTATATACCTAAGTTAGACAAATTGTTGTTTAATATTTTCAAAAGCAGTATAGTTGATTAAGCCTAAAATTGAAAAACAATTTTTCTAAGAGTTACTGAACTACTGAGCAACATGGGTTTATAGGAGTCAGATAGGGAGTCACTCAATGTAAAATAAAAGCCCACCATACATGCTTAGGAAGAATCTAAGAAAAGAAGACAGTTGAGTGGGAAAAAAGAGAGTTACTCTTACATTATTAGTTGTTGTAGTGTATACTACTTCTTTTGACACATCTTATATTTTAAATAATTAATCTTGGGCGTATCTCTTTTATCTTTTAAAATAACTTTTTCCTTAGCAGTGATACCAACACAACCACAATTCTCTTTCACAAGACGCCTCATAGTTCCCTTGACATATAACTGGAATCTGAGGACGTTTAAATAATATATTTGCAGCCTTCCCAAACACAAATAAAACTGTTTGTTCATAACTGAAGGTTTCATTGTTGAAGGCTTCGTAAAGACGCTAATAATACTTGTGATGCTATTTATTGCTTTTTTATATGTTATTTTTGTTTACTTTGGGGTTTGAGGTTGTGAAATTAAATTTTATTTGACAAATAAATACTATTTAATCTAATTAATACTATTTGGCAAATACGTTATTATTTCTGTATTTTTAATTGTTTTTATTTCTGTTTCCATACATAGGTCATGATATTTAAGGGGATCTGTACCTTATCCTCGTATTTTTCATTTACTATCTGGGTATATTATGTGCCCTATGTAACTATAATCATGTTTAAGTTTGAGTGTAACCAAACCCGCTATTATTGCAAGGAAAAAACGTCAATATAAAAAAAAAAACATCTGTTTCCATTGCAAACATGGCTTCTAACAACTTAATAAGACCATATAAAATACCAAAACAACTAAAACTCAAATATTCTAAGTCTAGTCTCCATAATCACAATAATCTACAGCTAAGTTCGCGAGTGTTCAACGAAAACCAAAAGATTGTTAGGTTTAAGCGAGCATTTAGCGCCAAATGATTATTACTTGCCATTAGTCTCAGTCACTGAAGTCTTAGTGGAATTAAAGAAAGTGCGGTTACCTCGGTAAACTGTTTTGTTGGGCTATGAAGTGGGGAACTTAGTCTTATTTTAATTTTAAGTAACCAAAATAAAGCTTAATATCTTGTATTTTTGTTAGTTGGAGCGACAGCACGTGTTTTCAGAATCAATAATTATTTACACATACATGTACAAAGGAAGCGACTTTAGTGAGATTTATATATCACCTAGATAGTATATACACTATCGATCATTTTTTTTTTAATCAGCCAATAATTGCCGGAAAATATACCTATGAATTGGGAAACTGCCCCTTTTGAAGTCGATCAAAAATAGGTTTTATTCGTTCGTACATAAGTGTCATTATTCCGTGTAGTTTCTTTCCACTTATACCATTAGAACACGCAATGGTTTAATTAAAAAAAGTCCCATCGCAAACTGCAACAAGTAAAAAAGAAAAACATTACTAATAAGATAGATTTAAAATAGTGGAACAGTCCTACAAAGATTTAAAATATTTGGGGTATAATAATTTGACAGTGGATTCTATGGCCCCAACAGAAATACCTACCTATAATAAAAGAAACTTTGTTATCTTACACAAAAGAATTTGAAAACAGTCAATCCGAGCACGGTACATTAATCCCGGAAAATGTTTATAGGAAGAGTCGTTGTAAACAAACAAGTGAATAATAAACAAGATTGTGGATATTATGTTTTATTGGTGGTAAAAAAATTATATAACAAGAGGTAAGAATGAGGTGTTTACTTCTGGAACTTTGAGAGAAACAATCAGTATTTATAAATGTAAATAATGAATTACGTGACATAGTGGATAGATGAATAGATTTGTGGGTATGTAATGTGGTTGTAGAATCGTGTCCAGTCTAAGTAAAAACTTAAAGTATTTGCGTTGTTTTTGAAAAAAAATTGATGAAATCCCTCATCTTTGCAAAAAGATAGGTCTAATCTTTTGGATGAAAGGATAAATTTACCTGTATGAGAAATAGCCTTCGCCATGAGTAGGATAATTGGAAACTTCATATTATTTTTACATCCGTAAATACAACATAATTAAATCTACTTCAGTTGTTTGTCTTCGTCACACCATTTATAAACGTTTGTAACTATAAATAGCTACCTTCATTATTTTCCGAATGATTTCTGTACCTACATCAAATAAAAATAAATAAAAGCAATCTGACCAAAGAAACTACTCACATTTTTACCGTTAGTAAATCTTTAAGTTCTAAATCACTTAAATTACTTACCTATTGCATCTTCAAAATCACGGCACTATTAAAAGTCACTAAGACACATGTCCACTACCGTAACGTCATATTGTAAGACGGAACGACCAAAATGTCCATGGCAACGTCATTGGGGATCGTAAAAGAGAAAAATGCGACAATCAGTGTGACACATAGGTATTTGTGGTGTAATCCGTTTTGCTCTGAACTGAGAATATTTTATTGGCTATTCGGAACAAGGCCGAGAGCTAAAGAAAATATATTTCAGGCCTGATTGAGGGTTGTTGATTTTGCTTTAGGGACCTTTTTGTGTGTAAGATTGGATGGTTAGTGTTATGTTAGAGTATCTACTTGATAGATCTGAAGGACGCTTTGGACATTTTCATTATTATTAGTTCTAAGGTCAGAAAGTGTAATATGTATGTGTGTTTGTGTAATTTTTAATTATGTTAAGGAGCAAAATATAAAATCCTCTATTGAAGAACATTATTTTTCTTTTTAATTTGTAATATGGCAACACTGCCATGATAATTTTTCAGTATTTTGGTATAAACAGATTTGGAATTTTGAGAGAACGTTAAAAAAAATAAGCCTGAACTGACCTTCTGCCTTGTTATGGCCTCCCATTAATCGTTCCTATTCTTTCTGTTAAAAATTAAAAAAAAAAAGTGTCTCGAAAATATTTTCAAAATACTCACAACCCTGCAATTTCATTGTAGTGCAGATAGCCAAGAAATTACGACGAGTATCAGCTTAAAATCAGTATGCGGTCTCCATATTGAGTGCCACATTTAAACCATTTCGCTAAAGAGGCGTCTCTTGTAACACAGAGTTACGATTTAATGTCCTCGTAATGTCAATATGATAAAAATGAGTAATGCAACATATTGGTAATTTTGAAATTGCTTTTAATTTGTGTTAAATAAAAGTTTCTGCAATCATCATTAACTTCGTAGATAGATCAAATACATACGTAAGATGAAAAAAAAAAGATATTAATTTTTATGATTTATATTTTATTTATTTATTTAATACAAAATAGAACAAGGTATCTTTTAGAAATTATACAAAGTCCAACAAAACTATATTTGACATAGTTTGTCTGTTGGATCATAATAGCATTTTTTATCTCTAGCTCATTTAAATCTTATAATCTATTTTAATATAATACAATGGTTTCAACTTCAATATCACCTTTTTGTAAAAAAAATACACGTGTTTTAAATTAGATTCACGTAATCTCGAATATTATAAAAGAACTATATAAAAAACAAGAGTTAAGTGTCTTACTGCGATATAATTTTGAAGATTAAGTTATTATTTTCATGGTTCGAATTGGATTATGTCGAACGAATATACCATATTTACTAAGAATTTCCAAACATAAAGCCCAAGGCTGAATAATCTGAATAATATGAATCCATATAAGATACAAATTATTTTGTTTACATTAATTAAAGAGATCAGACTAAAATTACAAGTACACGATACAAAGTTAGGTTTCATCTTAAATACTACTATAATATAGTATTTACTTAATATTATATGACTTTAATTTAATCATCTGATTTGTTAATTAACTTACGAAAATTAAGTCAATTTTATGAAATATTCGAAACTCATTTTATTTACTTACCCTTAGGCCTCCCGTACACGAACAGCAGGAGCCAGTGATCAATGCACACGGACTGCGCGAGCTGTCGACCGCTCTTGTGCGTCACATGCACCTCCCGCCCTTTGACGCTTGCCTTTTGTTTTGACGACGGCTCGAAGAACTGTTTCAAGCAGTCCTGTAGACTAGAAATCTACAACTATATAAATAAGTATATACATGTTGTATAACTGCCTCGTTGGCCTAGTGGTTCTAAGCCCGACTGCTACGCTACAGGTCTTGGGTTCGATTCCCAAGTCTACCAAGGTGTTATTGGGTTTCTCTATGAAATTCTCAGTAGCAGGTCGGAGTTTGGATTTGTGCCCGGTTAGTGGCAATAGGCTCGCCCCCTACATGGGACCTAAACATACCGGCGAACTGTGGGTGTACATTGGTACACCTCTGCCTAACCCTTTGGGGATACAGGTGTGATGGTATGTCATATTGTTCAGCTTAAAGTAGCCTGTAAGCGCTTTAATCGCACTACAAAATATCTAAAGATAGCCTCATACACAGCTGATATCTCTGAACTTTCCCGATACTTACACCTGACTAACTTGAGTCGTTCATTCACCTCACTCGTTCACTGAACTGACGCTATCTGCGCTATGTCGTCATGAACGAATGAACGAGAATGGACGAAAATACGTGGAACATTTGTGCTAAATTTGAATTTCATGTTTAAATTTTTCTTTTTCTTTTTGTCAATAGATCATCTATTTTATTTATGTTTGACTGTTTGAATGCTTTTTAGAACTGTCATTTGGGGTTTATTTGGTTTTATTGAAGCACTTTATATCTTTACAAGTTGATTGATTTATTGCCCAAGGTTTGTTGATTTATAAGACTTGAATTTATTTGTCAGCAATGGTCGATTAAGTAGAACTTATTTTATATCTATTAAAATTAATGTTAAATTAAGCAAATTAATGTAATTCCCAACATCAAAATACTTTTCTAAAATGCTTTTTATGATAATGTTGAGGTTATTACATGCTGAAAATTAAACAGGTATACACGAACACAGTATTTAAAAAAAAATTACACCACAGTAGATTAAAAAAAATCTACATAAAGCCAACATCTGTGACATTATTTTGCAACTGAATAAATTTTACAGAAATCTAATAATTGCATAGTCTATCTAGCATTTACCTAGCATTCTCATGCATATATATCATACAAGACTATACAACCTTACATCAAAACTTATCTTATCAACATCCTCAAAGAATAAGCTGAAAAGCAACGATAGCCCAATATCGCACAAAGTACGTTCCGTCACTAGGCGTTGAATAATTCAGAACACCAATAACTAGTTGGTTTAAAAGTAAAATTTTAAATTTACTCTCAAAGCGTGTTCGCGTCACATTTGCTTAGAGCAGACAGGTTCCCTCACGTGGCTGAGAGTATTGGATGTGGTGAAAGGTATAAGAGACAGCGGATTGGTCAATACCCAGTCTTATGTAATAAGGTGTTTATTTTTTCTACAAGTTTAAGATTAACGGTTTTACTCACAAACTCTCGGCTAGATTCAAGCCCAATCATAATATAAGAAGATCTTGTAAAATATCTCTTTATACAAAGTCTTTTATAAGGAGATCTTGAAAAATTCTGAAATATATTAAGTTAATGAGAATGTTATACAATGATTCCTTCTGTGTTATGATTTCTGACGGGCCTGTTGGTCTAGTGGTTAGTGACCCTGACTGCTATACTGGAGGTCGTGGGTTCGATTCCCGCCCAGGACAAATGTTATGTGATGATCATGATCATTTGTTCTGGTGTCTGGGTGTAATTTATCTATACTTATAATAAATCTGTAGAAAGGTCAATTCTGTACATTAAATATATTTTCAAAATAACTATCAGGGGGTGATTAGTGATCGATACTGATGCCAAAAATGCAATCAGTAAAATTTTTGTTTGTCTGTCTGTCTGTCTGTCTGTATGTTCCTTATAGAAACAAAAACTACTCGACGGATTTTAACGAAACTTGGTACAATTATTCTTCATACTCCTGGGCAGGTTATAGTACACTTTTTATCACGCTACAATCAATAGGAGCAGAGCAGTGAAGGGAAATGATGGGAAAACGGAAGAAGTTACTCAATTTTTTAAGCTTCCGTCGCGTGTGCAGCCTTAATGGTTAAAGACTCATTGATAAGCTTCGTCATCCACGCGAACGAAGTTGCAGGCACAGCTAGTCTATAATATGTATGTATTTAGAAATATATAAGTAAGTTTATCAGTTGTCTGGTTACCATAACACAAGCTCTGCTTAGCTTGGGATCAGATAACCGTGTGTGAGTTGTCCCAGGATATTATTATTATTTAATTAGGTATCATCATGTTCTTTTTTATTTTTCTCAAGACTTGCAGTACTCTTGTTTTTTCAGTCAGCTATCTATAGTGAAATAAAAATAAGCAATCACATTACAGAAGTAATTTATACTCGTATTTATTCGTTAAATATTTTTCTATACTAGTTAGACCTAAATACTGGAATGTGAATGTATCACGTACTTTTTTGTAAATTACTTATTTTTGTAAAAACTGTAACCGCTTTCCGCTTCTACTTGTACCACACAACAAAAACGTCGTCGTGTTCTTGTGAGAACATCTTATTTAAGCTCAAGCGAGCGTGATGTCTCCAGGATTTTCCTGCTATTTCCGTTCAATAACAAACTATAGTTTTTAATATTATAACCTATCCGTTACAATGTGTGGAAATGTTATCCTTCGATAGTCGTGTAAAAGCATGGATTCCGTAATTTTAAAATATAAATAGTTTTATCTTTTAAGGATTTTAATAGATTGCGTAAAGTTCTAGGGTTGCGTCACATAAACAAGAATTTTGTGTGTGCTATTTAAACTTTTTGCTATTTAAGCTAAACTAGCTTTGTGAAGAAACAATTATCATCCATTATTGTCTTTTGGCAAGATTTTATAGTAACATTTCTGTCTTGCTAAATAAGAAAAACAGTACAAAAAATATTCATTAAGTTGAACTCATTCGTAACTTAGATGTCTAACTGCGCTAACGTAAACTTTATGCAATAGGTAAAAGAAACATTAAAGTAGAAAAAAAAACAAAACTAAATATAGTGGTGGGATGACATCGATCGCTTCTTAAGTGATTGGTGTCATGTGGCTCGAGACAGAAAAGTCTGGAGTCAGACGGGGGAGACCTTTGCCCAGCAGTGGGAAACTAAACAGGTTACATAAAAAAAAAAAACTAAATATTATGTAATCGAACTCTAGTAACGTACTTACCAATACTTTACACACAATTTCTCCAATAACAAGAAGTTGTATCTACTCAAAATGTAATCAAAAACATATTAAAATATGGCGACGTTTTAATAAAAAAAGTTGCGAACTGCGCTGCGCATTAAAGCCAGTTTCGCAACCTAATTATGCAAATATTCTATTTTCGCATAATATAACATTTTCGGGAGCAGTGCAATTTTCAGGTTGTTTCTGCACCATAAATATTTTTAATAGACCGGAATTATTTATTGGTGTTTTTAGAATTGTGCTAGAAGATAAACTGGATATGTAAAGACTATAGTAATAATTATTTCTTTTTTTTGCGATTTGGTGAGATAAAATATGGTTTTATATATAATTTTTGGAATCCTTATATTATTAAAAGCAAAAATAACTCTGTCTATGTGTTACGCTGAACCGATTTTGAAACTTAAAGTGGGAGTAACCTTGAACCCATCATAGGTAAAGCTACATTTAATACCGTCATAATTCAACCAGCAAACAACACTCCAAACTTTCGCGGCTCCAGAAAACACGGAATAGTAAAAATGTGTTGTTCACAATAACATCGGTGTCATTAAGCTTTATAACCTTGTTTACTGGGTTCGACTCCCTTTTTATACAATCTTTAGCATTATCTTGTTCGCATCCGGTTGGAGAAGTGACCGGTTACCTGGTATACCATAAATCTTATTGTAAGTATCCTTACTCTTGGTTTTACTGTTTCGCTTTTTATGCCAAGGTTTTGTGTGTTATTAACCCTGTTTTGTTTTGTCTTTCGTAGTTTTTAGATCACCTGATTGATAGAGGGTTGATACCGAAATTTTTGAAACTTTTTATTTTAATGATGTTTTTTTTGGTTAATTGTTTCCTTATTATGTATCTATTTTATTTTGCCAGTTAACTGAAGTTTATCGACGGATATGTTTGACAATGAGTAAGTAAAAAATGTACATATAGGATTACAAACTAAAAGTGAACTTTTGTATAGAGCAGAGTTACTAAGGCTTCGTAATGATGCTCTTTGTAACAATGTAAGGGAATATTATAATGTAAAATTCTAAAACTGTGTTTATGTTTTAAGTCAAAATATATATAAACCATGGCCTATCATCCTTAAATATCGAGTGCGAATGTAATAAAAACATACTGTCCTTCCCGTGAACTTAAAGGTAAATTCCTTCCATTCCATATTCATACGTCAAAACATAATAAAACAAAACAAACCCAATATCTTGAGTGCAAGACATATCAGGTGTATTGACCAGCATCCAATCTCTATCGGATCCCCGAAGGCTGACGACAAATCTTTAAATCGAAGGCTTCATCGTTATACGAATTCGGTCGACCAGGCTTGGCTGCTTCACCGTAAAATTACACGGAAATGTTCGTAAGGAATTATATGTATGCCTGCAAGTAGAAGACCCACTTTTGAATGTAAGTTACTTAGGATCTTTGGAAAGTAGTTGATGTAGAACTGGGTTTAATATTGAGAAATAAATAAATTTAAACAATATTACGTACATTGATCCGAACAATAGGACCTTAAGCATATCATGTACGCTAAGAGTAGTCACAATGCAGAAAAGTCATTTTCTACATTGGCTCGTCCGGTATCGAACCCGGGATCTGACCTAGCGACATCTTGAAAACTGGTGTGTAAGCCTCTTACCACAGAGGTCGTCAATGATTTATGTTTTATTTCAAAAGATCATGGCATTTAGAGAGAAATTGATATGCCCAGGAGTGGTTAAGACAATGTTGAAAATGATGATGATGAAATATTAGTAACTCTTAAAAAGAAAAATATATATATTATCCGAAGAAGATAATAATATATATTATCCGTGCCTCGGATAGCACGTTAAGCCGTAATTCACAATTCTGACAACCAGTCTTACTATGGGATACTGTGTTTCCCAGTAAAATGGGTTGTGGAGGTCAGATAGGCAGTCGCTCCATGTAAAATACGGTATTCAGCTGAATCCGCTAAGACTGGTAGCCGACCCCAACATAGTTGGGAAAAAGGCTCGGGAGATGATGATGATGATGAAAAAGAATAATATTCTAAAAGATCTACTAGTTTAAAGCAAGCCTTGGCAGTTGAGAGATTTCCACTAGACTTAATTTTGTGGATTACCCTTCCAGAATAAGCCTTCTCCATATACTCTGACAGTTTATAAACTTATTTGACAGTAACTTGGTACTTTAGTAATCATCTACTATCTTCATCATCGCATCTTCGATTGCCTAACATTCAAGCTGAAAAAATATGGTTGAGATCAGCTATTAAAATGGTAAATAATATGAAAATTAATTTCCCGTTCCCGTTCGTGCCTGGTGGAAAGGTTAGCGATAAAAAATTGGTAAGTAAGAGCAATTACTCCAAAGAAAAACATCCTTTTAAAATTATTGTGGTGAACAATAAAATATAACTCAAATTATTTCCTGGTATAAGAGCCATTATCCGATCATTTCGAAGAATTTTTCAGACTATGAGCAAAAATATAGAGGGAGTTCGTATATAATATTTATGGATACTAATATAATGGTGTCCGTTTTTTGGATAGATTTCATCCGAAATCAGAAAAAAACAACCACACCCTTTGTGTAAGAAAACCATCCACTCAATTTCCTCTAACAAAAATGGGAACTCACTTCAATAGATGAAACAATCATAAGCATCATAAAGCATATCAATCGTTTCTTCACGTGTCATCGCTATTTATATTTACTCAAAGCCTGATTAAGGATCTCGGTCAACGTGTTCAAGGTTTTCTTAAAGAATTTTCCTCAAACATTGCGCTGGATTTATTTTTCCTTCCCCTTTGTTAAGGAAATGGGTCCTACGTGTCTCGTTTTGTATTGGTCTTAATCAGTATATTGCGAGGAATGTAATACATGAATTTATGATATTTTGACTAGATGGCACGATTTTGGCTAAGATTTTTTTACTGGATTCGGGGAAAAAGGCAGTAAAAAGTATATATTATGTTTTGTCCTGGTAAGAATGTAAAGTATATAAAACAAGTGTTGAAAGTAAATAAATACATGTCAAAGACAATTGTCTTTTGCTTTTAACTTAAGTGGAAGTATTCTCAAATCAGGGTAGATTTGAGCATATACAACAATATTGATAGACGACCTCCGTGGTCGAGTGGTGTACGCACCGTTTTCAAGGTGTCGCTAGCTGCGAGGTCCCGGGTTTGAAATCCGGACGGGTCAATGTAGAAACCAACTTTTCTACATCGCCTCGGGTCTGGGTGTTTGTGATACCTTCGTTGTTTCTGAATTCCATAACACAAGTGCTTTAGCTACTTACTTTGGGTTCAGAGCAATGTATGTGATGTTGTCCGCATTTATTTATTGGTTGTTTATAACTCAAAACATGTGCTTACCTCTACAGCTGCTAGATATTTGGTCAATTACCTCATATTATACATCTGGTATACCTACAAAGGTTCACAGAAATGTTTATACCAGTAAAAGAGCTGTCAATTCCAATAGTATTTATCTATGATCGAGGGCGCGAGCGTGGGAAGCCGAGGTCTTTGATGACCATGCACAAAGAAAATACAACTATTTCTTCCTACGCTTTGGGCGTGGGCGCTGGCCTGCAAGGTAAGAAATTTTTCGTTATTTTTAACAGTAATTGGGACAATGTCCTTGTGTCCAAGTGTTAAGAGTAACGTTTAGTCGTTTCGATCAAACGTGTAAAAAATATGGGCGATACAGAAACTTCTTTTGTTTTTTTTTTGCGGTCCCAACTTACCATTCAAAAATTTTAATATGAAACTGCGGTCCCGGTCCAAGGTTTTCCTCAAACCAGGGCTCGGATACCGGTAAATTTTTCGAAACGGTTTCGTCTTAAATACCTAAAAACCAGTTTGTTTCGGTTACGTTCGAACGGAACGTTATAATAAGCGTTCCGTTCGAACAATAACATTGGAATTGTTCTCGGTTAATAAAACGTTTTTAACCGGTTTTTCTATTTTATTGGGTCCTTCGTTCGAAACAACGAAACTTCGATACGAAAATAAGAATATCACGATTTTAATTCAGTTGGTATTTGACGGCCGCTCGGCTAAGTTTCGTCGTTTCGTTAACGCAAGTAGACCCTATATCCACACTAATCCACACTTATATATAATATATATAATATATAATATATAATATAATATAATAATATTATAAAGAGGAAAACTTTGTTTGTTTGTAATGAATAGGCTCAAAAACTACTGGACCGATTTTAAAAATTCTTTCACCATTCGAAAGCTACATTATCCACGAGTAACATAGGCTAAATTTTATTTTGGAAAAAAATAGGGTTCCGCAAGATATTTGGGTTTTTCGGACACAAGGTGTAAAAAATCAACCAGAAAAGTTACTTATTTTGCGTACGCTGCCTAAACTATAAAAGATAGAACCATAAAATGTTCTAATTAATTGTAGATCTTATAAATATCTACAAAAAAGTCCGCAACACACTATACCTATCTATGTCGAGTGAGGCACAACAACCATTTTTTTTAGGTTGAATTTTTTTTGGACTACATTTAAACGCATTTATTTTACTCATGCTATAATCCTTAATGTTGAAATCATAGACCACTGCGAGCAACACTACTACTAAGTCGCCCAATAAAGTGTAGAAAAAACTTCGTAACACCACTTAATATTCCGAAAACAGAAGTCGAAATCAAAACATACATCGAAAATCTAAACATACATATGAAGGGCAAAGAAGCAGTCTCAAGCGACATCCAAACCTATTATAACTTCTTGGAAAAGGTCTTAACGGACAGTCTGATGTCAAAAAATAGAACCCAAAAAGAACGGCAAAAAATATTTAGTAAAGACACAGACCAACTAATAAAAAGACGCACTGAACTAATACGCACAAATAATAAAACAAAAGACATGAAAAATGAACTTAGCAGAATATATAAAGAAACCAATAAATCAATCAAGAGGGATTACAGAAACCACAGACAAGAAATCATTACAAGAAACATAAAAAACTTTAGAAGTGCCAAAAGAGCATACAAAGAATTAATAACACATAAAACTTGGATACAAAAACTGGAACAAAAGTCAACCGAAACAAAATCAAGAAAAGACATAATACACCTTGCAACTAATTTCTACAAGAATTTATACCAGAAGAGAAATAACCGTGACATTGAAATACAATCAAGAATCGGAGATGAAACTGATCAGGACCATTTTAAACCATTTGAAGACGTAGAAATCTACAAACACATTTTAAATCTAAGAAGAGCCCTGGCTCAGATGGGCTATGTAATGAAGTTCTCAAAATAGGAGCACCTATTCTGATTCACTATCTGTATATAAATGTATTTATATAATATGGTGTTGGAAACAGAAACTGTACCTAAACAATGGTGCACATCAGATATAATTTTGCTTTACAAAAAAGGTAACCCCTTGGACATAGGGAACTATAGACCCATTAGCCTACTAGCAAGCATATACAAATTGTTTTCATCTCTACTTCTAGAAAGATTATCACAGGATATTGATCAGCAGCAGCCAAGAGAGCAAGCAGGCTTCCGGTCGGGATTTAGCACAATGGACCATATACATACACTAGAACAAATTATTGAAAAATACCGAGAGTTTAACAGACCTCTGTATCTGGCCTTCATTGATTATAGCAAAGCCTTTGACAGCATCAGCCACTGCTCAATATGGAATGCACTACGATGTTCAAACATTAAACAAAAATATATTAACATCTTAAAATTTATATATGCAAACAGTACGAGTAAAGTAAAACTAGAAAACAGAGGAGAAGTTATAAGCATAGAAAGAGGAGTCAGACAGGGAGACCCTCTGTCACCGAAACTTTTCATCGCTGTGCTCGAAAATATATTTCGGAAATTAGACTGGTCAAACAAAGGAGTGCTAATTAACGGATGTTACATAAACCATCTAAGGTTTGCGGACGACATAGTCATAATTTCTGAAACCTTTAAAGATCTAGAAGAAATGATGAGATCCCTTGATGATGAAAGCTCTAGCATTGGCTTAGAAATGAATGTAAACAAAACAAAGATAATGACTAACAGTCATAAAAGGTACATTGAAATAAAAGGAAACAACATAGAATACGTCAACAATTATATATATTTGGGAAAACAAGTATCATTTAACAAGTACAACAATGAAGAGGAAATAACAAGAAGAATCAACATAACATGGAAAAAATTTTGGTCACTGAAAGAAGTCCTAAAAGGAAACTACAGTCAGCATTTAAAAAAAGTTGTTTTCGATACATGTCTTTTACCATGCTTACTCTACGGCTGCCAATCCTGGATATTCACAAACAAAGTAAAACAACACATTAAATGGACTCAAACAGCAATGGAAAGGAGCATGCTAAAGATTCGTGTGGTGACGGACCTAAAGAATACAAAGGTCACCACCCCATCTCATCCCGTGGGTGTCGTAGAAGGCGACTAAGGGAAAATTGAGCAGAGCCGAAAACCACTGCTTAGAGAAGGAAAACTCGAGACCAAACCCTATGCCAACCCGTCTGGCCAGCGTGGCATTAGTAGGCCAAAACCTCTGTATGAGCCCACACCACACAAAACGGCCCCCAGTTCCCGGTAGTCCCGCTATTCCCGGCCAAGGTAGCGGTCGCGGTAACGGCGGGACAGGGGGTGCTAGGAATCTCCGGGCTACGGGAGGCTACCACTACCTCAAAAAACTGACCCTGGCGACGTATAACGGACGAAGTCTACGGCTGGACCAACACCTCACCGAACTCGAGGTAGAATTGGGTCGCATAAACTGGCACATTTTGGGGTTATCTGAAGTCCGAAGACAGGGGGAGGACACGATAACCCTTGAGTCAGGTGACCTGTTCTACTACCGAGAAGGTGATAGGCCCTCCCAGGGCGGTGTCGGTTTCTTGGTCAACAAGTGTCTCACAAGCAGCGTTGTGGAAATCAGTAGTGTGTCGACAAGGGTAGCGTACCTCTTATTGAAAATCACCGACAGGAAGTTCCTGAAGGTGGTGCAGGTATATGCGCCGACCTCGACATACTCTGATGAGATAGCCGAAACCATGTACGAAGACATAGCGAAGGCACTACATGGTACCAGGAAGGCTCACTACAACGTTGTTATGGGAGACTTTAATGCCAAGGTGGGAGTACAAGAATGCGGCGAAACGAAAATCGGTCCTAACGGCGTGGGGCGCCGAAATCACAGAGGCCAAATGTTGGTCAACTTTTTAGAGTCCCAGGGGCTCTTCTTAATGAATTCCTTCTTTAAGAAGAAGCCCCACAGAAAGTGGACATGGCGAAGCCCCGATAATGTGACGAGGAACGAGATAGATTTCATCATCACGGACAAACGGCATATATTTAGAGACGTCTCGGTGATCAATAGGTTTAATACCGGTAGCGATCATAGACTCGTCCGAGGCTCTCTAAATATCAACCTTAAGGCTGAAAGAGTTAGGATGATGAGACCTACTCTCCGACCCACGCTGCCCCAAATAGCTTTAGGTTCCGATAAGTTCCAGTTGGAACTCCAAAATCGTTTCGCACTGCTGGAAACCACGGACAATGTTGACGAAAAAACCGACACAGTGGTCAAAACGCTACAGAATGTGTCTCGAAGGTTGTTCCCCGGAAAACGCGGTAATAGGGAGTCCAAGCTCTCACCCGAGACTCTCGAACTTATGAAGGAAAGACGAGAAACGCCGGACGCCCAGATGTCTTCGTCAGATAGGCGGTCCTTAAACCTGAAAATCAGGAAACTGACGCGACGTGACCTCCGACGCTGCAGCACTCGTAATATCGAGGCTGCGATTGAGCGAAATAGAGGCACCAAAGTCTTCGCTCAGCAATTAGGTAGACCCCATCTGGCGAAACTGAGGACCGGGGATGGCAGGACCGTCACCTCTAAGTTCGAGATTCTCGAGGAAATTGAGAGTTTTTATAGACACCTATATGCATCACGGGTGACTAAACCATCGAGACAAGGCGAAGATGACCACAGAGCCCCACTCACGCGCCATTACACCGAGGACATCCCGGATGTCGACCCGGGCGAGGTTGAGGCAGCTCTCAGACAACTAAAGAACAACAAGGCGCCGATGACGTGATGACGGAATTACAACCGAGCTCCTTAAGGCCGGTGGGACCACAGTCCTGAAAGAGCTAGCGAGTCTCTTTAATTCCGTCATTCATCAAGGCTTAACACCACAAGCGTGGAGCGGGAGTGCGGTGGTTCTGTTCTTCAAGAAAGGCGACAAAACCTTGCTGAAGAATTACAGACCTATCTCACTCCTGAGCCACATTTACAAGTTGTTCTCGAGAGTAGTCACTAACCGCCTCGCTAGAAGACTCGACGAGTTCCAGCCACCAGAACAAGCCGGGTTTCGAAAAGGCTTTAGCACCGTAGACCACATCCATACTGTTCGGCAGATTGTGCAGAAAACCGAAGAGTACAATCAGCCGCTGTGTTTGGCCTTTGTGGACTACGAGAAAGCCTTCGACTCCATCGAAACTTGGGCGGTTCTGGATGCTCTGCAACGATGTCGTATTGACTGGCGATACATCGAGGCGCTGAGATGCTTATATGACACCGCCACAATGACTGTCCAGCTCCATGACCATAAGACCAATCCGATCGAGCTGCGTCGGGGGGTGAGACAGGGGGATGTTATATCCCCAAAGCTGTTCACCAATGCGCTCGAGGATGTCTTCAAGACTCTGGACTGGACTGGACGGGGTATAAATGTGAACGGTGAGCACATCTCGCACCTTAGATTTGCCGATGACATCGTCATAGTGGCAGAGTCGCTGGACCAACTAAGCGAGATGCTGCATGGCCTGAATGGAGCTTCACGACGGGTCGGTCTTGGCATGAACTTGGATAAAACCAAGATCATGTTCAATGAACATGTCATGCCGAGACCGATATATGTCGAAGGATCGATGCTCGAAGTTGTTCAAGAGTATATCTACCTAGGGCAGGTCATCAAGCTTGGTAGAAACAACTTCGAGCGGGAAGTCGATCGGAGAATTCAGTTAGGCTGGGCAGCGTTTAGCAAACTACGTCGAGTCTTCTCTTCGCCTATACCGCAATGCCTGAAGACGAAAGTTTACAACCAGTGCGTCCTACCTGTTATGACTTACGGTGCCGAAACGTGGACATTAACGGTTGGACTAGTCCACAAATTTAAAGTCGCGCAGCGGGCTATGGAGCGAGCTATGCTCGGAGTCTCTTTGAAGGATAAAATTCGTAATGAGGTCATCCGACAAAGAACCAAGGTAACCGACATAGCTCGTAAAATTAGCTCGCTGAAGTGGCAATGGGCTGGCCATGTCTATCGAAGGACCGATAGCCGTTGGAGCAGACGAGTCCTAGAATGGAGACCGCGACTCGGCAAGCGTAAGGTAGGACGCCCCCCCGCCAGGTGGACTGACGACCTGAAAAAGGTCGCTGGAGGGGACTGGATGCGGAGGGCGGAGGACCGGGTGTTGTGGCGCAAATTGGGAGAGGCCTATGTCCAGCAGTGGACTATGATTGGCTAAATGATGCTAAAGATAAGAAAAATTCAAAAGATCAAGAATGTAACCATCAGGCAAAAAACTAAAATTACCGACGCTCTAATCCATGCACTCACTCTTAAATGGAAGTGGGCCGGGCACATCTCCCGATATACAGACAAAAGATGGACTATTGAAACAACACGATGGAAAGGCCCAATAGGAAAAAGAAATGTTGGCAGGCCAATGACACGGTGGGCTGATGATATCATTCAAGTAGCAGGAAAGGAATGGATGAATTCTGGCAAGGATAGGGAATTATGGAAAAAGATGGAGGAGGCCTTTACCCTAACAGGGATCCATATTTAAATCAAAAATAATTATAATTAAAGATAAAAATTTTACTAACATAATTTTAACAAACTTACTAACATTTTAAATGTAACTCAGAAATATGGAATTAATGGCTTAATTATTATTATTATAATTATTATAATCCTTATCAAAATAAATTATTTAATCACTAAGTAAAGTTTAAGTAGATAATATGTATTTTATCTTTGAATGATTAAAATTGGACGTTTGGTTTTGAAGTTATGGCGAAAAATTAGTAGGAATTGATTTACGAAAATAATGTTTTACGCATGGGCAACTTTACGTTGCCCTATCACGGGTCGGGGCTCCCGACCATAAGTATATTTTGTTACCTGAAAATAATTTAACGTCAAATGTTGTTTATAGAGAAGCTCTACAATAATCGGTCTTTTATCGGATCTTTAACCTGAAGATTGCCTAACTGATTCTGTATCGTTAGATAAAGCTGAACCGGCTTCATTCAAAGTGTTGGGACTCAAATGGGATCCCTCAACTGATTCGTTTCTTTTTGAAGTTGTATCTTCACATCGGCCATGTACCAAACGGTCTATTCTTAGTGAACTCGCTAGAATCTTCGACCCGTTAGGATTCTTATCCCCCCTGACAATTCATGTTAAAAGCTTAATCCAAAAGCTTTGGATTATCGGTGCCGGGTGGGATGACGTTCCCCCTGACGAGGTCGTCAGTACATGGAAACAATATCAGGATCAACTTTCTCAGTTGCAACATCTAAAAATTTCGCGTAGAGTCACTCGTACTGATTCACAATCCTACGAGCTACACGGATTCTGCGACAGTTCGGAAACTACATATGGCGCGGTCATTTATTTACGAGTAACAGACGTAGATAACAATTCTTACGTTCATTTCGTTTGTTCGAAAGCTCGCGTGGTACCATTAAAACGTACCTCATTGCCACGTCTAGAACTCTGCGCCGCAGTTTTGCTTTCAGATCTGTACAAATTCTTTACAGAAACTTATCGGTCTCGTAATCCTATTTCAGCTGTCTTTTTGTGGTCCGATTCCAGTGTTACACTCTCTGGGTTGCGTTCACCCTCATGTCGTTGGTCTACTTTCGTTGCCAATCGCGTGAGTCACATTCAAGAAATAACAGCTATTGAATATTGGCATCACGTGTCCTCTGCAGACAATCCTGCAGATGTTTGTTCGCGAGGCCAATTTCCAAGTGAACTTCTTCACAACTCGTTATGGTGGGCGGGGCCACGATGGTTACCCGAGCCGCATGAGTCATGGCCATCTTGTATTGACAGCGTTGAAAATGACGAGCAGAAAGTTGTTGAGGCCGAGACTCGTAAATCTCCTGTGTTAGTATCAACTGTGCATCCTCGGGAAAAAGATTTTTCAATTATCGATAATTTATTAAATCGTTTTTCATCGTTAGAAAAAATCAAAGCCGCAAAGCAACATTTGTATCGCATAGTCGGTGATCGGGTTCTAACAGTTGAAGAACTTACTACATTATTCGTACAAATCGAGGCGGTTTTAAATTTACGGCCCATGTGCCCTGTTAGTTCGGACCCTAATGACTTGTCAGCGTTAACACCGGGTCATTTCCTTACATTGGAGCCTTTGACCGCTGTCCCCGATGATGATTATTCCAACGTCAATATTCATCGTCTTCATCGTTGGCAGTTGTTGCAAGCTTTCCAACATAGTTTATGGTCAAGATGGAAACACGAGTACTTAAATTCACTCACTCAACGCGCCAAATGGACCAAGAACTCAAGACCATTAGGGGTGGGCTCGCTTGTGATCATCAAGGATGACAATCGACCTCCTCTTGCATGGTCACTTGGTAGGGTTACTGATCTTCTTCCTGGCGCTGACGGAGAAGTTAGGGTTGCAATTCTTAAGACCGCTACTAGCAATTCTGTTAAGCGACTCGAAACTCTGTCCTCTACCTATAGAGGATTAACGTATTATTTAACTTAATATTATTAAGCATCGTAGGTTAGGTTGACTGGATTCGTAGTTCAGTAACTATTAAGGTTTAACGTTTTCTTCCTAACTTTTCTATTTATATTTCGTATTTTCGAAAATACCATAGGTATTTTGGTGGGCGGAATGTTTCGTCATCATACAAATTACTAAAATAAGAACGTTTAAATTTCACCACGGGCAACACACGATGTTCTTATCGATTTTCAGCAGTGGCAATCACAACTGTTTTGACAGTTGTAATACGTGCCGTACTCGTTATCCGATTGGTGCTACTGCTGCATCTGTCATGACGTCACTACCGTTAACGGACAAACCCCCCCCCCCCCCCTATCGACAATCTTTTCTTACCATCTTGCACGCGCGCGCACTTCGCGATCTCTCTCAAGAAAAAACCCTTTAAACGCGTCAACTCGACCGATATTCTGCTGGAAATCCCTATTCCGAGCAGCTCGTGACCTTCAGCAATCAACTGTGGTCATCATCAGAAATCAATCATAGCGCAGGCGGATCATCGGCAGCAGAAATAGCAGACCAAGGTACGTGCACGTGTTTTAGTTTGTTACTGCTGCATTTACTTAAGAACATCGTTTGTGTGATCGTCCAGCCTCTTGGGCTGTCCCAGATGTGTAGTTACTCCTCGTTTCTATCGCGACTGCACTGCATTTTGTGACGGTGACGCCAAAAATTGTTAATTGTGTAAAACTTTAGGCGGGAATTTCTGTCGGTTGTCTCAAATAGTCTCAATTACCACGGCAGAGCACCAGCCAGCCTAGCATGCGCACCACGGCTATTCTTCGACGCTCGTCTCGCGATGTCAGTGCCGTGTGAGTGGGAAAGACATCACGCTGACGAGAGAAAAGTGTCGACAAAATTTTGTCGTGGTGCATATGCTAGAACACCATATTGCAAACTACCTAATTACTCGCAAGTCGCAACACACACAACCTTAATCAATGCGCGACCGCATCGGAATGAATAATTTATCAAAATTTAAACATACCCTACAGAACCCAACAAGTTCATGCTTTTCGCTGCACACTACATGCGGCTGTGTCCTGCGGAATAAACCGGTTTTTTAAAACTCTCTTTTTGTTCTCATTTCGTTTTCGTTCCGAACAAAATGTTGTTCAAAGAACCGTTGAAACCGTTTTAAAAACGTTATTTTAAATAACGGTTCCGAGCCCTGCCTCAAACCCATGTGTGCTGCAATGAAAAATCTTGACATAATTACATGTAAATAGTGGTTTTATCAAAAAAGGAGAGAATGCTTTAAAATAATATATTCTGATCAATAAAGTAGTCATTTTAGCAATGTTTTGGTAATAGTAAACCTGATGTCGTGCATTTTAGAAACTAAATTACGTCAACTATCGCAGTTTAGCAAAACTATTTCATGTAACTAAATAAACTAGAATCCTATTCTGTTGAGAACGTTTACTGAGAGTAAATATATCACATTTACCGTGCATAGTGTATCACGTATATTCCGCTATCTAGAGGGCACTCGGTAAAACGTTTTGCGTTCAGAATCCGTTTGCTGCAGGGTATTGAATTTATTTGCTTTTACTGAAATATTCGATAATGAAATCGAATACAGTATAAACGTAATACGAGTTCTATTTACGTCCATGAAAGTGCAAATAGGCAGAAACGAGAACTATTTACGTATGAAGGTATTTGCTCTCAACTTTGTTACCAGTTTGTTAACTGACCAATCTCTATACTGCATTAAACCTTTTCACGTAAAATTTTTAGGTAAGGCTAAAATATGTAAGCACTAAAATATGTAAAAATGAGCGTCAAAAAACCTCCAACCCTCTGTCATGCAAAAAATTATTTAATAAGTACAAAACCCTCCAAAAGCGGATATTTCAAAGGCTTCATACATCAGTTCCACACATGCCAGGAAAGTCAGGTAATTGCCACTTTCAATGCAAAAACGACATCCTCACTTGAATTTTAAGCGAAGGACTAAGTGTGAACTAATGCCAATTTTTACGAGACAACCCTGAGCTGAATACGCGATGAGGTAGTGACGTAATGACGTGGAACGTCCGTCCGAACTCCTTAGTTGATTTACTCGATGTAAAATCTATCCAATTGTAATCGATTCTGTAATGGATACAGCTAAGTGAATCGGTCTATAGAGAGGTCATGTTTATATTTTTCTTTCGTACCTAATGTAGCGAATATTTGCAGCGATATTATTTGTGAATCGAATGGGATGTAGGTTTTTATTTTTTTATCGTTTGCCCGTCAGAACTTCAATCAAAAATACTGGTGACTTTTAATAGTTTTTTAGGCTGTTACAAACTGATATACTGCGATGCAACCTGCACGGTATTGGAGGCTAGGTTTTAGATGCAAAAGTTTTTAGGAACCAAAGTCAATATGGTCGTGATGGGTTAAACTCGTAATCCGGGATGGATTGTATTTATTCAGAAAGGATTGTCATAGCTGTGATATCATCAAAAATTGCAATTTTTTTTATTCATGATTTTCATGAAAAACTAATTCATTTTTAAAATTATTGGCGGCGTAGTGTAAACATAAAATAATCTTTTAAATTTCGAACTCGTAAATCTTTCTTGTAACCTCAAACACTGATCTCTCAATCACTGGATGCAACGATCCAAATGATAGAATGAGATGACCGTATTGTGATCCGATCTTTATAGTTCAAGTGTTCCAACCATTCAGTCTGAACAAACTAAACTATTAGCAGTATTAGTAATACTATCCCATCCCTAAGGCGACGAAAGAGTTTAGTTTTTATAGCAATTTACTTATTTTACTGCAAGGCACTTAAGTTTTTAATTCCCGTGAGTGTATTTTTAAACGATTTGGAGTACTTTGTAGGCGTAAGATATAAAACGGATAATGATTTGTGTTGATTAGCTAGGTTTGTAGTCCATATGGGGTCATTTACTTTAACATATATGAAATAATTTTGACACATAAAATAATGAATACAATCTAGAAAGAGACGTGCTAATCGACTAGTTTTTTTTTAAAAGTAATAGAAAAAACTGCTTTAATTTGAAATAAACACAAAAAATCACTAATCTATCGTTATTTGTGGTATCCACCACCGTTTTTTTGCAGTATGTATTTTTTCCTAAATGATAACTAAAATCTGTAATTAATTAATTCAGTTTAGTCGTAAAAAAAATTGTACGTGAAATTTTCTACGGGAAACAAATGGGAAAAACAATGAGGTTATAATTATCAGGCATCGTCCAAATTATCCGAGCTTGTGTATGTTAATTGATTTTCCATTTATCCATAACCAACGAAATAAATTGTTTCGAAGTATTTCAATTATACGCGTTTGGGAGCACGGCTGTGTCAGGCCAAGTTTGGTGGAGTCGAATTCTTTTAAAAATCTTTGTCGGTGCTGCTCTATAAAATGCGTGTTATATTACGTTCGTCATATTTATTGGTTTATGAGAAGAATACCTATATTTGTTTATGATAATTTAAGAAAAAGATGTGAATATTTAATAATAAAACTATGACAATAATAAGATCTTTATTTTCTAATCATTACAAAACGGTAGTTACAGATTAAAATTATTTGAACTTGATTTCATCTAAATGGTTATATAGTATAAAACAAACGGGCTGTCAAGACGGGACTGTTGGTCTAGTGGTTAGTGACCCTGACTGCTATACCGGAGGTCGTGGGTTCGATTCCCACCCAGGACAAATGTTTGTGTGATGAGCACGATCATTTGTTCTGGTTGTCTGGGTGCTGTGCCTGCGACTTCGTTCGCGTGGATGACGAAACTTATCAATGAGTTTTTAACCGCAAAATTAATTTTGTTTTTTTGTTTATACTTTTCCGGGATAAACACGACCCAGTGTGGTGCCCAGGATAATAAAAAATAATTATACCAACTTTCATCGTAATCGAACCGGTAGTTTTTGCGTGATACCTGAACAAACAGACAGACAGACAAAAATATTTTTTTTTCACACTTTTGGGTTCGTTGTCGGTCTAGTAACACCCCCCGCTATTTATTTTTTTGATATTTTCAATGTACAGAATTTTCACTTTTACAGATTTATTATATGTATAGATATGTATGTATTTGGAAATATATAAGTATGTTTATCAGTCGTCTGGTTACCATAACACAAGCTCTGCTTAGCTTGGGATCAGATAAACTAGTTTAAAAAAAAAAAAACTATGAGAATTTGATTTTGCATCCTAGTGTGTATAAACAAGTGTTTATATCCAGTCTTACTATGGGATACTGTTTCCCAGTAAAATGGGTTGTGGAGGTCAGATAGGCAGTCGCTCTATGTAAAATACGGTATTCAGCTGAATCCGGAAAGACTGGTAGCCGACCCCAACATAGTTGGGAAAAGGCTCGGGAGATGATGATGTGTATAAACAAGTGTTTACAAACATCTCGATATAAACTCGATATTATACAAAACTTAAATGCATCTTTAAATTAAGGCTACAATAAAGTAAGTTTTCTACTCATGTATTTTTGTACGATTGTATATGAAATACTTAACTCAGATTTGAAAAATATTAATTCAACAGTGAATTAAATTCACTATTTACAACTTGGCTCTTGAACATTGGTTTTAATGAGTGTTTTTGGCATAATTTTCATTGTTCCGGACATTGCTGAACATTATTATACCGTGAATTGACTACAGCTATTTGATGTGCCAACATGAATTAATTATTACATGTGTTCCAAGAAAACTGCCTCTTTGGCCTAGTGGTTCTAAGCGCGACTGCTACGCTAGAAGTCTTGGGTTCGATTCCTAAGTCGACCAAGGTGTTATTGGGTTTTTCTATGAAATTCTCAGTAGCAGATCGGAGTTTGGATTTGTGCCCGGTTAGTGGCAATAGGCTATTACATGGCATTTAAACATACCGGCGAACTGTGGGTGTACATTGGTACACCTCTGCCTAACCCTTCAAGGATACAGGCGTGATGGTATGTTATGTTATGTTCCAAGAAAAAATAATTAAAAACAAAATGTTCTTATTTATGTATGCCTTTTTACAACAAACAATTGACTTTACTGTATATAGTTTGCAGTTAAAAAAACAGGAGCACTTCACAGACAAAATTTTGAATCATGTGAAAGCAAAGTACCTGCAAAATGTGTCCAATTATTGTTTTCAAAATGATAATTCTATTAGATAATTTCGTAATAAGTTTCTCCGTGTCAAAAATAGTTCCGATTGAGTATACATAACGCTTAATTTATTGAGTATATGCCTAGTGCCCGATTTCCAAACGGGGCAAGATGCTGGTGAGACGAGCGCGATTGCCTTATTGCCAGATTTATGGAAATCAGGTCAGGAGACAGTCCATTTGAAGTCATTTTTTTTGGGAAAGTCTTCGCCCGGTAGATGGTTAACTACAAGTTAAAATAATAATAAAAATTGTTTGTTCAATTCTAGGCGTCATATAGATTAAATACCTAAGGTTATTTAAAATTTTTACAATTTAAACTCAATTCTCAATGAAACAATAAACACTGCTTCTTTCTTTCAATTAATTATTAATCAATTAATTTAATGATTTTGTCGACATTTCAATAGCATTGTTTCATTTAAAATCACGCAGTAAATGATATTATTAAAAATCAATATCTGCAATTACTGACGTGAGCTGAAAACATATACCTTAATTAGCATACAGTAATTATGTAACACCTGGATTGTATGAATTAATTAACATTCTGACGAATATCATTTTAGTGAAATCAATGTATTTATTTTATTCATTGTATAATCAGGGTTGTTGTTTGATTTATTTTAAAACTAGCTTTAAAACTAGCTGTGCTCCGCGGTATCATAAGTGTCAATATATAACTAGTCCCAGTTTCACATGTGTTTATATTTATTCTGTTATTCGGGACGGTGACGAACCTAAAGTTGCGTCCACATCTGACGAACGAGCACTACACGAGCAGCTCGCCCGTTCAGACGCGCCGCGCACGTCTGTCAGATGACGTAATTGACGTGAGTGCGTTCGCGGCATGTTCGCGAGCAGCTCGCGAGCATGCCCCGAGCGGTTCGCGAACGGCTTGCGAGCTGATCGTGTAGTGCTCGTTTGTCAGATGTGGACGCACCCTAATAAAATACATTGAAAACTAAGTAGATTTTGTTCAACATTTGGATTTGATATTCGCATTTTCGTTTGAAACGAAACTATTTCCGATGCCAGCATTATGCGTCGTACAAATTACAAGCATGCAGTGTAACTACTGTTTGGGATTGTAATACAAAAAATGTTTAAAAATATAGTTTAAAAAACTAATGTTGTAAACTAACGTGTTTTTTAGTTTTTTAAACTATATTTATTTTTCACTTTTTAGTCCTAGCAGCGTATTACTGTCTGAATTCAAACGTATAGCTTTGTGGACTTAATTTTTTTTTATTTTTTTTTTTTATTTATTTAATCCTGGTGATCCTAATCAGGATAATGAGGTAAACCTATGAAATTATTATATTGTCGCTGATTCTTGATAAGTGTACAAAGTTTGAATTAAATCTGTCCGTTTAAAGTGGGTCAAAATCGAGTCCAAAGGAGTCGGTTACATACATACATACATACATGCATACATACAAGTGAAGCTAATAAAAGCGTGTTAAAAAAACACTAATTAAATTATATGCTTACCTATGCCTTCAAAGTATACCACACATATCATATCATACACACATATTATTCTTCTTCAACTTATTAAACTAATAAGTCAACAAGTTAGTATGCAAAAAAGGCGTTCCATCACACAGATGCTTGATATATTCTCAGCAGATGAAATAATTTACTGAAACAGCCCATGTCTGCGAGCGACGTGGCTTACTGTACGCGCTTTACACTCGCATGTTACGGTGACCAGGTGTTGGTAAGTCCTGAAATAATAGTTGTATAGGTTATACATAATTAAAATTTGAACATCGGTGGAAGCCGTGAATATAGAAGAAACAATCCAGAACTTTGTACAAAAACCAGACTTTGACAAGCCTCAGTCTTCTACAACTCTACGTTTAAACTACTGTGATAATAAAAATTGTTAGTATTAAAATTACACTTAAATATAATTGTAGATATGTCAAGAAAATTTACAAGCGTTTAGGAGTATTATTAAGAATCAAGATTTGTTAAAGACCTTAGATAAAGCAGGTTTCTTTACTGGTAGAACCGTTTACTGGGAAAAAAAAATCAACTGAATAGTGTATTTAAGTTCTCACAACTACAAATAAAATACAAGCACGAAAAAAACTCTTGATGTACAATAGAACGAAAACTCCTATTGAATAAAACCAACCACAGCCAACCGAAAATATAGTTCATACGTCATGTCCTACAAACAACAAAAGGCAAGACGCCTTATCGCAAGAGATAATAATTTACCATTCAAAAACACTTTTATTCATGAAAGAAGAAAGAATTTTATCCGGGCAGACGTCGGGAAAATGCGTCCTGAGATGTGACCTTGGACTTTAACGATAAGGTATCACGAATATAAATTAAGAAATTCAATATGGCTGTTTATTTATTTATGTATGAATAGTAAGGGTAAATGTCAAGGATAGAAAAGTGAAGTTATTTCTAGATCTATGAATCTATGAATGATATATTATGAAGAGTTTGTTATAAAATATCCAGTCCCAATCATAGTATATTACTGCCTTAATAGAAATTACAGGTTACAAAAGTAATACTTAACGTAGACAACCTTGGTATATTTAAAAAGTGACGTTCAATAAAATTTCACCTAAGAAAATTGCTACGACGTAGCAGAAGTCGTAGCTGTTTCGTAGACATCGTGTAGCTGCATCATGTGATAACATTCTTTTCTACATACTTTCATATAACATTATTTTGAGAGTTTTTATATGCTTATATTATTCTTTAATTATTATCACTACATTACTTTCTCCATCAAACAATGACGAACACAAAAACCTAAATATAATTTTGGTACTAAACTGTAGATTCAGTTTCAGTTAGATTTAGATAATTGTTTGCTACGGTATACGGTCTATATAATATCCGTCCGCGGTTGACCACACTTCACCGTCCATTACAACTAAGTGCTTTGACGAGCCTTTCGTAAACAACCGAGAGACCAACGTTCAACCTTCTCATAATGTGTTCGAGAGGTTGTGGATTGCTATTATTACCATC
Organism: Autographa pulchrina; assembly: GCA_905475315.1. Lineage (NCBI taxonomy): Eukaryota > Metazoa > Arthropoda > Insecta > Lepidoptera > Noctuidae > Autographa > Autographa pulchrina. Next base: position 4,405,746 of record FR997786.1, on the reverse strand, counting down.
TTTTGTTTCTAGTATATTGTTTTCGATCACGTACCTTTTTCAAAAATTTGTTAGAAATTAATGAATAACGTCAATATATCGACTGAGTCTTTATTGAACTTTAACTAGGTATACCTATTTAAAGAATCGAAATTAAAAAACGTTTATTTTTTTTATTTATTTAATTTGGATCTCCAAAAAAGAAACTAAATTAAATAATGGGAAAAAAATATTAAATTGAATATAACATAAAATAAAAATTGACAAAAATAAAAATGGACAAAAATATATTAGATATATGATAAGATTGATTAAGATTATTAATTACTATTAATTCAGGCACCCTACTTAAAAGTCTGCAGACTGGGTTTTATAGTATCACGCAATACACATGCAATTAAATATGTTTAAAACCCCTGCGTAGCTCGTCTAAATTGAGACTAAATTTAGATTTTTTAAATAAATATATTATATTTCAAAATATTTCTGATTGACATTTACAGAGTCACACATCTATTCTATTTACCTCTATAGATGTAGCTACTCGTATATTAGTATAAATGTGGTAACAAATATTGACCTGTAAACTAATCGGGCTAGCTCCGATAACAGTCGTTTAGGGTTTCATAATGGCATAGCCTAATAGCACTTAATATTGTGGGAACGAAATTGTCAAGAAATATAAGCGAGTAACTAGTAGGTAAGTTATTTCCAAAGATTTCAATAGATCAAGCTTTTATCTTCAATAGTGCGCTAAAAAGTCCTTTCCTTAAGGTTAAATGGACCAATAAATTCATTCCAATTCATCTCGCGAATGGGTACAAGATATTCTAGCAGTTCCATTTTTTAAATCTGTTTTTAGGTTTTCGAGTTGTATTGAAAGTAGTTGCGGTCCGAAATTGAAGCGTGTAATTATAATTTCGGGCCTGTGATTATGACTTACTGTACCCTTCTAGCCAAGTGACATTAAGAATAATAATATCCTAAGACAACTCACACACGGTTATCTGATCCCAAGCTAAGCAGAGCTTGTGTTATGGTAACCAGACAACTGATAAACTTACTTATATATTTCTAAATACATACATATTATAGATAAATTACATCCAGACACCAAAACAAATGATCATGCTCATCACACAACGTTTGTCCTGGGCGGGAATTGAACCCACGACTTCCGGTATAGCAGTCAGGGTCACTAACCACTAGACCAACAGGCCCGTCATCATTTCAGGCGTCAATACTTGTACATTAAAAAATGTACAAGTATTAACGCTTGTCAAATCGCTTACGGATGAAAGTGACAAGTCTAAGTCACGTGACTTGCTGGGGCAGGACGGCAGGACAGATAAGACAATAACAATCCTTGCTACTTTCTCGACAACTGGAATTCGTAAGCACTTACAATAATGGCTGTCCCTTGTCCGGCCGTCCGTCTGTTTGTCTGTTACCGGGCTGTCTGTCCTGAAATGTTGTATGCAGAGTTAAATTTTCAGAGAGTGTATTTGTATCGCTACTATAATAAAAAGTATATACTGTTATTTAGTACAGTGGTAAGGAACATTTAGTAAGCCAATCTGACTTGCACTTGACCGGTATTTTTATTACATACGACTTGTTTGAACTCTCCTATTTCTACCTGTGAAATAAAAAAAAGATCGAGTTTTTCCAATTCACCTTCCTATCCAGTGCCTACGTTGAACATACTCCACATAGTTATACCTACAACCTATTCAGGCTAAAGGTTATTCAGCAATAACGTAGCTAAGCATAGTGGGCGTCGACGTTTGGCAACTAACAAATGTCAAACGCAGTTGCGTCATCCTTGAGACGTACTGTTATCTCTGGTTGCTATGGTAACCAACACCTATGTTATAACTATGTAGGTGTTTTATGTAAAGAGTTTGAACTTAGTTTTTTTAGGACGATCCTTGGTGTTTGCTTTCCTTACACTGTTTATTATGCTTTTCCTTTAAGATATTGTTACGTTAAGGGAGAAAAGTGAATGTAATAGGAATAGTGTTGTTATTAATTCATTCTGTAAATATAGTTTAGAGACAAAGTAGACTGTAGATAATCAAAATGGAGGATATGCCCAAAAGTCATGCAGGACTAAAACTGATAACGATGTAAATATATTTTACAGTTTTATTTTGTTAAATCCCTTATTTATAATAATGTTTTTGTTAATAGCAATGACCTTCTATATAAAATAATATCCCTCAATAAACAGTACAAAAAATATCAAGAACCCAAATAAATGACCTTCCAACAATTCTTTAGAAAACGACTGACCCATAAAAATGGCTATAATTTCCTAAAACATCGCATTTTCTTTGAGGACAAAATGTTCTTTTGAAGAAGACAAATACACGAACTATGTTAAGATGATCTTATTTGAACGCGATCAAGGTCCAAAACAAACCGTTTCCGGGTACGCAATCAGCATTCGAGAAAAAAAATAAGTGACCCACTTCACCGCGGCCGAAATATGTATATTCCATCTTGAGAAGGAAGTAGCTCTTACTGGATATGCCTTTATAAAAACAAAACAATTGTTTTTGAGATATTAATGTAACATTCTAATTGACAACTTCAATTAAATATACAACATTAATATTTTCAATACTATTATTACAGTGCATGTTATTTGATCTGTAATGATAAAAATAGCCATTTTGTACAGTGATGAAAACACTTTTTGTGTTTGTACAACACATAAAATACATAAGAGAATTGATATTTTATTACTATAATAATTATAATAAAATAATGTATTTAGTAGTTTATAAGTATTGTTATATTAAATATATTATGTGTATTTGTATTTTCTGTGGGCCCTAGTTGCCTGAGATAAATAAATAATAATAATAATAATAATTACTATTTTTTGGATAAAATATTTTTAATATAAAAATCTCAATCTGTAAGTACTTAATAAAAAACTGCGCTGAAACAAGACAAGCTGTTAGTCTTTAAAGTAGAAGAAAACGTTCAACTAACCACAGTTAATCCCTGTGAAAGTCAAAGGCTTAACTAAAACGGAGCTGTGTAAATAAACCAATAGCGTGCTTGTAACATACTAAAGCTGCTTAGAAACTTAGATTTAAATTACACGTGTGACGTGTTCTAGGTTAAATAGAGTAGTAATAGTAAGGTTTCAATGGTAAGGGTGCATGAAGATACCTTAGTGCGTCTAGGTTTGTAGAGTTATAAAACTGTAAAAAAAATATTTATTGATTGCTCATAAAATAAAAAGGTTTTTTTTTTTCAATAAAATTATACGGGACCACTGAGATAGCTTCCATGGATTTTTGTTTTAAATCTATTTATACTGCCAGAGATATTGCGTAACAAATAATCCAGCCTATAAACGTCCCACTGTTGGGCACAGGCCTCTCCCATAAAGAGAAGGCACGAGCATCACCACGCTTGCTCCCTGCGGGTTGGCGATTACAGATCCCAAATTTTGGAATCCAGGTTTCCTCACGATTTTTTCCTCCACCGTTTGTCAGAAGTGTCTTAGAATAATTAAGAAACTACATATAGCTTTGAAAAAGCCACATTGGTACTTGCCTGGGTTCGAACCTGCAACCTTGTGCATACAAATCCGTTCATTGAACCGCTAGGCCACCACGACAGTTTGCGTAACAAAACTAAACTAAACTCATACTTTTATATTCCCTTTAAAGTAGGTTAAAAATAACATTATGACGCATTCGGAATAACGACGTACAGACTTGTTCATTTCGAAGAAACACGTACTTTCTATTAAGTTATGCATTTGACAGCCTCCTTCTTCCTAGTTTTATCTTTATAACTATTTTTATACTTCAATCATATTTTACAAGAAATGCCTTTTTATGAAACTTATTTTTAGCTTTTTAAATCACAAACATTTATAAAAAACTATCTTACGACAAAAATACGTGAAAATTGTCACTGGCATACCATAAAAAATATCCTCTACAATTTCATCGGGATATCTTAAAATAAAACTTCAAACATTGTACCCTGTCATTTCCAGAGGTTCTTAAACAGGGGGTAAAAACGACCGAGTGTTGCTTCAGACAGGTGAAATAGTGCGAAAAATTGCCCAGCGGTCAAACGGTTACGTTTCCCCCGTTCGCATCGCTAGGGTTGGATTCACATTGTTTATATAGCTTGTTGGAAAATGTTTCGAGGTGAAGGTAATTTATTAGAGCTCTTGTAGTTAAAATGTTTAAAGTATTTGAACCTCGCTACTTCTACATAGACTGGTCTAGCGTTGGTGTTGTAAATTAATAATGTTTTAAATTCAACTTACCAACTGCAGTTTCTCCCAAAGTATAGACCACCAGCTGCTGTGTAGCCTCAGATGCCCAGTATGCGCCACAGTAGAAAACCCAAGTTTTGAACTGGTTAGATCTGAAATAAACCAACTAAAATAATAAGAAATTTTGTAAAATCATAACAATAATAAAAAAAAAAAAAAAAATGGATTTCATAAAATCCAATAACACTTAGATCGTCACTAAAAATATAAAATCAGTATCTGTTTTGAATTTGTTATAGAAATATACACAGAAGTGCGTAAATTGGTCCATTTCCGACAAAACATTTATTTCACCTAAAAACAAAACTAATATTCAAAAACATTATTTCCATGTCAAATAACATGGATTCACACAGACAGCTAATTTTGATGAAAATAAAATAGAATTCTTCATTTCATACATATAAATGTGCCTTGGTATATACTATTTCAATATGCTAAAGTTGTTTATGTACAAAATCAGGAAAGTAAAATAATAAGAGACCAAATAGTCTTCTTTCTAAAATTATTGAAATGTTCTTCAGAAACACAAAATATTTCATAGAAAAACCCAATAACACCTTGGTCGACTTGGAAATCGAACCCAAGTCCTCTAGCGTAGCAGTCGCGCTTAGCGCCACTAGGCCAACGAGGCAGTCATATAATACCGAAATTATTTGCTTTACTGTCTACCAATCGTTGTAGAAGCACTATAAGTAAAAGAAAAAGCATATTATTATTTAAGTATTTAAGTTTTAATCGACTACTTTAGCGAGTAAAATACTAATAGATATACTTAGAGACATTTTTCCTCGAATCCCAGTCATAACTTTAAATATTAAACTTAATCAAAATTAATTAACTTGAGCAATTATTCAACGAACTGCAAAAGTAAATAAGAACTAAGGAGTCTTGTAATCAGCCAGGTGTTCACTTGCATTTGGTTTACTAATGTCTGTCATTGAAAAAAGCCTGAAGGTTGTCGAATAACTTACTTATAAGTAGAAGAATTCATTCAAACGTGCTCATTTCAGAGAAATAAATAAAGTGTATGTGTATAGTGTAGATGTTCTTTTATTTATAAGAGTGACACCATGTATATCGATGAGTGACGCGAGCTGATAGCAGAAAGACGCTATGTAGTTGCGGTATCATTGTCGTGCTTGTGTTTTATACTATGTACCCTTTTATAGGTGACTCTTAATGACGTAATTGACTGATGGACTTGCAAAATAATAAGACAGCAAAAGTAGTAAAATTATAATGCCATACCAATAAGCAATTTGACAAATATGCGATTGCAAATATGCGTTCATGGCAGACTTCTACAACATGATGTTCTGAAACAAAAAACTGTTATTTTTATCCACATGATTTGCTTTACCATGTTAAACTGCTATATACAATTAAAAACCAAAAAAACACCAGTGCCATCAGAGCATTCTAGACTTGTTGAAGCAAATATTGGTAGAATTTCACTCGTAAGCCCCTTCGCCTCGATCTAGTTATCGTTCCTACAAGCTAGGTCACTGTTCAATTCAGTGTTTTTCGAAGCTCCGAGCGACCTGAATGTATTTGTTCACTTTAGTTAAAAACGTAAGGGGTTGTAACTAAAATTAATATTTACTTTGCTCACCTATGTGTAATTTTACCTAAATAAATCAGCATTTGTACATACATTGGGAAAAAGGTCTGAGTAAAACAATACCTGTTAATAACAGATTAAAGGGATGAACAGAAAACATGACCTTATAAGTATCAGAAAAGTGACAATGAACTGAATACGTAGGGGATTAGAAGAACAAAAAAAAAATACTTACAACTTCAACGACAGGTTTTATCAAAGTTTGTGTTCAATAAATACCAGACACCTAAAAAAAACATACCTACTACAGTTTAATCTTCCACAAAAGCGGCTTGTGTCACAGAGACCTTACCAAAAACACATAAATATAAAGACAACCACTTATTCCTCATCTACTCAAACATTACCAAGAAAATTAATAATCCATTCTCCTTGGGAGCTAAACAGAAACAAAAGACGGTAATTAATCCCCATACTGTTTACGACGTAAAAGTTTGGAATCTTATTTAAGCACCTTGTGAAACTTTGTAACTATTTTAATTAAAAATCTTTAAACAAGACAATATGAGAGACATTGTTTTGATGCTAAACAAATTTGTGCGGATATTGCAGTTTAGGTAGGTCATAATTTTTGTTTTGTTTGGTGGGCAAATGTTTGTTTGTTTTTGGAGACTATTTTGTTAAATTAGGTGAAGCTGTGATTAGATTGTTTCCTGACTTGTTACTAGATTTATTTTCCTATTAATCTGGTCTTCCTTTTTATGTAAATTTAAATGTTTTTAGATTATTTAATTATAAAGTTCATGTTTTTAATCTAAAATAAACTGAAATTCAAATCTATTTCAGACAAACAAAACATTCAAGTTAGATTATAAAGAGCAGATCCATGCAATCATTGCCAATCACAAAATTCATGCAATCATTGCCAATCATAAAATTCATGCAATCATTGCCAATCATAAAATTCATGCAATTAATGTTAAAATTATATAAAATTACATGCTAATAAGTTATTAGTAATTAATACAAAATGAGCAAACAGTTTCAAATACATTCACAAATATCGCTCACACTATTTACTTTTCATTCGTGTTTGTTTACATTCTAATCTGATAAGTGTTGGATTTGATTACAGAGTTTAAATTACTATTGACTAACATTATGCCACATACATACTCTTCAACGTTTGTTAAATGATTACATGAAATCTGTATAAATTTAAACCCATAGAAAAAACGTGTTTTCTTTAATTTTACCTCAAAGAAAAATGGCACCTGATAAGAAATAGTACCTTAAATCGGTTACAAATTTGAAAAGGTCTTCGGGTTTTTCAGCCACGAAAACACGGTCCAGCTATTTTGGACGGGCCTTTTGCCTACCTGTGGCAAAAGCACAGGCAAATAACAGTATTAAAAAAAATGTTTTAAATATTTGTTTATAAAATATATTTATAATATGTACAAAAAAGTCTCTGACCCCAATATGAAAATTACTATAGAAACATTGGGAACAGGGACTGGATATATATATAGTTAATAATAATAATAATTTGAGGTTTAAACAAAAGTTACACCACCATTTTCGTCGGTATTTTTGGCGGCCTTTTGTATGATCATTGGGCAGCACCTGTGACACTCTCTCTTGCATTTTAAGAAAAAAAAAATTTTTTTTTTTTTTTCAATTATTTTTTACATTAATGGATATCAATACCTAACAATACCTTAACGGATCGGACAGGGTTTTCTTAACACCCTGTATAAATATATATAGTGTTTCATAAATAAATAAGTAGGTACCTAAAGATAATGTAACTGTAGTGTTAAATAGATTTAACTTTGTGTGTGTTTGATAGATGTTCGAAGAGTGAGATACCTCATTTGATTTATAATTACCGACAGTACTAATGAGCGTAATATATTAGACATATTATGTCATTCCGACACTATCAATTAGATTGATTTAATTAATCATCAAATGATGGCACATATTTCATAATATAGGTAGGTAGTACACTAATAAGAGCCATTAATTACTCGATGCCTAATACAAATTATATGAATGTTCTGTTTAATTCCTATGTATTGTGTACATGTAGTTTAGTTGCTATAGTTCAGTTATCAGTCAAAAGTATCTTTATAATTTGGCCGCTGAGAGAATGCATTCCTGACACATATATTGATGAAATTAAACTTCTACACTAATATTATAAAGAGGAAAGATTTGATTGTTTGTTTGTTTGTTTGTTTGAAATGAATAGGCTCCGAAACTACTTGACCGATTTGAAAAATTCTTTCACTGTTGGGAAGCTACACTATTTCCGGTGAACATAGGCTATATGAAATTTTCAAAAAAGTTAGGGATCCTTACTAAAACCTCAATAATGTAAACCAAGGTGTGAAAAAATTACCAAAAAACTTTCTTGCATCGCGTGCGCTGCGAAAACTATTGATTATAGAACAAAATAATGTACTACGTCTTTGTAGAACATATAATTATCTACAAAAAGTGTCGCGACAGCATATGTCTAACTATAACAGTTAGGTCACAATAAGAGATATTTTACTAAAAAAAATTATTGAAAGGACGCCGCTAGAAAAGGCTCTTTATTTGTTACTTGGTATTGATCCTTATCAAAATAAATTACTTCATAGTTAAGACTGCTTCAATACCTTTATGTAACTTTTTGAATTATTCACTTTGGACATTCCCTTCGAAAGATATCACGAGTTTAAAATATAAGAATTAGAAAAAAGTCGCGTGATTGTCGCTCACTCTGCTCGGCTAACTATGCGATTTAAGCATCACTGAGGTACGGGAGTGTCTATACTAATATTATAAAGAGCGTAATAGTAGTAATAACACAGAAATCGTCAATCCTAACTTTTTAATAATGTGTTAAATACCCGTGCGAAGCCGGGACGGGCCGCTAGTAAAATATAAATTTACAATATTATAAAAACTAAGCCTACACAAGAAATAAAAAGAATTATAAACTAAATGAAACTAAGAACAAAGCATCAAAAAATTCATCCACATCGCTGTCGACTGGGAGTGTGCCCAAAAGGCTGGCAGCTTTGCCACATAGTTTTTTATTTGTAGGAAATTTTTACTTATATTATTAAAGTTATGTCTTTCCGTTTACCGCGACCTGTCAGGTACGCATTCTCTCAGCGGCTATACTGCAGTAGTTTTAAGACCTTATTTATTCTGTAACATGTACTTAGGACAAGCATACTAATTGATGCTATGAAAGAACAGTCCAAAAATAATTATACAGAAAAACATTTTATACTCTCATAAGAAATGCTTGGTGTTTACATAGTTTTTCCGTTTCGTCATTTTCCTGAAAACGTTAATTACAGTAATTATTTTATCATAAAAGTATCATTAATTATTATCATCTTGGAAGAACTTAGGTAATCCAAGCAATTCATGTTTTACATGCAGTTTAAAATCTCTTTGTCAGCCAAAAAAATGTTTTTCTTTTCAAGTCTCGAAAAGAAAAACAAAACTAATTTAAGAGTTGGAAGTTTTTACCGGTAAAAGTACTGTTTCCTTCAGGAAACAACGCATCACAAGAAAAACGGTGGCCGCAAAAAATACAAATTAATTTCTTCATGAACTTTTATTTAGGTAAAATGTTTTAACACATTATGGTTTTTTTACCTGGTTTTTGAATTTTAGGGTACTTTTGGAAGTAAGCAAATATAAAATATGATAATGGGCGCACGTGGACAAAAATGGCAAAAAACAGAGAGGTTTGAAAGAAGAAAGGGAAGGATTTTGCCCAGCGGTGGGATCTTACGTAAGTTATTACAAATAAAAATGGTGAGATATCCATTATGTTTTTAAATAAAAAATACAGCAAATATAATAATAATAAAATACAACTAATGCACTTTACATGAAACAACGATCATGAATGGTTTAAAAAAACATGGTTTCGGAACGGCCATAAAAATATTTCATATTTAAAATTCAGTTCGTAATGAACTACATTACGTAAGGCAGTTAAAGAAACTACTTGTTTATTAAATAGCATTAAAACCAGAAGAGACTAAATAGCAAAGAAAAACGCAAATATTTGCCCAATTTATCAAAAGAGGTTATATTTAAAACGAGGAAAAGTTGATCAAAGTGCATCACCAAAAATACGTACAAACAATTATCATGGCTGCACGAATTCATTAGTTGGTGTCATTTATCATGACAATCCGTATAGCAACGAACGGCAGGCTACACCAATTAATGTTCGGTTAACCATCTCATTAGTGCACGTTAGATTTGGAATTATGCGCATCATGGTGCAGTGGTGCTGGATGTGACCATGAACTATAATTATTAAATAATTAAAGTTTTCGAAACCCTTATTTTTACTAACGAACTACCAAACTTTGTTATTTACCATTTTAAAATACTCCATATTATAGCCTATTAAGGTACATAACTGCATTGTAATGTTATGAAATATAAAAAAAATATATATAAACAAGATTTTCTGACCATTAATTATTTAAATTTCAACAACATTTCCACATAAAAAAACCCAATACATAATTTATTAAGTTAGATAATTGTAAAGCTTTCAGTATTCAATGGAATTTCGAAACCAATAAGATGGTTTTCTGCTTCAATAAACACTATTTCATTTGAATTCAAGATGCTCATCAAATCAGATAATAATCCTTGAATAGCAGCGCTGCCGCGCTGGTGTAATTTACGAATTGTCGATAGTAATAAGATTTTCACTATTTCGTGATAGAGTGAAATAGATGATAGAAAAGCGATTTTATCGAAAGGATTTAAGAAATGTGGTTGTGCTTAAAAAAATATTAAATAATAAATGTATGAAAAGCGTGTGATACTTACCGGAAAAGCATTTTTGTCTGATCTTATCTTATTCAGGCCCGTAATCATTTGTCTGTCCGGACAAAAATAATAAGGTATGTCAGATAACAAAATCTCCTAAAACGTCCGAATTATCTTTTCATTTAGACCCTTTTTTACAGGTCTTGCAGTATAGTCCAAAGACCAGGGGTTCTTCCTTATTTCATAATCAACAAAGCACAATAACACAGCCTCTGAAAAAAATATTGTTGCAGGTTTTGTAATTAAACACTGAAAATCAAATCATAGTTTCAAATTACCAAAACATTTTATAAAATTATTTTATAAAAATTTAAAGAATTAAGTAACTATGCCTATTAATTGGATAACCACAACCCTAACCAGAGATAAATGGAAGGAGGGTAGAGAGGAGGGTAGAGGCCTTTGCCCTGCAGTGCTGCAGTGGGACAAAAATAAAGTACGCGATAGAAAAATTACATGATTAAACCAAAGGGTGTGTCCACATCTGACGAACGAGCACTATGCGACCTGCTCGCGAGCATGGTGCGAGCGGCACGCGCACGACTGGCGGACGGCGTTGTTGACACTAGTGTGTTCGTGGCATGCTCGCGAGCGGCTCGCAAGCTGCTTGTGTAACGCTCGTTCGTCAGATGTGGACGCACCCTAACAATTGTCAACAATATTTATTCACGATCAATGTAAAAAATAACCAGTCCAAAATAACAGTAAAAACAGTAAAAAACAACCAACCAAATTATAAACAGACACTTCCACGAACCAACCTCCTTGATCACAACGCAGTTTACTATTACGCAACGCTCACTCAGTTACAAGGTATTATAACCTATTTATACTATGATTAATTGACATTTCAGCGAATCAAATGGACAGCCGTCTCCTGAGGTTTGATTATGGCGAGTTAGTCCGCTGACGAGTAATTAACTGCTCCATGATTTTGCATTTAATCTCCCCCGATTTGGTAAATGAGTTGGTATTTTTAAGCTTAGATGAGCGATTTTTAATGTTAACTTGGTGAGTTATTATTTTTTTTTGGCTAAATGGCTGTGTAAAAAAGTAGTTGTTGTTAAATATGAATACAATATTTTTTGTACCCATTTATAATTAATTGCATCTGCAGTTCTCTTTGACTTCGTTTCTCCGGCTGTGCTTTAGGTAAAAATGTGTAAACGTTTAAATGTAAAAAATAATAAGCGTAGTCACTGGAAGGAAGCAAAAAAATACATTATTATAGTCCGGTCAATCTACACATTGCAAGCTACGATAATTACCATCAAGCTGAAAATGAGTAAACTTATTCAAAACACAATTAAAAACAACTCCCCATCGTTACGACCCATAGACAAAAAAATACTCAAGGTCAAAGGTCAAAAAAATGGGTTTTTCGCGATTGACTTTTGGACTATTATACAAGTTGAGATTTTAATGACATAGAGAACAAAGCCTTTAATGTACTTTACAGATATTCTATCATACTTGCGTTAAATAATTGAGAGCAATGGTTAAAAAAGTATAATTATTACATTTGCAATATCCCACGACATTGTTCGACCATTTTATTCCATACACCCCTTATCTCCCTTAATTAATAGTCACCGTTTAATATTTTCATTTTATACAACATTGTTTTGTTTTATTAAACGTTCGCTCTGATAAAAATTTAATTAAATATTAACATTATAGTGGCAGTGAAGCGCGGTTTATTAACCTTACGCTGTTTATAGCAAATGTCATTGAACCTTTCATTTTGTGGATGAGCTGTATTCGAATTTTATTGTTAGTGGAAATGTATATCGCGCTGGCCGCCGTGTGTGGGACGGCTGATGTTGTGTGGCTCGTGCAGGTCAACGGTATGATATATAATAATAATATTCCTCCCTGTAGATTTATAAGTACATAATATGCTGATCTGAGGAAACGTTGTGGGTTGTGCAGTAACTTTATAACTTAGACGTAAAACCTATTGTGCGATTGTTGGTTTTCCCAAATAAATAAAAGGCTATGTACTGCTCATATTCCTTGTCGTGTACTTGATTACCTAACGTCTGAATATTCAATCTTTCCCTGAAAATGGTAGGTAGGTCCGACTGGATGTGGGCGAAAGACTAGCAGTGGGCGAAGCATGTCTGAAGAGTTGATTAATTCAACTGTACACAAGTTTATGATTGAGCAATATGTATTTTTGACTAGCTATGAAGTATGTGCTGTTACCATGTCATTAAAAATAATTTAAGGAATCTTATTTCGATTTTACCTAGTGTTAGATGCCCATGCTGCCGCCACCGCACTGAGAACGCGCCGCCTCCGCACCGCCGCCGTACCGCCGCCGTACCGCCGCCGCACCGCTGCCGTACCGCTACCGTACCGCCGTCGCACACAGCCGCACCGCAGCAACTCTTTTGTTTTAATTACCACCTTCACTAAACGGTTATTTGTGGCACATTGGTAGCTATGTTCGTTTGGCGCGCGGTTTACGGTACGGTATGGTAAACTTGCATTTTCCCCAGGTCCATATAATAATATATTTTTCTTTGACTCCAGTCAAAAACAAACAAGTAAACTGTATCATAATACTAAACCGTCCGGTAAACGTTTTAACCATAAAGTAACGAGCGACCGAATATTTTAATTTAAAGGTAAGTAAGTGCTCCTCAGTGGTAACTTTATTCTGTACAAAGCTAACATTTTCTGCAGCGAATGTAACATTATTAGTTTTTTTAAGACTTTATACAAAGTGTTTGGTTGGTATACATGTTACTGTAAATGTTTGAATTCCTGAAAATTTAAATATTACCAGGAAATGCTAAAATACTGAAATATTTTCATGAATAAGTAAATTTGAAAAGATTCACTATTTTTGTATAGTTAAAAAAAATATACAAACCTGTGTACAAGTAAAGTTCCTGGAATAAAATGAAAATAAAATTGGCATTATAGCTAAGGCTTAAAGAGTTAAAACATTTTATGTAGATATTGGCCTAGACCAAGACCAAGTAGTACCTATATTAGACTTTTCCGGCAACTTTATGGCTGACTGGTAAATCTAAAGATTTCTCGTAATTAAATATTTTACCGTAACATACTCAAGCTTGTCTTACAATGTTGTGAAATTTCATGTTCCTTGAACAAAATGTTAGAGGATTAGTATGATGCAAAAACTGCAAGAGTTTGTTGCGACAACTATATGAGGCGTCTTAGTTGAGAATAGAGTGAAAAACTTGGTGAAAACAACTCTATGCTGTGGATAAGATAAACTGGAACATTGTCTAGTTACCACTGAATATTATTATTCTAGGACATTGTGTTAAGTTTGAACTTTTATCGAGGCGGAGTTTTTGACTTGTAAAATTTGTGGTGTGTAGTTATTACACTGTTGAAAAAGTATTTAAAGAAATGCAGCAACAACATAAAAACAGTATCAGAGGCTAAAGCAATGTTTCTGAAATAAATAATAATTGCACTTAAAATTAACACTGAAGTAGGTACTATAAGCACTAAGTATATTGTAATTGCGTCGCTAAGTTTGAACTTTTATCTGTTGAGCATGGGCGGAGTTTTTGACTTGTAAAATTAGTGGTGTATAGTTATTTCACTGTTGAAAAAGTATTTAAAGAAATGCAGCAACAACATAAAAACAGTATCAGAGGCTAAAGCAATGTTTCTGAAATAAATAATAATTGCACTTAAAATTAACACTGAAGTAGGTACTATAAGCACTAAGTATATTGTAATTGCGTCGCTAAGAATGTGTAGGTTTTTGCAGTCTTTACTCTGTAAATGTATCGCTCTCTGTAAATATAACACAAAAGAAAGCTAGATAATTATAATCGGAGAAAACCAAAATAATTTTCAATCAAAATTCACCAAACGCGAGACTCCAAAAAATATACTTGGACTGTTATAACGAAGAGTATTTGCGCCTTAATTATGCTATTTACATATTCATAAAGTGGGATCGGATTACATACTTAGAAGGAATTATACGGCTCGATTTAATATTTATAAGTAGACTAAATGCAATTAAAATTGTTTGGTATTTCAACTGCCTCGTTGGCCTAGTGGCGCTAAGCGCGACTGCTACGCTAGAGGTCTTGGGTTCGATTCCCAAGTCGACCAAGGTGTTATTGGGTTTTTCTATGAAATTCTCAGTAGCAGGTCGGAGTTTGGATTTGTGCCCGGTTAGTGGCAATAGGCTCGCCCCCTATTACATGGGACCTAAACATACCGGCGAACTGTGGGTGTACATTGGTACACCTCTGCCTAACCCTTCGGGGATACAGGCGTGATGGTATGTTATGGTATTTCAAGTAGTAAAAGTAAAGGTAAAGTTCATAATACTAAGTACCTTCGTCTTTTCGAGGCAATTTAGAAGCCGACTCTTGTATACCTTGAGAAAAGCCTAGGCAGAAGAAATTCTTAATATAATTTTCATACACGTAGCATCAATTCTAGTAAACGGCTCTGCAATGTAATGCCTCGTCTTATTCAGAGAATTAACGAGCATAAATCACTACGCTTGTTCACTGTGAGTCGGCGATTTCAAATCAATTAACCTAGCTCTTATCAAGGTGATCTTGATCGTGAAGGTTAAAACTAAGATTCTGACAAGATTGAAATAAGTATCTCCATCTAGGTTTTTTTCTCTGGAATGTTGAACTAGGTTTCAGATTGAGCTGAACAGTGCATTTTACATGGAACGACTGAGGCCGCAAGCATGCTTAGTGACCACGGGTTTCGGCCAAGGCCGGGACCGGGGTGTTCTTAGTGCAAGTCCGACAATACCCTCGTCGTGATTTACCTCGAAAACAAAAAAAAAAAAAAACATTATCCCATGGTAACTGGTATGTGAAATAAGTGTATACTACTACATAATTAAATTAAACACTAGCTGAACAAAACATTGTTATTCAAAATGGGAAGAAAGCTGTTTGCCTTGCAACAGGGCCATCATGGATACAGTAATAATAATTTACTCGGGACCTTACATTTATTGCTGCAGTAAAGTTAAGGCAGTAGGTATGTTATGGGTTCGTAAAACATAGCTATGTGCGTAACAACTGAAAATAACACTTGCAAACTTAGTAAATATCTTTAGAAAGAACAGGCCATATTCTTGGTCTTGCTGGCAATCTATAAAAAAAAACAAGTTAACCTTAATACATAGCACAAAATCTGATTAGTAACACCATTTATAACTCAAGAACGGGAGTGTCAATTCTCATGAGCTTTAATTTGTTGTATTCGTCTACGCCCTAAATAACAGAATAACAAAAAAAAAAGACCGGTCTAGGTACTGACGCAGATGAAACCATAATGAAATAATGAGCTATTTAGTTGTACCCAGGTTACGGGATAGACTAAATATCACGAGGTTGCTTAAAAGTGACACGGAATAAGAAAGCATGCAATGATTTCAGGAGAACCTAAACCCAGCCGTGGAATAGTAAAAACATACCCTACCCATCCTCTATACTTCAATTTATCGATTTATATTATGGTGTAGTGGCAAACTGATGGGTCATCTATTTATTTACAAGATCCATACTATATGTCCATTAATACCTAAATAAATCCTATAGAACTTCAATCTAATAAATCCAGTAAATTACATAGAAGCCCAAAAAAACAGGACGTTCGTCCTTGACTTTTAAATGAAATATTAAATTGGCTCTCGTAAACTTTTTATCAAATAAGTTTCGCTCATAAAATGGAAATGAAGGAAATGTCATCCGAAAGTTCAATGTGTCACCAGTTATTTTAATAAAAGATTTTCCGAATTACTTTTCTATACCTATGTAATAAATCTGTATTAAGTAATTTCAATTCTGACAGGACTTGTGGATGGTGTGTCATCCAGTAAAGTATTTGGTTGTGGAGATCAGGTAAGCAGTCGTTCAATGTACTGAGCCAAATACTGGTGTTTAGCAGAATCCAATGAGACTGGAAGCAGAAACAAATACAGCTTGGGAAAGTGCTAGGCTACAGAAAATACCGTGTTGAAAAATAGTACTACCAAATAGGTATATTGCTACACCTTCAATCGCGGGTCTGAAGGCAGAGATATCTTTAGAAATTAGCATTGAGTATCTTATTGTATACATTTTTGCCATTATGTTGATGTATGATTTCGTATGTAAATAAGTAAGTACAACCCGGTCACATTATCTCGAGACCTGGCGTCGTGCGCAAAACAAGTATCCTCTAGTAGGATATTATTATAAACAATAAGATTTCCAACAAAACAAATATGTGCTAATTAATTTAATGTAGGTAATATTATTATAATGATATGATTAAAATGATGAAAAATAAATGAATGGTTCGCATTCCAGCGAGGTCTCGAGATAATGTGACCGGGCTATAAATATAAGATATGTATTGAAATAAAACTAGTTTTTACGAATTTTGTCGCGGTTTATTTTAGATTTTAGGTCTCGACGTTTCGACACCTTTGGAGGTATCATGGTCACGGGCAGACTGAAAAAAAAGTAGTTCTATTTCAATGTCTAACATTCGCGTAAACCTAAGAAACCAATATAGAATATGTAGTTCATTATAGCCCAAAAGTAAATTTTTCACACAATATCAAAGAATCACAAGTCAGATTTATGATCGTTCTTAAGTGTCATCCTACGGCTAGTAACCGGGTAAAGTGTGGTAACCCAAGATTGCGTATTACAACCTAGATTTGTTAGTTCAGGATCATTTTTATCCGGCAGATATTACAGACCCGTGTCAACATATGAATCTGGGTTTTGTCAGACTTGTGAATACTTTGCTATGTGAATATTAGATGGGTATTTGAGTTGGATATTAGGTGACAGGTTGATTTGTTATTCATTATTTTTGTGGCCATTTTTGTACCATAATAATCCGTAAATGGATTGAGATTCAATATAAAAAGGAAATTACATACCCATTATGTACCCCGTAGGAAGAATCAATAAATTGCTTTTCAAAACAAAGTAAGTAAGTAAATAATTTACTAATCACTTTTAGTTTATAAAAAACTTGCGTGGCAAGTTTTTTATAAACTAAAAGTACGTTTCAATGCTTAATCATAGCTCTTGCTATTCCAATGACCTTTTAATTCAAACGCCTAAGCACTCAACAAACCCAAAGAAAATTGCGTAAAACCACACATTACCAAATTAAACAAAACACGAGCACGAGAAGTGCATTACAAATATTATGATGGCAAAAAGGATTCTCGAGAAAAAAGCGGTATTCCAATGAAATATTACTATTGTTACCCACTTAATTAAATAAAACAGCCCACTTCGGCCCCTGGGAGACATTAACGATGTTTATGCAAAAACTCGTCTCAACTGACAAGCAAATTGAGATACTTTGTGAAATTAAAAAATAAAGCTAGACTTAGTAAGGTTTGTGTACAGGATTTGATCTAGGTTGTCAGTTTTTAACTACTTGGTAGAATATCCGAATAAAATGAAAAAAGAAAGATGAACGTTCTTTTTTTTAATTTTCAAATAAAATACAATTATGACATATGCTAATTAGGTAGAATTATTATAAACTAGCTGTGCCTGCGACTTCGTTCGCGTGGATGACGAAACTTATCAATGAGTTTTTAACCGCAAAATTAAGTTTGTTTTTTATTGTTTATACTTTTCCGGGATAAAAACCCAGTGTGGTGCCCAGGATAATAAAGAATAATTATACCGAGTTTCATCGTAATCGAACCGATAGTTTCTGCGTGATACCTGAACAAACAGACAGACAAAAAATTTTTTTTCACACTTTTGTGTTCGGTGTCGGTCTAGTAACACCCCCCGCCATTATTTTTTTTGATATTTTTAATGTACAAAATTTTCACTTCTACAGATTTATTATAAGTATAGATAGATATAGTAAGCTAGGGCTTAGTCCGCTGCACTAATTTAAACAGACAATCATGCTTATCTGCTATGGCGTTAAGGTGTTAGTAAACAGTAGTATACCTTTTTAAATCCTTATTGACTTCATTCGCCTTGGGGAAGACGGGTGGCGGCACGCCGGAATTCTACCACCTAAAACCACCGGAGTTCTTCTCCGTTTCCTATTGCCGGGGACCAGGCGGGAAAGCATTTTGCAAAAAAAAAGTATATAGTACCGACCTAAAGTAACTCAAAAGGTGATATTATGCATTTAAACGCCTGTTAAAGCAAAAATATTTAAATAAAAAAATAAATAAATTGATAAATATTTATCAAAAACAAAAATAAACCCTAAAAAGGCACACAAGTAAAACAAATATAAAAGTCAATGAGCAAAGTCATTATTAAAAGGACAACATTAGAATCTGGCCTGATGAGACCGAATTACAAATGGCATTGCATAAAAAATGAGGCCAATTTGACCTTCTCTCTACAATGTACCGCGGTTTGTAGAAGCTACATGTTTTGTAAAACCATCCATTTTTAATACGAAAGATAAGAGCCCTTTGTACACTCTCATTATTATAATTAAAAGATTATAAAGGCCAATTATTTTTTGGATATTCTCATTAATTATTTTGTGTGATGTTTTAATTTGGTAAGACAAAGTCAATGCTTCGAAAGTTTCTTTTATTAATTTAGATTACCTTTGTTTTAGTTGCGAGTTTAGTTTGAAAATTAGTTTTATTGAAGTTCAGATAATTTTAAATTAAAATGTTTTAATTAATAATGTTGAAGATTCTTGTTTAGTTCTAGTTACCATAAATTATATACCTATCTTGTAGTGTAGTACACATAAAATAATGTAAATAAAACTAAATTACAAAACAAAAGACGTACCTTTTAAACAATCGCGCTGCATGTTTATAGTAATATTATAGAACGGGGATTAGCGCGTACATGCTTAAATACCTTAGTCCTTTAGTGCTTGACGTTTCGTCCGGGTTACACAGGCCGAGGTCGCAAGCAAACTCCGGACGAAACGTCAAGCCCTAAAGGTATTTACGCGCTAATCTATAAAAGACTAATAATACTATAAAAGACGTACAGCTCCTCTTTTTGAAGTCGGTTGAAAATCACACTGGACGGCAAACTATTTTGCACCATTTCTTTGTGAATCTATAAAAAGGTCATCAAAAGAGGGGCAAGTGGGCCCTGATCCACTTGCTGTCAATAATATAATATTTTTATTACGTACAACAATGTTCAATAAAAACAAATATCCAAACTTGTGACCAATAAAAGCCAGAATTAATCCATTTTAATTATAAAAGTCTTATTTATAAAAACCCAATACGATCGTATTCGATTTGGACATTTGAAACCAATTATTGGTTTGATACTGTCAAACGTTTCAAATATTGTTGGAGCTAAATTAATAAGTCGTGGTATTAATATTTCAAATCGAACGACGTTCGTGGATTGAATTAAAATTGTGGTCTTCGATAGTTCGGAGTGCCTTTTTCGATGACGTGAAAAATGAAATGAACAATCTTTTTACCTGAATGCGACAAGAGAAGAGAAGGAGAGTTATGTTTGCGGATATAGATTTAGATAGACGTCTTTTTTTTTAATTGGTTTTTCATATACATATAAATAAATAATAAATAAACTGGCCTATATACGTCCTGCTGCTAGGCTCAGGCTTCTTCCCATGTAAAGAAGGCACGCTTGCTCACTGCGGATTGGTGATTTCAGATCCCGATTTTGGAATCCAGGTTTCCTTACGATGTTTTCCTTCACCGTCCGTCAGAAGTGTCTTAGAATAATTAAGAAAGTACATATAACTTTGAAAAAGTCACATTGACATTTGCCTTGGTTCGAACCTGCAATCTTGTGCATACAAACCCATAAAAATAAATAGCTCGTTTGTATTTATATACATATACAAGTTTTAAAATACCGAACGATACACACAAAATAACAATCACATAAGACAAAAACAAACAATTACCTATGTAAAAACTCACAGTCATCCAGACAGCACGACCGCTCTGCTCTCGATCTCGTCGACAACTGGTCGCTTCGTATAGTCGTGTTAAGGCAACCTACCTACATTTTCGCTTATTTTTTGTCGACTTGTGATGTTTGTTAAACAATATATTTTTCACTATTTATTGAGTAATGTCAGTTTTATCTCTTATGGAAAAATCGAAGGAAGCAAA
The DNA here is from genome assembly GCA_905475315.1 of Autographa pulchrina. Lineage (NCBI taxonomy): Eukaryota > Metazoa > Arthropoda > Insecta > Lepidoptera > Noctuidae > Autographa > Autographa pulchrina. The sequence goes on along the minus strand of FR997786.1, from coordinate 4,384,920 downwards.
TGATTCTTCAAACTGAACATTATCATAAAATTATATTCAACGTTACATTTACAATGCTTTTAAAGGCTAACAACGCCATAACAGTTATAATTTTAATCATGCATTGCAAGTTATATGTACTTTCTTCTAAGACACTTCTGACAAACGGTGAAGGAAAACATCGTGAGGAAACCTGGGTTCCAAAATTTGGGATCTGAAATCGCCAATCCACAGGGAGCAAGCGTGGTGATCAATGCTCGCGCCTTCTCTATATGGGAAGAGGCCTGTGCTAAAAACTATTATTATTATGGCAAGACAAAAAACGTAGTGTTATGCGTTCTTCCGATAATATTCCCGTATTTACTATGCATGATATAACTTATTAATATTAATAGGACTTATGTAACAAGAAGAGCAACAATAGAGTTTTGTCTACTCATTATGAGAACAAACACGTACTAATTACAGCGTTCGAACACAATTTCGTCTGAACCCTATACCTCTCTATGGGAGTCATAAAAAAGGATTATACGTCGAAGGGGCAGTGGTAAACACCTGTGTCTGAACCGCGATTACTTTGCCACGCGTCCTACACATTCGTTATAGTGGTTTAATACGTAAACAAAGTGCTCAATAATGTTCAGGTATGTTGGAATCTTTAACCATTTTCTTTTTGGTTTAAAAAGGGGTTGTGTTTGTGTTTCATGAAACAATTTACACCAACAATTTTATTATTGCATATTGTTATGTATTTTCAAAATAAAACACTATTGTATTGTATTAGCATGCACGTAGTAAGGTTAACTGTCAGATATAAAAAGATAAATTGCTTCAAAAATAAACACGGAAGGAAAATCCAGGGCTTATAGATTGATGGACATTAATGATAAAAAATACATAATCACAAAACAACACACCTTCAAATACACATTTATTATTGTAGATTTTTTTACTACAGGGGAAAACTTTACTCCCCTTCGTCAGTCATTCATAACATAACTAAAAAAATATTTGTCAGGAAACATAAGAATTTGCGTCTTATTATACCCCACACTTATTCAATCTAAGGCGGCATGAGGACCAATCTCACAATAGGCACGGTGGGTTACAAAGGGAGGCATTTTTCAAAAGGAAAAAATTACTTTTCCAAATTGGTGCCATATAAAAGACGTTTTGTCAATATTAAATTTTTTTGTCAGCTCTCAACCTTAGTAACCGTCAAGAATTTGGCGGAATTAAAAGTCGAATGGCTTTTATTTATAAATTTTAATATCAAAGGTGTTTTGAGGTATTTCGAGTTGTGGTGTTATGCGATTGAAGATTTGCCTTTGTAAGGCTGACTGGGTTTGGGGCTCGATTATGGAAATCGAAGGATCGAGATTTTTAAACGGTTAACAAAGGAATCTTTTTTCTTAAGTGTTCTTCACAAGAACGACATCAATTGAAGCCAAATTCATTGAACATTTTTAAAGATTTCGATTGTAGTTCTTGTACAAATATTATTCATAAACATTGAATTGGAAAAAGGTTATTAGAGTGATAACGTAATTATCTCTTCGCATGTCTCAAAACAGTTTGACGTAAGAAAAAAATGCTCCAAATGTCTTAAGTCGGACAGTTATACTTAAGGGCTTGGTCAGGATTGGTCATTTATCGACTGTAAGTGTGACTGTCCGACTTAAAACATTTTTTTCATTTTTTTTCTTATGTCGAACTGTGTAACTTAAGGTACGCGAAGAGTTATTGAAAGAAATTTGGTATAGAATCTACGTTTACTTACTAGCTCAATATTTACCTTACGCATTGCAAACATTCATCGCAGATCGCAAGAATATTTTCTTAAATGAATCAATCCATGCCTCCTTTCCATGCAGTTTTCAAAAAAATAGTTTTTTTTAATATTAAGCTTACCTGTTTTTATGGTGACAGAATTTTAAAGGTGTATTTAATTGAAATTGTTTGAGTCTGTATATTATTTGTTTGTTTCATCAGAACTCAACATTAACGAAAACCCAATATGTATTCATTAGCAACGATCCTACGTTACTAATGAATACATAGGAAGATTAGTGGTAACATATACATAAATACATACATACGTAAATTACAATCGCAGTTCTCAATAAGCGTGTTTAGCATACTCATAAATACATTACCGTAGATTCCGGGCTATGTAGGTTGTATGCATATTTGTAAGTACATCGAAGCATGTGTGTGAATTAATTATGTTTACATTAATTTCTGTAGTTACAGACCTCCGTGTTACAGCCATCTGAGAACGGAAACGTGGCTTTATTGATTGTTGTTTTTGGGTAATTGTAGAAAGATTTTCCAAGTAATTTTCATTTTTCTTTGTACCTTTACAGCTGTCCAGGACATCAAATTTCTAGATGAAGACCATTTTAAGACGGGCCTGTTGGTCTAGTGGTTAGTGACCCTGACTGCTATACCGGAGGTCGTGGGTTCGATTCCCATCCAGGACAAATGTTTGTGTGATGAGCACGATGGGTGTAATTTATCTATAATATGTATGTATGTATTTAGAAATATATAAGTATGTTTATCAGTTGTCTGGTTACCATAACACAAGCTCTGCTTAGCTTGGGATCAGATAACCGTGTGTGAGTTGTCCCGGAATATTATTATTATTATTTTTTATTTTTTGCTTAAATGTATTATTGTCCTTGCTTACGACACCAGAAAAAGCTCTGTAAAACTTTCATAGATAAGTAATGTAAAAAATTTACTAGTAAATGTAGTTTTGTAATTGGTACAGGTTCGAACCCAGGCAAGTACCAATGTAGCTTTTTCAAAGTTATATGTACTTTCTTATTTATTTTAAGACACTTCTGACAAACGGTGAAGGAAAACATCGTGAGGAAACCCGGATTCCAAAATTCGGGATCTGAAATCACCAATACGCAGAGAGCAAGCGTGGTGATCAATGGTCGTGCCTTCTCTATATGGTAAGAGGCCTGTGCCTAGCAGTGGGAGTTTATAGGCTGGATTATTAATTATTACATACTTAGGTACATAATTTCCCGAGCCTTTTCCCAAGCTATGTTGGGGTCGGCTACCAGTATTACTGGATTCAGCTAAATACCGTATTTTACATCCTTATTTTTATTAATGTAAAAATCAGTCCTATGGTAAGCCTGAGTTGTCTTCTGTTTAGGAAATAGAATACAACCTAAAATTACAGTCTAAATAAATTCGTTAAAAAAATAAAATTTATAATACGTTAGTGGCCCGTACATTAGTGGCTCACTTAATGAGTTGCCCAGCGTGCCCTGCCACCTGCACACGCGAGGACCTGTATGAGGCGACGGACAATGCCGTGTGCGTGGCTAAATACTGGTCTGGGAAAATTTAACTGTCATTGATCGACACGATAAGAAGAAGTGGGTATTTCAAGCCACAACTAAACTGCAATTAATTAATTGCTTGATCCCCAAATGATGTAAGCAACCACACATTAAGTCTATACAATGTCATTGCTAGATTAACACTAGTGCTGATAGCTAGAACTTGTTAACGCATTAAAGACAAGTAAGCAATTAATATATTATTGCGGGTGTACATAATGACTTATTACCTAATTGCGAGAACTAAAAAAGGGTTATGTGTTTATCCTGTATGCAGGTATTTTTAAGTCGTAATGCACCAAAAAATTATATTTTATTTTTATCAATGACCTACATAGTGTTTGTTTGTATTTGTTTTTACAATTCAAGACTTAAATCTAATATTACAACAAACACTAACAACTATACTAAAATTAAAACTTATTGAAATAAATAAAACTAACACGCGTCAAAAAATTCATCGTCACCCTTGTCAATGACGAGAAGCTTGCCCAGAAGGCTGGCAGAAATAGCATAGGATTAAAAATTATATCATATTTTAACCTTGTATTGCTAAGGTTTTGCGGGTTTGTACCCCAGTTTGGTATGAGCCTTAACGCTGAAGGCATTTAGTGGTCCAGCGGTCAGACAAGCCTTCTGTCAGAGAATTTGAAGTGGTTTGCTGTGTGATAGACCGATATTTAGCTCGCCTTTAGATATTTTAAGATAACCTCTACTGTAAAATAGACCTTATTGTGTAAGCATAAGATTCATTTTAAGATGTATTGTGTGCGTATTTCAGTAGGTTGTTCTGACACATATTTTGAGGAACTACCTACTTATAAAGAAAGTGGCGATGTCGCTGTTTTTTAACGTACTTATATAAATGTATCTTGAATCCTGTTTTATCCTGGGGGATAGACTAAGGTAGTAGTTTATTAAACCCAATATTAATTAAGTACTACTGTAGTCTGTAGCAAATGTCATCTGATAATTTCCCTGAGATTATTTTTTTTTATATTTTGTGACAAAAGTTTTTTTTGACAAATATAATTATGTCTATAGACCTGATGAAAAAAAAGGAATTTCCTGAAACTATACAAAAGATAAATTCATTAAATTACTTTGTATAAAATTAGCTGTTGGTTACCTTTTTAAATCATTCCTCAAACACATCAAATACCCACAAATATACTGTTCCATACAGTCTCCTTCACTTCCTTCCCATTTGACAGCTCTCAAAATTATGGGCAATCAATGGTACGAGTGTGGGCATTCGATACTAAGGCTTAAAGATTACCTCTTTGACATTATGACGTCATTTTCCCATCGATTTTCCACTCCGGACGCGTCGACGACGGAAATAGGCCATTTTCCGTTTAATATTGCTGTGTTTAGGACTTTAGTGATTTCTAAATTTAAACTTGTTTGTATAGCGTACTATATGTTTTGGGACTTAACTGTTATACTATGTTTACATAATTACTGAGACACACAACTTGTGTTACAAATAACACAAGTTTCTTGAGGATTTACACCACGTTGCTTTCTTGGTCTGAGAGTAGGTTAGTTTTAGTAGATAACTAATGTATGCTAAAAATCATAATTTATTTCTTAAAATTTATTTAATTAGTAATGTTAGCTACCTACCAGTTTTATTACGGAGGTAATACCTACGTATATTTTTGGTTTTTATTCTTATAATATCGTTAGTGACAAAATTTTTACGTTTTTTTAAACGATGACTTTAGGAAACGAAACTAAATAGAATAACTAGTTGCAGACGAAAATGCATGACCTTTACGTATGACCTAATTGTATTTATGAAATAATATAATAAATAATAACTATAAATTTCCACACTACCTGCAATAAACTAACTCAAATAAACGTCCTGCAAACAAATTACATAAATTAAAATCATCAAAATAACATCCACATTAAAATGTATCAAAACAAAATTCTAACGGCGTCATGCAAAACATAACCAGTGCCAAAATAATTGCATTTCGCGGCCTTATACAAGATGCATGAGACAAATGTTATAACCGAAATTGGTGAACCCATATACTATGTCACTCGGTCGTGTTATTTATCGTGTTTTGTTTATTTAATTTTGATGGCTTGGCTTGGTGTTGCATAATGCTGTCCGAAGATTTCGTGCAGTGTTTTGACGTATAGTAGTAGTAGGTATTAAAAAATTGAACATACCTTAGTTTATCTCATCTGCAGCATACCAGCAATAAATTGGTTACACATTTTGGTGCATAAGCTTTACAAAGCTCATGCACATACCCACATGCACACACACTACAACATCTAATAGGGATGATTACAAATTTTTATTTTTTTGTCCATCTTCGATAATATAAAAATATTAGACAAGTATTTTTTCGTTTGTCCCGTAAACACAAAGTTATGAAGATACAGTGAGTACAAATCTTGCGTGACGTCACGTCTAAGTAAAAATTGTACCAAGCCATGACGTCACAAGCCCCCACTCCTGAACTTTAAAGCGGTTTATCTTCGTATTTTGTAATTGATTTGATAAAAGAAGAAATACGTGTCTATTTTATTTTATCTAAATGGTATAATCCAAATGGTGAAAAAAAATATTTTGACTTCTCATACCCAGTCATCTACCCTATTCACCTATCTCAAATAACACCCTAGATATACTATGTCATGTATAGTTTTGTTGGACATTGTCATACATAATAAACCTTACCTTGTACTCTCAATTAGTAAATAAATAAATAAAAGTCACACTTATTTTATCCTAGATATTTAACTACCAAACTTGTTTTACAAAACCATGAATCTTTTAAAAAAAATACTAAACTCCTTACATATCTATCAAAACATAGCACATTTTCTTCTCAATACCTACGTCTGGAAACATTGATCGCTTTCCCACTTTTTTGATACTTCAACCAAATGTATGACAAAATATTTACCTACCATCTTCCATTTTGCTGTCTCCTAGTGTTTTATGAACCGTTCATATAGGCGCAAATAACAATACCTAGTAGTAAAATAGTGGAAAAAACGTCATAAATGTGAGTTTATACACGTTTTTATTACCCAGTGCCAGTACCACAAACTCTTACATAAAAACTGTAGAAGTTGTGGACGCGAGACAGCGCTCTACACCGCGTATAGCAGCGTCTCGCTCACACGTAGCAACAGTTCTGTTTTGGGAGTTCAGAATACGCGCCTTGTTTCTCTGAATACCGTGGCCATATTTATGTATCAGTCTATCAAAAGTTTTGCGTTATTCTTGTGTTTTTATTCTCATTCGAGATTTTATTGTGACGATTCTGTGTAGTGTCTTGTAGTGTTTTGCTGGAAATAGAGGTGTATGTATATTTATGAAATACGAATTCTTCTTTTTCCGGTCAATGAACTTTTTGTTCTTTGAAGGACAAGTTGTTTAACAAACTAAAAATAAAAGATTAGAGGTATGTAATATTTTGATACTTGGTTTTGATAAGTGGTTTATTTTATAGTTTAAATAAAACTGACGCAGAGAAACATTTGGTATATTATTTAATTGTCATCCCCATTTGATAAAAGAAAATCTTGAGGACTTAGCTTTACCAACCTACGGACATAGAACCGTTATTTTCCGGATAAAACATAAATGAAAATTATAACTGCCTCACTAATTAATTTAGATTATTTCGTTTTATGTTACACATTAAAACCCATTTTTACTAATTTCATGTGATTCCGTGTTACCTAACAAATAATTAGGAAATAAGGACAGTTTTATATCTAAGAAATAAAACAACTTTTATTGTTACTATCTTTATTTGTCAAAGTTTGCCTTACCAATAGTACATAATCATTTTTTATCAGTTTCTACTTTCCATAATCTGTTTTTGTAAAGTAATCCAACATTATCAAACATTTTGATTTTTACAAATATTTTCTAACGCGTACTGCATATTAAAATAACAAATAATTTACCATTTTAATAAATAATAAATGTCATATATTATTAATATTTACAAATCACTATTTACATTTTATATTACAGGTATTATAAATCTATTAAACATTCGACTAGGAAAACAACTACAAAATAACAATAAAATTATATTATTATCCGTGCTATTTTATATTTCGATCGTGTACTTAAAATCTTTTTTCTATTTAATATTTACAATAAATTCTCATAAATAATTTTGTTTTGAAAATGAACAGTAATTACATCTTTATAAATATTTTCTTCACCACAAATTCTCAATTTTACTAAATATTCTTTCTATTAAAACAATTTGTTTAGTCATGAAACATTAAAATTTTCCTTTCAATAATTAATTTTATTTTTGTGACTATTTAAATTTATTTTGCACAAATATTAAATCAAAACCATGTCATTGACATTAATTTGTACGGAAAAATGAAACCAAATATTTTTTTTTTTCTAAACCAAAGTATAGGTCGTTGAAATCCTAAAAGTGTCTTAATTTTCTTTTTTATTAAAACCCGCGCAATTATGTAGGATAGATTTGAAATTGCTTTATAATCCCTTAAACTCAAATTAAATTGCCAAAAAGATTTTGCAAAGAGAATAAAAGGTAAAGTGACATTCCAAGCTCAAGTTACAAGAGACTGGAAGTAGAAAATGTAAACTAAATTAGAATGATTTTAGACTAGTTCAGGTACTTCTTTGATAGAATAGACAATATACAATGTGTTTAAACCAGAAATATATTTTTAAAATTTTAGAGATGTAAGGTAAAAAATGCAAATTAAATTTATTTTAGATAATAACTTATAAATTAACGATGTACATAATTAAAAAAAATATATACTCATGTTTGTTTTTTCTTTGTAGGTAATGTGTTTCACTATATATATATACCCATTTTCGGAACAAAACAGAAATTTTCAAAAAAAACGAAAATTCAACTTGAAATCAACTTAAAATTTTGCCAAAGATAATGCTTTCATTCATACTTTTATTTAAAAAACTAAAATTACAACAACAAATATAAAATCTATTATTAATATTATTTTACAAAATCGCTATCGCTTATAAATTATACCACTGTCGTCTCAATAGTATGCCTATCTAAAATTTAATTAAGTATATTTACATTAACGTTTTGCCGAAATGAGAAGGCCATTTAAATATAGGTACAGTTTCTAATTGAAATAAATGGTGAAATCAGTGAAAAGTGTTCGAGTTTCAAAATTTTTAGTCTGTGCCGTCTAATGACAAAGTATTTGTTTTAAATTGTGTACGTTTACTATACAGCTTTGTGACCTAAAGATTTACAATTCAAAAATAGAAGTATTTTAAATTTGGAATTTAGTTTAGTGAAAATAGCGTTGTGGTTGTTTTAGTTTAGTATGGGTACATTACTAGGACAGTATAAACGAAACTAAAAATTATGTTAGTATATAAAATTCTCGTGTTACAATGTTAGTTACCATACTCCTCCGAAACGGCTTGACCGATTTTTATGAAATTTTATATGCATATTCAGTAGGTCTGAGAATCGGCTACTATCTATTTTTCATACCTCTAAGTGGTAGTAGGTAGGTAGTAGGCAGATGCTAGGTAGAAAAAATTGCATTGCAACGCATGCCGGGTACAGCTAGTGTTAGTATAAAAGTATTACTTAATATCTAATTTCTCGTTCCGTACAATTCCAAAGTTTCTTATAAAGAAACTATACCTACATAGAGTTTATCCCGGCAAGACAGTGAAATTAAAAATAAGTATAATTAGGTACGATATCCATTACTTATTCTATGACTTACCAACTCAAAATCTATCCTATACACTGTTCAATGAAAAATGTTATTTTTAACAAATATTATGGGCGTGAATTTGTTTGTATTGGAGATTATTATGTCGGTTCTGCTATGACACTGTTTTACCACCTAAAACCGAATTTTATTATAGTCCTTTTGAAGCAGTTGTCTCATTGCGGGCGAGAAAACGAGTAACTATTGACCATTTTATAGCTTAAGAAACGTACAACAAGATGTAGATCCCGTGTAAATGAAGGAGATGCAGATATAAATAGTTACTCGCTGACTGTTCACACTGGCCGTAGATAATTCTCTCAGCATTTGTTTGTTGCGGCGGCAAGAACTTTAAAATAAATACTCGCTGAGCGATACTCGCTTTACTCGTTACTCGCTCATCGCCCGCAATGGGACAAGTGCCTGAGGAAAAGAGACAGTGCTATTTGTTTATATAGCTTCTTCTCTGTCAGTTACTCGTACTGTTTTTATATCATATAAGAGCGGTTTCGCACTATGTCCGATCCGAATCCGATCCGAACCCGTCAAAATATGGTCTACAGAAATCAGATAACGGAGATCGGATCTCGGACGGGTCCAGATTGGATTCGGATCGGACGTAGTGCGGAACCGCTGTAACTGTATCTGTACTGTTCTGATAAGGAAAATAAATAATTTTAAACTTTATTTAAAATCACTTTGTTTGTTTTTTTAACTAAATAGTTTCCTTTTGTCACTGCTTCTTTTTCTAAAACATAACGCTAACGTTTTAATTTTCTAATTAAATAGGTATGCTTTTCACCTAATTACTAATAGGCAAAAGTTTTAATTTGTGTTGATATAACTCAACGAATCTGAACTAAACTAACTTTAGAAATTGTAATAAAATCGTCAACGGAAGGCAACGTTTAAGTTTGACTCGAATGAAGCATTAATTATTCAGTTTTACTCAAAACTGGGTAAAATATTAATCAACTTCAATACTTTGAATTATGAAATATATTTGCTAATGGAGGCGCTGAGTTCGCTTTTAAGTACAACAGCCTAATCGCAATGTAATATTAAATTTTCTTTGTGTTTCCGTTATTTAAACCCTTTAAGAACTAATACCAAAAACACATATAAAACATAATAAATATATTATTATGTACCAAATCAGATTTTTTCGAATTTGTAAAATTTTAATCAATTTCAATACTTTTCTGCTCATATATTTGCTAATGTATTATTGTATACTGCTAATATTATTATTATTTGTGTATGCCATAAATTTCGACTCGCAGAAATTCGCTCTTACCTTTCCACTACACAGCCAGTGTTTGAATAATATGGAAAATTTTAAATCGGATAATTCTAAACAAAAACCAGTGAATATTCAGTCACCAGAAAATTTTCCAACAAAATTAAAATTCACAGTTAGAAATCAAAGAACATGGGTATCTTGTAACTTGAATGTTTGATTACCCATTACGTCATCCGCATCCTTTCATTTAAAACCCTTTGGACCGTCATCGACACATGTAAAGAAACAAAAGAGGTCTCAACGAATTTAATTATTCGTTTGATTAGAATCACCAAGGGATTTCCAAGTTACAGTTGTTTGAATTTTAAATGAATAGAAAATGTTTTTGGTTTGATTCTGTATTATACGGAGGATACCGTATAAAAGAAACTGTAATAACGTTGAAAATAACTTTGTAACTTTATAGATATACTAGCTGATCCCCGCGACTTCGTCCGCGTCAATTTCTGTTATTATGACCACGATTAAGAAGTTAAAAAAAAAAGTATTTCTGCGTAAAAGATAATTATATATAATTAGTATAGATTATGTTGATAAAACTCTGTAGCAAATAATTGGCAATAATGCATTAATTTCGACCAAATGATTACCTTAAAAAAGGTTATAGTGAGTCAATTTTAAAAGATAGACATATACTGTCGCAGACATTTTTTTAGATCATTCAAAGAGGAACAATTCTTTCATACATATATTTTGGGTAACTCGAACCGTTTACGCAGCGCACGCAACGGAAGCTTTCAAGTATGAATATTTTCCCCCGTTTTGGTGACATTTTTCACTGCTGCTTCGCTCCTATTGGTCGCAGCGTGATGTTATATATCCTAAAGCCTTCCTCGATAAATGGACTATCTAACACAAAAATTTTTTTTCAATTCTAACCAGTACTTCCTGAGATTAGCGCGTTCAACCAAACAAACAAACAAACAAACAAACAAACTCTTCAGCTTTATAATATTAGTATAGATTTTGGGTAACTCGAACCGTTTACGCAGCGCACGCAACGGAAGCTTTCAAGTATGAATATTTTCCCCCGTTTTTGTGACATTTTTCACTGCTGCTTCGCTCCTATTGGTCGCAGCGTGATGTTATATATCCTAAAGCCTTCCTCGATAAATGGACTATCTAACACAAAAAGATTTTTTCAATTCTAACCAGTACTTCCTGAGATTAGCGCGTTCAACCAAACAAACAAACAAACAAACTCTTCAGCTTTATAATATTATAGTATAGATAATGCATTAATTTCAACCAAATGATTACCTTAAAAAAGGTTATAGTGAGTCAATTTTAAAAGATAGACATATACTGTCGCAGACATTTTTTTAGATCATTCAAAGAGGAACAATTCTTTCATACATATATTTTGGGTAACTCGAACCGTTTACGCAGCGCACGCAACGGAAGCTTTCAAGTATGAATATTTTCCCCCGTTTTTGTGACATTTTTCACTGCTGCTTCGCTCCTATTGGTCGCAGCGTGATGTTATATATCCTAAAGCCTTCCTCGATAAATGGACTATCTAACACAAAAAGATTTTTTCAATTCTAACCAGTACTTCCTGAGATTAGCGCGTTCAACCAAACAAACAAACAAACAAACAAACAAACTCTTCAGCTTTATAATATTATATAGTATAGATATATATATAACTGAAGATACATAAATGTAACCAAAAGACAAACCTCAGATTCGTCATAAAATTTTAATGGGATCACTATTCTAAGGTAAAATTGATGACACTTGACAAAAAATAGTTTTTTTTTTAAATCGGTCCTCAGTCGCCGTAGATATCGCGTAAAATTAAATACAAAAAAAACTTACATGCCGAATTGAGACCCTCCTCTTTTTAACGTCGGTTGAAAAATTAATTAATTCTTGAGAATAACTACATATTTTATATTCAGGCTACCTGCAAGATCTCTTTAAAAAAATATATATTATCTTGTAGACCATACTACGATTTTTTTTATTCACTATACCAAAACTTCTAAACCAAAATCCTTACTCTCAAATTCACGCCCACAACCAGAATCTACTTTACAACCTCATCTAGCGCTTTGTGTAATTTTCATCTGAATCCATCTACAGTGCTCGTGTAAAGAGTCGCTAGCGTGCAGTACAATGAGATGAGGAGATTCACTGAGAGAGCGCACGGGGAGGCTGTGTTCGCGTTCCCGTGCTGCATGGCGGCTGGGTGTTCACCTGTTGGGCATAAAGGATATTAGTAAAATATTTGCGTAAAACACGTTTTTAATTAGGTTTTTTTGAGTTTCTTTTGTTTACATTTGATAAGCTTCTGCTTTCTTAACAGCTTCTAATAGGGTCAGTCTTCTATCATTTTTACGCACACCTTTGTTTGCTCACGTCTAGATCAAATTTTTCGACGGGATTTCATCAGCCCCTATTTACCAATTACTAAATATCGTTTGTTCGCTCGCTCAAAACTTAACGTGTTATGGTGACTGTTAATATTATAATTTACTGGTTTTACGGCAAAAGGACAACGACACGGCAATTGGGCTTTTTTTCTGTAAGATAGTTACTTCAAACTACATTGCACATCTATACATACATATACCTAAAAATACTGCTACTCGTTGATTAAGTAACCCATCTCACTTGAGCGACCAAAGTATCTACCCCTCGTCTTAGGCAAAACACAAATACGCAGGAATTATGATTACCATATCAGTATAAATACCAAGTATCACGTAACGGGTTTTAAACTCAATCGGTTCGTCACGTGTAGTGTTGTCCCATATTTTAACAAGGGTTCCATAAGTGGTGACTAAGGGATTATATCAAAGCCACATGTGTTGGAAACGTGATGTTCTATTGTACATTCGTGATACACTATGTTTTCGATTACGTCATACTTGAATAGGTGATGTATAGCTAGACTGGTTGGCTAAAGTCCGACAAGTTGAATAATAAATATAATAATAAGAAAGAATAAATAAATTAATATTCTAGTTTCAATTGTGTTAAAATGAAAGCTTTCAGAAAATAGATGAATCACGAATTAAAGATATTTTTCAAACATAAAAAAAATACAATATTATTGTAGACCTTGCCAGGTACATTGCAAATATCATTGAAATCTGAAATTTTTTAGTGGTTTTGGATCAGACCTAGTTGGCTAGCAACCTAGCAACAACCTAGCCTTTATCATCGTTTCCCCATATCGCGCTAGGGTCATAAAAATGTATGCAATGTTTAACCCAACCTAACAAACTCTGATAAATTAAATTTTATAAACTTTTTTTTTTTACTATTTAACACAATTTCTTCTATTGTGATTTCCTAACCATTGATCCGCCTCAGCCATAGCGGCACACAGCTATAGTTCCCACTGTCACCCGGCAATAGCTTCTCTATCATCAGCCGTGACATCTCCTGTTTCCTTACTACTATATTCTGAATTTAACTTTTCTACCTTATGGTCTTCTAACTGGCCAATAATTATATCGTTTCCCCTATTTCCAAATCATCTTCTGTTTTAGGCCGGACTCCACCAAAGCGGAGACGAGTGGAATAATGAATTTGAAATTCAAACTTCGCTGTGCAGCCGAGCCTGAATAACGAGTTCCTATTGGTTATTTTTTAAACTACTCTGCTGCGCTCTGCTCGTATCCGCTTTAATGAAGTTCGGCTCTTACTTTAATTTCCTTACCATTGATGACATGTACATTAACAGACGCCGCCTCTGCCATAGTCGGCACACAGCTGTAGTTCCCGCTGTCACCCGGCAGTAGCTTCTCTATCGTCAGCCGTGACGTCAGCTGCTCCGTCCATTCTGTCTTCAGTCTCACTCGAGGCTCTTCCACTAACTCGTTCTCTTCTACTTCCTTATACTCTATTATGTTTGATCCTGTTGACAGAATTAAATATTAGAGATCTTTAGAATTTCGGGATTAGAAAAGTATCGTCTTGATTGACAATTATTTGATTCCATAGTTTCGGTAATTTTGTTATGTTGATTTTTATTATGTTTCATTCTTATTTCTTTTACCTATTTAATTTTAATTTATTTCGTCTATATCTGCTGTGCTATTTTATTTTATTTTTCAAGAGAAGAAAGTACATGCCATCATAAATTGCAATACAATAATATGATAATGATCAAACTTTTGGTTTGTCTGTTTAAGGGTCATATTTTAGTTATTCACTTATATCAAATCTATATACACGACCACATTCCTCACTACGGGTATATTAACAACGAAGAGAAAATAAAAAAATCTTTCTACTTACCCTTATACCAAAATATAGTTCCCAAGTCGTGGGGACCTTGACTCAGTATGCACGTTAGTGATAACGAGCTCCCAGTTTTGACGTACAAGTCCACAGGACCTAGGATGTGTGCTTTCGCTTCTGTTGACAAAAATATGGGTAAACATTAGTAATACTGGAATTATAGGATTTTTTATTGTAGGTACCATCACAAAATATTTTAAATAACAAGTTAGTTTTAAGCTGCGTCTGGCAAACTGCTGTGAAATAATTACTTTATATTCATTACGAAAATGTTAATTTCATACAATTGAAGTAACAAAACCATTCCGAAGGTTAGACCTTTCCAAGTCTCATTTGTTACTTGACACTAGACAGTTTTCAGAAGTAATTATTTTGCCATTCTAAACTACTCATAAAAAGAAAACTTTGAGGATAAACAATTTAAAACCGTAACCTCATTTAAAATTTAAATGATCACCCAAAGTATCTAAAAAACACGCCTTAAACGACCAAAACTCTTAATAACAAGTGTTCTCCATAACAATAATAATTCTATGAATATATAAGTGTATTGTATAATAGCACAGAAAAAAAAAACTCATTTTCTTTTTTACCGTCCTAATTCCGCAAGAGATGTTGTCTGTTAAGATATTAAAGACACGAGAGCCTATCAAGTACCTCCAAAGCGTGATACAGCACGTTTACAGTAGAAAGAAAATGCCCCTTAAAACGATGAAGGAAAAATTAGGCCAAGATTAAATCTGGCGAAGGTTGCGTTGAAGCATTCATTCCACATTGTTATCAGGGGATTTGAAAAGTTCAAGTGGGTTCATGCAAGAGTTTCTGTAATGTCACGACTAATAAGTAAGGAAAGGAAATTGGGTTGTATGCAAATTGCGTGGACGCAAAAACTGGTCGTAAATCAGAAGTATGCGTAATGCTTTTCCTTATTTTAGGTAATCATGATATAGAAATGGCTCATGTCATTGTGTTTATTGGCAAGTTAACAAGGATGCTAGGAATAAAGATAGCAAGGTCAAATGGTGAGGTCAAGCTACACGAACCAAGATTTTGTTCACTTGCACTTACAAGTTCATAACTTGTATATAAAATTGCATGTGTTTGAAGGTGCAAGTAAGACATTTATAGAAGCAAAAAAAAAAGAGCCATAGGTACAATAAATAGGAAGGGAAAGATAAAAGTGAATTGTAAAGCATCATCAAAGGTAAACTTTAAAACGCTTCCTTGAAAAATCTCACTTCAAAGTAATAGAGAAAATAAATTTGCATTACTATAGCACTTGAAGTTGGTAACTGCACCGACTAACAATAACTATTAAGCAAAGCACTTTGAAAGTAAGTTTAACTTTCTTGAAGTTCCAATTAAGGCATAAAAATAATGGACGGTCTAAGAGATATTATATTATGAAGAAGTTTAACGTGTTTAAAAGCTTGTGAAGTTGAAAAGGTAGAAGTAAAATACTACTACATAAAATATAAAAAAAAATTTATGAAATTCTCAGTAGCAGGTCGGAGTTTGGATTTGTGCCCGGTTAGTGGCAATAGGCTCGCCCCCTATTACATGGGACCTAAACATGCCGGCGAACTATGGGTCTACATTGGTACACCTCTGCCTAACCCTTCGGGGATACAGGCGTGATGGTATGTACTTCATAAAATATACACATTTGACGACTGAATGTAAATAAATAACCTAGAGAGGTATTGCCTATTAGATGGGTCATAAGACCAGTCATAGGTAGCACGTTCATACAGATAGAAGTTTTGAAATATTTATTCAAAATTATTATAGTAACACGAAAAAAATAACAACATTTATATGTATGTAAAGAAACCTTGTTACAATGTTTCTTTATAGTACGGGAGCTAGCAACGTTTGGAAAGTAAGAATTTTAGGTCAGCTGATTTTGTAATATGTCGTCCTTCTTGCTCTTTCGGTTAGAGTCTGGGCTGTCTGGCTGGCGGGAGCGGTTGCGTTCATTAGTGCGCATCCTACCTGTCCAGGTGATAATCCTGGATTTTAAAATCATTTTAAGAGGCGTAATTTTTAAATTTTTGTTTTTAAATAAGTCTACCTGACATACTTTTTTTATTGCCAGACATTTTTGACACTGCTAATTATGTGCCATACGCGATTTCTTTTAATTTTTTATAAAAAAATTAAAGTATTTTATAATGTCTGTAATTTTAATATTATGTTATTATACTTTCGCCGTTTAAGGGTCTCCGCTGCTCCAGCAGCAGCTCCAGGAGAGGCCGCCGAACTTAGAACGTGGGACGAGCCGCTTTGCAGTTTGATACGGAAAGAATTAATTAATACGTCAATCAACACTGCAGAGCGCGCGCGTCTCCTGGCTGTGGGAGAATGGGAATCGGGCCTCTGGTTACAGGCACTTCCGTCAACCACTCTTGGTACGATTTTGGATGACAATACTTTCCGGCTCGCCATCAGTTTACGTTTAGGTATACCTTGTGTCGCATGTCATCGGTGTCAATGCGGTGAAACAGTCGATTGCCTCGGTCACCATGGCCTGTCCTGCAGCAGGAGCGCAGGACGTATATCCCGTCACGCAAATATTAATGACATTATTCGTCGTGCTCTTGTCATTGCCGGTGTACCAGCTGTTTTGGAACCCAATGGTTTGGTGCGCAGCGATGGTAAGAGACCTGACGGTATGTCATTGTTGCCTTGGAAATTGGGTCGGCCTTTGGTGTGGGACGCAACGTGCGTCGACACCCTTGCGCCATCCCACGTTCTAAGTTCGGCGGCCTCTCCTGGAGCTGCTGCTGGAGCAGCGGAGACCCTTAAACGGCGAAAGTATAATAACCTAATGGGTAATTATATTTTCGAGCCGTTTGGGGTTGAAACGCTCGGGTCATGGGGTCCGAGTGCACGAAATCTTTTTAAAGAACTGTCAAAACGTTTGGTAGACTCTACTCGTGATCAGAGAGCTGGTTTGTTCCTTGCACAGAGAATCGGCATAGCCATTCAACGTGGCAATGCTGCCAGCCTTCTGGGCACGTTTCCCGCCATTGACAGGGATGACGATGAGTATTTTGACGCGTGTTAGTTTTATTTATCTATATAAGATTTAATTTTAGTCTTTGTTTGTTCTTGTATTAGATTTAAGTACATATTGAATTATATTATGTTATTTAAAGATAAGAAAAACTTAAAATTAATTTGCCAGACATTATATCGATTGTTAAACCTTGAAAAAAAAGTCATGAAAAGTATTGCAGTATGATGCTAGTAGAGAGATCATAGACTTTATATATAATAGACTGCTACTATCGCTACTTTTCTATTGGCGGGCCTGTTGGTCTAGTGGTTAGTGACCCTGACTGCTATACCGGAGGTCGTGGGTTCGATTCCCACCCAGGACAAATGTTTGTGTGATGAGCACGATCATTTGTTCTGGTTGTCTGGGTGTAATTTATCTATAATATGTATGTATTTAGAAATATATAAGTATGTTTATCAGTTGTCTGGTTACCATAACATAAGCTCTGCTTAGCTTGGGATCAGATAACCGTGTGTGAGTAGTCCCGGAATATTATTATTATTATTGGTACAAACGAAAGCACTTTTTAATCTGTCAGTTCCCGCTCGCTTAGGGATGTTCCATGCGACGATAGACATCCATGTGTAAATATCGATAGTTGTGAATATTAACAATTAAAAGGATTTGAGATAATATTAAAAAAAAAACAAATTAACTAAAAATCTAACTTTATAAAGTAATGTAGCCGATACCAGCATCAAATTAATCAATTATAAGTTACCGAAAAGTCCATACAAGCACACTTACCAATCAGAAACATGAAACTAAATAATTCCAAAAGATCTTTGTAGAATTTTAAAAACTTTTAAACAATATTGTTTGTCAATCAGATTTTGTTATTATTATTCAAATTTTACTCATATTTAAATTATCCTGTTATCACATTTTTTTGTAAATGCTGGTTAAATCGTAATTCGCAACAGTGTAAGTACAAGTCGTATTATCCTACATTTCTTTTTATATATTATATCATATATTTACGGGTGCTAATTAAACAGGCTTCTTTTTAATATCATTATTCGCCCCCAAAAATGTATGTTGCCTTCTAAATTACTAAGTCAGCCACAATTAACGAGCATCTAAATAATACTATCTTAGCCACTAGTTATCTTCTATGTAAACGACTCTAAATGCAACTTAGCATAATGATTATTTTTTAGCATCTAAATTTGTAGCATGCATTCTAACAGTAAACTTCTAAAATACTATTAAATGACATCAAATAATATACTTATTTAGCTTCTAACTTTTTAACTCAGTACGTTTAAAAATTAAAATGTAACTCATCCCATATTTATTGATCGTCAAAATTTTGTTAAAAATGTCATCAAATAGTCGGTATATTGGCCACTAATATTATCAGAAGCTATTGAGGAGAGACAAAATAAAAGACTTTATTTTTAACCGACTTTAAAAAAAGGAGGAGGTTCTCAATTCGGATGTTTGTATGTATTTTTTTTTTATGTTTTTTTCGCGCATAACTCCGTTGCTTTCCAACCGATTTGAAATATTTTTTCTTTGTTGGAAAGGGTATACTTCCCAAATGGTCCCATAGTCACCAAGTCGGATCTGATGATGGAATTTTGGCGAAATCGAGGGAACTCTTTAGATTTTTTAGGAAAACGTACATCGATTTTGGTATTTTCTACAACAAGTGAAGCATTTGCGTTCAATAAGAACCATTCTATTATCAGATCTGATGATGAAGCCAAGATGACCTCGTGAATGTAGCGGGAATTCGTTGGTTCTCTGTCTTATTCTCAGCTTATTCTGCAACTGTCTCTCTCGAACTACTAGTATCATACTGTAATACTTTTCATGACCTTTTTTTCAAGGTTTAACAATCGAATTAATGTCTGGCAAATTAATTTTAAGTTTTTCTTATCTTTAAATAACATAATATTAAAATTACAGACATTATAAAATACTTTAAATTTTTTATAAAAAAATTAAAAGAAATCGCGTATGGCACATAATTAGCAGTGTCAAAAACGTCTGGCAATAAAAAAAGTATGTCAGGTACACCTATTTAAAAACAAAAAATTAAAAATTACGCCTCTTAAAATGATTTTAAAATCCAGGATTATCACCTGGATAGGTAGGATGCGCACTAATGAACGCAACCGCTCCCGCCAGCCAGACAGCCCAGACTCTAACCGAAAGAGCAAGAAGGACGACATATCACAAAATCAGCTGACCTGAAATTCTTTCTCGAAAACGTTGCTAGCTCCTATACTATTAGTTTTAATTGTTTATGACGACGAACTGTCGTTTGATTCAAGTTGACAGATCAATCTGACTCGTCAATATAATATGAAAAATATGTAATTATATATTACTATTTTAAAAGGAATTGACAATATGTTCAAAAGACTTTAAATGTCGTTTCTTTTATTACAGGTTAGTGTACCTAATTAGAAAGTTTAGTGTTGTTTTATGTAATTTTTAAAATAAATCTTTTATTACAGGAGCAACGCAATTGTTTTTTTTACAATATTCACAATTCCTGAAAGCAATAGAAGATATTGTCTTATATGTATACTATTAGATAACATGATTTCATATAAATGTTTAACCTGAATTAATGTTATAAGTACCCAAATCGTACACATGTTTAAGATTTCCAATGTTTATAAAACAGTTAGTTGTAAGGTCGCAAGTACACGAACTGCTCGAGCAGTTAGTCAGTGATCAACGAACACGGACTGCGCGAGCTGTCGATCTCTCTCGCGCGTCATGTGTTCCTCCCGTCGCTTGCTTTTGTTTTACCGACAGCGCGATTTAATCACACTGCTCCAAGAAGTCCGTGTATGAGCGGCCTAATGTTCAAATTGTTCATGTTATTACCTAACAAAAATGTTGGATCTACTTGTTATTTTTGTGAGCATTGAAACATGTTTCGGTTCGTGTTATATTGTATTATTTTAGTTACTTTCTTTGATATTCCGCATGTTATTACTTTCAATATAAATGTTCTACGATCTACTTTGTCTTTTTAATAAAACTAGGTACCTACGAGCTTCTTTCTGTGTTCGTAATGTACTGCGAGATTGTCTTTCTGTTTTTGTAATGTAGAATATTATTTATAGGTTAAAAGAATAAAGGTAAAAAATATTTACATGAGTTCGTAATTTTTTTGGTAACTTGCGGTAAACGTCTGGTAACAATTATGTACAAATTGATAGTCATTGTTTATTTAAAATTATTTTGAGCCTGAATTGTTTCACTGCAGGACAAAGGCCTTCCTTTCTTCCTTCCACATGTTTCTATTTAGAGCAAGTTGTTGCCATTCCTTTTGATACACATGTAAAAGTATAAATATTAATTGAGGTATTTAAAAAATCTTAATGTCCTACGATATGATAATTTACATACAAAAGTATCTCACTGTAGCTTTAATCCAAAAAATATTAAAACAAGCCGCCTATAAATCAAAATCTCAATATCAAGCCTAAAAGTACCTCTTGGTGTTCGACCCATTTACTTCGTAAATATTCAAGTTCATGTTTTGCTGTGTCATTAGAAGCTTAAGAGTATAAGACAGCCAAGCATTAAGTGCTTAAGACGGTCGGAAAATTGCAATGTCAAGCGATACCGGTTTAGTCAGTATTGTTGAAAAGTTTAAGGGAAAACTTAGTGCTGTTAATGAACGCCCCTATTCTTAGTTTCATTGATATTATTTGATGTGGTTTTGATAGTTAAAGATTGCTTTAGTTTTGGGAGTTTGGTTTGTATTAGTACGTCGTATAACTACTTAATAGTGGTTTATATTGGGCTTTTACTTAAGAGATATTTAAACCATGCGATGATTAGTCTGTTTTTTTTAAGACCACAAAGAAATGATGCTGTATATTTTAAGTATCCTTCTTCCAGTCTGTCCGTGACTATGATACCTCCAAAGGTGTCAAAACGTCGGGAACTAAAATCTAAATACAAACCGCGATAAAATCCGTAAAAGTAGTTTTATTTCAATATCCCTTCTTGTCATGGGAATAATCTTGTTTGGTCAGTTTATCTTAGCTTTTTGTTTCGACATGTCGATAAGGCTATATCATTATTTACAAATGCGAAGAATATGTTAATACATAGTACCTAATACTTGATTTCATTACAACTACCTAACTTCAATGCGCTTGGAGGATAGTAGAAAAAAAAAATAGTGACAAATTACTAAATGCAATAATTAATAAATTCATGTTATAATTACTGTAAAGCATAAAATCTTAAATTACTCTAAAATATTTCCGTCTTGTAGACAGATCTTGTTTCGTAAAATAACCCCGCTAAGCGCCTCTGCAATGCGGATGATCAAACCAGACTTAACGAGCGCGTTGACAACTTCTTTACGTGTAAACAAGTTTGATAACACGGCTTTCTTCTATTCACAGTGCTAAAAACAGTTTTAGTTCTAATTTACACGCAAAAAACCTTTTAGTGTAGTGTTATTTTTTTATACCATACGTGTCTCAAACTATACAAATGGTGGTGTTGCAAGAAGATTGACCATATAACAAAGGTTTCCGGTTGGATCTGGATGCGACTGGCACATGACCGATGAGAATGGTGTAAAAAAGAACGCCTATGCCCAGCAGTGGGATGGCAAAGACTGTGGTGGATGATGATGTAGTTCGATAAGCATCAAAACGGACATTAGCAAAATACGTATAAGGTTGGAACAAATGTACAATACATTAGTAATATAAAATTACAAAATTTACACCAATCTAGATTTATAAAAATAATCAAAATAATATTTGTAAATCATCGTTATGATAAATAATTTTGTGATTGAACCTCCCACGTACTGCAATGACAGTTCAATGTATCTCTAAATACCTAAACCTTAACTAACATACCTACAGTTATTTTCCAAATTGCTAACAACATTAGCCAACTAAACTAAGCTAAAACATTTTACCCACGTACACTAAATTAAAGTAATAGCAAATTGGACTCACCGACGACATTCAGTTGAAAAGCCAAAGACATCTTCGGTTCCGTATTAACTTGACATTCGTAAATACCAGCATCCCTTTCCTGTGGAAATTTTATCTGCAACGTCCAATTTTCTGATTTCTCTGGCCTTATCACCTGGAAGTAAGATTAAGTTTTAGTTATTTGATCGTAACTCTGATTAACGTGTAGTTAGGTTCGGTAGATTCAATTTGTAGATTGTTTCGTTGTATAGCGTTTCGAAGTAGATACGGAGTACTTACTTTTATATGGGATGGGTTTGTTTATTTATGTATGTGATCTACACTATTGATTCATTTTGTTTGCTTTTTTATTTGCATAGGTGTTTTGAACTATCGTTTTATTGCATAAAAAACAAATGAACTTTTTGCTTTTTATTTTTCAGATAAGTAAAACCAACTAGTTAGTTTAATGGCCAGTCCTTCATAAACAAGTTTTATAAGCAGTGAACATTATATGATAAAGTGATTAAATATTTATTCAAGAGTTTTCGGTAAAACCTAGACAAACTAGGAAGTTACAAGGAGTTTTAATTATATTAAATCTTGCACGAGATGGGTTCAAAACTTTCACAAAGTCAGTCAATGTCATGTCTTTCAAAACGAGTTTCTACAAACTCTTATTTCATAAAGACGCTGAAGTTTTATTTGAAATCGTAGCGTTCTCAAAGAAGTTTTTTCAATGAATTGAATCTTTTATCTTTTGGAATTGTCGGCGAGTTTGATTAAATCAAAAGATTCTGCAATTTTGAAGTGTGGTTTTTAAATAATTGAATCCTTTTTCAATTTCAATTTACTTTTTATGAAATGAATGTGAGATAGTCTTTTCGTGTTGTGTGAATAGTTATCTTTGTTCTAAAATTAATTACTTTCTAATTCTAGTGATTTTAGTATTATAGTTAGTTTTAATTAAAATCTAAATATTCTTTGTGAAATCTGTATATACAAAAATGAATGCCTATTTAACTAGGTCACGGCATCACGCGTGAACGGGTGGACCGATTTCGCTAATTCTTCTTTTGTTCTGTTTGTTATTGTCAGGAGAAGGTTCTTATGAATCAATAAACATGGAAAGTTGCGTGGAAAATTAGAAAATTAAAGAATACTTAACCACGATATAAGATTATTTCTAATCTAACCTAAACTGTTTAATGTCACCTTATGACGTTTGACATCTGGGGGCACGGCAGTGCCCCAGCCAAGTCTCGAGCAAAACGGGCACGGCCGTACCATTCTTTTCTCGAAGCGTTTCGCGGCTATTTCACCCCCCCTGTATCATCGATACGGACAAAGCTAGGGGTTTAGGTTTTCGATGACCTAGAGTAAGTATTAAAACAAGCTCAGCCTCAAAATTACATGACATTTGAACCAATAGTTTACGAGTTATGAGCGATCAAAGTTACACCATTTTGTCACTCACTGACTCACTCACTGACCGATCATCAAAAATCTAAGGTACTTCTAGCAAACTTAGAACCTTCAAATTTGGCACCAAGATAGGTTTTTAGCTACATGTAAAGGGAAAATTATAAAAACGGTAATAAATTATATACCTTAGTAAATAATATGAAACAAATTTATATTTGCGGTTTTACAAGAACATGGTATATGAATTATGACTGCATTGTTAACTTTGTTCTTTGTTTATGTACAAAAAGCAAATATTTTTTTTAGCAATTTTGTTTATTTATAAAAAGAAAAGAAAGAGACCTACAAAAAATAAATGAGATCCCACCAAAAACATTCAATGTAAAAAAAGCCAAGTCTCTCTATGCAATTCTTCCATCGTAAAAAGTTTTGAGATCGCATAGGAGCCAAGTCCTATTCAACTTAATTTGTAATAATAAATCAATATTTTGTGACTATATCAATAGTTTTGTTTACATTACAATAATAGTGACTTGGCCATGAGCACAATAAGATACAAATATAAAGCGGCATATTTATAATATCAGGACACCTTAACCGACAGTCGGTATCATCCAAGATCAGTGAACTGCACATGCACTATGGCGCATGTTTAGTCCATAGTGATCTCAAATTCCAATCAGTTACAAAATCATGTCCATAATATATATAATATATAAATTCAACGGTATTTGCACGTAATTACAAGGAGCAAACGACCTTTAACTTGTGCTCATGGCTAAGTCACTGTTATTGTAATGTAAACAAAACTTTTGATATAGTCACAAAATATTGATTTATTATTACAAATTAAGTTGAATAGGACTTGGCTCCTATGCGATCTCAAAACTTTTTACGATGGAAGAATTGCATAGAGAGACTTGGCTTTTTTACATTGAATGTTTTTGGTGGGATAGAATTGACAGAATTCAATTAGAAACGGAATTCACAGTTAAGACAAGACAACGTCTGTCGGGTCAGCTAGTCAGTAGTATAAAATAGCCTACAGCTCACACAGTCAAAGAATTATGATATAATGATAATTAAAGCAGTCTTAATAATCCTAATAAATCTTTTCTTTTTAGACACACAATATGAAAAAAAGTGTTTCCTCCTTATGTGATACATACCCCTATATATAACCATTTGACGTAACATTGTAACAGCGTAGTAGGTACGTATTTTCAATAATATTATTTTCTGACATAATAATATAGTTTTAAATTAAATAATTCGTTAATAGGTCAAATAAGTGAAACAAAATATCTTGTCGTAAGGTTTTCGCCACATTATGGACAAATGTTGTGTGATGAGCATGATCATTTGTTCTGGTGTCTGGGTGTAATTTATCTATAATATGTATGTATTTAGAAATATATAAGTAAGTTTATCAGTTGCCTGGTTACCATAACACAAGCTCTGCTTAGCTTGGGATCAGATAACCGTGTGTGAGTTG
Source organism: Autographa pulchrina (assembly GCA_905475315.1). Classification (NCBI taxonomy): domain Eukaryota; kingdom Metazoa; phylum Arthropoda; class Insecta; order Lepidoptera; family Noctuidae; genus Autographa; species Autographa pulchrina. The sequence continues at coordinate 4,359,371 of FR997786.1, read as the reverse complement.
TCCCAGGATATTATTATTAAAGTTATTTCGTCTTGTTGATCACGACCTGTCAGGACCGCATTGTTTCAGCGGCCAGAGTATAAAACTCATTTCATCGTAGTATGCAATTACATCAGTCCCAAGTACAGGACTAAAATTATTATTTTTTTGTTTTAAAAGTAGTTATATTTGAAACGTTTTGAGAGTTCCTTAAAATATGTTTACATGTTTTAAGGAACTTTTTTGTCGTTTTGTTTTGTTTGGTCGGCTCTACTCGTGATCAGAGGGCTGGTTTGTTCCTTGCACAGAGAATCGGCATAGGCATTCAACGTTGCAATGCTGCCAGTCTTCTGGGCACGTTACCCGCCATTGCAAAGGATGACGATGAATTATTTGACGCGTGTTAGTTTTACATATTTATATAAGTTTTAGTATAGTTGTAAGTGTTTGTTGTCATATGAATGTAATGAAAAATGTAATGTTGATTTTAAAACAATACATACCTGAAACCTCTGATCAGAAGTATAAGTCAGGATCCCAGCCGTTAATATATGGAGATCTCTCTTCCTAATCCAAGATACCTGGAAATAAAGGGAAGTTCACAACTTTTGCCATTAGCCGATCCTGACCCAATTTGCAGTCACCATACTAATGCTTCGTCAAGTCACTTAATAATTCAACACTCGGAGATACGTTCATCGTCCCCAAATTACTTGGAACGTGAATGTTTCTCAAATTCAGTTTTTTGGGTAAATGGTTGTTCTTTTTATATGTGTATTGTATGGTTCAAAAGTTTGAGTGGAAGTTTAACTATTTGAAATGTAATTAAGTATATTTTTTGTGACTCCGAAAATATCTCACTTTTTTCAAATCTATGAAAATATTTTGCACGAAACAAAAATGTATACATATTCTCATATTGGGGGAGATCTTTTGCTCAACAGTGGTTTAACTCATATTACGAGAATGAGGCACATGTATGTAACCATAACTTTAAATATAAACAAAAAACCTAATTATATTTTGGAACCAAATTAAAAGTACTAAATTAACCCAAGCATTCCGAAAACAGAACTCCAAATACAGTCTTGCACACTAGTCATAGACACTGCATTCGCCGTTCACCACTCGAGCAAAATCAAACAGAAATTCGAGCGAAAGTGTTCAAATCAGGCTTTTCAATCAGTTTATTCAGGCAACTTCAAACCAGTAGGCCATTTCCAGTTCAGATTGCTGAGCTAAAATAGCTAATAATCAATACGCGGCTCTTTGTTGGCTATCCCTATTGTATGCAAACTGGAACAGTCTATATCCAGAAGGCCTTTAATAAATGTTTGTTTTTACAATGTATGTCGAACTTGCAGATGCAAGCGTTGGATTTCGATTATTTTTATGCATTAACAGATATGGAGTATATTTGAGAGTGATATTGTATGACTTACTTCTTTCTTTAAATAGGTTTTTTTCCAAGAGAAGTTCATGTTTAAATAGAAAGGTAACACGACTGGTTTCTGAAGTCATAAAAATAATACAATTTCAAACATTGTGTTTTTCTATCTAGCCAGTATCGAAACTTTTTGGGATTGCTTCTTAATTTACCAAGTTAAACTGTACATCAATAGTTTCATGTACTTGAATATTTAAGTTTCACAATCTTGTTAGAATAGTGTATTGGTATCGAACTAATTTTAATTTAATATCTATCGATGACACGCCATGAGCGAGCGTGGTGTTCATTGCGCGTTCTGTCTCTATATGGGAAGAGGCTTGTGCCCAGCAGTAGGACGTTTATAGGCTGGTATTATTATCTTTCCCAATTATAATATGTATGTATGTATGCATGCTATAATATAATTGAGTACATTGTAACTAATCTACAATGTAATACCCTGGGGGGTCAATGTGCGTCAACAATACATTGGTTACTACATTGGGGTTTAATTAATCTGAGGATATAGCCCCAGGATCACTTCAAGGGTTTACGCATAGTAACCTTACTTAGAATGCTTTAGTGCTCATATTTGCTAACTTAAGTTGACGACCTTTTCAAATGTCCATTTACTAAAATAGTTTAATAACAAGTTAGAACAACCGTCTAAAAGGCCAATTTTTAAACCTATCTCATTTTCTACTCGTAGGATCCTCACTACGTATTCAAGGTTTTTCTTCCTTACATATCTTTTTGGTAACAAGTAATCCCTAAAATTATACGACCGTTATTAGTAGCAAAAATACCCAAGAGCAATTTACTATTAAAATATTTCTAGAAAACTATACATTTATACGTACTTTCTTAATTACTCTAAGACACTTCTGACAAACGGTGAAGTAAAACATCGTGAGGAAACCTGGATTCCAAAATTGTGATCTGAAATCGCCAATCCGCAGAGAGAAAGCGTGGTGATCAATGCTCGTGCCTTTTCTATATGGGAAAAGGCCTGTTTATTACTATACATAATTATTACTATACATTTATACAATTTCTTTCTTATTCTCTACACAGTCTATTAGAGAGTCCGTATTTACAGGTATAAGGATAAAGTTACTTACAGCTTTATCCCCCAGTTGTTCAACCCTGCAATGCAGGAAGGCGGTCTGTCCTACCACTGTCGTGACGTTCCGAGGCACATTGTATTCAAAGTACGGGAACGACCCCACACTGTCCTCGCCGTAATGTGCTGTACCTGTAACAAAATAGTTGGTATAGTGATTTGAACGTAATTGCAATGACATAGAGTTTCGAATTAAATGACGAAACAAGGAAATGTTTTATGTGCATTTAAAAAGTCAATTGATTTGACCAAAGTAAAGTAAATTGTGATAATTTAGGCTCATGTAGTTGTTGATAAAAAAAATATATATTTATCATTTTAATTATAGTCTTGTAAAAGAATTTTGCGGATAAATCACATTATCAAGAAAAAACGTGACTTGAACACTTGAAGGAAGAGACAGTCCTGTTTCTTCCGAAGAAACTTATACTCACTCATGTATCATAGAAGGTTAACTAACATAAATAGCGGAATATAAGGAGTGAAAACAAGTACTGAAACCTAGTTTAGTATCACACTTACATAGAATTCTAGCCTCTTGGTAATCAGGCGCATGAAGGAATATTATAACAATTCTGCATACGCTCATTACCAGAGCACCTCGGGATTCTGTTTGCAGCAAAAAGAATACGAAACGACACAATTACCGTAAACAAAGGAGTGCTGATTAAGAAATTATTTAGGACAATGCATCTGGGAAATATTGTTCTTATTAAAAAAAAAACAAGGTGAACATTTAAGGGTTATCGAAGATTTTTATGACAATGTGTATAAACGGTAATTGGGTAACAAAAGTCTCATAAAATTAGTACCGAATTTGTCTTTGAGAATTTAAGTAGTATAACTCCGTTCCTAAAGATCAATAAATTTTCGTTCAATGAAAACTATAAAATATGTGACAAACTTGATCTTACCCAATATACGTTTATGACGACATATTATTTGTATTCAGGTGTATATTTGTACCTAAGTTTGTAGATGTGTGTCAGTCTATCTTCAATGTTTTCAAGAACTTCTAACTCTAAATAAATATTCAAGGACTCGCCTTCACAAGTTTTAAGTAAAAAACTAGTATGAGCTAGTAAAAATGAACAGTAAATATAATTAAACTCAATAATGTAGAAGGTTAACTGAAACAAATTACTTAAACGAGTACAGTTAGCTTGGTACTTCTGTATTGCACTTCATATTGGAAGCAACAGCTGGTATTACAAACCGCTATAAGAAATTAAACTCATTAAGAGTTTTAATTCCGGCCAAGAGTCACCAGTCTCAAAGGTTTTATCTTTAAACTTTTATGAGGAATTTTCTCGATTCCACTTTTTGATCTTATTATTAGTTATTCTGTATTCAAGTTGTTATTTTCCAAAGTGGTATATGGCCATATAAATTTAAGGAAAAATACCTGATAAATAATAAATAAAATTAAATAAGTTTATTTCAAGTATCAAGACTTATTAATATACAAAACATTTTCATAAACGACACATAAAACAAACGAATAAATGATGAAGTTTAATACGACAGTTAACTACATATAAGATCGGATGAAAAAAAACAGTTTCTAAAAAGCATTAGATGAAACTTTTATTAGGCTAGTCTGACTCGCAACAACGTAATTTTGTTTGAAAAAAGTCCGTCTTCTTAAAAGAGTTTACACGCACAATAAGAAAAAAAGCTACATTTATTAGATCAACAAGAATTATAATGTACAGTCAGCAACACAGACACAGCCCTAATGTAAATAAAACTGTGTGTAATGTAATGTGAAACTTTTGTTGCTCGCCGTACAAGCCACCAATAATAAAATATATTGAACATCAACTCTTCCACATCTACCGTCATTTTGCCAAATTGCCGGACTTAAATCGCGCGGTTCACATCTCATTTACCCTGTTTTTACGATTCTGAATAACATTTTAAAAAACCGCTTTCATGGAAATCATACGTTATACTTATCATCCTAAAGTTCTTTTTCCTGTGGCAAAATAATTAAATATACAAGGTAATGTTTAGTTATTTGTTGTTTGAGGTTTATTTAATTAAAATAATATGGTTTTTGGTTGAAATTTCATTATAGATATGTGAAATGCATGTATTTGTCCTTTTAGATAGAAAGCCTTTGCCCAGCAGTAGGATACATATTATTATATATATGCAATTTGTATATGCACTATAGTCATGTATGTTGGCATTTGATACTGTTACGAAAGATCATTGTTTTTTGGTTATCAGAATCCAATTGATTAAGTAAATTACACTATACAGCCTAGTACTGTAAACTGATGATATCTTATTCAGAATATATCAATGGAACCATTCAAAACCCCAGCAGAAGGTGTCAATAAACTGCTAAAAATAAAAACATTAGGATGCTATTTTGGATGAGAAAAGATGCAAGAAAATAAAGCATCCTTCTTTGCTCCTCTTTTAATTAAGATAATTTAAAAGCCTTTATTGCAACAGACGCTTTGAACAATATCCTTACACCTTTTTTTAACCGACTTAAAAAAAGGAGCAGGTATTCAATTCGATTTTGTTACCTCAGAACTTTCGACTGGGTGAACGGATTTTGATGATTCTTTTTTTATTTGAAAGGTGGTGCTTCCAGTGTGGTCAGATTTGAAGAATTTGGTCCAGTTATGACAGTGGGATCCATAAGAAAACCATATTATTATAAGACTTATTTTGAAGTCGGTTTTTTATGTAAGAATTATTATTAAAACACTATGCTTCTTCTTTACATATAATTGCTATTAAATAATTTTATGAAACTGTAAAATGAATAACAACGGTCACAAAATATTAATTAAAAAAAAAGGTTTAATTTACAGATTTCATTCGGGTTTATTTTAAATTTTATTTCAATGTCTAATATTCGCGTAAATCTCAGAAAAAAACATGTATTTTTTTTTATTATATGCCTTTTTTGTCGCACTGTGTGTCAAATCAATTGGATTAAAAACACATCTAAACAAAATCCAATTAAATCACGCAGTATGCCCATTCTCGTGTCTTCAGATTTGTTAGTCTGTTATCATGAAAAGTACAGCATTACAATGGCTTTAATGTGATTAGGTCTGTACGTCAACACGATAAGCCTATTAATGGAGTTTGTAGTACGATCGAATATTAAGGGTTTATTACTGTTATACAGGGTGTTAATAAAACCCTCTCCGATCCGTGAAGGTGTTGTTAGGTATCGAAATCTGGTTACAAAAAGTAAAAAAAAAAATTTAACCTAAACATATTTTTTCTCTCAAAATACGATAGAGAGTGTCGGCGTCGTCACAGGCGCTATATGATCAAAGAAAAGGCCTCCAAAAATTCCGACGAAAATCGTGTTGTAATCTTTGATTTAATCGCATATTTATGGATAAAAGTGGTTATTTCAGAGTTAATTATTATTGTTACTACTTTTTATTATTGTTACTATTCTTACTATCATGATTATTTCAAATCTAATATTTTATTTGGGCTTGTGATTGTGAAGCCTATAACACCCTTTCGGGTCGGACAGGGTTTTCTCAATACCCTGTATTGTATTGTTATTTTGTTTAATATTGTTAATAGTACGTAAAGTTTGATGGTAATATTTTTAATGAGAAACATATGCTATCTATGGAAGATTGGATTACTGAAAAAAAGATCGGTTTACGACTTTTCTTCTGACTTTAGGTTCATAAGATAATGTATGTATTCTTTAGTAAATAAAAAATAAAAGAGCAGTAGGTAGGTACATAAATTTACCATCATATAAAATGAACAGAAATGAACAGAATGGGTTTAATGAACTGAAAAATCGAGACCATTACTAATAACTCTACATAGTGATTTAATTGTAGCTCATAAATGAAAAGTAGTTTTCATTAAATATTAATTAACTAATTAATTTTGCAACAATAATTCAAATTAAATAACCTTTATTTAAAATAAACCTATTGGAAGCAAAACTTACTTAGGATTTTTAACAAAAATGTACTACTCCAAAATTTTAAAATATGCAGTATATGTAAAGCTAAATTTAAGCCCGCATATAAATAGACTAAACCACAACAAGAAACCAAGAAAAAAAAGCCAAAACCGAGCAAAAAACACAATCCAAGGAAGATTCTCAAGCACACAAGCATTTCAAAGCAAAAATCTCGCTCAAAAATTGCAAAAAAGGAAAAACGTTTTTCGCATTTGCAACGTCAAGCCTAATGCGTTTAGATAGCCTTAGTACTTCCTTTAAAACCTAGGGCTTGGTGTAAACCTATTAGGTCAAGTGGGGGACGTGTGGCTTCTTACTAAGCTTGTTACATTAATAAGAATCCTGGTAAAGTCTGGAAACTTTAATGTAGAGATTTTGTGGCAACGTGGCAAGGTTCGAGGTTGTAATCTTAAGGATTAAGGTAAGGTCCGAATAACGTTTTCGGATATAGAAATTTTGCTTGGATTCGGTTTTGTGTTTACCGAAAATATATATGAAGTGTTTTGTTTGATTCTGCAGGGATGGGTTTTTGTAATTTATTTTTCTATATTCTTTCAAGACGGGAATTTTAAATTCATTTCATAAATAATATCATGTTAAGTTTGCACACTATCTTGTGGTACCAATATCATTTTGTCTAACGATGCTTATAATTTTAATATAATAAATCAATACTTGCAAAAATATTTCCACAATTAGCTTTAATTCATGAAATAATTAATAAAATTAAATAATACACCTATTCAATATTTAGGTCATATTAGCAATCTAAAAAACGGCTGTATTTGTTCCAAAGCTAGCTTACTTTAACCGTTTTCATTTCCTCTAACATTTATTACTTCCCAAAAATGTTCATCCCCATAACACTCATTTGGGGATCCCAAAGAAAATAGCGTTCTTGTATCAACACTTACCCAACAGTTTCAAGGTTGTTTCAAGGTTGTTTCAACTCGGGCACAACTGCCATCAACAGAAGTGGTAACGATTTTGTGCGGTCAAGTGAAAGGTCGATGCTGAGGCAAAACACACTTTGAATACAAATTACCTTTTTTTCTCTAGAGGCCTTACGAAGTTTGTACATTGAAACTGTAAGGAAACTGTTGGCGTTTAATCAATAGGAGAGGGTATTAATTGTTTTCTTTATTTTGGTATTATATTGTGTAAACACAGTACCATAATATCAAATTGTTTCTTTGATGAAAGAGATGTGATGACTTATGAAATATCTGTTGAGTAATATGATTGTTTCTGTAAATAGTTGCAGTTTTTATAACGTCATCTTTAGCTACCCATTATACAATTAAATAAAGATGAAGATTAAAGTAAGTATTTCGTGTAAATTTGCTTACAAATTTGATGACTCAAATTTGAAATACGATACTCAAATTTCAGAACACTCATAGAAAAAAACCCTAAAAAACCAATTGTGAAACCCCAATAATTCCACTCATAAAAATTTCTAGAAACGTCCAACAGTATTTCGACAAAAGGCAAACAAATCCCACCGACTGATAGACAATATATAGTGCTCCAAAAACTATTTTTAAGCAAAAAATACCTTTTAGAATAGTGACAAATATACCTAATGAACAAAATACCAAACACAATAGAAAATGGTTCAAAATGGTCACGCGTCATCGGATCGGCGTTTGATGGACGATTGGCGAGCCTACGCAATTTGTATGTGGCTTTAACGGGACGATACAGATTTGAAAATAGTTGGTAAAATATTTGGTTACATGAATTAAATCTTGACAAATATGAATGTATAGGAAGGAATAGGTAAATAATTAAAGATAGGGTAAATATATTTTATGTATCTAGTTTTTTCTTACAATTTTTGGTAAATTAGATACTTATTACATGTTTGTGTTATTCAGTAAGCAAATAAGCAATTTTGCCTATTTAGAAACCCTAATTACACAATTAAAATATGCTATCAAATACATTACTGGTAAATGAAAACAAGTCTCGCAAATTGGTTCTTTTACCGTAAAAAGTGAGATCCATGTATCCAAGTCGCCACGCAAGTCAAATAAACTTCTAAGGCTAAAAATGAAAAACAAAGCATTGCCTTAATTCTCGCTCAAAATATTCGCAGTAAATGACAACCAGCTGATGTATTCGATATTATCTTTAGTGACCTAACCAGGATAAATAAATCCAATTCTGTAAGAAGCAAAAGCAGTTCCATTTCGCGTGAGGTTCATTTGAATGTATAATACTCCCTGTCAACTTGTTTGTGATGGAAGAATTATGCATTTATGCCAAAAAGGTAGACAATACAACGATTTATTATTCGAAGTCAGGTCTTAGGTCAAGGTTAAATAAAATGATTTTGGGAATAAAAAATAACAGAATTCTCTAACAAAAAAATTAATAAAAGTACCTGGAGTTGCAGACAAAGGTGGGTAAAGAAACAGATTTTAGAGAAATATAAATAAAAAAGGTATAAAGATAGAAGAATAAGGCAAAAGGTAATAAATATATTAATTATGTTAAGATACAGATTTGGTTCCAACGAATATAAGCCCACAGTATTTTCATAAAACTCATACACAATATGTTTTCTACTTACGTTTTAGATAATTCGATGATCACAAATAAGTAGGACAACACTGGGAAATTATAATTATTTTTTGGTATACTTAATTATAATTAAAACACACAAAACCTCAACCTGGTACAATTTAAGTGGAGTTTGTTGCGCCGTTGCGGAGTTTGTTGCGCCGTTTGTGGAGTTTGTTGCGCCGTTCCTGTGGAGTTTGTTGCGCCGTTTCTTCTCCACAGCCAGAGCACTTAGGAAGCGGTGAAGGGTGGGCGAATTGGGATCGGTTCATTTCTGGCGGAGGCGCGTCGCGTGTCGGTTGTGTGGCGCCGGGGCGGGCGGATGCGTGGTGGGGCATTCAACCTTTCTCACTGAATCGACGATGCTTTTGTGCGTCAGGTGTGAGGGGTTGGGTGTCTCATTGCGTGTTTGTCTGTCCTGGCGCTGCGCGGCCGATGATGCGCGGTGCGTCTTCCGCCGGAAATGAACCGATCCTTAGGGTGCTGTCGTTTTTATTTTTATATTGTGTTGACGTTGATAAGCGCTACTTTGTAGCCTAAGTCAAATAAAGAATTTTGAATTTGAATTTGAATTTGAATTTTAAGGAAATGTATACTTAGACATCCTAAACAACTACCCAAAAAACACAAAAAAAAAAAAAAAAGGCTCTACATCACGTATTGAAAGTTTAAAGTGCTATTTAAGCCGTGAAACACGGACCAGGCGACCAGCTAGAGTGCTCCAGGTAAAAGAACTCTTATTCAATTACAGACCTTGTCACAACCAATGTTCGCTACACATTTATGAAAAAAAAACTAAATTTCTTTCCTTGTTGAAATCGAATAGGAGGCTTCCGGACTTCTGTCGAAGGTGATTTTGGCACTTTTAGTGTTAACAGCTTAATTGTTATAGATGGAAGTGATAATGGTTTTGAATTGGTTGAATTTATGTGAAAAATTGAATTCAGTGCGTATTCTTAGAATGTATGCTGCGGTTGTAGTGTTAAAATGTTAAAGTAAAAAAAACTGGGAACAACTTTGACAGCTGGCAGTATTTCAATGTACAAATAGACCTATAGGCATTTATCTGTGTCCGTACTGACCCTTAAACCTTAAACGAAAGAAAACGCAGTTAGGACTATGACGTCATCACTTTAATTTTTAGTAATTTAAACTAAAGTGAAGACGTTAATGAAAATAGCTGTAAGCCTAGGGTTAATTACTTTTGAGGTTATTTAGTTTTACTCTGAAACAAACTGTTGGGCTACAATAACACTCTCCGTCCCTTCGTTGAATAATGCTTAAAGACATAGGTATTTGTACATGACACAACTGAATATATCTTTTGATGGGCCTGTGGGTCTAGTTGTTAGTGACCCTAACTACTGAACCGGAAGTCATGGGTCGATTCCCACCCAGGACAAATGTTTGTGTGATGAGCATGATCATTTTATCGGTGTCTGGGTATTATTTGCCTATAATAAGTAAGTGTTTAAAAATATATTTAGTAATCAGTTGACTGGTTACCATAGTACAGCCTCTACCTAGTTTGGGATCAGATGACCTTGTGTGAGTTATCCCAGGATATTATTATTACCCTGAGAGAAAGGACAAGGAATATAGAGTTGAATGACCTACATAGGGAAATCTTAGGAACGATCCGCAAAGCGATTTACACGCATTACTTTGGATGTCAGAATGTAAAAGCCTTAAGCCGGGTTCACATTTAGAAACTTGTGTAACATTCAAGACAAGCCTTTTAGTACCATTTCCTTTCTAAAGGCGAACTCTAAATTCATCACGTCGTGTCATATCAACTGTGTTTACTGAGTCTCTATTTAGTACTACATACATAGTATATTATTATGTAACCCACGCTGTTGTCAGCTGATATATTTTAACCGTTTTTGAAAAAGAGGAGGTTCTCGCTTCATGGTAGGTTTCAATATTTTAGGTTTCAATGTTTCAAATTTGTATTTTTGCTACGTGAAATCTATACGCAATTGTGGGTCGATTTTAATTAAATATTTTAGTAAACTTCAGAGGTTTACTTTTATCAAAATATTTTCGTTTTTTTTTTAATCTCGATTTTATTTAAATTTATGTGCAATGACTTTAGTATTAAAAACTAAGCAAAATTTCATTTGTATAAACCTGAAATCGTTATAAATGATAGAGTATGTCCACAGTGCGTGCGTACGTGTCAGTATATGTAGACATAACATAACCCAATTCAGTGTGTCTTAGCTACAGGCTTTAGACAAGAGAATCCAAGGATTTATCCCAAACATAGCACAAGATATTCAAAGAACGAGGTCACAAACGTCGATATTCCACCCAAAATATATGAGTATTTAACCAAATTATTTGGTAAATTAACCAATTATTTACATTCAATTAAAAATTATTTACGTGACCGCATTAAATAAAACCCAATTACTTAAATTTTAATGATAAATAAAGTATATTACATTGTTTTATACTGGGTTACTGATTACACAGTGAATTCATGGAGAGAGATTAATTTATGAAGCCGCATTTTAAATATAACATTCTTCATTGTTTTACAGAATGAAACCTGTGTAAAAATTCATGGGAAATTAAATAAATTTATTTTGATACCACATACATGAGGATTTATAAGTTTTCAGCATTTTAATGAGTTATTAAATAATTAATAAAACTGAAATGTAGAAAAGAATTGATTTCAATGAAATTTATATGGGACTATCTCTGAAACATCCTATCGATGACTTAAAATATTTTTTGAATTACATCCATAATTGCCAGAGATATCGCGAAGAAAACATAAAAAAGGCTGAATTAATAACCTCCTTTTTCCATCCCACTCCTTTTGAACTCAGTTAAAAATACTCCTTATGTAACCACGTCGGTTTTAATCCAGTTTTCTGATACATACCTATATGTCTTTGGATTCGTCTTTTGCTCACTCAGTCGCCCTTATTCCAATGAGTAGGCATACCAACCTCTTTAGACGCAACTTCCCCTACTTATAAGTAATAGTAATAAAGTCAAGTACTTCCAAGTACCCTTTCAGCAATTAAGGTCACACTACAAACAGTTTCCGTAAAATAACTGTTAAGAAATGCGAGTAAATATAATTTCCATTTTAACACCCTAACGGCATATCCCAGCTCATAAAGGCAGTTTATTACAGCAATGTGTAATGTTTGAACAAGCAAAACTTTTATAATATAGAGTGTAAGTGGAAGGCCTATATAGGTTCCGAGAAACTTCAGTACTTTAGCTATGGTATGATAATGGACGCACCTGTTTGTATGAAGTACTTAGTAATTTATACGCGTGTTTGTTATTCTGTGGAGTGGTAACATGAAGATGGATGAGTTGACACACGAGTTTTGAAAACATCGAAGGTTGTTCTTTCATGAGTTTTGTGTGTCGAATTTATGGTTACGGAAGATTTACTTGTAGAAGGTAAATTGTCGATTTTGGTTACATCTGCAACTTATGTAACTAGAAAATGTGTGATATTATATAAAACTAGCAACGCGTCCCGACTTTGCACGTGTAGACAAAACCTTAATGAATTATACACTCCAACCTTATTTTTGAATCACTCTATGCATTAGTGAAAAACCATATATACCATATGGGAATCCGTTCGATAGTTTTTGAGAGAAAAAAATAGAGAGGGAATTTTACAGCGATGTGCGATAATATTGAATAATTTACATTTATATAGATAATAATTACTTGTAGTTTTATAACTCAATCTTGATAAAACTGCAAGCAATTACTGGACGTACAAAAAACTTCCTTATTTAAATGAACTAATAACATCAGCGATCTTGTTGAGCGCAGTGATTATAGCAATTTCTCCCCAATTAAGAAGCTTTTCAGCCAAGATGGAGTATAAGAGTCTTTTGTAATTAGTTCGCCTTAAATAATGGACTGTCGACGTATTAATCTGTTATTACAGCATTTGATAGATGTTGTTTTAGGTCGTGTTTTTGTATTAGTTGCTAGCGATTTCCTTTTGTTTATTTGGTTGTAAACACTTTTAAATTTCATGGTCGCCTTGTTGTTTAATGACTGAATATGTATTCAAAACATTGCAGGTGGCAGGCACTAGGTAGCCTTAAAAGAGATTTAATTTCATTAGAAAAAAAATATATATGTATGTTTTTTTTTTAATATTACAAAAAGCCTTTAGCCTCTAGTAGCCCTTTTCTTCAAACAGTGAAAATACGTGCATTTATCACCACGTTTATTATCTATTTGCACACTGCAAACTAGCTATTTCAAACTAATCAAAACTATTTTTTTTTCATACCGAAAACCCCCTTCACTCTTCAATACCTACGACGTTATAACATATATTTTAACAGCGCCATATAGATACCAGATACCAAAGCTACATTTCAACGCCCTCAAAATATACTGGCACATAAGCCGGAATATCTTCCAGAGATAACCTTTATATGGATTCGCAGCACACCTCAGGGACTCCCTTGTAATATAGACGACGTATAAATGCCTGGATTTCTATGATTATGTCTATTTTTATAGGTACAAGGAAGTTTTGGTAGTGAAGGGAACCGTTTAGTTTGATGATCTGTATGATAGTTAACCTCTTTTTTAAAGGCTAACTTGCTTGTTGTTAAGTTATATGAAAACCTATGTGGAATGTCAAAGTCATGTTTATGGAATCGTCTTTATGTTTTACTGAAACATTTTTAGTTAATTATTTAAAGTACGAAAATCAGGCAACGTGGTTCACTTTAACGCATACCTTTTTCTTGATGTGATCACCTGACTTGAGTGAAACGTATTGTATAGAGGTACAAGGTGATATAAGAAAAGCCAAGTAATCATTCCACCTTGTCTATCTACGTAATAACTTATCTTAAAATGTACAAAAATAAAGTACAAGTTACCAAATTCACAAAACTATCATAAAAATCAATAAATCTAAGAAACAATAATATGACGTTTCTGTATCACGATTCTTAATAAACACAGCTAACTTTTTATTAATATTGAAGAAATAAAACACTTGAACGCGTCTTTTCATCTACCCTCAAATCAAAGAGGTACTCCATTCTATTGAATGAAGTCTGAGAAGCGATTGTTCGAAGATTTTCATTCGAGCGACAAAAATTGACAATTCTTTATCTCTGCTTAGTCAGGAATTATTTATTTATCAAATGTTTTCATTTAAAATTGGGAACGTGGATTTTGGTAAGCATTTTCGAGTTGAAGATGGCTGTTCGATTTTAGAGCGGCTGCAATCAATTCGCAGTAAAATGCTTGTAAAGTAGAATACACATTATAAAACAATTTTTTTCACATTAAAATAATGTACATCAAATTCCAAATATAAGCTAAATATTATTTATGAAACACTTGAAGCCTTCCTTATTAAGAATCATCGAAACATAATATACAATTGTAACATAAGTACCATATAGAGAAGGCACGAGCATAGATCACCACGCTTGGTAATTTGCGAATAAAGGGTTATTTCTGAGTATTTAGATAAAATTTTGCAAAAAATTAAATACAATGTGTTCTCTCTCCTCTGTTCTATTTACACGCATTTTGGTTGGTTTACGACCCTAAGTAGCACAGGATCAGTGGCATCTCTATTTCATAATATTGTATGGACCTAAGTAACACTAGATTCAGTAACGATGTTGTCCTTTTTTATGGCGAAAAGCTGTCGAAGATGGTAAAGCGAAATAAGATCTAAGAATAAATCCCAATCTCCAAAAAGGTTCCATTTTGTCTTCGACCAGTAATCTTCGTCCAGGTGTTCATTTTTACTCTCTGCCCAGATAACGTCTTTAATAATTTATAGTTCTGTGATCCCTTACCGAGATGAAAAAGTATCGTCATTTATTCATCTTGACTCGATAGTGGGTAGGGCTGTCGAAAATGTATTTTATTCGATAAAGTATTTGATTTTTTGATGTCAATGTGACTTGAAGTTGGGTAAATAATGTAATTCCAATGAATTTGTACATTAGTAGCTTATTCATAATTAATTATGAAACACAGACCCCGCCACATCAGTCCGTCTGAATGCTATTAACTGAAAAACTACTGAACTGATTTACATACAATTTTCTAAAATGGATATAGTGATTCAAAAGAAAGAATTGTATGTAAATTGAATAAAGTTGATTACTGTTTGTGTTCCCGGGCAAAGCCGGGTCGTTAGGATGTTTTCAAATGAATGGTATTATCTGAAAATTACTTTAATACTCTTGACCCAAGAGAACCAATAAAGTAATCTTTCAAACTTTTGACGAATTGCTTATTTTGAAGTGATACAAACAAAACTCATGTGAGGTAAAATTTTGGCAACCCTATTTTTGGAAAGGTAACTCATCTATGCGGTTGACTTGTTATTCTTTTAGTGTAATAGAAGAAAATATTTCTTGATAGAATAAATAATGTTTTTCTTGTACTAAGACGGTTTGCTTAACTTTGTTTGTTGAGAAAATCCATTTTAAAACATTTTTCTAGATAAAATATTCTTTTAAGCTTGTTTTGTTTGTTGTAGAAAAAACTTATTTTGTTATGGAATAAACATTTGAGTAAGAACAGAAGCCATTATGTAATAATAACACTCTCTGTAATATTTATCATATTATAATTGAGTTTACTTTCAAAGTAATGCATTTTCATTGGCTTTGTTTTACTATTCTTTCTATTTTTATAGATTTAGGTCTTTCCTGTTTGAACTACAATAGCTTAACACAATCTTCTATTCTTGATACAAGAGTCAGTTTTAATCATTGTAAATGTTCAGTCTGTCTATCTGTTTCGCTTCACGGATAAACACCTAAAACAATTTGGATTAAATTGTGTTTTGTGACCTTGAACTCCAAGAAATTAACTATTGCCAAGACCTACTTTTTACTACAATAACTGAAAAAAGAATAGGCAGGATATATTTGACGACCTCCGTGGTCGAGTGTCGTACGCACCGGTTTCAAGGTGTCGCTAGCTCTGAGGTCCCGGGTTCGATCCCCGGACGGGTCAATGTAGAAACCAACTTTTCTACATTGTCCCGGGTCTGGGTGTTTGTGGTACCTTCGTTGTTTCTGAATTCCATAATACAAGTGCTTTAGCTACTTACTTTGGGTTCAGAGCAATGTATGTGATGTTTTCCGCATTTATTTATTTACTAGCTGTGCCCGCGACTTCGTTCGCGTGGTTGTCGAAAACAAAACAACGTCGTGTAGATAAGAGTAGGCTATATACATAAATACTTCACTCAAGAAGGTTGTATACTATTTTTTTGGACAATAAAGAATTTGCGAATAATGATCCTGACTTTGGTGTAGTTGATTACGTTAATGCTTCTCTATATACTATGTTAGCGGTGGAATTACCCGGAGCATGTACAAAAAGGTTGTTTGGGGTGCTAACACATCACCACTGCGTCCAGTGCAGGGAGGACACGGCGCAACACACGCTCTCCGAATGTGTAGCTTGGGAGGAGCAGCGCCGTGTCCTCACAAATGAAGTAGGAGGCGATCTGTCGCTGCCGGCCGTAGTGCGGAGTATGGTCGGTAGCGCAGAGTCTCGCAGTCTGCGAGGACGTGATGTCGCAGAAGGAGACTGCGGAACGGGAGAGGGAGATCTCGACTCTCCCCGGCCGCAGAAGACGCACCGGGCGCAGGGGAAGGGCGGACAACGCCCTTCTCCGCCCCCCATGAATGGGTCCAGGGCGAGGGACTTGGGGAAGTCCCTGCCCCCTATTCGATGGACCCGAGGCGGAGGCGCGCGCGGGTGTCAGCGCGCGCCTCTGAGGCGGTGCACGGGGTAGTTGTACACCTCACTACCCCGTGCAGGAGCTGAGGCCCGGACAGACCGGGCCAGCACCAGTGTGGGGCTGCGGAAGAATTCGGATTCCCGCGGCCCCACGCGCACGTGCGAGGAGGAGACACCGGGGTGGTTTTAGCCGGTAAGAGTCCGGCACGCCCCTCCGCCTCTCCCCAGGCGGAGGAAGTCCATGAGGATTTCCCCCCGTAAAAAAAACATAGAGTTGGCCGTGTGAAAAACAATCAAAAGTAAGGTCTACACCCGCAACGGATAACGTCTGGCCTTGGGCTTTATTAATAGTCATAGCGTAACAGAGGCTTACAGGAAATTGCACACGTTTGAAAGTAAACGGAAAATTATTGGGGATAATAGGTATCCTGGGAATGAAAACAACATCACCGGAGCCGCAACCTGTTAAGATTTCGGCTTCGATGACGTTTCGTTGGAGATTTGTTACTCTCAGCCGAGTGCCATTGCATAGTTTTGGCGGACTTAAATTTCTGAGTAGAATGATTGGTACTCCGACTTTTAAATAAATTTTGTGTGCTGGAAGACCTGGTGTATTTAGAGAGTCTAAAAACTCTACTGGATAGTGGGTGGCATCTCCTTGTTCCAAAACCGTGTTAATAGATAAATATTCCCTACTTTCTCCAGAAACATGTACCAATATTTGAGAATTTATTGCTGCTGCTTGGTCGTTGCGAGGTGCCAAAATAGCTCGTTGGCATAGTCAAGCAGCGTCATGGTTCGAGATCTCTGATGGATCTCCGTATACAGAGGAAATGAGTTCCTGCTGTGAGGCAACAGAAGAACACAGGCTCTCGACTAAAGTTACTTTACCACCTTCTTGAGTCGGGTATGTGCCGTTACCAATTTGAAGTAGTAAATTTGAGAAGACCTGCGCGTTTGCGTCACTTTCCAAATATGCTCGCATATTAAAGCTCAAATTAGTTAATATGATACCACGCCATAAAATAGAGCTCTTTAAACAGGCACCTATTTCATCGTTCCTCTGGGTATTATAGGGAGTGTCTGCCTGAAGTCTTCACAGAATAGCACCGTTAAGCCTCCCATCGGTCGGTCATTTTGTCTTATATCTCGCAACGTTCTATCTACAGCTTCCACAGCTTTACGATTTGCTATCGTACACTCGTCCCAAACGATCAGGACGCAATCGGGTAAAACCCTTGCTTTATCACTATTGCCAGACACGTTGCAAACAGGGTTTTCTGTGCGCTCCAAGTCGATTGGTATTTTAAATGTTGTATGCACATGTGCAGTTTAGTGGCAGCTATTCCTGAGGAGGCGATGGCAAGAGCCATTTTGTTTTGGCTCCTTATTTGAGCCAAGATAACTTTAGTGAGGAAAGTTTTACCTGTTCCACCAGGTGCATCTAAAAACAGTATTTCTCCTAATGAATGTTCTACACTACAGCATACTCTATCAAAGATTTGACGTTGTTCTGACGTCAAATTTGGACAGCCATTTCGCAACATTTCTGCTAACTCCTCGGGGTTGTAATTTATTTTAGATACATACTCCCTATTAATTCGTTCCCCACCAACTGTCGGTGTTGGCAAGCCGTATTGACTAAGGGGGTTCCCTCCTATACTTGTAACTATATCTTGTATAGCCAGCAAAGACCTATTATGGCAGCTTTCACGTACTTGGTCAGAAGTTTCACTATTTCTATTTTGCTGTCTCAAAAAATCTTCGGCAAACGCGTCTTTATATTTTTGCCACAACTGTCCAGCGTCCGATAGGCCACAAATATAAACATTGTCTGCATTGAATTCGTAGATTTTACGTGATGTGCGCACAAACAAACATATAAACAGACAAAAATTTCAAAAATTATGGAAATTGGTTTTGTTAGTTATCCTTTAACACGCTGGCTATTTTTTTTGTCAATTTCTTCAATGTAGATGACCAATAGAAAACATTACTCATTATGTTGGAAAAATAGTTTAAAAGTGGATTAAAGTTTTTAACCAACTATAAAGTGATCTATGGGGAAGCTTACGTTTTCAAGTCAGAAGCGAATGCGTAAATTTCCAAGCAAATGGCCAGGACATTTACGCCTGAATCACTTTATGGTATATGCCATGCACGTTTGGTCCTCCATGATCAGCAATGAGGAACAAACTTACCTACGGAGATTAGTAAATACAAACACTAAATATGTAATTGTAAGTTTATTTATCGGTTGAGAAAAAAATCACGACTTAAAAATGTCGTTTAACAAAATGTTACAATTTTTTTTTTCTTTATAAATATATACGTTAGTAAAACACAAAAAGAGTTAGCTCCACTGAAATTTGAACTTGGGTATCAAAAAATTCAAACTTATATAAGAAAATGGACGCATGAAAAAAAATACAAACATTAACAACCGGATTTGAACTTGCAGCAAGATCACTCATTTCCAATCGTACAACCGCCAAGCTGTTTACTTCGATAGCTAGTTTACTAAAATATAGGTACTAATCAAATTCAAGATTGCTATGGCTACCTCAGTCTGCCATGGTTACCCTCTTGTTTATCTGTCAATAATGCCAATTTATGTGTGCAGTTGAGAAAATGATTTTGGAAATTTAAAGGTCCACCCCTTATCAGCTAGATTCAATAGCATGTTTCAACATAGCTAACAACCATCTACGATTTCTAGAAAACAACCTCTCAATTTTTTACACCATTCGAGTAAGTAGTTTATGTTTGATACTGTAACATAAAATCTGACCCCCGGCAAAAGAGAGTTGTAATTTAGATGTCGTTGCAAGTACTATACTGAATTGCGTGTTGTAATATTTTACTTCTTGAACTCACTAAATTAATCATATCTTTTGATAGAGTGAACCGATTTCGATGAAACAAAAACTAAGTAATACCTCAAGTTGCGTATAATTTTTGTATATAAACATTGTCTGAATTGAATTCGTAGATTTTACGTGATGTGTGCACAAACAAACATATAAACAGACAAACAGACAAACAGACAAAAATTTTAAAAATTGTGGAAATGGGTTCTGTTAGTTATCCTTTAACACGCTGGCTATTTTTTTTTTTAATTTCTTCAATGTACAAAAATGACTTTTCTACAGATTTATTATATGTATAGATTTATTATTTCCATAATATAGTTATAATTATGTTGTGAGAAGTAATATTAAATTATTGACAATAGAGTCACGCCTATTAAACACATTTACAATAACCGTTTGACATTGATAAGGCTTTTATTTGTAAACAATATTAAAGTTTGATAATTTTCACAATTTATACATCTGATGAAAAAAAGACAGTTGTCATACGTAATTATAGCTTGTCTATATGTGTTTTAATATATTTGTGTTGTATAAACCAATTCTGATTCAGTAAATAGTTATAATCCATAAAGAACAGTTTTTATAAGAGGTTTATAAATATCTATTTTCAAAAATTGTTTGAGTTTTCATATCTTTTTTACACCGATTTTATCGAATTCTTTCGAAATTCGCAGCGGCACGTTATTCGCTTTTGTCGGCACAGTCTATCTTTTTTAGTCTATGGTCCTAACAAAAAGGTTCAAAGGGCGTCGCTTTCAATCAAAGACAAGTGCATCTATGACAGCAGGGTTCAGACAACAATAGAGTAAGCTGGTATACGTGACTTACATAAAGCCGTTTTATCCTTGAGTGTGGTTTTAAAAGTGTATGTGTGAGTCGGGGATGTAGATAAAATTTTGAATTTTAAAATGTGATGTTTATCGATTATTGGTTATTACTTTATGCTAAAAAGTTACTTATGTTGATAGTTTTAAATATAATATTATTGGAATTATATAAAGAATGTTGACTCCCTTTGTTTTTTACGATATGAGCTAGAGAAGAGTAATATTTATTATATTAAACAAAGCATTTTTTTTTTATTAATGCATTCCAGGTATAATCTGTTTGGCTTCAAAATACCTATACCTACAACTTATAATACCTAGTACTCATGGTACTGACGGAAAATTTGTTTCAAGTGAGGTATATAAAATCTTTTACGAACGACCTAATCTTTTCACAGACCACGCAAAAGATTACTACCAACACAGCTCTACCCTGGTCATAACTTCTGCACCAATGGTGATATTAAAATAATCCTACCATTCATAACATAAAATCGAGATTTGTCGCTAAACGAGCCCAAAATCCGGGATATTTGTTAAAATTTTGCAAGTCAACATGAATTTCTTGAACAAATCAGCGCTTTCTCAAGAAAATCCAGTAATTAGTTGAGTTTTATCGACTTTATAACTCGTTATTTCGTTTTCACTACATTGCTTGCACAAAGATTTACCGTCGTTGGATATGACAAAACATATAAACATAAATTTATAAATTGCTGTTCTAAAATTATGTATGTTTTCCGTAATATTTTGCTCCAATCAACTAAATTTATTTCTATTTTCCATTTACTTTATAATACTAACATTTTGTTTTAGATAAACAACGGCACGTAGCATTTGGTTCGGTTTAATTTTCACAGAAATAAACAACAACCCACTATATTATCGCAACAACCAGACCAAAAAGTTGTAAACAAAACCGTTTCACATATCAATAACTAAACGAACTTTATGTTCTAAAATCGAAATGAAAACTCGAAACTACGCTCAGAGTATCGGGTTTTATACTTGCCGTTTCCAGCATACACTATCGCAGCCCCTTTACTAATGAAACGCATTAATAACATCTGTGCTACTAAAATGTCTTTTGTTTCTTGTGCGATTTCGGAAATTGTAACCCTCTTTTGTTCGTTAATAACGGCTGAGTAAGCAAAATATACGAACCCCATGGTCCCACGGTCGCAGGACGTTTTGTATATTTCTGCTAAATGTCACCTTGTATATTGTGTTTTGTCAAGTATAGCAAATATTTGGATGTTGGTTTGGATTTAATTAAAAGGGTGTGTTGGATTCGTGAATTGTGCTTTCAAAATATTGTAGTGTTATTTTGTTTGATAGTAAAAACATACATTCTATGATGTATAGTAAGAAATAGAATCAACCAAAATAAAAAAAAAAATGAGTCTTTGTGGAATGTATTCCTTCTTTCCTGTCATAAATCATCATCATCATCTCCCGAGCCTTTTCCCAACTATGTTGGGGTCGGCTACCAGTCTTACCGGATTCAGCTGAATACCGTATTTTACATGGAGCGACATAAATAATTTCCTGTCATAAATAAAGATAAATATTAGTAATAGTTAATTGGATTTATATTATTACTCTGTCGAACTAGGTTTTGGTAGCCAAATTGAAATAAATAATTATATTGTTGAAGACAAAACATTGGATACTACGTAATAAAAAAATATTGTAGACAAGTCCTTTGAGTCTACCTCGCGTAATAAAAAAACACGTAAATTGGTTTAATTTTAGTTACGTCTTACATAACAAGTAGAAAATTTTTGAAACATTTTAACTGAAAATAGAAAACGAAAGTAATTTGCTTTGAAGCAAAGAATATGCATACAAATACGTTTTCTAACATGATCCATGTGACAAGAAAAGTCCTTAGACTTATCTATGACATATTCTTAGAAATTCTAGACAAAATATTCTGTTTCTGCCCTAACAATGACTTTGAAACGTTTAGTAATTTATTCTAAAAAGTAGATATTATTAAAATTACAAAGTTTTTAAGTACTGTTAATTTAAACTCGAAACTTTTCAATTAAAATTATTTATTAATGAAGCCGGTAAATGCAAAGTTAGTGAAATAAAACCCAGTAATTATGTTAAGAAAACAAAAGAAGGTTGGATAGATCGCGTGAAGAATTGTGATTTAGAAATCATAAATTAAAAAATTACAGATAAAAAGAATAAACTGCATTTTACACTTTTAAAAATTGTGAGGCATAATATAATCTTATTGCCAAATCAAAACATTATGCATATTAACCCTTGTATGTGTTCCATGATATTAAGAAATATCTCATAAGAAACAGTTGAAAATAAAATTAGTGACATTCAAGCCCAAATAATTAAAGTTAAACTAAATAAATTTAATAAATCAAAGGACACCTTTTATTTAATCAATATTTTTACTAGTAAATGCAATATGAAATATAAAACATAAAGCATTGCTATCAATCTCTAAAAATCCCTAAATGAAAGAACATCAACTTTTGACATTGTTAGCTTCTTCAAATTGAAGTCCGAAGTCCATTTCAAACGATTCCAATTACAAGAGAAAAACGCTGCCGTGTCGTTCTTGTTCGAGATAATAACGATACACCCTGTATAAAGGAAATGAAGCGTCGATGAAAATATGTCTGGAAATGACGTGTATAGGTATGTACCTAGTATTTTGAAATAACATTTTCTTTCTTATAAATAGGTGGTTAGTGGAGTAGTTCACTTAGTAAACGCTGTTTTAAAACAAACTATAGAACGCTAATTCTAATTAAAATCAAAATGCTTTTCTGTTTAACTATTTTTTAACTATTAATATTTCTTTATATATTATTATGAGACATGGCATAAAATTCCCAAAGTTTTTATTCTAAAAGATTTATTCAATTTTGTTCTTACGAGTATTATTGAAAAATCGTCATTCTCAATCAAACATGGAATGCATGTTTCGAACAAAACGACCGAATTAAATCTAAATCATCATTTTCTCACAAGCACTGCTAAAACAAAATTGGTTTAGTAACATTGACATTCGCATGGCGACGTGCTCATTTAATCAAAATACTGCATCGTGCACAAAGTTCTAGCTAACTCATCTCAACTGTTTGAGCGTTCTTTATTATTTCATGGAACTGTGGCTAAGTTAAAAGATTCTCATTTGTTTTTGCTAGTTCACTGTCTTTGGGATGAAGCTCTGCGGTTTATGTCAATGTTTTAAATAATTTATTGTTGGAATAGTACCTAGTGTCTGCATAAAAAATATATTAAAAATAGCATACTGAACATTTATTTTTTGTTTGAAAATCTTCTGGAATATATAATTTACGGATTAGTGTAGACATAGGTACCTAAGTAATTTTAATAGCCTATTGGGTCCCACTGCTGTGCAAAGAAAAGAGTCTGCTTTGAAAGATGGAAGCCTTTCCTTACATCTTTCAAAGATTCCACGTGCGCCACGCAATTAATTATTTGACTAACATTTTTTCCTTTGTAATAATTAGGTAGAAACATAATTAAACAATTATGTTGTAGGTAGGAAGGAATAAATAACTGCAATATTAATGAACTCGGTATTTTTAAATTTAAATATTACTTGACGAGGAAGTCAACTTTTACCAACATAAAAGCAAACTTTTATCTAACGAATACAAATATATTCAGCCGCAACCTACACAAATATATAAAGTTTTAATTGAAAAACGATTCCCCAAAACTTGTTTACAGAACACCATCAAAACAATAGGAATCCAAGTTGAAACACGCAAATAAACGTGACAAACAATATCCAAACGTTGGTGCAAAATATGCCAAACATAACAACAGAGTGAATGTATTTGAACAAAGTAATCACATTAGTTGGACAAACGTTTGTCGTGGTTCACAAACATTGTAGCACTCCAGTCGTGTTATTTAATCATGGATACGATTTCATATTTGCTTTCTAAATTTGCTTTTGTTGGTTGATTTAAAATAACTAGTTGCAGGAATATCTGGGCATTATTACTGTTATTACATGTCGGAATCGGTATGAAATGAACATTATGTTCAAATAGGTTTCCTCATTCAGTTGTATTATTACGTATGTAAAGCTAATTATAGTATCTCTAGACTTCGATATTCGTCACATCATATAATTATTATCATCATAGAATAATTAAATTCTATATTAAATCTTATATAGATAAATAAAACTAACACGCGTCAAAATACTCATCGTCATCCTTGTCAATGGCGGGAAACGTGCCCAGAAGGCTGGCAGCATTGCCACGTTGAATGGCTATGCCGATTCTCTGTGCAAGGAACAAACCAGCTCTCTGATCACGAGTAGAGTCTACCAATTCTATATTATGTTCTGTCGTTTTTCGTTTCATGTAATAATGTGAAGGATCTTTGTTACCGAATATAATCAATGAGACACAAACCACTTGAAACACTTGCTTCATGTCACTTATATCATCGTAAGTAACGTTAATTTGAGTAAAATAAGCATAAAGCAAACACTATCCGTAAATTTCCAAGTCCCATACTTAACTAAATTGTAGGTGTCAAATTAGTTAGCAGAATACAGAAACTAAGCCTGGACAATGCTAAGTTTACCTAGAGTAAGCTCCAATTATTCCCAACTATTGTGCTAAAGTTAGGCGGTATTCAAGTTTATGGTAAAACAGAATAAGGCATTCGTGCATCTGAAGACAAAGCAGATAATAATATGGTCATTGACAATCAAAGTTATGCAGCTTTTGTTGGAAGACTGCTTACTTAGGCGCCTAATTAGTTGCGTGGCCGTTTGTTACCAACTTAATGATGTTTGGTTAGGTACGGCAATCAACTTCAAAGTACGGGAAATATACGCACATACTTATGTCGTGGCAAATATTAATAATTAGTAGGTAGTAGACAAAGCAATATAGTGGTAAATGCTTGTATTCTTAAAGAAAAGCAACTACCTGAACACAGTTGGTAAATAAGGTATTTTTAATTCAGATGCTGATAAATGTGATGTGGTTATATCTTAGAATGTTACTTATAAAATGTTAAATGGAAACTACTCTACTTCCAAAAATGCAACCTTTTCAGACAGCAAATAACTACTAGGTCACCACATTCGACAAGACATTTTAATATAGCTCGATAATAGTTTCAAGCAAAATAAACATTTATGAAGTTCGGTTACGTAACACCGACCTTTGCTTTCAAACTTGTATAGTGACAATTCACAACCCAATATTCCCAAAAGTCCATTAATTTACCGCATTAATGTTCTGAACACAAATTTACAATCCAAAGAACATAATTTTACGGTCAACTGAGTTTGCTATACGTGATATCTTAATAGCACAAACTCGACCACTAAATCTAACGTATGCTCTAATTAATGACGAATTACGTAACATTAATTACAGTGTTCCCAATGATGCAGTACAAATGGATTTGATGTGTTTACACAGTGGTTAAGTGGCTATTGGAATGCGGCTGTAAGATAATATTGCCACAAAGCTTGTGGTTACCGATTTAATATAATATGATCATATTGATCTGGAGGCTGATAATGCAGTTTGGTGTATTTTATGATTTTTATTTCATTCGTCATCAAAGCTCTTTATTGTTTAAATAACCAGCTCAGAAAGTGCATTAAGAATTTTTCCGACCTATCTGATTTCAGTGCGATCAAATACTTTTGATTTGTTAATTGATATAATTTTAGTACCACCTATCGATAGATAATTCACTAATAACATTATTTTTGGCCACCTTTACATCACTTTAAAACATTTTCTAACAGACGAAAAACCGAAGCTTGTAAATGAGGATTCGTTGATATTCTTCAAAAAAATAACAGTACATGCCAATAAAAATCCATCATCACAAAGGTACGAAAAATTTCAAACAGACAAACTCACCTTGACTTTCGTTAAAGAATCCTAAAACCATGATAACAATCACCACGATCCCGATCTTGAGTCGGTAGCTGAAGCCCATGGAATGCATGACGACCCTCCAAGTCTCCGGCATGCTCTAACCTCGTCTCATCCATTCGTTGTACAGCTTCGTACCTCCACGGTTCACTTCTTTGTTAGTTGAATGCATGATCTGAAAACAAAAGAAAAAGTATGTTAAAGAAAAGCTAGTTTTTGTGGACCACAATTTTAATTCTTCTTAAATCTAATACAAGAACAAAAACTTACAACTATACTAAAATTAAATCTTATATAAATAAATAAAACTAACACGCGTCAAAAAACTCATCGTCATCCCTGTCAATGGCGGGAAACGTGCCCAGAAGGCTGGCAGCATTGCCACGTTGAATGGCTATGCCGATTCTTTGTGCAAGGAACAAACCAGGTCTCTGATCACGAGTAGAGTCTTCTTCTTTTTTCCATGTCGATGATATATTATATTTAAGTTTAAGTTTGGTGCGCCCATGAGTTGGTCAAACTACCTGCGGCGTTTAAATATTATTTTAACTCTTTGAATTATTGGTCTTTTATCAGACATCCCTGTAGGTAATATATCTAGGGCCTGATTAGTCTCTGTTCAAGGGAAAGTCGTGACTTTTTTTCATTATAGGTACTAACACTTTTATCAATGTGGGTATCATTTCACTATTTTTTTTTTTTTTTTTTTTCATTATACATAGTTCTTGTTTTAGTGTTCTTTTGTTCTCGACATACTTTGTAACACGTATTATGGGGAATGTACTGGCTCCTGTAATACAGTTTCTAACTAGCTCAGGAGTCAGGGATTTCAATGAATAGCAATGTAATTCTTATGTCAAATAAAGAATTTAACATTATTATTATTATTACTATTATTTTATTCTACTTATGTTTGTAGAGGTAATGCAATTTCTGAAGTTAAATGAAATACTTTTTTGTCCTTAAACAATACAATCTTTTAAAAATCTAGTTTTCGCATCAACATACATAACAACGTAGCTCTACGTCACATAAATATATTAATTGAACACAATGAGCTAAGAAACCATCATCTTAAGGACTCAGAAGCACTTGATTGACGTTAACAATGCAGCTGATGAAGATTTATAAAGACCTTGCAGTAGCTGGCGGTGGCAATGCTATTTATCAAGCTTAGTCTAGGACCAGGCCTTTGTCCTACTTCGTTTGATGCCACTAGAATAATAATGTGACTTGAATGTTAATGATGAAGATTTTTATCATGAACAGAACTTCATCCATCATATTGTGTTTAACTTGGTCCAAACATACATGTATGACTTTGTGTATGCCTCATGTATAAAAAATTCGTTGTTTTTAAAATAAATTTATTACTATTATTATTTTAAGATTTTTTTTATGCTGTTAATGGTAATTGTAGTGGTAAATTTAATACTAGTTCAATGAAAAGTGGTTCAAATGTTTGATTACTTTTAAGCTTACTTCCATTGTGGGTGAAAATTGGGGGAATTGAGTTTTATTAATATTCCTTAATATGTAAATAGTGTATTATATTGTTTTCCTTTTCTTATTAATGTTACAAGTAAAAGTGACAGACATTTTAATGACTACGCAAAATATATTAAGAGCTAGTCAAAGTAAATAATATAACTGCTTTCAGCACTATTATCAAAACTTTTGTCAGTACTTTTGTCATTTTAAGTTTTGAACGTTCAAAGTACTGTTTTGCGAAGTAACAAATTAATGTCAAAGTTTATCTATTTTGATGAAAGTTTAAGTAAATTTCCGTGTAATTTATTTTGGCTGTTGTAGTTTGACTGTTTTCTACGTAAGAAAAGTAATCCTCTTACAGAAAATTTTACAAGCCATTATACAAAGTGAATTTAATATTGGTGTCTTGTAAACCGAATAGTTACTCTAAAGAGAGATAATAATTGACAGCATCGTAAAATTTTATACAGCAAATACATGCGAAGACTCGATTGTTGCAATGGCTAAATCTTATGACTACATTTATTTTTAGTATCGTCTTTGTTTTGAGTATAGTCGATTGGCCGTTTAATGTTTTGACTACCAAACAAACAATGCATATGAAAGAGCTTATATTTTAAGATAAAATAGTACAGCAAGAAATAATAAATATAAATATTACTTTTTATAGTTATCATCATCTCCCTGCCCCGTTCCCAATTATTTGGGGTCGGCGCAATGCGTATTCAGCTTCCATTCACCTCTACAACTCGTATCAGCATTCACTCCTTTCTTTCTCATATCATCTTAAGCATTACTTTTTATAGTTATGCTTAAGTAAATTGCATTTCACTAGCCTCTTTCTAAATTTTACGGTCAAATTCATAGTGCCGTAAATTTCCACTGCAGTTTTTACTTCCTTTTCTATTAAGAAACTTTTGCTGCAACTTTACCAACATTCTACTTTTCTCATTTTTGTTTGTTTGCACTTTTTTCTTCGTTGTACACTTTAATGAGTAGCGAAGTGACTCGAGCATCGATTTCTTTAACAGATTTAGCTCTTTCCAGTTTCTTAGCTAGTCTTTATAAATTAATACGAATATCTTAAACTTTCCAGTCTTTAAACTGTTTGAAGTCTGACCGAAGTTGAAAGACTTTGTTTATAAAAGAAAGTTGTTTGGACTTAATGTTGAATGACGGCTATTATTTATATGAGTTAGATGATTTAAAAACAAACAAGACCTTTAAATTAAAAGTTTCGTTACTGAACAAAACGAAATGACAAATGTGTATTCTCAGTATTTATATTTTTAGCTCAAATTGGATAACGAAACTTATAAAAGTACTCCGGACTTGTAAAGTAATATTTGAAAAATCTTTTACATTCAAGTAAGACAATGTTTTATGTGATCGTTTATGTTTTTAAAAGTATCACTTGTTCACATAAATTTTGAACTGTTTAATTACTGGACTAAACTTCTAGCTATAACCTGTGTTATAGCGCAAAGAAAATTGAAAAGATTTATATACCTACATAATCATAAATTCTTAGGTAAAATATGGTCCTACTAATAGACTTTAGACTATCAAAAAATAGTACGTACGAGCTACGTACTATTTTGTTCCTTTAATATCAGTGCCAAAGTAACAACATTATACAAGGCACATCTTCATTAGTACCTATCTCTGGACCAGCCCACCATCTGCTATCTCTACACATTTGATAACACGCAAGCTAGAACTAATTATGAAGTCCAGACTTTAAACATGCACTGAGTTTCTGCCCGTTACATTCTAGTTATTGCTGAAGACCTAGTTTGTTAACGTGTTTTAGAAGTATCAAAATTGTAATTTAATTCGGCGTTTAGCTAACTCATATACATTACATACACAACATACATACATTAACATACATTAACATTACATGAAGTTTTATGAATTATAGTAGTATTTCTGATTATTTTAGCACGACATATTTTTATATCATTTATGTTATAAAAGGTAAAGGAAAAAGAGAAGTAATAATAAAAATATTAATGGCTGTCCACATTGATAAAATTCTTGACCCAAATATATCGCAATTAACTCAATACATAACAAAATCAAGACATTCAAACTAACATAATTCGCCCGTGTTCTCCCAAAAACAGATATAGTTGTCAAAGATGTGTTAACTTTGAAATCGCATATAACAGAAATGAAATTTATTTCGTAGCAAAGCATCAATCCGATCATAAGCTTACATAATATTCCCCTAAAATAAATACCTGATCAACATTTACCCATCCAACAAAACATAATCCCAGCGAAGCTGTAACGCTTTCCACTAATCCCGAAGTCCAAACAACTTTTCAATTAGTAAGTTCACTGGTTATAAGAAAACTCTAAACCCTCCTTTGGGCCATAAAACGGTCTTTCAGACCAACGTGCAAGTTTTAATGTCTTTCACGGTCCCTCTTTGTTTTTCTCGGCGAGGTTCGCAAACAAAAAAATGGTCAAGTGCAGACTTCGTAAATATTATCGTCTTTGTTAAAGTAATGGCTATTTTTATTCTCAAAGTTTTTTGTTATTTGTCTGTATGTGTTAGTGGAATTGTTTTTGAGAAATCACGAAGATTTAATTGAATCAGATTTTGCAACCGACTTAAAATTGAGGAGGTTCTTTACATGTACGTTTGTTACTGTCCTTGGCAATTGTAGATCGATTTCAGACATTCTTACCTCTGAGGTGGTCCCATTTAGATTTTCTTCTGTTGGTTTTATCCGGTAAAAAGAACAAAAACTACCTCTTCATTATTCACAAATCCAAAAGGTTATAAACATCTTTGCCAATATCAAAATCTCTCAATATAACCACAACAAACTTTCGCAATACCACCAACTTATCAAGAATACTTTCATAAACCTCCCACAAATCCTGTTTCCTAAACACTGTAACTTCAAAGCTAGATAAAGTCGTGAGCTACGTCAATAAGTGAGTTAGTTGATCCGGTGGCCACGGCAACACTTGGTAATTGAATCAGCTGGCTATCACAGACGTCTTGTTGCTTGTGTTTTGAATACTGCCTTTAAATTATTGAGGGCTGTAGTGTCAAAGGAAATGTCTGTATTGTTGTACTTTGTCGGATAAATGTAATGTGAAGTATGTATTTAGGTGGTTCCGGTAAGACTGAACCACTGCATAGTTGGAAAAAGTTAGGTACTAGAAGAATTAATGTAATTTAGAAGAATTGTGGATTTGGCTTGGGATAGTATACTATCATATTTCAAATGTATTCGACTCACATGCAGGTAATGTAATAATTCATATTTTGCTAGTGTTATTTTTTATGTGAATTTGTCGTTAAATAGTTAGTTACTGACTCAAGGCAGGATATAACCTGGCCGTCTTAAAATTACTTAATTTCTTGAACGAAATTATTGTCTTCTTTAACTTCTACATTGTCTTTTAGTCTTCATCTTTTAGTTCCTTGTTACTGTTCATATTATCTTTTAATTCTCACCATTTTCTTATACATATTATGTTATATCAACACATCTACGAATATCTTTTTTGGCCCCATTATCAATAGACATGTAGCTCAGAACTATTTTGAAACCATAATAATATAAATCTTCATTTAGAAAATGTTAATCCATAAATAACTAAGCCTATACCAGCAGCACTATAATTTAAAATTACACTATTTTGGTTACGACACGCAACACTTTACGTGTCAATAATTATATCCTTACGTCACATTATTATGGAAACCTTTGGGCAAAATTACTGTAATAATATTGTAAGCGTGGTAGTTTAGACCTTGTAATGAGGGTCTAAAAGTGTGTTCTAAATATCGCGCATAGCAACTCGTAATGTGTTAAATATCGTCATTTTGTTAAATGTATGTGATGGGCAGGTACCTTACCGTGTGGTTGCTAAGCGAAAAAGAGCTTAACCCTTTGCATAAATTTCAGCTTTATACTTTAGTTTCAAAGGGCTAAAAACGTCACATTAAGGGCTAGCTTTTTTCTAAAGGTTATGTTTAGGTGGCAGTTTTTTCAACATAATATTTTTCATTAATAGTTAATAATCTTTTGATGTATATTTCAACAAAAACCTAAACTGTATGATAAAATATTTATAGTATGAGTTACTAATTTGTATGTTTTTGGAAAATTCCAGAGGCGGAGAGACGGAGTAGCCCAGCAGTAGGATAATAAACAGGTTACACAAAAATAAAATGAACAATATGCCTATATCAAAAGTACCTTAACTAAATCTCCACATATCTATATCATTTCCATAAAAACAATAAACTTTAAAATACCATATCCCAATAATTAATCTTCACTTACCTACATAAATTCTACCTAAAACAATACAAGCTCTATAACCCTATAGCGCAAATGTGTCAGTGGTTTTGATTGCTGAAACGGGTGCAGTATCAATAAAAGTTTATGAGACTGATGTGCCGCTCAAAATGTGTTGTCAACAACAATGACTTTTAAAAACCCAACGGATTTTCAGCTTGTTCGTGAAATCGAGCGTTTTAATCTCGAATTATGGGGATGAGATTTCAGTGAGTTTGTGAAGTGATAAAGTGAATTTACATGGATGAAAGATATATTAAAGAAAGGTTAATATTTAGGGCTGATTTCACAAGTATGTACGAAGACGAGATCAATTGAATCTAAACTTAGATCAATGCTCTAATTAGTGTCACTAACATCAACTAAAAGCAGTTAAAACTTAAATAAAAAATCACATTTAAACCGATTACAGGGAACTTAGATCATTGGTCTTTTTTTTTCTTTTTAGATCAGTATATTATTGGAAGAACATAGATACAATTTTAAGTTTGATAATAAAACGTAATATTCTTCTTATTCTACACGAAAACTAACTTCAATCACATTTCAAAGCCAAGCACACCGCGCTTCAATTGACTGACGTTCGTTAGAGGGTAAAAAGAGAACCAAACTGTTGTTGTTGATTGCTAGGAGAACAAAAGTTTTCTTTGTAGATTTTAACTAGCATGAAGAAAGATAGTGCTATGTTATTTTATCGGACTTTGGAAAATAGTATTTTTCAACCAATTTATGATAGTTTAGAAACATTTATTTCCGTTAATAATTGTGAGGAGTAATCATTTGAAGTAACGTATGAAATAATGATTTATTTCAAGTAAAATATATTTTAATTAGTAAAATGTACTTCAATTTATAATTTATGATAGTTTAAGATCATTTATTTTCATAAATAATTGTGAGGAGTGATTATTTTAAGTATTACATGTGAAATTTTGATTTATTTCAATTAAAATATATTTTTTATTAATAAAGTATAACAAATATAATAAGTATAAATATTACCCTTATATAGGCTCAAATACAATTCCAATGAATACTTCAACTAATACCGAAATAACAGAACAAAACATGGAATAATAATATTCTTACTTTATTCTAAGTCACTACTTGTTATACCATTACATAAGCTAAAAAAAATAAGGAAAAAAAATATACTGAGTGCATGTTGTAATTTCCCCATACCGTTAGGCTTTTGTTTTTATTTCGCTCCTGTAATACTTACTTAGCTACAGTTTAAGCGTATGCCGAAAACCTTTTAAGAAGAAATAATATTTGGTTACACAACACACCTTTAAAAATTATGCTGGTCTCTCGAAATGGCACGTGTATCTACTCTGCTTATAGCCATCGTCATTGGTTTTACACGTGTTTGTCATAGAGAATTCCTACATAACCTTTGTGGGTAAATATAGCGGTATGGATAGAATTAATTAGGAAAATCACTCTAATTAGTAGAACAGTTGAGAGGCTATTAATATCAAAGCTTATAAAACTATTACTGTGATGTCAATGGAATAAGCCACAAGATCGTGAAAATAGTTAGAATAGTTATTTTAGAATAAAGGATGATAATGAGATATTTATTTCAAACATTTTCACAAGGAACTTTTTCCCTTTATAACTCAATTTGGTTTTCATTGAGTCCTTAAAGTCGACAATGGAAATACTATAGGAAATAATAGTCGACACTGCAATTGGATTAGTCTGCTATTGTAGAGATTAGGAATTTTTGTATAAAATGTATTTAAGAGCACAAACTGGTAAAATCAATGCCAAATTAGGACTTCCGAAAAAATTGAGATATGTAGCTAAAATGGTTTTATTCATGTACAAAACAACATAAAGATTTTTTTGAAATTTTTCAAAGCAAATCCCTCAATAAGCTGAAGATTATTCTTGAGTAAATCGACGGTTTCCGTGTAATATTATATCTTAACTAGATGAAAGATATCAGAATAGTAAAGTAAGCGTATAAAAATGGAAGAAAAGCAATAAGGCGATTGAACTTCCTAAAACATCGTACTTAATACCCAGAGACAGTGCCGGGAATCAGGACCTTATTTATTGAGCACAACGCGATTGTGATCTTATCCAAT
This sequence comes from Autographa pulchrina, assembly GCA_905475315.1. Lineage (NCBI taxonomy): Eukaryota > Metazoa > Arthropoda > Insecta > Lepidoptera > Noctuidae > Autographa > Autographa pulchrina. Next base: position 4,325,005 of record FR997786.1, on the reverse strand, counting down.
ATCGTAAGTCGAGGAAAGTATTATTGGGTTTTTTTCGTACAAAATTCAGTCGCTACCCGAAGGGAATTTGAGCCGCTGAAGCAGTCGGATTCTTGCAGACAACTGATGTAGTTGTGAATAAAGTAGTCAGTCAGGATTCGATTATGAGATAACGTTTTTTTAGTTTAGGCGGAATTGAGATAGCGAGTTTGGGAACGATATAACTGAAACAAAAATGGACAGTGTTACATTGTCCATTTTCACAGATAATACAAAAATGTTAACAAACTAATGAGCTATTAAGACAACGAGTTCAAATCAAAATCAGAAAAATCACACTAATGAGCAACTGCGATAGTTTTTCGAATAACGGAGTCAATAATAATTCAGATTGGGTAATCAAATGACAAGGAAAAAGAAAACAGATTTTACACAAACGACTACAGAAGTATAAACACAGTCAAATATAGACAATGTAGAAACAAAGATGCTACTGACATAGTTACCACTTGTGTAGATACGGTTGACAGAACACACACTTTAACTTTAATATAACCCGAAATTCCAGAAATGATACCGACAATATCAAATATATCCCACTCCATATAAAGTATGCGACATAATAATACAAAAAAAAAATCTATTTACTAACGCAGCGCCATAAATTTTCTATCCACATCTTAGCTCCTTGGATACACAAAACGTTATTGGAAAGGATCGAGTAAGCCGCTCTTTAGGAATCTCGAGAATTTATTCATGATGCTTCCAACAAAGGGTGGCAAAAAATGTTTTCTCTCTTCACATGACGGACAACGGAGAAAGTAGCGAGACAGATATACGGATTCGTGTCGTGCATTATTGATTGTTTGGATAGGATATCTATTTTTCACGAAGATTTTCGTCCAAAATTTGATTTTGGGTTTTTGGATGAAATATCGTTTGTTGTTTTCGAGTTTCGAGAGAGGACTTTGCCATCGAGGTCTAGCCTAGGTGGGTGTTGATCTGATCAGATATGCGAGCCGCGCGTGCGAGAAATAGCTGCCGCAAAAGATCAAGAGGTTTTAAAGAAAAATGGGGAAAGCTTTGTCCAGCATTGGTATTTCATGTATACTTGAGATTAGTTATAGGAGGGATGGATAGCGATCGATCATTCATTAAGTCTTTCAGGAACATTTGTTGCGTATGGCGTTATGTGATCATTTTTAATTTTCTTAATTTTTTTTAGAACTGCTATGCTAGAGGTCTTGGGTTCGATTGCCAAGTCGACCAAGGTGTTATTGGGTTTTCTATGAAATTCTCCGTGGCAGGTCGGAGTTTGGATTTGTGCCCGGTTAGTGGCAATAGGCTCGCCCCCTATTACATGGGACCTAAACATACCGGCGAACTGTGGGTGTACATTGGTACACCTCTGCCTAACTCTTCGGGGATACAGGCGTGATGGTATGTTATGTTTTATAACATGTTTAATTTTTTTTGCTACTTTATTTAATATGCAACCCTCATATAAGTTTTTGCATATAGCAAGTCATTCTTTGATAATATATTGAAACAGTTTTTCTTTCTAAGCAACCCTTTTGCCAGCGAGACGATCTAATTAACACCATTCTCAAAAGGGTCAGACATGCAAAAACTTCGCAATTACATAATAATATCATATTTTACTAGACGACCTACAATTTTAATCTTCGTATTATGTAAGGTAATATTTAATTTATATTCAAGTTTCCAATTAATATTATTTTTATATTAGGATGAATATCTAGATTATGAACACAATTAATTATAGTTCTAGTTTTGTTTGAAAAAACATTTGCTGTAAAACGAATTTGTTTTTTTATTGCGTTCAATTGGAAAGCACTTAATGTTAAGTGGCGGGTCTTTTAAATTACATTTGCATCATGTATTTGAGCTGTCCCACCTATAGACATAGCGACTATCAGAATCAGAATCAGACTTTTATTTGTGAAGCATAGGTACAATATAAAGGTATTACAAATAAGTAGAGCGCTATGCTTTGTCAGAAGACATACAAATATTAAATTAAAAAAATATAACATACAATCATTAAAATTATGACACTATCAATATTTTATTTACAATTCAATACTTAAATCTAATACAAGAACAAACACTTACAACTACACTAAAATTAAATCTTATATAAATAAATAAAACTAACACGCGTCAAAAAACTCATCGTCATCCTTGTCAATGGCGGGAAACGTTAAAATTATTACATACAATCACTAAAATTATTACATAAATACAATGAAAAAAATTATTACACACAATGACAATGATATCTAGCACAATATATTTTACTACAAAAAACGGTCATTCACTGGCCATTGGGCTACAGTTTAATTGTTACCTTTGGACAGTACAATGACAGTTGCACTACAGTATTAATTATGTAAGCAAGCTCGTTCCCACTAGGTCAACGGGATGACCGAGTTGCTATGCTTAATATTTTATTTGTGGACCATCGAACATAAAATGCATTAAGGTATAGTCCTCAATGCATTTAATGTTCGATGTTCGATGATAACTCCATAAAAAGCAAAGAACGTTTTTTTCTTAAACATATAAATAAATAAATAAATGCGGACAACATCACATACATTGCTCTGAACCCAAAGTAAGTAGCTGAAGCACTTGTGTTATGGAATTCAGAAACAACGAAGGTACCACAAACACCCAGACCCGGGACAATGTAGAACAGTTGGTTTCTACATTGACCCGTCCGGGGATCGAACCCGGGACCTCAGAGCTAGCGACACCTTGAAACCGGTGCGTACGCCACTCGACCACGAAGGTCGTCAAAAAAATCGTTTATAAACATAAAAACTACAGAATAGAATAGAATAGAATAGATTTATTAATTGGTAAACATGAGAAGGTAACATACACAGGCATGCAAGGTCTTACAATAATGTATACAAGTAGCAATCATGTTTGGCCTTTCTGGCGTACAATTTTTGGTAATTTTACAATGGTAATTAAGGTATAAAACGTAGTCAATAAAAATAGAAATATGTCATAGTCGAAATTTGTCAGTGAGAAAATCGTTAATGTCATAATAACACTTGTCCGTTAATAAAATAAGTAGTCAAAATGAATCTATTTTGTGTTATCCTTGTGGTTGATGTTTATATATCAATATTTTTAAGCCAACCTTATAGGGGTGGTGTTATAAACGTCACGTTTTGAATCCCTAAATGCTTTGCAATATTTTGAGAATTGGAAATTGTTATGTTATAGTGTGAAAACCAATGAGTTAATAGTGCTTTAAAGTTTTATTTTTGACCAATGCTGGAGCTAAAAATGCTGAAATTCAACCATCAAATGAACTTGGCGACAAAGTCAAATCATAATATGGGCATATTATGATTTGACTTTGTCAAATTCAAAATAAAGGCTACATAAAGTAAGGTTAGATAGCTTGCAGCAACCTACATTCAGCTCCTAAATTCAAAACGCAAGCAACTTTCATCACGATAAAATGCTATCAGATGACCAAGTTTGGCTTACACAACACTCGCAAACATTGGTGCAAACCATACCACAAATATCAAAAGTTTCCAACACGCCATAAGATAAAGCACTGCCCATAACCAGGCTATTTAGCATACATCGCGCAATATTTATTCATATTTGGAAACACTCCAAATAGGTTTCGGGGAGCCTGACCGTTTTATTTACGGCACAGCATATATTAGATACTCGTGAATTTTAACGGGCGCGATGAAAAATATCAAAATGTCCTGGTACCTCTGTTCGGAGATTCCTAGAAGTTCTTTCCTGTTTCGAAAATTTTAATTACATTTTTGTTTAGGAATTATGGGCAATTAAAATAAGTAGGTATAAATAAACAGGTTAGTAATATTTTGTACATGAGGCTTTAGTTCCTTTAACATATGAATTAGAATTTTAAAACATGAATTGATGACATATTTTTTTTAAGGTCATTGCGCCACAATATCTGTTCCTAAAAGCAAAAATGATTTGCTTCATTCATCACAGTAAAAGAACCCTTGACAAACTTTCAATAGCAGATCATAAAACTAAGCAGTAGTTGTCTAATGTGGCACCTAGAGCCACGTACAGGTGTATTATTGAATGAATACTCTGATAACATCATATCAGGCACAATGCGATCTACGTATAACCTCATTACTAACACAGTACGCGGTGCTTAAATCATCTCACAGTCGCCTAATGGCAGCGATAAACTCATTACGTCACTATTGAAATCCTTATTGGTATTGATGTCCGAGTGGATTAATCAGACTTAATCCATATGTGTTTTGGATCGAAATTGTACTTAGCAATCTGAGAGAAAATATTAGACAGTAAATAGACAAAAAAGCAAGTAAAGTTGCCAGAAGAACAAGCTACACAATTTAATAGAAGGTGAGTTAGGTAAGATAAAGCGAGCTATCATTTCCCTATTTCAGAGATTGAAATCACCAAGCAGAAAATAGACCAACCAAATAGACCTTCCTCAAACAATAATGAAACAAAATGAAACATACAATCACTCAAGTTCCAAACGAGTGGAACTTCGGACTACATTCTCGTCAAACCAATCCATCACGGGCCGACACTACCGACATCTGACGACAGCAAAATTAAGCATCCGAATCGTTTTTTAAACGTACGAGGCTCACCCATCAATCATTCTATCCTTTGTAATTTTTCACTGTCTGTTTAAAAAATGGGCCTCCTATATCCTAAGATCTGCATACAGGGTGTAGATGAGAAAATGTTAAGGAGATAAATATGTCCATTTTGTTGATGCGATCGGAATATTTTATGGTCTTTTCATAAATTTCGTGAGTGACATTCAATTTACGAAAGATAGTAGATGGAAGAGATTGGAAGGTATATCAGAGCGAGGATTTGTGTTATGGCTCCGTCCTTTTAGCACTATTTTTGGGAATCTAAAAGGATTATGTCAAGAAGATGAACAGATTACTATGGGTAGTGATAATGTCAAACCTTTATTTTGATCATGTTTGTTTGGGGTATGATAATCTTGACCCAACTTAAACGTCTGTCAGTCATCTTGCTTGTTTGTAGTATCATATTTGTGTTTAGCATTGTAATCACTGTGTTAGGAAATGACAATAAATTTTAAAAATATATCAGAAGGTTATACTAATTGTCTGTAACAACACAAACAATCCGAAGTTCATTTGTTATTTTCGCCTTACATGATCCAAACCATAAAAAATAAACGAGTCAAACTAATTTTAATGAAGAAAGCCCTAAGACCGATCTCAACAATAAATTCTTTTGGATGAGTTTTAAATTGATTCGAAGATTTGCTGCCTGCATGCCCAAAATTTAAAAGTTCAAAGTTATTCAATAACTTCAGACTTCCTCGTTTAGTTTGCTAGCAATTAACAGGTAGATGCTATTGGATATCCTATAGCGATCAATTAATTACCGACTGCTGTAGCCGCGGGATATATCAGGACAGTTTCATTCGCAATTATAAACGATATTATCATTGTTGTGAATTTAATTGCTTTGTTAGTTATTGCTGTATTGTTTTGTTTAACAAAGCGTTTAGTAGATGTTTCTTTGTGATACTGGCAGGTTGCTTTTATAATGTGTATTTGAGTTAGTTCATTTTTTATAGTCCCGATGTTTATTTTTTTTTGCGAACTCGCGTAATTGGTTAAACACTTTTGAATGTCTAATCCTAAACGTCAAATTTCTTAAAATATGGGTTGTGTTTTTTATACATAATATGTTATAAGTAGGTTTCATGCTAATCCGATGCGTTATAAATTCTGTCTTGAATAAAATATAAAAAAAAAAATTGTTGCACTAAGTATTAAACCGGTTCGTTTTTGACATTGATACGCCTTTATGTAAAAACACTGAAGTTTATCGTAACACCATACTGCTCAAAAAAATTGAGGTAAAATCTTGAGTAATAATGAACACAAAGTTGTTTTTGCTATTTGAAATGGTTATATCACAGAGATTTCACCCCTTTTGAGTGTACCGAACAATCAAAGCGATATTTTCCCCGTAGAAATTTTACCAATATCAAAGGAAGCTTTTTTGTACTGCCATAAGTTGTTTGTAAGAACGAAATTCGAAAAAGATCCAATGAATGAATGAATGAATTATTTATTTATTTACTTGCTTAAAATCTTAACACTAGGTACATTGCCCCACAAAACTGCTTACGCAGTTTAACTGTGAGATCGTTGAGTCTCTCTTACAGTAAATTAAATATCGATACTTAACAACTTTTACAAAATAAAGTTTGCTTTAAAATATCAGGTACATAGCTATAACCTATTATTATATAATTAATACCTATGCATATGCAAGTGGCATAGAATCTAACAAATATGTTTTAAGTTTATTTGCGAATTTAACTTTATTAACTTCCTGTCTGATGTCAGCAGGCAAAGTGTTCAGTAAGTAGGGAACGCGTTTTAATAATCCACTTTGGTATATAAAATATAAAACGTACAAAAATACAGGTCCTAATCAACGCCAATACACAAGTAAATAAAAAGCAACAGTATATCAGATGCAATAACTGTGTAATCGAGTTTATACTTAATTAAAAATATTAACTGGCTGCTATAATTATGGAAGGTAAATATTTATGAGCATGATGTGACTGGAGTTTCAATGTGTTCTCTTTAACGGTAAGTATCCACTATTTTTTATTTTATGGATTTTATTTGAGCTTCACAATTTGCTCATTTATATTTTATTGTATGGAAACTTTTGGTCATCACGGGTACGATGTGTAGCAGTGTTCTCTAAACATTTAGCAAACCAGATCTATCTAGATGCTTTTACATTTTAACGCTAAATACCAAGAAAATAATATGATCATCCACATTTTTTCTTAATATTCAGCATCACACTAACAAATAAACAACCGATAAACATTTTTCACTTAAATAAATGGGAAAGTATAATAATAATAACATCGTTTATTGTGTCTAAAAGTTTTACACAAATAAATTTGGGTTTGGAGTCTTTATTTAAGCAAATAATGCCTGTATTAAAAGACTCCGCTCCTTTACAACAGTAGGCACAGTTTACTTAAACACAATGTGAAACAGGATAATTATGGGTATAGTTAAAACAAGTACAAACAAAAATTTTGTATAAGTATATGATGATTAATTATCTGGTAGAAGCTAACATTATGATATTAAGTAGGGACCGTAGCACATCACTATTTAGAGATTCTGCTTACCCCATTCTAATTGAACTGTAGGATTTTTTGCTTGTATTGATATTTGTTAGCTCTCCACGTGAAAACGCAACGGATTATCTTTTGACACACGGGTAGTTCATAACCTGAATAAACATTTAAAAATTCAGTTTTATGTTACGTGTTTTTCATAGCTCGACGAAGTCGTTAAAACCTAGTTCAAAATATAATAATAATAATAATATTCCCGGACAACTCACACACGGTTATCTGATCCCAAGCTAAGCAGAGCTTGTATTATGGTAACCAGACAACTGATAAACATACAAGACTAATATATTTCTAAAAACATACATATTATAGATAAATTACACCCAGACACAGAACAAATGATCGTGCTCATCACACATAGATTGGTCCTGGGTGGGAATCGAACCCACGACCTCCGGTATAGCAGTCAGGATCACTAACCACTAGACCAACAGGCCAGTCAATATACAAGTACCTCCTATCTTTCGTTACACAACAATGATAATTAGAAAATAATTTGGCATCAGAAAATTGATATTTCAGTTATTGTTCTATTGTTAAGCTTTGTTAAATGGTATAGCTGTTTCTGTTATAATTCCTTATCATCCCTTTTATAAGCTCTTTGTAAGGGAAAATTGCCTCTAATTCCCCTAATTAGCAGAAATCTCTTATTAAGCTTTGCCATGGTCAGGTGCATACGTACCTATCTTGTGTTTTGGGTATTAGATAACCGAACGTACAAAAGCAGCGTGGAGTAATTAGGTCGTCCATGTAAATTCAGATTGGTTTTTGCCAATATACCTATCATCCTTTAATTTTGGTGACCTATGGGAAATATAGTTTCTTTAAAAATACTTATCTGTACATTAGCTCTTATTCCTAGATGTTTTCTCGTGTCTTAATATCGCAATCATCTCTGATAAAGACAAGGGCCAATGATGTTGATGATACCTTGTATGAACAAAATAAAACCATTTTCACACTTGCAGGTAAAAAAAAGAACCTTGACCTAACTTACAATGATTCCAATCATTGACCTAATTTACAATGATTGGAATCATTGTAAATTAGGTCAAGGTTCTTTTGTGTTTTTTGTTTGTGTCCAAAATTTGTGGCATTTTTACTGATTCGAAGTCATGGTTTTTTATTATAATCGTTAGATCTTAGAGTATAAAGAGTTCCCAAAGCGTCCTTATCAACCTAATTTTAACATCATTGAACATTTTACTTTTAACCTTTTTCCGGACCACTGAAATAATAAAACATCATCAATCGTTTTAAAATAATACACACAAGCTACCTTCCTCAAAATAATCAATTAAACGGAAAAAATAACGCAGCACTTTTGGACATATTTCATTTCATTTGATCTCTTCTGCAAACAGCTGTCAATTTTTATCACACACCGTTTCATTTCAACCCACATGAGGGATGAAAGAGAACGGAATTACAAAATAGCTACGTCTCTTTGAAAAGGGGTTTAAATTATGCCGGTAAATTATTTTTACTGAAGGTGTTTTTGAATAAAGAGGTTTCGAATGAGGTTATGCAGGTCTGACAATATTACGATCCTGTCAATTTAATGGAAATTTTGTTGCAAACAATGGAATTTATCTTACTCATAGATATTTAACTTTTGTGAATGAAAATTGGTGTTAAAATTTTATTATTTATTACGGTTAAATACTATCTTTTTTTATAGGTTAAAGAATTTTTGAAAGCCATAAGAAATGCTTGCACATATAATGTTTTTTTAACAATAGGTAGTTAAATTTCTGGCGCTGAGTCAATAAGAGCAAAAAGTATCGAAAAGTGGCTTACAGCATAATAACTTGATTTTCTGAGTAGTCTTTTATCCGTATTTAAATATGAATGTAGTATCCCATATTTCGAAATTCACGCCATATGATGTCAGATTTCAATATAATACGTTTTATAATACACAATTCGCCGAATAGATTAACAGGAATACGATCCGTTTGGTTGCATTAAAACTTCAATATTCGTTTCGGATTCGGTAAGTACTCAAAAAGCACAAATTCTGGAATTCTGAAATCGGCTCCAATTGTTTTCTTAAGCACAAATTCTGGAATTCTGAAATCGGCTCAATTTTTTTTCTTAGTAAACGTGGTTCCTTATAATTTCTCAAATAATTTGTACGACTATTTACACAAACACTGCAAAATGCACTCTTTTTAATCTTCACAATCTTTTTTATTTATTAGTCCATCACATTTTCAATTAACTTCAGATACATTTTAATATCCTCCTCTTTTTTGCCTTTCATAACAAATCCATTACCCTACTTTCAATACATAGCAAATTTCTTAATAGTCATCAACAATATATTGTCACTTCACTATCAACAAAATTAATCTACACAAAGGCTCACATACATTTTAACTTCTGACTATGACACCTATTGTTACATTTTCGAGCTCGCTTCAATACACAATATTTTTATACTTGATGGATGACAATACATCACTATGTTGGTATTTAAATCTATTATTTCTTTACGTAAAAATATATTCACGTAAAAATCATAAGCCTATCTGAGAGCGTCAGTTTTCAATTTGTATATTCACGAACATATTTTGTTTAGCTACATATAACAGACTGCCTCGTTGGCCTAGTGGTGATAAGCGCGACTGCTACACTAGAGGTCTTGGGTTCGATTCCCAAGTCAACCAAGGTGTTATTGGGTTTTTCTATGAAATTCTCAGTAGCAGGTCGGAGTTTGGATTTGTGCCCGGTTAGTGGCAATAGACTGACCCCTATTACATGGGACCTAAACATACCGGCGAACTGTGGGTGTACATTGGTACACCTCTGCCTAACCCTTCGGGGATACAGGCGTGATGGTATGTTATGTTACATATATTATAATAGCTATATATTGATATCGATATACTCACTTAAAAAAAAGTTTTTTTTCTACAATTATGTCCTGCTACCATGAAAACTAAATATTTTTTTCTGTTAACTTGCTAACTTTTAAATACCATTCTTCAGCTATAAAAGAAGCAGTTTTCAAAATTTAATCAAGTTAATATTTTTTTAAGTAATATGTTTATAAACTTGGTCCTCTATACAAGTATCTCTATCTCTACATCACTACCTCAAACTAAAGGCTTCTCAAATTTAACGAGGTTATAAAAACGAGCAGTTATGTTTAAACACGGTTTAAGTCAAAATACACTAAACGTCAATAAAGCAATTGTTACGGCGATATAAAACTCGACAGATACTCAGTTCACTCATTTCATTCGTTCATAAACGTTCAATTGAATGAGAGCATATTCGTTTTATTTTCAATGTTTGAGAGAACTGGTCGTTATTATTTTTGAATGAGTGGGTTTTGTACAGAATGTGTACCTACTAGTAGGAATGTTCAAATATGTTGCACAGCCATTGAATTGATAAAAGCTTAGTTCATAGATTCATAATTTAAAACCTTCTGTATTGAAAAACTGAAGCCTTAACTATGGTCTAAACTGCTATGGAATATTTTTTTCTAACATCGTTTGTTCAATTTCTCGTGGCTAAGTGTAAGCCGTACGGTTTAACCGATAATACAGGTTAAGCCGCGCACGCCGCGGTTGGTCCGTGGATGGGTGACCATTTATAAGATACCGAGACCCCTCCGTGTTTCGGAAGTACGTTAAACAGTAGGTCACGGCTGTCATACATAGATCTTTGGCAGTCGTTAAGTCAATTCTGACAACCAGTCTTACTATGGGATACTGTGTTATACAGTAAAATGCGTTGTGGAGGTCAGATAGGCACTCGCTTCATGTAAAATACGGTATTTAGCTGAATCCGGTAAGACTGGTAGCCGACCCCAACATAGTTTGGGAAAATGGCTAGGCAGATGACGATGATGATGTTTGTTCAATATTTTTACTGTCCCACTAAAAATATGTTTTTTTTTTTAGTTTCCGCGTGAATGGTAAATAACACTCAACCATGACTATATTACATGACTGTATTAAAATTGTATTGGAAAACAGTAAACAAATGCTACACGGTCATAACATTTTTTACTAAAAATACACAATTTGATATTCTTGTTTCAAATCGAGGTATAGTTTTTCGTTTATTTTGCTATGATTCAATAAAAAGTTATAGCAAATGTGTATGTTACGAATATATTTTTTAGTAAATATATATTTATTTCCAGTATTTTATAATTGTTTAATCATCACTAACAAAATTTATATTTATTTAATTGTTGTTTAATTAAAACAATTATTCAGTAAAATAAAACTACGGATTTAAAACTAATTGATGAAAGTTTTGACTAATGGGTCTCGTGTGTAATATTGTATTTATGATGGACTAATTTATGTGTTTATTTTTCTTATTTTTTTGCCATTTAACTGTATTATGACTAAACCATACGAGGATCCATCTGTCACGCACTATTTTATGTCACTTTTTTGACCAAACACTACAGACAACGAGATTTTCAAAGTTTTTTAGAATGCTCGGTAAAAACTGTCAACATTCCATGAGCAATCAATGTAGCGTAGGTGTGAAGAACCACGGAATCCACTCTAATATTCGAATAGCTCTCAAATATTTGAAAACATTGCTGTCTATTAACAGGACGTGTTCGGTTTTCTCTCTCTGTCTTTTTTGCCTCTTTCTCTTTCTGTCTCGTATTTCACATAGCTATTTGCCAATCTATGTTGCGGTCGGCTTCCTGTCTTACCAGATGCAGCTGAATACCATATTTTATATGGAGCGACTGCCTATTTAACTTTAGAATCAATTTTAATGGAGTACAGTTAATGATGTTTTATTTTATAGATGACATATCAACAATGCGAGATTTTTTAAAATTTGTTCTATTTTCATGTCTATCATTATGTGAGCGAAAGAAACAGATCATGTAGAATGCGAGGCAAAAAGTGATAGAAATATAATAATAAATAATAATAATCCAGCCTATAAACGTCCCACTGCTGGGCACAGGCCTCTTCCCATATAAAGAAGGCACGAGCATTGATCACCACGCTTGCTCTCTGCGGATTGGCGATTTCAGATCCCAATTTTGGAATCCAGGTTTCCTCACGATGTTTTCCTTCACCGTTTGTCAGAAGTGCCTTAGAATAATTAAGAAAGTACATATAACTTTGAAAAAGCCACATTGGTACTGCCTGGGTTCGAACCTGCAATCTTGTGCATACAAATCCGTTCATTGAACCGCTAGGCCACCACGACATTCTATAGAAATAAAACTAAGAAAATTTATCGAATTTTTGAGGCTCATGTTTGTCGACCTAGTTAGATATGTACCTCATTTTTTGTATTTACCTATCATTGGCTATAGTAAACTGTTTGAGACACGTGTAAAAGAAAACTTAAAACAACTTTTCCGTTAAAATTAGCTCTGAAAGCATAATAAATTCAGTGTAAAACAAACAAACTTTTCATACAATTTCAAAATAATCTCACTCGGAAAATATTATTGTGTGAAAAGGTAAACTTCATTATACGAGTTCGTTTCCGCCTTTTCATATCATATTACTTTTGTTCCAATTCCATTGCTGGGTAACACAGGAATACCTAATCGGCTTACTGGATTTTTTTACAATGATTTGTACGCCTTGCGTGTGTTTATATAGATAACGATAAATATTTTTAATTACCATTTTAATGAATTTAATCAGCGGTTTCGGTTATTTAACGAATATGGAGTTTTCTGATTAATTGCAATTAATATTATTGATGATGGTTAAATACCGGATTTTTGTTGTTTTAGTTATCCTCTTGATAAGATGCTTTAAGTGTTATGTACCTGTAACAAAATAATAGAAAAACTTTTATATTAAATAGATTACAAAATTATTTAATGCATGATCGAAAATAACAGTTCTAAATTCTTTCTATAAATAAGCTTTTATATATCTTTGTAATAGCTAAAAACGTTCTAGATTAAGTTCCTATTAAATGTTTTTTTTTTCTTCAATAAAATCACCTACTCCTATGCAAATAAAACCAAAATCGGTTTCCCTTTTTAGTAGCTGCGATGCCATAGACCTGTATCTACACAACTATAACACAACCTCGTTGCGCGTCAGGATAAAAAACATTCCTGAACGATCCCGACGCACGTCAGCTATTCAAACACGATGCAACTTATAACAGGTAATTTTTTCACCGCGTGAACAATGCAAGACAAATAGAGGGAAAGACAATGGAATCATGCTTTATGCTTCTTTTATGCTTGCCATTCTTTTGACGTAACCCATTAGTGGCTTTGTAGGATGCCTACATGGGAAAGTATGTAAGTTCGCCGTTTACTGAAGAATTGAAAAAAAAAGACAATGCATTTTTTATTAAACATAATTACGGCTTTTTCATTTTTTTTTACATTTATGAATCAAGCTATCACAAACGAAGATTTTCTTCATTCGGATTGGTAACTTTAAATATTAGTGCGCTTAAACAAACAGATCTCTTACAGTTTGTTAAATTAGGTATAATTAACCTATGACATTTTCGTTTGCTGTACCCTAAATTGTAATTTAGTAAGTTAACAAAAATAGAAAATTACGATTTCGTTTTTCAAGTCGGTTAAAACCTTAAGCTTATAAAAGCAGTCTTTAAAAGTCAACACATAATAATAAAGTATCTAGGTTAACGATGTTTGTTTTACCTAAACTATGTAATTTTAGGCCGTAGACTAAATAGGCTTTGCCAAAAATAAAGCACTTAATAAGACAACATTTTATATGTAATATGTAGCGTTAAGGCGGTAATATAAGGCCCTTGATATTGTTCTCGTAAGTGAATTTATTGTTAGTCATAATATTAAATTATGGGAAACGTTGTTAGGTAGATGTTTAAGGCGAAAAGTACTTATAACATTTAGACTTTTCTTGTTATATGAGATTTAGAATAATAATAATAATAATATCCTGGGACAACTCACACACGGTTATCTGATCCCAAGCTAAGCAGAGCTTGTGTTATGGTAACCAGACAACTGATAAACTTACTTATATATTTCTAAATACATACATATTATAGATAAATTACACCCAGACACAAGAACAAATTATCATGCTCATCACACAACATTTGTCCTGGGCGGGAATCGAACCCACGACCTCCGGTATAGCAGTCAGTATCACTAACCACTCGACCAACAGGCCCGTCATCATAATGTTTCATTTCAAATAGTCAACACTGATTCTTGTTAATTGACCAAGCTAGTGCTTAAGCTATTTAAGATTTAAAATGATAAAGCCTCATTACGACGTGACAAAAAGAAGAACTATAATATCATTTGAGAAACCTAAAAATTGTAGCAAAGTTTTAAATCACTAATTTCAATATAATTAAATTAAATATTTACTAATTTTTATTGTTTCATCAATCTGCTAACAAAAATTAATATATTTCATGTAATTCTGCGAATATGATTAACAACCTAAATTAATACTTATTTGATGAAAATAGTTTCATTTTCTTGGAACTGAATAATTAATTTGTTACATTAATAAATATACCTTAAAGAGCCTTCATTTATTAATTCCATTTGGCATTAATGTTCAATTAAACCTTTTTGAATAAATACTATTGTTAATTTGTATTTATTAACTGTAAATGATATATTTCATGTCATAAATACATCTGGAAAAAGTTTTATTAATATTAGACATATTAAAACTGAAAGACTTTTTTAATTAAAATTAATTATATTCGTGAATCTTTATAACGTAATTATCTTTTGTTTCTAACTAAATATAGAAACTAATAAATTTATTCGCCAAAATATAATAAATTAGCAAGGTTGAATATTAAATTGATTAAGTTAGATGTTATTTTACTGATTAACTAGATACATAGAAAACTAGATACATTTAAATCATAAATCACAGTACAAACTTTATCTATTAACTTAAATCGACTTAGAATTTTTTATATAACTGCCACCAACTCTAAAATGAAGTAAGGGTCCCAAAGTGCAGCTTTGGGTTTTCAAGGGTTTTCAACTTTAAGTTATCAGAGATATTAACATAACAAAAACGATCCCCTTTGAGTACAAGTACGATTAACAGAGGCACCCTTATAATCGTTCTAAAGGATCTTTGATCGCTCATTTTTTTGTCAACAAATTACAAGAACTTTAATATTTTGACCCAAAAACACAAAGGCTATCGAAAAATACTTTTCAGGAAAATATTAACGAGAGTTTAAAATTTTGTTTTGAGAAGTTATTTTGTTATTGGCTTTATTCATTAGTAAAGAAAAGATGTATTTAACTTAAGAACCTCATTGCTTAAAAGTAAATTTCGATTAATAGTGCCTTCAATTAATAATAAATAAATGCGGACATCACATACATTGCTCTGAACCCAAAGTAAGTAGCTGAAGCACTTGTGTTATGGAATTCAGAAACAACGAAGGTACCACAAACACCCAGACCCGGGACAATGTAGAACAGTTGGTTTCTACATTGACCCGCCCGGGGATCGAACCCGGGACCTCAGAGCTTGCGACACCTTGAAACCGGTGCGTACGCTACTCGACCACGGAGGTCGTCAAACGTTTAGGGCCTTATTACAAAAGATGGTTTAAACCAAGACTAAGGTAAACCCAGGTTTAAAATATACCCATCACTTTCTTATGTCATATAACAAAAAGAGACGGGGCTATTCTAAAACCTCGGTTTTTCTTAGACCATCTTTTGTAATAAGGGGGTTAATGTTTAGTCAGATTTTGTACGGAACGTATTTATGTATATAAGTTATCTTATGTTATATGCTACTATTTGGTGCGTAAAAAAATGTAATTAAAACGCAAAATGTAACACGAAAGTCATTTCAAAATTAAACTTCAAACAAAAAAAAATCGTTTCAAACTTTAACGACGATTCCGAGAAGAATTAGTAGTGTCTTACAGAAAAACACCGTGAATAAACTACTTTATTTAGTTACATCGATCACATTTCCGACTAAATACAACCAAACAAACATAAATACATTCACTTCCTTATTTACACTCGAAGTGAACACTTGTGAGGCAAAGCATAAAACAATCACTCTGTACAAAGAATAACATTCCCTCAGTCTGAAGCGAATTAAAGAAAAACATAAAAGCGTGTCCGTGTGTGTGTCATACATACATATAATCACGCCTCTTTCCCTTGTAGGGGTAGGCAGAGACCACTTCTTTCCACTTGCTACGATCCTTACACACTTATTTCGCTTCGTCCACTGTGTGTGTGTCATACATATTATATGATACAGACTCTCAACTAAATTGGAATTCGGGATTAGACAGGAAGAGTTATTTATAACAAGGAATACGATGTCCAAGAATTCGTTAGTTGTCAACAAGGCTATTTCTTAAATTTTATGTGGGAGTCGGATTAGGTATTAGAACATTAGTTGATGAAATGTTTTTGACAAACACAACCAAAAAATATATCATTCTTATTTATTTCAAGACGTCGTACGCTATTTTTGAAATTGCTTCTTATTCGTGCGTTCAAATCCGCATGTCCCTTTAAAATTTACAGAATGCGACACATAAAATACTTTTTTACTCTGATCTACATAACATAACATACCATCACGCCTGTATCCCCGAAGGGTTAGGCAGAGGTGTACCAATGTACACCCACAGTTTGCCGGTATGTTTAAGTCCCATGTAATAGAGGGCGAGCCTATTGCCACTAACCGGGCACAAATCCAAACTCCGACCTGCTACTGAGAATTTCATAGAAAAACCCAATAACACCTTGGTCGAGTTGGGAATCGAACTCAAGACCTCTAGCGTAGCAGTCCCGCTTAGAACCACTAGGCCAACGAGGCAGTTTTCTGATCTATCTCACTGTAAATAGCTTAAAAAATCTTAAATGTATTTATTAAATGTATAAATGAAATGTATTTATCTCAAATGTATTTCTGAAACGCTTCACAAACAAAACGCAGCTACAAATGACGTAAGCAAGACAAACAACCCACACCAAAGACATTCCCTTTTGAAGGAACGTCAACAATCTCCTTTCAAGACTAAGTAACATGATAAAGCAAGGCATACACGCAGTAAAGTATAATCACAGTCAAGTCAAGTCAAGTCAAGTCCCTCATTACCATTACAGTCCAAAGGCCTTTCTACTAATTTACTTGTACATCTTGGCTGCATTTGGGACTTAGGCTTTGTATACACTTAAGTGTTTTATGGAGGTTTGTGTAACTGAAATTGACGTAGCGAAGGTTCTTAGTCTTGCTATTGGGGCTGTTTTACAGTGAGCGTTTTCTACCGCCTTTCTCATGCCGCAATGAGAACTAATCACCTTTTTTTTTATTATAATACAACATGATTAAATTTAATTAAAAGTTAAATAAAGAAAAATGCAAAGTCGCCATCAAGTGTTATGCTATCTAGACAATCGTTTTAAAAGCCAGTGAGTGACAATTGATTTTTGGCAAAAAACTTCATTTTACCTCTTA
Organism: Autographa pulchrina; assembly: GCA_905475315.1. Classification (NCBI taxonomy): domain Eukaryota; kingdom Metazoa; phylum Arthropoda; class Insecta; order Lepidoptera; family Noctuidae; genus Autographa; species Autographa pulchrina. Next base: position 4,307,320 of record FR997786.1, on the reverse strand, counting down.
CTAAAACTTATAACGCAATAAAATAAGAAATGAGAAAATACAAAAACATTTCTTTTTTAATATTGGACTTTTTTAAGTTAAAATGGAGCTGACAAAAACATATCATATGAACGTGCTCTTACCCTTCAAAATAAGGAAACAACATTACGCTTAAAGCTTCGGTACTCTTATTTTGGCATACGAACTCCTTCAAAGTTCTTGCGTATATTACATAATCAGGGTTACGACCTTCGTATTGTCTGGCATTCCGACTTAAACTCTACTCTAATGTGAGATAATGAGATCACATCAGTTACACGTAAGTACATTAATGTGACGTCATCATTAGTACATACTCTTGCTGAATGGGCGTAATGTGAAAGAATGGCTGACATTTTCGTAGATGGGTGCTTTAAAAGGGGTGTGGAGTTTTGTTTGATTAAGTTTTAGATACTTTGCTACTATAGGACTTTTTTAGTTCATTTCTATTAAATTTTATAAGGTTAAGGGAGTTGTCCGACTTACGGGCGAGAAGCGAGTAACTATCAACTATAAAATCGCTCAAGAAACGTACAACAAGATATAGATCCCGTGTAAATGAAGGAGATGCATATAGAAATAGTTACTCGCTGACCGTTCACATTACCGGAGAGAACTCTCTCAGCATTTGTTTTTTGCGGCGAGTAGAACTATAAAAATATACTCGCTGAGCGAGACTCGCTGAGCGATACTCGCTTGGTGATCAAAACACTCGCCGAAGACCAACCAGTGTTATTCTGCATAAAAGTGCGGTTTCGAATTTAGAACAATTTTTAGTAGGGGAAGGGAGGGCAAGGTGGAAGGCTTAACCTCACAATATAATAAAACAAAAACATTTAATTATTTTAGACTTTTAGTATGATGATGCCTGATATTTTTTGTACCTTTAATTGTAAACTTTAATTTCCCAAAAGTAACACCATAGTGTTACTTTTGGGAAATTAAAGTTTTTATGCTTGACATTTAATTAACGATGTTCATGGTTTTACAAGAGAACTTGCCCTTAAATACAAAACTCCATCTTGCCCAAAAGCTCGCCGTCAATTTTATATTGGAGTTTCTAAAAACCATTAACCATTTTTCATGTTAAAATATCATTACAATAAATCAAATAAGTAAAATGGAAATAACGACAAGACCTACCGTTTACTAGCAAAACCGCCTGATACTGTGTGCATTTTAAATCACGCGCACGTTATATGATCCGGGTTTTAAAGGTTCGTTCCATTTTGCCCTCCCTTCCTTTACAGTAGTATAGAATGACCCGAGCGAATTGAGCGAGTATCGCCTGTCGCACTCGCTCACTCGTTTATCGCTCGGCGACAAAACTATCAAAACTACATACTCGCTACTCGCTGCTCGCCGACTCGTTTTGAGTTTATCGTTCTACTCGCTACTCGCTTCTCGCTCTAAGTCGGACAACTGCCTTAGGTTTTTCTTAGTTATTATTTTTTGACCTTAGTCAAAACCGATTTACTTTAGGCAATTTGCTTTCATTGAAGTAAGCGTTCGAAAGGCCTATTGAAAAGGAAAGCATCAAAAACCGTATTTCTCCAATGTTGTCCAATTCAATAAATTCAAAAAACCCTCGAAAGTGTCAGCAACGTGAAAAGTTAATTCAGTACAAAATACAACGCATTTCCTTCCCTCAAAAGAAACCGTACCAGTAATAGGAGGAAAACATTAAGCCCCCGTTTTGTACAGCCTCTTAAGGGTTGCTTTCTAATTTAACACACGCATGTCACGTCGAAAGTTCTTGACACCGTGACATAATATAATCAAGGTCATGTAATGTGACGTAAAAAAATTAAATGCGCAGAAGGACTAATGGAATTTGAGAATTATATGGTTTTGCACTACCGAGTATAAGGAGGTATTTTTTTTTAGAATTTTATAAGCAAGGAAATACTACCCTTTTTGTATTTTTGTGACTTTATATTTTAGTCGTGTAGATATAACAATGTTAAGTCCATCTACCTCTTAATGGAATCACCATCTTAAAATACTTTTACGTTACAAAAATTAATATATAGCCTTTGCCTTTATTCAATTCAGAAAAAGCCCTTTGTTTGCAGCAAAGGCTTTATTCGGAGACAAAGAAAAAAACATTTACAGACCCTGTATATTTACAGAATAAAAATAAATGAAAAATATTTACAGAAACATCTCAAACTTCATGTATACTTTTATATATCCAACACATACTACTTCACCATAAGCGTAGATCGAACACCCAACTAAGATGAAGACGATCGACCACTATTTCCGCTTAAATATTGAGTACCATGCATATAATGCACAAACCGACGTAAGACCAAACTAAGCCTTCTGTTCTCGCTACTTACTGTCAATCCCGGTAATGGCTCTTCAGCGGTGTATTTTATTCAGAGTGAATAATGCATAAAGGCGTTCATCCTTTACTGACGTGACAATTATGGGCTAGCAATGTAAGGAATCACGTCATAGAAATCAGGCAAATTGCAATCAGAATATAATAAATGCGGACGACATCACATACATTGCTCTGAACCCAAAGTAAGTAGCTAAATCACTTGTATTATGGAATTCAGAAACAACGAAGGTACCACAAACACCCCGACCTGAGACAATGTAGAAAACTTGGTTTCTACATTGACCCGTCCGGGGATCGAACCCGGGACCTCAGAGCTAGCGACACCTTGAAACCGGTGCGTACGCCACTCGACCACGGAGGTCGTCCGAAGATCCGAGAAGATCCGAGAATCTGTTGTATACGTCGCGGTTAGAACTTAGATTAATTTTGAGCTTATAGTTGTTAAAGGAGGTCATGTTTGTCTTACGTGTATAGACTGAATGGTTTGTCTTCATTGCTTATAAATTGCACTCATGTGTGAAACAGTAGATACAGTTTAAGTAAGTTTGTATAGTAATATAGGTACTCTTCATTACATAATATTTTCTGAATCCACATCCAAGAAAAAACATAACAGGACGTTTTTTTGTGTTTAAATCTCAGATATAGTTCAGTACCTACCTCTGACAAGTCAAATGTATGTAATAACATGTATGTAAGCGACAAAATGTTTTACTTTTATGAGCAAAATGCGAAAATAACAAAAAGTTTGAATATCATTTACAAAATTAAAATCGAAATAAAAAAACGTTCACTAATTCCTGGAACGAATTAAAAATATTCCAACTAGCATACTACGCATAACTCATGCAAAATAGTCCGTTTAACATAACTAATGTGGCATTCGCGACATTATTCGATATTACAAGCAGTAATAGTGTATAATCCTCATGAACATAATAAGGCCGGGGATAGATTACTCATGATTAACAGGTAGCGAGTACTTTGGTATAATTACGTGAATTGTTCTGTCGCCAGCTTATATTGGTTTTCATTATGAACTCTTGGAGTTACCTACCCTGATTTTCGCAAGAAATTTTCTCTTGTACATTACCTATACATATAAAACTGCTCAATTAAAAAAGGACTGTTCTAGAATGTTGCATAATTACTTTAAAATAATCATCTTCAAAACTTCCTTAAGATTCGAAAGCTAAACCTATGTATTAAATGGCCAATGATACGTCACACGGGGCATAGCCCTGTTAACAGAAAAACTCAACACTTACAGCAGTAAAATACCTTTTATGAAAAAAAAACTCCATCAATAATTAAGTTTTAGATATCCAACTGCTAGGTAAATGTCAGCTCCAAATTGTTCGCAGGCTTATTTGTTCGAAACTGCCAATACGGCAAATAGTAATTATTTATTGTAAATATTTGTATTCACTGCGAAGAATTGCTCCTTCTTCAATGAAATAGGATTAACCTAATTAACATATAACCACAGCCTTAGATCTTGTTATTCACACCATGCATTGCATGCAACGTCACAGCGTTTCAGTCCACATGACGTAGCTATTTAATATGCTGTTTTGATACAATGACTGTTGTTTTGACTGCTGTTTTGACGGGCCTGTTGGTCTAGTGGTTAGTGACCCTGACTGCTACACCGGAGGTCGTGGGTTCGATTCCCGCCCAGGACAAATGTTGTGTGATGAGCATGATTATTTGTTCTGGTGTCTGGGTGTAATTTATCTATAATATGTATGTATTTAGAAATATATAAGTAAGTTTATCAGTTGTCTGGTTACCATAACACAAGCTCTGCTTAGCTTGGGATCAGATAACCGTGTGTTAGTTGTCCCAGGATATTATTATTATTATTATTATTATAATGCTCTGCCAACATTAGGTAGTAAGGTAGATTAAAATGCTGACTAAAATTTGCTTACAAGCAGGCTTGTATCGTTGATAGGTGACTGCAATTTGTACATTTTAAATACTGTGAGACATACAAAATCATAAAATTGACAGTAAAATAAAGAATGAATAAATAAATAAAATAAAAATCTGTTAATTCATTGTTAGTAGGCTTACGTAAAGAAAGATCTAAGAACTGTATTTTTTTCTGCTCTCTGGAGGAACGTTATTCGTTAGGAACTTTAAAACGTTTAATCGAGAAAATATAAAAAATAAGGAAAAAAAATTAAAACAGTAAAAATTGTTGCAATGATACGTTTAAGCTTTGTTTGATTTTTTTATCTCGAGATATAAAATCCACATCACATCCAATCTAATTACGTCAAATTCCTATCCCAAGAACGCACAGCTAAGTTATAGAAGATAACCGTTCATCACTGAACAAAGAAGCCATAAAATCGGGATCCAATGCCACAAATACTGAAAACAATTGCCATGTACAGTCACGAGCAAAATTATGTATACACGTAGCGAAGTTGCAAAACAAATTAAGTGAGATTTTTGTGTTGAAACTACACATGATTAAGGAACTGTTTTCAATAATTTCAACGTTTAACAATATCAATCTAGAATTGAAGTAACACTTACAACTACACTAAAATTAAATCTAATGTAAATAAATAAAACTAACACGAGTCTAAAAATTCATCGTCATCCTTGTCAATGGCGGGAAACGTGCCCAAAACGTGCTTTGTTTCTTGTTACATTAGAATTAAGTATTGAATCATATTTTAATGACAGCAGAATTGAATATAAAATTAATGCAAATTGGAGAGTGTATACATAATTTGCTCGTGACTGTACCATCGAAACTGTTAGTGCGTTATCTCATCGGTTGTACGGAATAATGACCGTGATTTATTTGGACCCAGAAATCAATACGTGTGTTTGCGTTCGTAAACTGAATACCGAATGAGTTCTTTCTGTCAATGTTTAGGATGATTGCGGATTGTTAGTGGTTTGATTGAAGGTTTTATTTATTAGTTACGAATGGATTTTGAGGTTTTAGGAATAAATTCATGGTAATAATAACTTTTAAACTATCGCGCTGCATGTTTATAGTAATATTATAGAACGGGGATTAGCGCGTACATGCTTAAATACCTTTAGGGCTTGAGGTTTCGACCGGGTTACACAGGCCGTGGTCGCAAGCAGACTGAGTTAGTCTGTATGTACGCGCTAATTCCCGTTCTATAATATTACTATAATTCATGGTAAGGCCAGGTCAAGAGTACCCTAAACCGAAGAGTATGTATGAAGGAAATAATGCAAGTGGACGAAGCGAAACAAGTATGTAAGGATCGTAGCAAGTGGAAAGAAGTGGTCTCTGCCTACCCATACGAGGAACAGGCGTAATTATATATATTTATGTATGTTTGTTCATGGTTAAATATTTTTCTCATGTTAGAGTTGATTTTGACGGCAAGAATCTTAATAATAATTATAATAATAATAATAATAACCTTTATTTTCAGGCGACTAAGGCCCATAGATATATATACCTTATAAACTAACATACATATTTTATAAATACAATTTGTGTTAGTATATAGACTTAAACCTATGTTAGTAAACACTTCCTTATGTACGTTCATGTGGTATCTGTCCGCGGAAGCGACGGAACACCACGCCAGCCGGCCAAAAGTCTTCTACCATCACCAGGTGCAGGTAACATGAGGGTACTCGCACCACAAACGCATTGAAATTAACATTGCGGCGTGACTCCAGTAGCTGCACTCTCGGCGTGTATTTTATCTTTTGGCGCACGTACTCAGCGATGTCCTCCGCCTTGGTGGTGTAGTGTAGGCGAGAGATGTACACCGGAGTATTCGGTTTCGCTGCACGTATCTTCACACTAGGCTCCACAGGGGCCGTGCCGCAGCGGTTCTTGACTGTCCGATGACGACGCTTCCTCCTCTGGACCATGACGAAACCATCATCGACGAAACTCTTCGGAGCCACTTCAGGCACATACTTCCTAGCGGGAGCAGCAGGTGGTCTTGCTACTACGCTTGCGAAATCCCGTCGATGCGATTTCGCTTGAGTTGCAGGCACGTGCAGCGGGTCAGTGTCACGAGCGGCGCGTGCGGCAGCGGGATCGCGGGGCGCGCAAGGAGTGTTTTCTGCGCACTCAGCATTTGTCGGCGACGGCGATTTCAACACGGCGGACGCGAAACTTGACCCCGATATATCGAGGCATGCACCGCGACGCATGTTGACGTTAGATGCACTTGGTGGTGACCCAGTTTTCGACACAATTTTGCGCAACTCTACGACTTCGTTTCGCAAATCGGCGACGGTGTTTTGGGATGCATCTAACTTCTTCAGCACATCCGCTAAACTTGCCTTCAGAATGACGATGTCCTTCAGCAGGCTTGTGACGTCAACATGATCAAACGTGACGGGCGGGAGCTTGTTAAGGTCCTTCGCCACGAATGTCGGCACGTCATCCGGATCCGTCTCCTTCAGCAGCGTGATTATGTCTTGGATACTCTTCTTAGTCCCGTCACGCCGGCGGGACACCATCTGGTCACTCTTATTGAGCGATTGGTACAAGAGCAGCTTGGCAGCGGCTACGTCGTCCTCGCTGAAGTTTGTTGCACAGATCTGGATCGCAGACACCTCGTCCATTACGTCCAGCTTCTACTGCAGAAACGCCAGCAGTTCGTTTCTGCAGCAGAAGCTGGACGTTATGAAACGTTGGACCACCCGCTGTGATGCCCTAGATGCCCAGCTACTACCACGTTAGACACTTAAAATAAGCTAATAAATGAGCAAACAATCTATCTATGTTTTGGGCCAGTCAAAACTAAAAAAAAAGCAAGAACGTAGTGCCGGTCATTTACTACATATTTATGCACTAACTAATATTGACAGAATTCTAAAAAAAACCCCTCTCCAGTCGCCCGATGCCGCTATTTTAAGTCAGTGACTGGCGGGTTAAAAAACGTTCCAGTGTACTTGTTATTGTGCCTAATTTTCGTATTCAGATAAGAACAGTCACTTGCAATCCTACAATGACAACAGTGGCAAGCAGTTGTACATTTGTCATTGAACTAACATTATCTGAATACGTATATTAGGCACAATAATAATGGCATGTTTATTAACCCACCACTCACTGACTTAAAATAGCGGCATCGGGCCCCAGCTAAAAAGTCAAAATAATACCCAAGGCTCCAAAAACTTACCTTATACAATTCTAAACTGAACTAAAATCAACCACTAATTTAGTTTAGTGAATCAAAACCACGTGTTAAGCTAAATAGACAAGAGTCTAAGATAAATGTGGCGTCTTAACGGCAATCCTCTTGTCTAAGTTGATCTGGTTACAGGAAATGTTCGAGATTAGGTGGGATCAGGCAGATAATGAATCAAGGTGTATCACCTTTATGTAGCTCTTGAACACTTGAGTTTGTTGGTATTGTGACGTTAGTTAGTGATAGTGGATTTGGTTTCTTCAAGTGAGGTTTGGGCTTATACGAAACTTCTACGGAAAGCTGAAAACTATTTTAGAATAGAATAGAATAGTTCTTTATTTGCACAGAAAGTAGGTACAAGATACAGATGTTATGTTATAATGAGACCCTTATACAATCTACCATAAATTAGGCATGCAAAAAACACAAATTTGAGATTTAAGTCACTTAATAAAAATTTGTACACCAGCAACAAAAGAATAACATACTTATATTATTATTCTTCAGGAATTTGTCACAAATTGAATAATAAATTTAACAATGTCAGCAACATAACAAATTAATAGATCATGTGTCAAAAAATAAAGATAGTTGAAAGAAATTCAAACACAGTATTAGATTAATTTACAGCATTAAAATAACAGATTAAATTACAAATAAAATGTCAAAGAATAAATTGAAATATAATATGTAGATGTCAGAATTAGATTAAATTTTATCACTCAAAAATTTGTGGATGATTTAGGTTAAAACTAAATCATATTTTTTTAACATTTTTAAAAATCACTTCTATAGGCGTGGTGCTTCTGGAATCAGATTGCTATTTAATGCGAGCAAAAATCAATCCAGTAGTATGTGTTGGTTTCTTAGGTTTACGCGAATGTTAGACATTGAAATAAAACTACTTTTACGGATTTTATCGCGGTTTGTATTTAGATTTTAAGTCCCGACGTTTCGACACCTTTGCAGGTATCATCAGTCTGCCCGTGACCATGATACCTGCAAAGGTGTCGAAACGTCGGGACTTAAAATCTAAATACAAACCGCGATAAAATCCGTAAAAGTAGTTTTATTTCAGTAGTATGTGCTTTACATTAGAGCCCAAAACAAATAGGTATATTTCTGTTGAAATTGGAACGATACATTTATTTTCTTGCATTAACGAAAAAGGTATTGTCAACATTAAATACAAAGAAAGTTATTTTCCATTCTGTAAGCATATCTTAATTAATATGCTCTAAACTTGTTTACTTTCCATAATTTTCTTATTTGTTTACTTTTTACCCGACTGCCAAGAAGGGTTATGTTTTTCGCGCGTATCTTGTATGTATGTATGTATGTATGTATGTGTGTAATATTCTTTATTACCTCATATCTTCGAAACGGCCAAAATGCAAAAAAAAACACTTTAAATAAAAACTGAAAAGTAAAAAACAAGTTCAATAAGTCTAGAAGTTTAGATAGCAATGTTACTGTCACAGTCATCAGTTATTTAAAGTGTTTTTTATGCAGTCGGGTTTTTTTATTTTTTAAATTTATTTATTTTTTCATTTTATATTCTTTAACACCTGACAACATGCCAACGGCAAGATAATTAAATTCCCCCATTCTACAAAAACTAAAGCACATTCTATTAGACGCTGCTTACGTAAATGAATAACACTAAAGATTTAACAAAGAGTATAACATGCTGATATTATGTTCAAAGACGTCAATGTTTTGTTAAGACTGTTTGGCTTGAGCACACAAAGGATCCAGTATGGCGGTGTAGATTGCACCGAGGGGTAGAGAGGGATTAAAAGAATCTTCGCTACAATCTTGGGAAGTTAGACGGGTGAACAAAAGTTTTGCCTGTAGGCAACATACATCATTATGGAACTTATGACGGTAAGGTTTGAACAATTATGATCAGGGTAGTGATTTTGTGTACTAGTTTGGAACAGTGGATTTTTTCAGTCTGTCACAAGCAGTTTTATTGGTTCAATATTGGTATATATTGAGCCGTGTAGAGATTAATTTGCTTTTTGATGTGAAATCTTTGTGTAAGGTTTTTATTTAAGATTTTCAAAGAAATACTTTTTTCTTTCATATTAAATAACACACCTTTTGATGATAAGTTTATCCAGGAATTGTCCCAACCTGAAAAGTAAGAGAAAACACGAGCGTTTCAACCGATGAATTCTCAGAATATATTTAAAAATATATTAAAGAACAAAAGAGAACGAATTAATTTAGCTATAACAACAATGACAAACAAACAATCCAAAAAAAGGGATCTTTAAACAAAAATTTCGACACGCATCACCAAAGATACGGTAATGGAACGTCATTCCAATGGAAACAGATATTTGACGGAGGTGAACGTGTGAAATATTATACGAGAATGTTTGTGACAACCCTGACACTAGACAGGTGCACGAAAGAAATCTAGGTTCATACATAATGTAGAACAAGTTAATGTAAACATCCAGTTTTACTGTTTATCTTAGCGTCGACAAATAAGATCGAGTAGTCAAGGAATTGTAGGGAGGGTTTTGTTAGTGTTTTATTATTAAAGATTTTTCTTACGTTCTTGGTAAAAGACTTTAGTCTCTTTAAGATACATTTTTTTCTGGGAATCTGCCTTATGTAAGGACTTTGGCTTTGTATATTTATTTATTTTTGCTAGCTTATTAAGTCAGTACTCTGCGTAAAATATAAACATAACATAACATACCATCACGCCTGTATCCCCGAAGGGTTAGGCAGAGGTGTACCAATGTACACCCACAGTTCGCCGGTATGTTTTAGGTCCCATGTAATAGGGGGCGAGCCTATTGCCACTAACCGGGCACAAATCCAAACTCCGACCTGCTACTGAGAATTTCATAGAAAAACCCAATAACACCTTGGTCGACTTGGGAATCGAACCCAAGACCTCTAGCGTAGCAGTCACGCTTAGCACCACTAGGCCAACGAGGCAGTAAAATATAAATTAAATAATAAAAAAATATATATATTTCTAACAAATTACAACTTCAGAACGAAAACTTACTTTTATTACATAAAATTATCTGTACCTGCTTAATTAGCTTTCTCAGACTTTCATTTGAATAAATAATTTATTTCTGTATTCCAACATTTTTACAAGTTTGCGTAACAAAGTCGACGCGTATTTTGTTAGCTCATAAAATATTTGCGACACTGAAATTAGGTTCTTTTGTTTTAGTTCCATCTGCTGAGCTAGTTTGTCCAAATTAGGTTTCTGCGCCTAAACAAGTAAAACAAGTTATTCCAAACTTAACACAACTCATTGTTACAACTGTATCAGAATTGTAATCCTAAGTAAATAAATAATTTCTGTCACGACTCTAAAATGAACAAAAACAGAATGTGACTTTGGAAATTTCCCCAAAGCGGACTTCTAAAACAGGCAAGTAAAGAACATAGTAGGATAAGTGTCTAACTATTACTTTCGCTTATATCTAGTAGAAAAACACTTTTTAAGAAGTGAAAATGAGTACAGTCTATGACATACTCTAAATTAAGTTTTACAATATACACAGTATAACAACCCAACCTACTGCAATTTTCTTGTACTGTGTCATCAATGTCAACTGTATGTGTTTTCACACCCCGCAAACGTACGACTTGGCATGTTATGTTCAATGATGAAGCCACTCAGAGCAATAACGTTTGATGTAAAGCCTGTACAAGGGTGAGTGCCACGCCTACGTTACTGGAGGAGAATCAACAAAATGCTGTGATTACTATTAAGACTGACATAGACAAGTAGAGAATGGCACGTGTAAAGAGAGGCTTATGCCCAGCACTGGCATAGGCCTCTAGATATAGATAAGAAGGGCTATGGATGATGATTATGATGAGAACTATTAATCCAGATCATATAATATTTTGTTAATGAAATCTGACATGTTCCTAAGTTTTATAGGTTGAGTGGGCTTATATTATATATGGGCTTTAAATTTTTTTGGGATCATGGAAATGTTTCCTTTTTGAGTCTCCAGAATCGGACACACGGAGAAATTCGGTAGATGTCCAGAACATCCATAGCTTTTACAAAATGGACTGAGTACTTAATTATAATGTACCTCGTTTTTAGAAGCCCTGTAGGTATATGCGTATGAAAATCTCAAAATCCTTTTCAGGTTAAATTACCAAAAATTAGTAATTTCCATTAGGTACGAGTATATTCCATTCCACTTGTCACCTACATGTTCCCAGTGCAAATGAGTTTCACTCGTAGTCCTGCCCAAAAGAGGTTTTGTACAATGTAATAGTGAAAGCTGTTACGCAATCCCGTTGACAAATTTTCGCACGAATGTAACTAATGTGACCCTTATCACGGCGCCATCCATTTCCATCTAAAATTTGACGTAAGACTAACATACACACTGGTTTCGGATTGAATTGAAGCAAATGAAACATTATGGAAGCTAGAATATGGGCTTGAAAAATAGATGGAAGATAATTACACTACCAAAAATTATAATGAGTTTGGAAATATTATGACTAATAAATAATCCAACAAGATCATAAATGATTAGAGTAAAAAAATGAGTTTGATGAGATTATATTACTACCTAAATAGAAAATAATTGCTCTGAGAATCAAAGAAAACTAGCTGGTAATAGATTAAGTAATAATGAAGAAGATTAACATCATATTGTTGATAATTACAAATGTTACGTAAGTGATAACTCAAACTATTTTAGTAATACTTTTTAATTCTTTAAATATACGACGATAAATAAATGTATCCGAACTTTAAAACAGATAATTTTCACGTGAGAAAAAAAAGCTGTTAATGGTTTTATAAATATTGGTTATTGAGAATTTAATTTATGCTATTGACCATCCAAAAAGTCTGAACGATTCCTGATCAATTTCAGAAAGCTAAAGACGATGACTAACGATGGCAATTAGGCCTTAAATCTATTCAACGGTAAACGTTCACGGATTAATATTATATTAACAACGGAGGTTAAATTACTAACGCATCCGTAAATTCCGCCTACTGAGCCAGATAATATCGTATTCTGTAGTTGACATGCGTGTAATAAGATTAGGACTGTAATTGTGCGCCATGCTCCATTCATGGACTATAGTCCTTGTATTTTTTGATGATGGTAGGTTTGTATGACTAAAATTGTGGCCAATAAGCAAGACTTAGGTACCACCGCTTTCTGAAATGTTGAAAAACACAAAACAAATAAAATCGCCTGTAAAATTTGACTGCCTCGTTGGCCTAGTGGTTCTAAGCGCGACTGCTACGCTAGAGGTCTTGGGTTCGATTCCCAAGTCGATCAAGGTGTTATTGTGTTTTTCTATGAAATTCTCAGTAGCAGGTCGGAGTTTGGATTTGTGCCCGGTTAGTGGCAATAGGCTCGCCCCCTTTTACATGGGACCTAAACATACCAGCGAACTGTGGGTGTACATTGGTACACCTCTGCCTAACCCTTCGGGGATACAGGCGTGATGGTATGTTATGTTATGTTAAATTTGACGTTATGCACTGTGATTGTTTGTTAGTCTATTGGTCAACCAATCACATTCGTGATCAGTTGATTCGATAACAGATTAAGTAAATCAGCCTTCCAGAAACCGGGGGTAAGAGAAATACCTTACAGGTATCGTAATGGGGTGTTTTTCTGGGGTGTCATTTAACTGGGTAACAGTTTCATTTTAATTAGCTAAAATTTTCCCCATGTTCTGTCTGATAAATCTACATAATATCAAAAAGGCCTTTTAAAGGTTTGCCATCGTAAACAAAAAAAAGGTTTCATATCAATAAGCCTTAGGGTGTTATAAATAAACCTACGAAGAAACTTCCTTTTCCTTATAATATTAGTATGGATGAATGAGTAACAGTACCTACCAGCTAGCTATCAGTTATCCCAAATAGCTGAGGATTCACAAAACTCGGGTGGCTGGATATTTTGGAATGCAATAAAACCTTTGACACATTTTCAGCTCTGTAGTCCAGACCCAGCAATCGATTATCAACTTTATGACATACACATAAAGTTCAAATTGGTTTATGGAAAACATTTCAAATTTCAAACGTAAATGCGCCCGGATTTTTAGTTAATTTTGTACGTTTGCGGTATTCGGAAACGGGATCATATCACTTTGGAAATGCTGTGGAATTTTTTACACAAGTATAAATATTAAAGTGGTATGTCTGCTCGTTTCCAGAATGTATTGCGGGAATTAAAACAATGAACATTTAAATGCTCTTCAGGGATGTTTAGGAATTCTTTTGAACTTTTATCTTTCTGACTTTAGGGAGGTTATTTCTCAAAAAGAAGTTGAAAAGTATATAAGGGGGTTGGGCGTTCCTTTCCTTTGCATTATAGAATTCGACTAACGACATATTTTATACAAGAGATAGTATCGATTCAATCACCAAACTAAGGTTCTTTTTTTGGCCTTGACCTTTAAAATCTTCGTAGAGGCTTAGTTTTTCAGTTGATTTTGAAGGCCACTGAAAAGATCTATTCAATATAAACAACGCATAGATACTTTGAACATAAGATGGCACAAATTATACAGAAGATGGAATTACACATAACGAAATTTATAACCTAAGTAAATAAAGTAATAACTCAATTTTTGCACGTCTCAGAAATATCTAATACAAAAATCCAATCGACTTGCAGATTTCTGTAAATCAGCCTCCAAATTCAATAGTCTACAAAAAAATAGGCCAGCTCTCTCAGATTTACACTTCGTAAAATATTACTTGTTTTATTAAGCCCAAGATGTCTGTTATCGATTTCGTCTGAAAATAATTTAGGCTTTGTGAAAGTTACTAAAATGGCTTATAATTTAATATATTAAGTTCTTGTAGAACTTAATATATTAAATTCTCACTTCTTTTAGTTGGGATTATATACATTTGGTTCTCATTTTTCTACTGAGGTCCATAAATATTAATCTCGATTATGAACAGTAAATAATATGATAAGCAGAAAATTAATATGCCGTCCTTGTTTCGAATTCCTTGACCATGGAATTTCTTCTCGCGGGACCGCACAATATGGATTCTTATTACACCTAAGAATGTTCAGTCATAGAAGAACTAATTAATAAAATAAAACACTTGGGATACAAAAAACGAGAACCAAAAAACATTATTTTACTCCATCTATACATACATACACACATACATATAATCACGCCTCTTCCCCTGTAGGGGTAGGCAGAGACCATTCCATCTATACTGTTCTTTAAAAAAGATCAAACAATTTCTGTCTTACACATAGGTATATAAATAAATGTACGATGTAATAAATTAGCCATTCTCAGGTAAACCAAAATTAGTATTCTTCCAACACCTTTTAAATTAGATATCACACCAAAATTCCGTTAGCAGAAAAATACTCTTTTGCTACATGGCTATAATTATAATAATTATGCTATAAATCTTACAGTTACAGTTCCTGAATATAATGTCGCAGATATACCTTATTAAGTATGTACTAAGAGTCTGTGAAACATGGAACGAAATGTTCATATGAAATGTGAATGAGATAGGGTTGGTATGAAAAGGAATTCTAATTTAAAGCTGCATTATGGAAATGTTGTGTTGACTTTACTTTTAAGCACTGCTTAATATTGTAACTTGTTCGGGAGGATTGCAATACGGTTTTACGCAAATATTTCCTTCAAAGTATTTTGATAGTAAAGGAAAATTATTTAATCTAATACTGCAGTAATTTCCCATGGTAACGGAGCCTTTCTTTTGCATTACGTATTTTTATCCTGTCGTCAGATGGGTCAAATTCTTTGGTCGGAATTTAGTTGATTCCTTTATTGTCGTCTTCTTGTGTTGAGACTACCAATCAATATAGTGTCGATCGCGTTACAAGATGATTGTACTTCAAACATGAGGGTCATATGGAATGCAAAATCAAAGAGCTGATTGTTAATAACTTTTAAACTGTCGCGCATGTTTATAGTAATATTATAGAACGGGGATTAGCGCATACATGTTTAAATACCATTAGAGCTTGACGTTTCGAGCGGGTTACACAGGCTGCGGTTGCAAGCAAACTGATGAATACTGTTTCGTATTTGAGAGCAGCGTAGTCCGTCAGTAAACTTTTAAGGGTTGAGATGGGTAAAATAAGAAAAAGAGATCACAACCCACATTAGCTACAACATTATATTGGTCGAATCATATTGAACGGTTAAATAATCTGGCTTATGGCCAGACGCTGCGGCAATACGCCATAGACAGATTTTATGATTGAGACATCCGAATGAGTATTGATTAACATGGGAAAACCTCGTGAATTTATGTGAAAAAAATCAGAAATTTACAGAAAAAAAAGAGCTGAAAAAAACATGACACAAAGCTTTCTTCTCATTTTTCATCTACACGCAACCAGCATAATTTTACTATCAGACCCCTACATTATGTAAAACATCATACAAAATACATCATCCCAAAAAATCCACCGCAATATTCTGGATTTTCGCACAACATTTCAAAATTTCGACGCTCTGTTCAATATTTCACGCTTTATTAGATAGCCTTAGGCTGACCCTTCTAATTTGGTAGCCGGTGCTACCAACCCTTGTACATTAAGAACTAGTTTACCAGTTCTCACACGTAATTCTTTCTACAGTATTTACTCTGCCATCCGTGCGTTTAAATTAAGCTCTTGTAGTTTCCTTTTCATCTTTAGAGTCAACGTTTACTTTTAACTATCTAGATTTAGCTGTTTTCACAATTTCAGAATCGTTAAATTCAAGACCATTTACTTTAATAACTGTTTGTTTGATCGCCTTAAAGGAATAAAGACTCTGTGGAGTAGATTCTCTTGTCGGGCTATTAAGTTGATTTTCTTTTGTTTTAAGTTAGATGACTGATTTGTTTTATAGGTAACAATATCAAATTTTCGCAACGTATATTTGTGAAATAGATACCTATACAATAAAATTTCGGAAAGTGGTCTACATAATAATATACAACGTTGGATTTATGTAGTTACGAAACGTGTATTAATAATTTTGTGTACCACAACCTAGTTTCAGAAATGCATTTCTAGAAAATGAAACACCGATTTCTCTAATATTTTTTTTACCTTCGTCATAACTCTTTAGGGCTTTAAAACTTGATACAAAAAGATAACAGCATACATATATAGCATATATTTAGAGAGAGTAATGTAAAGTAGTACTTGTAACTAATATACAACTTCACAGAAACAGTCTATGAATCGGATAACAACACGTTTAGAGGGAAACGAAATTTATTAGACAAACAAGCTAACATTAAGTGTATACTACAACTCTACAGCGTAATCAACTCTTCCTAAATTAATATTGACAGGAGTATTACTGTACACGAGGGAATTCGTCGACATTGTACCTTAGGGATGGCTGTTTAATTGCTTACACAATCATCTGCGTAATAATTAAGTTTTTCGTTTAGTCTTACGTTAGTTTCGAAGTTGGAGCTGTATTTTGGGAGGTTTGATTCTACTTTATTTATTTACAGTATTGGAAGTTCTGTAATGTAAATTGGTGTTGTGATCGTTAAATAGAACATGGTGACTTATGAAACGACAAAGATTAATATTTCTTTATCGAAACATATTTATCATAGTACAATAAGGATGTAGGATAAGCCTTATGCTAACGATACGCTAAACATCAGCCATATGCTAATCGTTAAATTATATTTCTATCCGGTAATGGTACAGCAAATGCTGTGGATAAAACTGACGATAATATATTGCAAAGGTATTTTTTTGGTCTTAACTATCAAATATCGTAAGTTAGACAAAAAATTAAAAAGCATAAACTAAATACGCAAATCATTATGTAAAAAATTGTACTAAAGTTATTTAATTTAACAATGAAGAATAAAATGGCCTGCAGCCACATATACTAGTCCAAGAACATAAATTTACCGGTGACTTAGCCCGGTCTAGCTAATCTAGTATATATTTTAACCGTATGTGGCTACAGTGGAGTGTACGAACATATAATTTAAGTGCTATCTGGGTAAGATAATGCGTTCTTAGTAGGATTTCAAAGATAAAAGGAATTGCAGAAAAATATACATTTAGTTAAGCTGGGTACAGAGTCATGTTTATTTATGGATTCAAAAAGTACCTACTCTTTATTGTATTGCTTTACAAAAAGTTTGTGAAATTAGAAGCGTATTTCCGACGGCTAAACTATTTTTTTTAGATTCGTTAGTATTAAAGTCATCAGACCCATTAATAATTATTCAATGAAATTTCATCCATTGTTATTTAAGACACTACCTTTTAAATGTATATGTACTACAGTCACGAGCAAAAATTTAGTAATACACAAAAAGAAAAATAATAATATAATAATAATATTCCGGGACAACTCACACACGGTTATCCGATCCCAAGCTAAGCAGAGCTTGTGTTATGGTAACCAGACAACTGATAAACTTACTTATATATTTCTAAATACATACATATTATAAATAAATTTCATATTCAGTATCTATCTTTCATTCATTGTTATTTAAGATACTACCTTTTAAATGTATATGTACTACAGTCACGAGCAAAAACACGTTTAGCGAAATTGTAAAACTTTAGAAAGTTTTTTTTTCGTAATACACAAAAAGAAAAATGTGCATAAAACGTTTTGCAATACCAATCTAGAACTGAAGAGAAAATCAAAATGCTTGGAGTATACATAATTCTTGCCCGTTACTGTACGAAGCATAACATTTACCTCATAATAATTTAGGAGTAATACTTTATGGTAGAGTGTGGGTGTTAAAACTGCCTACGCTAAGGCTAAGCAAAGAGAACTGCCTACGCGTGCTACAGTAAGAGTTTACTATTTGATATTGCATATGGGGTGTAATTTATCTATAATATGTATGTATTTAGAAATATATAAGTATGTTTATCAGTTGTCTGGTTACCATAACACAAGCTCTGCTTAGCTTGGGATCAGATAACCGTGTGTGAGTTGTCCCGGAATATTATTATTATTATTATATTATAGTCGAAGAAATAGTTGTGATATATTTTGATAAGAATTGAAAATATCGAGACTGTTATGTATCTATTGTTCATTTTATTGTTGTTAAAGGTCCCTAACAGTCAACTGTTCTTAAAAAGAGTTCTGTAAATGGGTTGTCGATGACTGAGCAATTACAATGAGACAAGCAGCAAACTTACATAAAATAGGCTCAGTAAAACAAAACATAAGAGAAAATAATTAAGAAAATAAATATTTAAATTTGCTATACTACGATTAGGTACATGTTGTCATAATGCGTCAATTAACAAACAGATACTTTAGGGAGGCATCACAGGGGTTGTTTTTGCAATCTATTCTTCTTTCAATTAACCTAATTGGATGGAAAACGAAGGAGAATTCATCCCGACCACTTAGTTTGGAACATGCTAATTTATTTAAGGGCCGACATTTTGTTGAAAAACAACATTAAAAATATCGGAAAGCAGAATTTACCTGAAACTCATCTCATTGATTTATATTATTTCTACAAATAAAATGATCTACTAAATATCATAAGGTAGCTAATTAAATTTGTATACGAGACTGATTTGATAATTTCAGTAATACTCATTTATATTTACAAAATTTTCCGTAGCTCTTCATAAAATAAGATTATCAAGTGGAAGAAGACTTCGTTTTATTGAAATAATATAAACCCCTCTTATTTATGCAAGCTTAAAGTCTTTGCCTTTGTGCCTCCCCTTTGTTCCGTTTTTTACAATCTGCTCCTTTCAGCCTTCACTTAAACCCTGTTTTACATCAGTTAGCCCTTGATAAATCATTCTAAATGAACCGCCCAAGATAGCCTTTGTAAAATTTCGTGTCCAGATTATTATCTGAAGAAAATTATCCCGGATCTCTTTGAATCTAGAACAAATTACTACAGGAATTATCCTGCTTAACGTTTCATCTGAAACTTTAAACAATATATCCTAAAACTTACCTGAAATGAAAGCAATTTAAGGAAACTTCGCGTAGTATTTTATCAGGCGAGAAAATGGGGACGAAATTCGTTGCAATGATATTAATATTTCAACGAATGGGAGTACCGTTTGTGACAAAAGGGTGGTTTTACTTGTTCGGTAGTCTGAAGTTTTGTAACCAAGACAAAGAAAGTAACATTTTTCTTAAGGGTGTTGGATGTCAAATTATTTTTCTGTTAAATGTAATGGCGGCCTGAAATGCTGATGAAGTTATTTCGGAATTTATGAACATCGATTACTGGTACATATAAAATTAATGCGGTGATGAGTGCCTCTTGCTCTTTCAATCGTAAAATTTATATTTAACAGGCAAATGGGATCGTAAACAGCTATCGTTGGAAATGATTTATTGCATGCTTTATTGAGCTGCAGAAATGATGATTTTGTAAGTGATAACTTAATTAAGCACAGGAAAATTCGAAAAGGTTCAGTAAGTGCGCAGTCTAGGTATATTGATATTTTGTATTGATTATTTACCTAGTAAAGTGAAAAAAAAAAGTATTACAATTAAATTCATCTTCTAAACATATACTCAAGGCAAATCTTATCTTAAGTCTAATAATAAGATTCTTATATCACAAAGTAAGACTAAAATGGTCAGTATTTTCCTACTAACACTCTAGTACCCAAGAGAACTGAAAAACACAACTATTCCCTAGATTTATTAGACATTTCCCACAAAAACTTCTGAAACTAGATAATATAGGATATAGGAAAATTTAATTAAAAGATTACAACTCTATTATTCTTTTCTTAATACCTTCATTAATTTAGAATTATAACATGGTATTATCAAAACAAAAGTGTTATTGTGGACCAAAGCGGTCTTGTTTTGAAGTAAACTCCTTTTGTACAATTTGTTTTGATGACTAGCGCTTTTTATGTGATCCGTGTCACAATAATGATGTAGTATTACGCAGTTTGGTCTACTCTTATCGGTTAAACGAAAATAAGCTTTAATGCTTTGGAATAAAGGCTGTAGTGGAGTGTGTGACAATGACGTGCATTCGATTTGACCATGATGGGCAGAAATGAAAGTATGGAAAACAATATGAAATGTTTAAAAACATTTGTTTAAACAATATTTTTATGTCTACATTTAATATGCTTATATTTATACTATAATTTTTTTTTTATTTATATACCATTTGTAATTAACAATATACTGAATTCTGTTTATGAATAAAATAAAATAGATTTTTGGTGCTTACTTAGTCATGTTAATATTATTATGTAAATTAAATGTGGTTAAATAGTAATAATCTTATATATAAAATTCTCGTGTCACAATGTTAGTTACCATACCTACTCCCCCGAAACGGCTTGACCGATTTTTATGAAATTTTATATGCATATTCAGTAGGTCTGAGAATCGGCTACTATCTTTATTTCATACCCCTAAGTGGTAGTAGGTAGGTAGTAGGCAGGTAGGTAGTAGGTAGATAATAGGCAAGTGCTAGGTAGAAAAAAATGCATTGCAACGCATGCCGGGTACAGCTAGTATAATATGTAATTCTGAGAACACCTCAGAAATTACAGCCTCCATAATATACCTAATGAAAATTATTATGATAAAGTTACAGTTAGATAATCTGGTTTTCATGTAACTTCTTGGTTCTAGTTTATTTTTGTTAGTATACCTTATGAACCTAAGAACATCAAACCGAGTTTAGGCAAGCAAAACTACTTTACCTAAAACTTAATTGGGATAACAGTGTTGTAATTAAAACAACAAAATTCGCCAAAATTTTGTTCTTGTTTATGTAAATTTTGTGTTTTTACTGAGCTTAAGAACTTGAAGGTTAGTTTGTACATCGGGTGTTTGAGAATACTTTTAACCTTTATAGCGATTATACGCTTTTTTTTTAATAACTAGTCTGGCCTTCTTGCTAACTAACAAGCTCGATTTTATACCACATGCTAATTAGTTTGCGCTGACTAAACGCGTCGAATGGTCTTCCTTTAATTATTATACCAAGCATTCGGTAAGTCACCAAACGCATGTTTGCTGTCTTATTAGTTTGGCTAACTGATTTACTCTTATTAAACTACGCGTTGTCTTATTAAAGCAGACTGAATATCGCGTAGTATAACAAGCGCTTAACTGAATATTCCGTCATATACTGTAGCACAATACACGAGACACAATACCATATCATTCACAACAATATGAACAGATAATGCCCGCTTACAATGGACATTTCCGAAACCATACAACATTACTTTATTACAATACAATCAAATTCGAACGTTTAAAATTAATTCTTATCTGTAAGGTCTACTTGGGTACTATGTGACGTCATTAAAATAACAATGGCGGGCCCAAAATTATTTACAAGTATACAACTCGCTTGTTACATTGCGTCTCGTGACATGTAAGAGAAGTAAGGATGGGTTACACGTGGAGCTAAGCGAACTGACTAAGCTTAGGTATTCTCGTAATGTGAGTAAAATACCTGTTTCAACGCTAGCTATGAGCCCTCACGTCACGTTTAGTTACAATCTTTCATATAATTATAATTACGTGTAAATGGTTACCTAATTAAGTAATCATAATTATTGTTACTGTCTGCAGCTTTGCTCTTCTCTTTTTCGATTAAAAAATAATAATTTCATGTCGTTAATTTTATTCATACTGTGATTTTTTGGTTAATCTTCATATATTTTGATGAAGTGATGTAATTAGTTTATGGTTACATAACTTGGCTAACTATAAAAATGAAAGTGATTAACGAAATATTTTTTTTTAAGATAACACTTCTTTAAACCACAACTTTTTAATAATTCTTAGTACCTTATTGAACCATCAACAGCTAAGCTAAATTCAGCTAGCTTAGCTAGCAGTGTAGTCGCTCCCTAATCCTTTACAAGTTAAATTGTGCTCCCATATCTCACAGCTCAGTCTAAGACGTCTTGAATAATTGTGTAAGTTTCGATATCAGTGTTTTGTTTAAGTGAAACAAGTTGCGAACTATTGCAATCTTGATGTGAATGTTCTGCCGCTGTTCTGCTGAAATTAGATGTCTGTTTTTGGTAGATACGTATTATGACAAGTTGTGTTACAGAACTCAACGATTAATGTTATGTCGGGAAGTTAATTTGCTATGTTATTTAAAATTTCTAATGAACGTATGTTTTGAAATGGATTGGTTTCAGAATTCTGTATAGTCGTTACTTACGGGTATTTTTCGAGATTGTGATATATTTTGGTTCGCGTGCACATACTTTTATGGGTTTGAAGATATTTCTGTCATTTTGAAAAGAAGAACACAAAGATAGGCGTCAAGGTTGGGTATTTCTTACTCAATACATTATATATATCGTCGTCAAAAAATGTTGACATTTCTTGTCAGGTTTTTTAATAGGTATATCTTCTTGATACACCAGATTGATTTTCAGACATCAAGTTATTTAGTAATGTTGCTATTAGAAAATCAATTACTAAATATCGCGATGTGTCACGTTGTTTATTAATGTTGCAATGTTGCTAACATGTGCTTTTCAATCAGTTATTTAAGTAACATTAGGTATGCCTTATGACTGGTTAACGTAATACCACGTTCCTAGAACTGGAAACCGTTACTTGCATTAAGATCTTAATAGTGTAAGCCGCAGCGCAACTAATGCAGCCATATTCACAGAATTAGAACCGCAAGCAGTGTGGTTCAAAGTAGGTCAAACAAGCTAATCTGAAAAAACAATCCTAAGCTATTTAGTTTAGGTTGTTTTTTTTAGATTAGCTTAATAGCTAAGTCAATTTTATATTGTATGAAGAGACGAATATTATCTATGAAAAGTTATAGGTGACACGGAAGATTTTAAGAGGTCTATAGCACTTAGCCTTAGCGCAGACTTTGACTGTTTCAGAAGACTCATTTTTGACACGTTAGTATACCTAGATGAGGTAGCTTTATCTTAATTTTCACAAAAATAAAGGATTGCACCACAAAATATCGTTGCTACTTCCTATCTCCTATTTATTTTCTTATTTATTGTAGCAAAAACACTTATGAAGAAGAAAATAGGATCAAAAAATGTAGTATAACATGAAAAGCTTATTAAAAAACACACTTATCGAAAAACGCAACTTTGGTACTCCAAGCACAAAATAATAATGCAATAATAGTACTACGCGAAATGCCGTCATAAGCCTAATAAAACCAACAATACTTGGTTCAACTTAAAAACTAAATTAAGCTATTAAAAAACATTGCCCCCGAGACTTGTCGGACCCTTTCATACGAGTACCAAAATATAAGGGCTTTAGTAAAATTATACAAAATTAAATTTAGTTTGGGCCCGGTTAAGAGAGGACAACCTAAACAAACTTACTCATGGCTGTTGGTCTATGTGAGGAGAAGTAGCGAGTGACGTCACTGTTATGGGAGAGTATTCTGTTAAAATTCACATGTTATGACTTAACTAAACCGCGGTGTATTTAGTTTAGTGAGGGCTGTAGAAAATGTAAGGCTTTTTATAACAAACCTACAATACCACAATACTGATAGGCTGAATTGCATTTTTCGAAGTTTCCGTTAATTTATCGATGAATAAAATGCGATATTATTCAACAAAAACATATCATTTAAATAAACCAGTCAATTATTAAGTCAGCTTCCAAATAATCCTAATAAATCCAGTGAGTTATACTGCTTCTGGAAATTAATTTTCATTTACTTTATAATTAAATTTTAATAAATAAATACCAAAGCAGTAACACAATTTATTATCGCTCGTATCTTACTGCTTAAAACATCTTGAGCCGACGCCAAACTTTATACGCTCGCTGATATATCATTGAATTAACTTTAATGTGTTCCAGCAAGTATCAAAACTCGTTGGTAAAGGCTCCCTAAACAAAGAGTTCGTTAATTATATGTTGGGACTGTTTTAGGGTGTTTCCCTAAACCCTGGTGGATTTGAAGTCCTTGATTCTTCGTTTTATGGCGATACTCAAGCTTAATGTAAAGAAATTTGGAGCAAGTAATAATTTGATGATGTCAATCAACAATGTCGTTACGATGTTAAGTGCTTGTTTTTACAAGGTTAAGTTAAGATACTAAAAATATATTATGTACTTACAAGAAATAACCGTCTAAAACAGCCAGTGTTTAAGATTGTGATGATGCACTGTGATAATAACTTGGATAAAAGCAGCTGTCAATTACCTGAAACAAATAAAGTTGACAATTATGTTAATATAAATTGTTTTTGATTCTTTTCTAAAAAGTAATAAAATAAAATAAAATAAATAAATGCGGACAACATCACATACATTGCTCTGAACCCAAAGTAAGTAGCTATTTAGCACTTGTGTTATGGAATTCAGAAACAACGAAGGTACGACAAACACCCAGACCCGAGGCAATGTAGAAAAGTGAGTTTCTACATTGACCCGTCCGGGGATCGAACCCGGGACCTCAGAGCTAGCGAAACCTTGAAAACCGGTGCGTACGCCACTCGACCACGGAGGTCGTCAAAAGTCGTCGAGTAATAAATAACATTGTTCTAATAAGCTATGATTATATCATCCATAGCCTCATAATTATTCCAATTCAATAACCAGGTATGCACTTTGCTTTGATTTCTTAAATTCTGTCATTAGTGTAAAACGCCTTAGGTTAGTTTCAATGATTTTGTAACCCTCCCAATTTAGTAGGTACTTAAGATAATTTCTTGATTGACTGATAACAACTAAATTCGGTAAGATATCTTAATTTGGATGCACAGATAATTTCGTGACGGCCGACCGCTACCTTTGAAACTTCACCGCTGATGCCTATCACTTCGAGTCAAACGAAACTCGCATTCGTAACCCAACTTTATTAAATTACCCCGTCTTGGAAGTGTATAAATTGTCGAATTTATCGCTCGGGTTCTCAGTGTGTAGTTTACGGGTGACGATGTCGGTCATCGGTTATGTAGTTTCGTTAACCACGTTACTGTTGTGCAAATGCGCGTAAATTTCGTATCCCAAAAATTTGGAAAATATTTTTTCTTCTTATTCCCAAAGTACAAAAATATTTACTGATATTATTCTGGTATTGGAATCCTTTGCAGATCGACGTTCAAACTATGCCTGAATTAGACTTCTTTTATACATTTTCATAGAATCTATATTTTTTGAAGTTAAAGACTACAAAAAGAATAATTCCAGAGCGTTACTACTAAATGTGTTAGTTCAGTACCAAAACCTTTATTACTGAACGAACCAGGTCTGCTCGTTACCTGAGGTCAGATATATGCTATCAAGATCAATACGGGTCCAGGCACAGCTCCGACTATCGAACACGAGAGGTTTACCGATCTAGATATACTTAAACAGCGTGAAGCACTAATGTGTATTGGAGAGCACAAAGCTTACTATCTAATCTCTTTGAAACAAAAACTATGACCGTACTCTGTAAGCATAACTTTAGAATTAAAATTTATTTTTAATAAATAATATATTAAATATAATATTTGAGTGAAGCTAACTTAGTATCCAAAAATAACTTTATTTGCCAATGTTATATAATTGAGAGACAAAATGGAGAAACATAGCTAAACGTATTGAAAAACTGATAAATTAATTTATGTTATTGAAAAATGATAGAATTCGCGGAGTCCAACAAAGGCTAATTTGTAGATACAAAGAAATGGTGTCCCAAAAGGTTAAAATTTCCAAACCCTTGTGTGAGGCCTGTCAAATAAACACCAATACTTCTAATCACGACCAATCCCCATAGATGTTCGTCAGACGCTTAAAACCAAGGCGATAGCTTTTAGATGGCACTAAATATAAAAGGGAAACATGAGCCACAACCGGTTGCCAAGTGGGGCAAGCATCCAGCCAAGTTTCGTGAACAGTTGATATTAGCTCAGTACATTTTTTTGCTGTAATCCTTTCGTGTTGCGAGACACGTATAAATTGTTGGGTTGTTGGTATCTTTATGGAACACTTTAATTTACAAGATTTTATGTACGACTGGATATATTGTTTTTAATCTAGCGTTTACATATGCCTCTAGTGTAGAAACAATACATTTCGGAGCTGTGTCGACAATGATAACAAAATGTCCCCTTTTTTTCTCCTTTACTAAACTGTGGGTTTTTTTGTGATATGTACAAGCATTTAGAAATATGAATATATGAACGGACGTGAAGACAAATGTCTTTTGGCCGTAAATATTCGTACCATGAATGATTCAGTGTCTCCCAAAAAAACACGTCAAGTATTTTTCGCTTAGAATTGTTTTTCCTTGTGTCGACTTTCAGGACTTTAGGAAATAGGTATTCTGTAGGATATCTAGCATATTCTAAAAATAAAACGAGTATTATTTTATTTACCTAAGTACCGTATATTTACATACTTCATAAAGCGCTTACTACTAGAGCTTCATTATTATTTATGCCTCAAAAATAATCTTTTACGACTAGACTATTTAATGCCACAGGTGAAATGATTTTTACCCGATATTTAATAACTTTTTTTATTATTTTATCAGGTCAAAGAGAAATTCAAATTACATACCGAAAATTCCTATTACAACAAATCAGAAAAACCACATTCAACTTTGAACTTCAAAAAAATCCAAAAAATTTTCAAGGACCCTAAGCTTTAATACTGAAACAGTTATAATATATTTCAGTCTCAAATAACTTTTTGCTGAACCCGTTAACGCTATAGAAAGTGCTCTAAATTCTGCCTGGTAATAACCCTTGACTTCTTGCTTTATACGCTTTTGATGTAAAATGGAATATTCCAGTCATCTATTTCTAGGTTATTCTTTGTATAATGTATATTGTACTAGCTAGGGTTTGTGGGTAAGTAAAAAAGGGTTAGAAACTTCAGAAGCTGGCCACTTTGATGTGGATCTAGTTATCGACGGGCCTGTTGGTCTAGTGGTTAGTGACCCTGACTGCTATACCAGAGGTCGTGGGTTTGATTCCCACCCAGGACAAATCTTTGTGTGATGAGCACGATCATTTGTTCTGTGTCTGGGTGTAATTTATCTATATAATATGTATGCATTTAGAAATATATAAGTTTGTTTATCAGTTGTCTGGTTACCATAACACAAGCTCTGCTTAGCTTGGGATCAGATAACCGTGTGTGTCCCGGAATATTATATTACATGCCCTTGAATATTTTGATCTCTTGAATATTGTTAAGCTTGGAAAAGCATGTTATTAAAATATTTCATATTTATAGCTAATTTATTCAATTATTTTTATTATGTCAGTGTTTTCGGCTAGACTAGAACATTATCATTTGTTACATTTTATCCTGGGATTTCACTCCACTTGGATTTAATACTGAAACGCCTTACTTCATATAAATCTTTTTCTAACTTTTACCAGCCATTTTTATCTTCCTTATGCAGTATTTTTCTAATAATCGACCATCCTCTATCGTCTCGAATATGCATTATCATCTTTAGCCGTGTATGACCCACTTCCGGGCCTTCCTTTTTTTGTGTCATATACCATGTCTAAATATACGAAAAACTCCTAAACCATCATTCATCTCTTCAAGATCACCATAGACCACCATAATTATTTCCTACATAACTCAATGAAAAAACTAAAAAAAGGGATCAGAAATTCCGGTCCCTGCCTACCAAACTGCCTTTGTAGTTCGAGAGACAAAAACGGATTTATTGCACGTTCACAATGATTTTGACATGGGTAGCATGATAGGGGTTCGTAAACACCCCTATATTAATTGACGTAATTTATATGTGTAGAACATTGGGCAACCCTAATGTTATTGCGTGGTTTAAACTGTAACGCACCTCTGTATTGAAAATTTCAAGGTTGTTTGGTAGGTGTCGCTATTTTAAGGTTTTAATGTAAGTGAGAGGTTTATGTATAGTGTCAGGTTTTGAAACGGTTCGATGACCTGATGTAATACTATGAAGTGGTTTCGCTAAGCTTGAAGAATAGAAATCCCTATGTCAATTTAAGTATTTCTGTGGCAAAGCATATGGATTTATCCTACATAATTATCATGTATCTGTAATAGTTTTACAATACTCAAATCATACGTCTTATATATGCATAATGCATATAAAATATTAGCTATCAAACCTACAACTTTTTGTGTGTGTTTTTTTTTAACTTCTATCTTATCTGAGTCAAACCCAAAATCTTATACTTAGATTTAATAATGCCAAACATAGAATAAAGTACCTAAAGAGCACTAATCAAATACATATTTTCCAAGATTTATCCGAGTAATTACACCCAAGCAAGCATGCAGACCGACAATCAAAGCTCGGTTAGCCATGAACATTAAACATTATAACAAAGAATTCTGTGAATCAGTAAAACAACCATTAATCAAAAAACTACTCCGCAATTTAATAAATGGAAAAGAAATGAAAACGTAAATCACGAACACAATTTAGGTGAATAATTAAGAGGCTGTTAATCCCACGCTTCCAATCTATCCGAGGCTGACAATTTTTTTGTGTAAATTGGCGTGTAGGTAGTACCTTTATTTTTATTGAAAATCGAAATATTTGGATTATTTTTCCTCCTCGCATTTTCTTTCACATAGATGCTGTCGTATGTATGTATATTTACTAAATTACTCTAAGACCTCTGACTAGTAGTGAAGATTATCGCATGTAAAGCTAACTTAAATTTTGGAATTCTACAGGGCGTGATGTTTAACGTTCGTTAAGCGGTCTTTGTTCTTCAGAAATACTAGATTATTCTTGCTATTAATTAATCTACATATCACATAATGTTGTTCCAAGCACATATTCCTACAGTTTCCTAGTCTTTAAGTTATCTTCTCTTGCTTACGTCACAACACAGGTGATCGACAAAAAAGAACTCAAAACATAAGAAAAAGATAGTTAATCTTTACTTAAATGTCACGACATCAATCACACTAATAGTATCTGTAACAAACAATAACAACAGACATGTCCTTAACATTTACCTTTAAGGTTATAAGCAACAAGAAACAGTCGGTAATAAAGACGACAAATCCAAAGCCAGAGGTTTGGGAACCTGCCAAATCATTTTGCTACACCCTCTACAACCTTACCACGAAGTTGGTTACACGTATTACAAAAATGAACCTTATCAGCATTGATATAA
Organism: Autographa pulchrina; assembly: GCA_905475315.1. Classification (NCBI taxonomy): domain Eukaryota; kingdom Metazoa; phylum Arthropoda; class Insecta; order Lepidoptera; family Noctuidae; genus Autographa; species Autographa pulchrina. The sequence goes on along the minus strand of FR997786.1, from coordinate 4,277,675 downwards.
GGACGGTTTAAATGTGTTACAGATATGTGTGGTAGATTGTACAAGCGTGTAAGTTAAGTTCTGTGGTTTGTTTTATGTAGTACGTTTTTATTGCGTTTGCCACTTAATAATTGTATTATTAAGTCTACTATTTTGGTTTTAAGCCTTATATATGGGGTTTCATGTTTAATATGGAGTCATCACCAGTCTGCTTAGGAGGTCAGCCAGTGTAAGCTGATTAAAAAATCAGGCAAGCAAAACATGCAATGCTAAAGCTTAAATTTCACGGATTTTATTTAAGGCTCTGAATTGAAATGGAATAAAAAGGTGAGATTTGCTGTAGGGTTTCTACCTACCTCACGGATTTCGTTTTTGTCCTTTGAAATTCTGCATCAACATAAATATAATTTATATTCTTAATTTATAATCTCCATCCCTAAAATAATGTGATCAACTACAATGCGCATTAGATTTAAATAGTTATATAATATAATTAAAGTGTGCCATCAACACGAATATAACCTTGACCTACATAATATCATTATCTATGTAAAGACTATCTCGTATAAAATATGGAGGCACTTAAATATATTCACAGCAACGAACATTAGAGGTATGACTGGAAGAATTCACGCAATCAATAATGACAAAGCAGAAACGAGGCCCTTATTAAAACCAAAACAATAGCTCTGATATAAGAATAATATTGTATAGATATAGACCTGTTTCGGTCCATCGATTGCCTTTCGTCCATTGTTGGCACAACGGGATGGTAGCCTATTGAAATTCAAATTTAGAGCTTTAGCTATTGGTGTTTGTTACTTTGATTTATACCTACATAGTTGCTTTTAATTAATTCTGGCCGTAATTTTTTAAATAAAAGAAAAATACAGTTCCAAATTTAATTTTCCTGTTCGAAAAAGTCCTGTTTATAAAGATAAGAGTAAATTAGTAGAGATTAATGATCACAGTAATATTTTAAATTAAGACAGGATGCCATTATCTACGTTCTAAAAAGAAAACTTGAAAAACAAATAAGGTTTTCCTTGTTTTGGATTATGTAACAGCCATGATTATCTTAAGCAGAGACGAGGAGGAAAACAAAAGAAGACCACTTACTGTAGTTAGCTGTAGGTAATAACTAAAAGAAATGTAATGCAAGTACATTTTTTTAAAGGGGAACTTTAATTCAATTTTCGTTTATGGTAAGCCTCGTACACAGACAGTTAACAATATATAAGACAAGAAGACCCATGATCCACATAATTGAGATTAGATTAGATTTTTTTATAACCGAGAAGGTTACTCAATATTCCTTGATTCCATTATTTATTACGTGCGAAGGTCACAGTAAAAGAAACCAAGCATTGACGATGGTTTCCGATTACATCCGATCTTACCCGAAATCATTATGAGGTGTTTGGAGCACTATATGTAGTAGTAGTAATAGTATGTTACCATTAGGTCACAGCTGAAAGGCAGGGCATTAGGAAATTACCTACTACCTTCTTAATTAATACTAACGTAAAGTGACACTGTCACTTCGGTTCGTTTTATTTTGGGAGTTTCTAAGACAGAATCCAATTTTTTTGAGCTGGCAATACCGTTAACACATCTTGTTATTTTTTTTCATGGGCATGGATGTCTTCTAATAGCTACTTGCTTGTCTTAAGTTAGTAATGGAATTGTTGGCAGTCCAGTAACCGAAAGTAACCGAATGCGTTTTCAAAAATTTACTACACATGATAAGAATTATAGCGATTTGAGTTAAATTTATTGCTATTTATTAGGAATAAATCCAATTAGTTATATAAAAAAATATTGAAATAAAACTACTTTTTACGGATTTTTTCGCGGTTTATATTTAGATTTTAGGTCCCGACGTTTCGACACCTTTGCAGGTATCATGGTCACGGGCAGACTGATGGAAATATAAACCGCGAAAAAATCCGTAAAAAGTAGTTTTATTTCAATGTCTAACCTAAAAATTTATTGTTAGAAAAACTCAATGAGAATAAAATACCTTTATTAACAAAATTAAATAATGTATCTTTTTACGCCAATATAACGCCTTTGTAGGCACAATTGACAAGACTTAATAGGATATCGATATAAATACACCTTATCTCATAAGCCCCTGCCTTATAAAAGTAATAAATTGATCATTTGTTGTTATAATTAGATCGTATTGCCAATTATTTGGGGAATAAGACGATTGAGATTCGAGTGCGTATATTTAGAACTGAATACCAAACAGGCTAATATTTTTCATTATGGAAGGTATGTATGAATTATAAATACACGTTATATATCGCACACAGTACGTGCGAGAGCAACCGATTCAAAAAAAAATCTAAATAAAGATATCATGCACTTTTTACAGGCTAATTAATTCTATAATTAACTTAAATAAATACCTCTTTTATTAGTTACAAGAAATAAGTGTTCAAATAAGCCTAAATTACATGTATAATAGTGTAATTCGTAAACAGATCATGTCACAATCGCCTGTGGTACCGTCAACAAATTCAACGGTCCCATCGGAATTCCGTTCACGGCACAAGGAAAAAAGAATCCAAAATTACTTCTTCGTAACTAAATCTTTTATGTAAATTCCTATTGCGTTTCACACCGAAATTGTACCCAAGAGATAACTACAAATACCTTCTGATACGTACGAGTTTTTTCGCCAAACATTAATCCGGTTTTATTACAATTCGTTGAGCTATCAAAGCGAGTAGATTAAATTGGCTATGTGACGACGTTCAGGTTTATTGGCTAATAAATTCTCGGTACTAAGATATTTTTATTAAGAGAGCAAATATTAAACGGTAACGTGTAATCATGTAGCTTTGAAACTTGTTTTTTGTTTTTAGCCGATTTTTTTTTTATTTATATATAAAAAGAAACATTACAAGCTTACAGTTTAAAAACACCAAAACGCTTATTTATATGCTATGCTAATAAAAATAACAAAAGGAAACAACACTAATAAAATACAACTAATAGTTAGAATACAACACAATTTTTCACTAACCTATTCAATGCAAATAATAATACAACAGAAATAGAAAACATAAACATAACACACCATAAAAAAAAAAAAACAAAAAAAAAAAACATATACATAATATACATATATGAATGAACGTTGAAAATATTACCATTTTAGCTTATGCATTGGTCTAGTGTGAGTACAAATAGTCTAACTATGTTATGTTATGACTGGTTTTCCTATGTATGAAATTAGTAGAACCAATATCAAAGCTTGTAAATGTTGATACTGTTCATCCATATTAAAAACATTTTGGTAGCTTTTTTGTAATCGATTGAGTTCAAAAGTGCTTGTGTAACGTTTAAAGTTTACTGATAAAGGTTGAAATACTTTGTAATGGCGAATGAGTTTGTTTCTCATCACAAGTTGTTATTTACCTAGCGTTTTGCTTGTGGCTATTATATTTATTATGCTTACAAATGAATTATGGAATAAACAGTATCTCTGACTACATGTAGCGTTTAGGACTGTTTCAACACTAATTCAGATGAATGTAACAATTTGCTCAAAACAAATGACAATAATGACGTCAATTTATGTTTATATTTAATCAATATAGAATAATATTTCTTATCAACATTGACCTAAATAGCGAAATAAAAAATATAATTGAAGTAAATGTAAACATCACATACATTGCTCTGAACCCAAAGTAAGTAGCTAAAGCACTTGTGTTGTGGAATTCGAGGTCGTCAAAAATAATTAAAGTAATGATTTAATCGCGGTAGGCCCAGACTGAGATGGCGAGACGAACTGGAGTCCTTTGATAAGGAGTGGATGACCACGGCCCTAGCTAGAGAGAGATGGAAGGAGGGTAGAGAGGCCTTTGCCCTGCAGTGGGACAGAAACGGATAGAAAAAAAATGATTTAATCGAATTACCTCCAAATTTGTTAACGACTATTTTGATGCTTCTTAACTTAATTAAGACAACACCTTTCAATATTTCAAGAAAAACTTTACGGTGTCCGTCAAAACTAAAGAAGCTTACAAAATAATTGCTAAGTAAATAAATTACTAACTTTGTAGCAGCTTAATACTTACCTTTAAACTTAATAATCTTTGTCAAAGGACTTTTATAAGTCGTTTTAGGGAACGCTGAAATAATTATATTTAGGTAATAAGACCTGAAATTTATTTCAGAGCACCAAATTTATTTTATTTGGACCTATAATATAGTTTATTACGTTTGTAAGGTTTCTTTGAATTACGTTTGAAATGAAGATTTATATTTTGGGGACAATATTACTTTTTTATAAATTTGCTTTAGTAATAACGGTCTGTGAATGTCCCACAGTTGGGCAGGCTTCTTCCATATTGACGTTTTATAATTTGTACGAAACCTCATAATTATAAAATGCCTACGATTATTTATTATGATTTAAATTAAATGTATTATCTTGTTGTGTATGAAGAAAGACCTATTTTCTCTGGAGTTTGACAGTCAAAACACACCATAACATACCATCACGCCTGTATCCCCGAAGGGTTAGGCAGAGGTTTTCCAATGTACACCCACAGTTCGCCGGTATGTTTAGGTCCCATGTAATAGGGGGCGAGCCTATTGCCACTAACAGTGGCAATAGGCTCGCTCTCTTCGACTTGACAGTCAAAGTGTTCCAATATTATAACATCAATACAACTATGTAATAATACAGCCATCCCAATACAAATAAATATACAGTACACCACACATCTGTAGCAACACATTGCTTTTAACAGCAACCTTATTCCGTAGCAGTAAGGTCCAATTTTGCCTGAAGATAACCTCTTACGTACAAATCATATGCTGCACAAACAACTGGGCTTGGGACCAACGTTTGTAGAGCAAACCAATATTTGTTCAATGTGCCAATTGAGTTGTGAACGAACCAATTCTAGGATAGCTCGTATTGTCTTTGGAACTATGATAATTGAAACTTTGGGAACGAACAATTTTTATGATAATATACTTTATTTTCGTATAACTTACACATCTACTCGTCATATCAAAGTCAAATTGTGTTATCTGCATTTTCCGCCACCGACAAAAAATACTATAAACACGAATAATCGTCCCACAAAGACATACTCATGGGGTAACAATTAGCCAAATTAATTATAAACATCATGAACTACCTGTGTACTATATTTCATCAAAGCCAAAAGCGTCGTTTTTGCGTGAAGAAGTGACAAACATACACATAAAGACACAAAGCACCATAATATTCTACGTAGAAATAATGTTAGTATATTTATCAACTCATTCGATATTTTGTCTCCTGCAGAACATAGGCCCTTTCCAACTTGCAAGAAATCATAAAAGACATATCTCAACCCATATTCCCAAACAAATTCATCATGACGTCACGACACCCATCAGAAATCCCTTCCTTCAATATGTCTGACTTCAATAGTATCAAAGGTTCGCCAACATCACCTATGTCAAAGTTTCCGAAGTTCACCCCTTGTTGGTGTCAGCATCCGTGAGCGATTTCATCGGAAAGTGATTTGTGTCGACAGTTTCACTCGCACCAAATTTGAAAGTAATTCTTTGAGACCTCATAAAATCGATTGGGACGAAAATTTAGTTTTTGGGGCTAAAACTGGTATGTCGAAAAATTGAAAGCGTTTTTACGTGACGTGTCACTGCAAGGTTGTAGTAACTAGTGGTTATGTAATTATACTTTTCATGAATCTGAATAACGTCTGACACCCAATTTTGCGTGATTTTAAAAAACATTTTACACCGTGAATCCTGGTTTTGGAATACCAGATACTTACTCAATTACAGGTTTCGTACAAACATTTCTGCTAGCATAGCAATTTGGCTCCAAATCCTTCAGCAAAAAGGCTATGCAAGAAAAAAATATCCTGGTTATTAACAGATAATTAGAATGAATAGAGTTTTACCCGTTAAAGTAATGGCACCACTTACGAGGATAATATTACATTATTTTAAATAATATAGTACTTACTTATTTGCTGTAAAATATGGTAGGCATGGTAGGTACAAAAGATGTTACAGTTTAATCAGTTCAACATATTTCATCTGAAGCATGCATGCATTTTTTTTTTGTTAGAGATCTTTGCAGTTAGCCTGAGCGCAGGCTTTGACTGCTTCACCGAACTTTTAGCGAGGACCTTAAGGCCTCCAGCCAAGGCAATAAAAAAAACTACTAACTACGTCAGCAACGTCCACTAAGGGCACCCCCTGCGGGATTCGGACCTCGACTTAGTGCGTTGCTGACAATCTTAATAAGGCAAAACAACAAGGGATGGCTGGATCTAAGTTTTTATTATTTAAGGACATATTTTTATTTCTAGTTTGGCCGGCTCGGGCCATCTTGGTCTAGGGACGGGAGGAGCATGCATGCATAATAACAATTAAATTGTGTGGGTGACGTTAAGCATTATTAATTTTAATTGTGTACTAAAATCTAATTATTTACCTATTCAACCTTCAACTAAAATGCAAGCTTAATATACCTACCCACAATGTTTTCCATTCCAATCTCCTGACATAGTTTGTAACAGTGTATGTTGCGTAGCGGGCGGTTTTTGATCTAATTTATTACGAAACATAGTGTCCTCTAAAATTGTATTTTCTGCTCGAAAAGTTAAATTTATATATTTTATAGAATACTTACACGATATATTATAGTACAGACTGCGAGTAAAAGGAGGGTAGCTTTTAAGGTGTTTGTGTTTGCCTTAAGATATGTTTGAGAAATACTCGCACATTTTTATCCTTTAAAAATGGTATATATGTATTTCTTCTTACATTACAGAGAAGGTATGGTTATTAATAGGCTTTAAAAAAAACGCGTCATAATCGGTAAATTCGTTTAACATCCTGTTACTCAGCAACTGGGTAATGGAGGTCAGATAAGACTGTTTTGACTGCATACCTAAGACTTATATTTTTTCGTCATTGTCGTCTATTGTAAGGAACCAATTGTATTAAATACTTTACTGCTTGATGCCAAAATAAATGAAAAGATCTATTAATGCGTCACATTTTAAAATATATTATGTACAAAATATTCATAAAAACTAGCAATATTGTTCGTTATTGACCAACAGTAGGTTAATCTAATTAAAATGAACATTCTACTACCACGTTGGTCGTTAAAAATTATAACAAACTTTATTATTAATAAATTTGTGATCTACAAAAACATTGCCATTTGCATTCGTTGAATTTCAACCAATTTCAGCCTATGGACACAATTGTTATTACAAAATGAATGTTGAAATAATATTATGTTTGAACAAATATTTAAAGTTTCATAAACAATATAATATAAAATGTACCTAGTAACAGTGAAATTAAATTAATCGCTTTTGATTTAGATTAAAATATAAAAAGCTTGTTACAGGATAAAATTAATCCCACTTTCGGTTTAATGATCTCATATTGAATTCTAATTGGATTTGGCAAATTGATACAATATCGTTAATGTAGCTATAATTACGATTAGATAAATGAATCGTGTTGCTAAGCAAGAAAAAAATCTGACACATATTTATTTATAACGTCTTTAGTGGTTCGTGTAGGTAGTTGTCTTTTGAGACTAGTAGGTACAGACTATTATTACAAATTTAGATAAATGCTTATCTTTATCTTAAAATTTATTTGAATTATGTGATTCAAACAGACTTATGTCCTTTCTTGGAATTCAAGCGTACCGTACTGCACCGATTTTGATGTTTATTGGTTTAGCCGCCAAAGCGATGGACATAGTTACATTCGCTTTAATATTTTTCGTATGTATGTATATAATATCCAGCCTATAAACGTCCCACTGCTGGGCACAGGCCTCTTCCCATATAGAGAAGGCACGAACATTGATCACCACGCTTGCTCTCTGCGGATTGGTGATTTCAGATCCCAAATTTTGGAATCCAGGTTTTCTCACGATGTTTTCCTTCACCGTTTGTCAGAAGTGTCTTAGAATAATTAAGAAAGTACATATAGCTTTGAAAAAAGCCACATTGTTACTTGCCTGGGTTTGAACCTGCAACCTTGTGCATACAAATCCGTTCTTTGAACCGCTAGGCCGCCACGACTGTATAGTTACATTATATTCATTATAGTCACATATGTATGTATAGTTGCATTATATTCGGGTCACAAAATTACCACACACGTTATATTTTCGTCCATTCATCGTCAACTAGGTCAATGGAAGCTCCATCAAAATAATTAGGTGACCGTTTTTAGGACGCCTTCCGCTCATGGGACTAATTTGTCTCCTCATTGCCCTAAGGGCTGACGTCCCTGACAGGCGACCCAAGGGTTTTCTATCAAAAGGACTGGTCTTATTTACTTCTGATATTATTTAATATGGTGTTCTGTGACAGATTTGAAATTATTGCTATTTTGAGTAGGTGATGACTAAGATTAGCTATGAAATTCAGAGGCAACGTCTTTCTCTTTTTCATTCCGTGATTCGGACTTAGCGTTCGAATGTATATTTTATGTTTTTGTTTCACTGTGTTTTGTCTACCTGGGGCCCGAGTCCGCTATTTTAAGTCAGTGAGTGGTGGGTTAATAAACGTTCCAGTGTACTTGTTATTGAGCCTAATTTTCGTATTCAGATAATTTTAGTTTAATGACAAATGTACACCTACTTGCCACTGTTGTCATTGTAGGATGGCAAGGGACTGTTCTTATCTGCATACGAAAATTAGGCACAATAACAAGTACACTGGAACGTTTATTAACCCGCCACTCACTGACTTACAATGGCGGACTCGGGCCCCTGGATGACACTAGTCATATAATAATACGATCATCTATGATACGATTCACGTGGAATTATTAACATTCAAATTTTCTATTCGATTATAATTTTCGTCAACATTTTAATATAAAACTTGGAACGCAGTTAGCTTAAGCCCACATAGAAAGCACATACTTCTGCCGTAATAACTGACAGACCATGCGGGCGAAACCGCGGTCGGAAGCTTGTATTGCAACATGTTGAAAGTATTACAAATATTCAATTTGTATCGAATTTCCGAACATCATTTTGAACTTGAAAGATATACGTAATACGATAAATAATATTACAGATATAGGTATTGTTTTATATTGCTTCTTTGATACTTTTATCGTATTTCCTTTATGTGACAATGTCTGTTTATTTAATTTCTATTCTTAAACGATTTTCCGAATTGTTTTGTTCTCTGAGCCGATGAATGAAGCTTTATGGCTCAAGGGAATTTATTGCTTATAAAATTCTTATGTTACTTAATAACATAATGTTTGTTTGTCTATTTTTTTATATTATAAATAGGTATACGTATTTAATATCATCACCTAAGAATGCAGTGCTCTAAATTATGAAACAGAATCAAGAAATTTTGCTTGACATTTTTATATCTATAACAAGAATGATGAGGAAAAAGTGAAGCATAAAATTATTCAGATTTTTATTGCGTCAGTAACAAACATCAGAGGCGGTCGACTAATTCCAAAATATTCAATCGTGAATATTTAAGTAATAAATGACGCGAACAATTTCTACGATACTAATACTGCTGTAGGTAGGTCAGTCAATTTGAATTCTGTAGGAAACATTATATGAAACAGATTTAATAGAGGGCGTGTTAAATAACTCAACATATCTCATAATTATATATGTAAGGTGTATAATAAATAAATATATATAAAAAATTTCACGTTCCAAGGCCACCCCTACAAGAACTGCTCGAGCAGATAGTCAGTGATAAACGTAGTCTAACAACAATAGCCTTATTTTGACTGTCAGTGTACTTGGCTTTAGTTAAGTAAACATTTTAGTAAGCCCACCACATGGACTTCTTGAGCTGTCAACCAATCTCCCACGTCACATACGGCTTTCTTTTTGGCCAAAGCCTTCATGTACATACACTTACAATACATTCGGTCTGTTATGCACCCAGTGCGACCGAATATTTAAAAACAAGTTTAGAATCAAAACTAGTCCAGGTCGCTGTCACCAGGTACACTGAAGATAATTCAATTTTTCAAAAAATAAATCCGTCAAGTGCCTACAGCCAAAAAGTCCCTTAACAAATAAAAACAAAATACATTTTTTTTTGTAATCTTCCTCGTATTTCATCCATCTTCGTCCTTATTAATCAAGCGAAAGAAAATTAAAAAAGCAAATAAAAATATAATGAAACCCATAACTCAGGTATCTTAAGCCCGCCTTAAAAATAAAGGCAATCTTTAGGAAAAGGCCCTTGCATAAATAAATAAGTGTATTATATAATATTCTTGTAATCTCATTTGGTAAAACCATAAAACGTGGAGATTACGAAATGGCTTGACTTACGTTTTACGGTTTATTTTGTTCCATTTTAGATCATCACTAAGGGTGGCTTTGTTCGATGTGAATTCATAGAATTTTGATGAAATCATAAAATGTACTGAGGATAATATATTTTTCGAATGAGTGGCTCCGCAGTTTCTTTGTTTTGTGGTTGCATCTCAAGTGGATATCTACAAATATTATAATGCGGAAATAACTCAGTCTATCTGCTTTATCGTTACACTTTACCACTGAAACGTTTGTTGACGACCTCCGTGGTCGAGTGGCGTACGCACCGGTTTCAAAGGGTCCCGAGGTCCCGGGTTCGATCCTCGGACGGGTCAATGTAGAAACCAAATTTTCTACATTACCTCGGGTCTGGGTGTTTGTGGTACCTTCGTTGCTTCTGAATTCCATAACACAAGTGCTTTAGCTACTTACTTTGGGTTCAGAGCAATGTATGTGATGTTGTCCGCATTTATTATTATTTATTTATTTATCTAATCTTTATTTACAATTCAATACTTAAATCTAATACAAGAACAAACAAAGACTAAAATTAAATCTTATATAAATAAATAAAACTAACACGCGTCAAAATACTCATCGTCATCCTTGTCAATGGCGGGAAACGTGCCCAGAAGGCTGGCAGCATTGCCACGTTGAATGGCTATGCCGATTCTCTGTGCAAGGAACAAACCAGCTCTCTGATCACGAGTAGAGTCTACCAAACGTTTTGACAGTTCTTTAAAAAGATTTCGTGCACTCGGACCCCATGACCCGAGCGTTTCAACCCCAAACGGCTCGAAAATATAATTACCCATTAGGTTATTATACTTTCGCCGTTTAAGGGTCTCCGCAGCTCCAGCAGCAGCGCCAGGAGAGGCCGCCGAACTTAGAACGTGGGATGGCGCAAGGGTGTCGACGCACGTTGCGTCCCACACCAAAGGCCGACCCAATTTCCAAGGCAACAATGACATACCGTCAGGTCTCTTACCATCGCTGCGCACCAAACCATTGGGTTCCAAAACAGCTGGTACACCGGCAATGACAAGAGCACGACTAATAATGTCATTAATATTTGCGTGACGGGATATACGTCCTGCGCTTCTGCTGCAGGACAGGCCATGGTGACCGAGGCAATCGACTGTTTCACCGCATTGACACCGATGGCATGCGACACAAGGTATACCTAAACGTAAACTGATGGCGAGCCGGAAAGTATTGTCATCCAAAATCGTACCAAGAGTGGTTGACGGAAGTGCCTGTAACCAGAGGCCCGATTCCCATTCTCCCACAGCCAGGAGACGCAAGCGCTCTGCAGTGTTGATTGACGTATTAATTAATTCTTTCCGTATCAAACTGCAAAGCGGCTCGTCCCACTGCCTCTGAGAAGAACGTTGCTCGGGTAGATCTGTGCCCGGGCAGGACAATTCCCAACTATTTACTGCCTCAGTCATGCACAGAATCTGAAAATCAACCAGAGAAGACCCTAAGATTTGCCTGGTTAATCTTTCAGTGCTGTGGACCGAAGACAAAAATGCTGGTAAGCCTAGACTGGAAACTTTACGTACACCAAGCCCACCAAATCGGATCGGCAGCGTGGCTTGGGACCAAGCTCGGTCATCCAACGTTAAGATAAATAATAATTATAATTTATTTATTATTATTAGTATTCCAGAAATGAAACATGAGAACAGAAGTGAACTGCTTTTTGCAGCGAGAATAACAATTAATTAGCATTCACATGACCGAAGCCGCTAGGAAAAGCAAGTGACTTATAAAGAAAAAAAAAACAGTAACATTGTGTGACAAATACTCGATATTTTTAACGTTTTTTTCATTATTTTCAAACAAGTGACTACAAGAGCTTTTATTAATCGTAATACTTGTTTACGAACACAATCGACCAGTGTAACACCGGCCTTAAGGAAACAGTCAATGACTTTGTTTTCATGGTATTCCAGAGTTTATGGTTTTCATTATACGTTGTGGTGTTTTTAATTTATGATTACGTCGTTAATCTGTTTTATTACAGTGTTTTATTAAAACATTGAAATTGAGTGAGAATTCTTGGAATAAATGTTGCTTTAACATTTAATTTTCAGCTGTCAATAAATTAAAAGGCATAAGATTTATGTTTCCGTTTTTATGTTAGCAGTTTATTTCAGTTTAATATTACTAATCTTATTGGTTTCTTAGGTTTACGCGAATGTTAGACATTGAAATAACCAACTTTTTTACGGATTTTGTCGCGGTTTATTTTGATTTTAGGTCCCGACGTTTTGACACCTTTGCAGGTATCATGGTCACAGGCAGTCTGCCCGTGACCATGTTGAACGTCGGGACCTAAAATCAAAATAAACCGCGACAAAATCCGTAAAAAAGTAGTTTTATTTCATTTACTAATATTTTTTGGAATTAATATCACACGAGACCGTAGTCCGCTTCGACCAGTCTCATCAAAAAATGTTGTATGTATAATTATATTAGTATGCATTAACCCGGTTTAATTTAGTTGTAGGACAGCAATATGATACCATCATAATTTGAAAAAAAAAAAAAAAAAATTTACATACCCGCATGTAACTATCATTACAATTAGCCTTTGTCAAATATGTACAATTTATTTATTAATTACATAATGCACTGAAAAAAAAAGAAAAAAAAAATTGGCTCCGCGAATCATCAAAAATAATACAAAAATCAAATAATTGGTCTTAAATCTTAACAAATTATCAATCATAGGCAATGTCACATAAACACATCAATGTTAAAAAAAAACCTATAAATCTTGACATCCTTCAAATCGGATCTAATAACGTACTAAAAAAATAATATCTTTCACAATATTTATGCTTAATAGCCTGAAGATATCCTCAAATCCGGTAAGACATACATTGAGAGACTTATGATTGAGAATGGTTTTCAATAGAAAAAAAACTAAGATATGTCTGAGACGAAAATCCGTAGTTCCCTTAGGGGCAGAAACTCGTTTATTTTTAGGATATATGAGTATCAGGACGTAGATGTTTCTAGAATTATGTTAGATTAGAGAAATATGTTTGGTATGTAATATTTTGATTATTTCGTATTTTAGTTTTGGTCTATGTCTAACAGTAGTCTGAGTGAGATACACTGTTTTTTTTGGAAGAGGTCTAGTCAGTTAGCCGGAGTGCAGGTTTTAACTGCTTCACCGGACTTTGGTAGATAGACTGAGTTTATTTATTGATTGATTTGAGTACAGTCACGAGCAAAAGTATGTATACACATAGCGAAATTATAAAAAATATTTAGCGAGATTTTTAGGTTAAAACTCAGAAAAAAAATATGTACATGATTAAGGAACTGTTTTCAATCATTTCTTCATAACACGTTTTACAATATAAAAAATTGGAGAGTGTCATCCATATTTTTGCTCGTCATTGTACTTCTAATTTAAGAAATATTTGACAGAAAAATTATGTCAAGCCTTATTATAGAAATATTTCTTTTACATTCTTTACTCGTTGTACGAATATACTATATTAATGTCACGAATAATAAACACCTAAACTTGTTTCCATAATTCCACTTATATTCACGAGCGTCTGAAACTCTATAAAATAAAAACAATAGACATTTTATCCTTATTCCAATTACCATTATCTAATTTATAAATATTATAGCTTCAATATAATATAATTAGTATGATATATGATGAATATTTCTTTAATTATTTGTCCTCTCAATCATTCGAGACAAGTTGACAGCTTGAATTGAGTAGGATGAATCATGAAATTGTTTCGTCAATTTATTAAATTAAGTGCTTTGTTCATTAGTATGAATTATGGGATGTTATGTATTAGGATAGATGTGAGATGGGTCTGACATAAGGGTTTTTTATTTTTATATATAATTCAGAAAAAGTGATTATGTAATGGCCAGATATTTGTAATTTGATCGAGTATTTTGGACTAGAATCAACGGGTTTTTTTTATTAAAATAATAATATTGTATTTTATTTGGTCTGGATTTCCATCTGGACAAAGGCCTATTTTCACACCAATATGGCAAGTAAGTGTGGTGGTTCTCGTTTTGTTTTTGCACCACGCTTGTTCATTTGCGGGCTAGCGATTTCTGAATCAAATTTTTGTAACCATTTTATTCAAAATTAGTAAGTAATTAAATAAAAATTATTACTTAATTGTGACTATACCTAGTCTACTTAGGTAATGTTTAATATACTATTATTTAGGTATTAAATACAATAATGTTAAAGGAAAATAAAACATGTATAAAATAACTCTACCCTCCCGTTTACGTCTAACAGAATAATGAAGACATAATAAGTACTTGTTACTACATAATAAAAAGCAAAATTCTTTACCTGCAAGTTTTTATTTTTATTAAAATATAAAAGTTTTCATAAAACAGTTTTCTCGGCAAGCTTATCTAATTTAGGACCGCCTACTCCTTTTGACCTTGTTTATTATGTTTATAAACTTCTGTACAACGAAATTCCTTTTCAAAAATAAATATGTTTTAGCCTTATTTAGAATATTGATAACCCTTTTACGCAAAAAAATGGCAGTTTATCTGGTCAGGCAAGCAACCAACCAAAAAAGAGACTTAACGTTACGCAATAAGAACTAATTTTGTAGTTACAGTTCTCGTACAGTTTTAGGTTGCCTACCAAAAATAGTCCGACATATTTACTTCAATTTCAAGAGATTTAGTTTCAACAAGAATTTAGGCAATTTTTCGTGAAATACCTAGTCTTATACGGTAAGTCCGGTTTTGGACCACAGGCGGGTTTAGTCGAGACTCAGACCAAAGCCATAAACCAAATTTTATCCGAATCCTTTGAGAAATACGGTGGCCATTTTGCGGGCGAATTTCTTGCGTCGTATATATCCTTATGGTGAGTTTGGTTTACGGATAAATAACATACGAGTGTACAGAATTTGGTATTGGATTTAGGGTACCGTGGAAGTTCGGTTTGTGTTTTATTGCCGAGACTTTCATTTCAGTACGTTATGTGAATGGTGATCCAGAGTATTTTTAGTTTAGAGGACAAGTTTAGGTCATTTATTGCTCTACAAATCAAATTACTATACCTATAAAATTTCAAACTGATTTCATTGCCTGTTTATAGTTTGGATAACTTTTTTTCAGTAGGAAAATGTGTATTACATACCAGATAATTCGCTAGCTCATACAGTTTTTTCGTCTAAGTTTTTAGATTTAAAAGCGTTTAAGTTTTCTTGTTCTTTAATGTTTTAAATTCTTTACTTCTGTAAAGGCAATGTGTTTCTGTTTATATACATTTATATTTGTTTTGTTATTAAGTGGAATACGTATCATAACATAGTTTATAAGATTACCACTCAGAACATCGCTTTGGTGTCAACTGTAAAGGTGTTATGTAGCTAAATAAATAAATAACTATTCCAGACGAATCAGTGTTTTCTTAAATCCGCTCGTACTAGTCTAGTCTATTAATAAACAAAGCTAAATCCAGGTTAGTATTGAAATAGAGTAGTCTTAACTACGGTCAAACTTCCAAGCTATGTAGAGGAGTACATATATTACTTACATTACGACGTCCGTCCTAAGTGATGAAATGGTTTTATCCCCTATAGAGTACCTGGGTTTTGTTTCTAGTATTATGTACGGAGTAATATGGACCTTTATTATACCAGCTACTTTTCATTCATCTTATGTGTAGTATTTTTTGGACGAACAAAGAACTCTAAATATTTTCGTTAAGTCATAAAAATACAACTATTTTTGAAACGTTCTTCACTATTTTTTGTACTTATTTTATTTGTTTGATAAACTTTGGGGATTTCATATTATTATAATTCTTTATTGCAGTTTTCAATAGTTCTCTTTCTTTCTGTTTCCTCAAATATTGGATATTCATTTCATTTTAATTTTAGTATTATATTATACTAGCTGTACCTGTATGCGTTGCAATGCAATTTTCTCTACCTAGCACCTGCCTACTACCACATAGGGGTATGAAAAATAGATAGTAGCCGATTCTCAGACCTACTGAATATGCATATAAAATTTCATAATAATCGGTCAAGCCGTTTCGGAGGAGTATGGTAACTAACATTGTGACACGAAAATTTTATATATAAGATTATGTATTATAGAATTGAATTGTAAATAAATAATAACACTCTCGATTTCCTAACTTCAATATATTTTTTAGGCATTTAATACCGAGTAAATAAGAGGACTAGGTAGCCTTAGATATTTTTTATTCCCATATATATATACTGCCTACCTACATCCAAATAATTTAACCGATAATTTCCAAAATCCCATATTGAAAATGAAACCTACTAATATCCCACTATTATTACAGTTATATATTACCATCACATAATAAGGTTGTCATTCTATCCTTTACAACCGCCATTATAACCCATTTTACTCGATTGCCTTTATGAGTTGCGACTGAAATAGACGAGACACGTACGCAGAATATATAGTATTATTACGTAGCTAATAATACTATATATTCTGCGTATACAAATAGTAGTATTTGTAAGGCTGGAATTAGATTGGTCTTTTGGTACTAGGTTTGTAATACTAAATTTTATAGATTTTTTTGAACGTGACTTTTACTTTAGTTTACACGAATGTAAGACATTTAAATAAAACCACCTTTTACGGATTTTGTCAGACTGCCCGTGACCATAATACCTGCAAAGGTGTGGCAACGTCAGGAGCTAAAATAAACCGCGACAAAATCCGTAAAAAGTAGTTTTATTTAAATTACTTATACTTGGCACTTAAAAAAATTATCAATGAGGTTTTTCTTTTTTTTTTAATTTCTTTTAATATGCTTCTACCTAGCATTAACTGAGAAACAAGTATCATTTTACTTAGTTCAGGAGGCAGTTGCTCATTTTTATTTGTTACACTGTTTGTACTAATAGTGTTTTGTAATTTGTGATTTAAGGTGTGTGTGTGTGTGTTTTTTTTTGCTACAAATAAATTTATTATTATTATTATTATTATTATTATGTATCTCTTTATTTTCACGGGATATCTTCAGAAGAAGAGACCCGGTCCTTTGAAAGGCTTACGTGGGGATACAGATCCAACACGCAGCGGCCTTGTTGAGAACTTTACTCTAATATGGTAATATTATTATTATTATTAACTTCATAACATCAGGTTTATTACCCTCAAAGAGAGCTTTAGAAAGCCGTGATGAGCAAGTACAATATCTGGGTTAAGTCTATTTATTTTCAACCTTCAGAAAGTTATTATACGAAATAAGAACTTTTTATTTTACCTAATCAAGCCTGAAACAAAAAATTGTAAAATTGATAATCTAAGGTGTTTTGCAGTATTAACCTCTATCTATGTAGGTACCACACACTGTACTTTTAATAATTAAACATAACATAACATACCATCACGCCTGTATCCCTGAAGGGTTAGGCAGAGGTACACCTCTGGGTGTGAACTGTGGGTGTACATTGGTACACCAATGTACACCCACAGTTCGCCGGTATGTTTAGGTCCCATGTAATAGGGGGCGAGCCTATTGCCACTAACCGGGCACAAATCCAAACTCCGACCTGCTACTGAGAATTTCATAGAAAACCCAATAACACCTTGGTCGTCTTGTTAATTGAACCCAAGACCCTTAGCGTAGCAGTCGCGCTTAACACCACTAGGCCAACGAGGCAGTCTAACTAATTAAAACACACCTTTAAAGGCTACTAATGTGTTATGCTCATTTCTTCTAAGTACAAGCATTTAGAATGAGTAGTACTTAGATTCTTCCTATAAATATAACATATTCACTACCTCCCTACCTCCTAAATCCCTTGTGTACTAGACGCGTCACTCCCAAATCTTGCTGTCTTTTGTCTTCACTGACAGTTGACTTAAGTGACAGTTACTTCCTACTTGTATTTACATGTCTTTGAGATATATATATATATATATATATACATTAGATGACATATATCTTGCCATAAGATATTATTTTTTATGAAAACTGTTTAAATGAAGTATTCGAAAGATAAGTGATAGATTTTTTTTTTTTACTTTGGATTTTCGATTTTAGCTTCTAAATAATGTGCGCATTTATTACAAATTCAATATAAAATTACACTTCCACAATTTTCTAAAGTAGGTAATGATTATGTTACTGTAATCTGTAACTGAATAATGTGATTCTAAGTTTCATAGCTCTTATTACGCGAACTACCACCTCGAAAATTAAGAATCTAAAGATAAATATTTAGTTTCTTAAATAAGAATATTAATCTACTAATCCACATCGTAAAAGTCTCAAATATTTTTACTATACTAAAATCGTGTTCTAATTTCCTTTTACATTAACTTTCATAATTAACTAATTAACACTTGGGTATTCAGAAAATGTTACGTATACAACAAAATACGAAGGTAATTTATTTTCTGTGTAATCAATTCAGGTTAATAGGCCACAACACTTCCTTTGAAAATAAAATATGTTTTGTTTTTTTTTTATTCAATTTGTTGAACATTGTTTTTGTAAATCATATTTATAATTGAACAAAATTAAATGAAACGAATGTTTGAAGTGCAAATCAAAAGAGAAAAAAAAATATTATTATTAGAGATTTCATTCCCACGCATTTTTTTAAAACCTCGATTGTATTGAGGGCCGCTATAAAAATACTTGTATTTATTTAAATGAAACGCAAATTGGACTTTATACCTTACTATTACTTTATACTTTTATTTCTATTTTCATTCATTGTTTTAACTTATACAAACCTTGAAAACCGTGTTTTTTTTTCATCTAATACAAAAGCATGGTGTAATACTTTTATTAAAAACGAATTTATTTTTAGTGAATGCAAATAAATTCATCAAAAAACAGAAGACTATGTAATAATATTTCAGTATATTTCAGCTTACTTGAAAACCATTTGTAATATCATACCAATAAGTAACATTAAACCCATTGTGAAGGTTGTAAACGTTTGAGCACCTTCAGAGTATTATTAATTTTAAGAACCTTATTTTGAGGTAAATTTAATTAGTTTTCAAAAACACATTTCTATTTGACTTTTGTAAGTAAATATTCAATTGATTAACAATTGATTTTTGTTTGAATAACAGCTGATCGATTCTGATAAACTGCCAGGCTGGTAGAAAATAGTAAGTTATTATTAAAATGCGAACAAAAAATATTATCATTAAATAATGTATTTTTACTAGCTACTCGCCCCGGCTTCCTACGGGTAAACAAAATACTAAAAAATTACACACAACCTTTACTCTTAAATCACACTATACATTATTGAAAATCATAATTGTGAAAATACATTCGGTTAGTTTCGGTAGTTATCGCGTTTAGAAAGACAGAAGCGGTGGTCGATTTTGTTTTATAATATTAATAGAAGACAGGTCGGATAACATATTAAAGAGTCTGGACAACGAACACCTCTTACCCTGATCAAAATCCCTGCTGATGTGAATATAAATTTAAATAATAAACTAGGATAAAATAGGGATCATGACTAATTTTTATTTTTATGTCCATCTTTTAGATAATAAAAAATATTAGACACGTATTTTTTCTTTTGTTTCGTAAATAAAGAGTTATGACGATACAGCGAGAACAAATCTTGCGTGACGTCACGTCTAAGCACAAACTTTACCTACCCGGGACGTCACAAGCCCCCACTCCTGAACTTTAAAGTGGTTTATCTTCGTTTTTTTTATTGATTTGATAAAAGAAAAAATACGTGTCAATTATATTTTGATTATCTAAATGGCGGACTAAATAAATTTTGACTTTTCATACCTAGTCATCTACCCTATTCGTTTAAAATAGTTCTTTATAACTTTAATATAACTTGAGACAAAATAACATAAGGGCTTCAAATAAAAACAAATTAATCAATTCAGAATAACAGCATTCTGTCCCAACTTATATAAAAGTTCATACCACAATAATCTTAAGAGATAGCAAAGTTTTACAAAAACATGTTTCGTAGATTATTCTTGCGCCCCACATTTGCATAAGGATAAACAAACGGAGGCCAATCTGAAAAACACGCGAAGTCTTTGGGTTTCTGTAGAAAAAGGATTTTATTAGAATGTTTGGCTCAGCTTAAAAATAAATGATGATAAATCTAGTATAAATTTATTTATATACAACAAAAGAAAAATTTGTTTGTGGAATGATCAACCAAACGGTATATTTACAAAATGTAACCATACTTTTTGACATTAATTTATCAATTAACATCAATATGTAGCTTCAATAACGTTCGCTTATTTACTTTTTTTAGGTATGGAATAACGATTTCGACATCGACATAATTAATGTCATAATCATAATCATTTCTGTACTGGTAGGAATGAACGTTTTCCTCTGAACACACATATTTGAATGCCATATAATAATATGTAAAAAATTATTTAAGTAGTTAACTGTGGGTGGATTACATATAGAAATTTCGAACGTTATTGACAAAAAACAAAGTTAGAAGAAATAATTTTCCCAGTAATTTAACTTACATACCGATAAATCAATCAAGCTGCAACAAGCAAATGGATTCAGATGTTAATGTTGTCAGCGTTTTCTGTTCGGAAATACTGCGTACCGTAGTGATTGGAAATGTGCCAAATGAGTAGAAAAAAGAATTTTGTAGTACGCAAAAACTTAGAAACTATAATTTTGGGAATCTCAAGTTTTCCATAAACGATACCCCCTGTATACAAGTGACATTTTTACAAGCTTCTGACAATGTAGAAATCGCTTAAATGACATTAAATGTATGGAAATGACATTCAATTTCGATAAGCCACGTGATTTAGCTGTCACTTCCATACATTTGAGCGATTCGATCAGCGTTTACGCTTGTAGAAATGTTACTTGGTTGGGACTGTGTTGCTACTTCATAAATTTTTTAGCAAACGAATTATGGTGTTTCAAAACTATACCAATTCTAACTAAAGGAGCTTCTATAATAATAATAATACCAGCCTATAAACGTTCCACTGCTTGTCACAGGCCTCTTCCCATATAGAGAAGGTATGAGCATTGATCACCACGCTTGCTCATTTCCGGATTGGCAACGAACCTCTGAATAACTCATATATTATTATTACCTATCTTAGGGTGCGTCCAAACCTGACGAACGCGCACCGAACAAGCATTACACGAACTGTTCGCGAGCTGCTCGCGAGCCGCTCAGCGCGCGCACGTGTGATCGCGCCATGCTCGCTGGTCGTGTAATAATAATAATAATAATAATAATAAAATCATTTATTGTCAGGCGACTAAGGCCCATAGATAAATACCTTATAAACTAACATACATATTTTATAAATAAAAAAACTAAAAAACTAATGCACACGAAGTGTCGGCATCGTGTTACGCTGCGTGGTGTCGCGTATCCTTCCTCTGAACTTTCGATAGACGACACCCTTCGGCCAAAACTCTTCCTTGAGGAAGGTCTCAATGTGGTGAGTTGGAACTCGCACCATGAACGACTTGAAGTTCGTGTTGTGGCGCGACTCCAACCTCTCCACCCTCAAGGTCCAGTTGGTCTTGGTCCGGACATACTCCACGACCTGCTCCACCGTCGTGGTGTGATGTAAACGGGACACGTACAGCTGCGTCGTTGGTACTGCAGGACGCAGCAGGATGTTGGGTCCAGTTGGTGCGGTACCGCACTGGTTCCTACAAGGAGGCTTCTTTTTCTTCCTTTCTACCTTTATGAAGCCATCCTTGTCGCACGTGTCCTTCTTTGGACTACTCGGTGGCTGTGGTTTGCCACGAGATTGTTTCTCCCCTTTCGTTTTGGCCCGCTTTGTTTGCGTCACGGCGGGCTTGTTGGTGGCTGCAACTGCTGCGTAGGCGCTTTTAGGGGTCGATGTACCTACGCTAGGTACAGCCGCAAGTGTTGACACAGCGGCGGCGGCGGGACGGGGCGCACCGTCAGCGATATCAGCGACCGATGACGCACTCGAATTCGCCGACTCAAAACTGATGATGGACGCATTTTGCGCCCCGCGTCGTGTATTAACATTCATTTTGTCCGATGACCCACTTACAGAAATAACGTTGCGCAACAACGCCACTTCTCCACGCAGGTCATTGATGGTCACCTGTGATGCTTCCATCTTGGACTTCATATCTTCCAGGCTTGCCTTTAGACACGTAATGTCTTTTAGCAGCCTGGTGACGTCGACGTGATCGAACGTGACGGGAGGCAGCTTGTGCAAGTCCTTCGCCACGAATTCAGGCACGTCGTCAGGATCAGTCCTCTTCAGCAGGGAGATGATATCCTGCAGGCTCTTGTCTCCACCGTCCCTTCGGCGGGATGGCATCTGCTCGAGTTGTCCGAGCGACTGGAAGAGCATCAGCTTGGCACTGCAAACCTCCTCCTCTTTGTAGGCGGATCTGCAGATCTGCACGATGCTGACCTCGTCCATATAATCGATGGCATGGATAATAAATGCCAACACTTCGTTGGCGATGAGTGGTTTAGAACTCATCGCGACTAAGACGGGCGACGGCTATTGCCGCGCAAAACGCGAATATAATATTCGTAGTGAGCAGCGAAGACGCGACCGTTCTCGAGCGCGCATCGCACTGCACTGCTCGTTCGTCAGATGTGAACGCACCCTTAGGGTACAAAAGGTTTATATGGGTACAGCAAGTTTTTAAACATACATACCGGCGAACTGTGGGTGTACATTGGTACACCTCTGCCTAACCCTTCGGGGATACAGGTGTGATGGTATGTTTTTTTTTTTTTAAGTTTTTAAACTGTAAAAACATTGAGGCTCTAAATACGCCCCCAGAAAATTTTTTCATGTTACAAACAAAGTTCCTGGTTTCTATACCAGACAAACATATAACAACTAAAAAAAACCTTTTCCATTGTTTATAAATAAATAAATGGATCCAAACATGATTGTTGTCACATTTGTTATGGAGTTAGCAAAAACCTTGAAATACGACCGAAAAATATTGGAACTTTGTAACAATAAGTCTATTTTAGGATTGTGAAAGAAATATAAAAAAAATACTGTGAACTACGGTTTCACGTAGGCAGTTCCCGTAAGATTTCAATTTGTTTTGGCGGATTTCTAATGTTTTTGTGGATGTTCTGCTATTTGGGACAGAGAGAAATCTAACAAATCAAAAAACATAAAAATCGGTTTCACCTTCTTAAGTAAACAATGCGTAACTAACGAATAAATGGTGTAACTAACTCAACTCTGTTATATATGACATACTACTATAGTAGACGATTAGTTTTATTCTGTAGTAAAATAATTACATGTGTATTTAATGTACTAATACAGCAAGCTAATTAAAACCCTACATATAAACAAATAACACACAATTTCCCTTTCCTAAGCACTAAAAATGAGAACTTCGGAAACAATAAACGCACTTAAACACATTATGCTAATACGACATTGTTACTTAACGGAAAACCTAAAGAGAATTCGCATTCTAAAGGAAATTAAATATAAACAAATACATACAGACTGCTTTTAAAAGATAAAGGAAACGCACTTATATTTTAAGCATATAAAAGTTATATGTACCAAGTTTGGTACACAATATTATGTTGGTATAATATTCACAACTGCCTCGTTGGCCTAGTGGTTCTAAGCGCGACTGCTACGCTAGAGGTCTTGAGTTCGATTCCCAAGTCGAGCAAGGTGTTATTGAGGTTTTCTATGAAATTCTCAGTAGCAGGTCGGGGTTCGGATTTGTGCCCGTTTAGTGGCAATAGGCTCGCCCCCTATTACATGGGACCTAAACATACCGGCGAACTGTGGGTGTACATTGGTACACCTCTGCCTAACCCTTCGGGGAATATAGGCGTGATGGTATGTTTTGTTATGTTATAATATTGACGAAAGAAAACCCAACCTTTATAGTTCAAGGTTTTTTTCACAATAGTGTCGAGTGAAATGTCAAACAGCTGTATAGTAGGTGTCCACATTAAAGTAACATGTTAAGTAATGAAAATCTTAATGCTCATAGTGGTATAGGAAGCCAATACGCCAATTATTGCTATTTCATAGGGTACTTGACCACAGATAAAAAAAAAACAGGGAATCGCTTAGGTATAAACTAAGAAAGATTCCAACGTTGTATATATGAAAAAAAAAATTAAATGAATTGTAATATTATGTATTAAAATTTTACGTAATGCGAACATTATAAATGCGAAAGTAACTGTTTTGTCTGTTACGCTTTCACGGCTAAACCGCAGAACCGCTTTGGATAACTTGGTATAGCGTTAGCTTTGATCCTGAGAAAAAACATAGGCTACCGAATGGAGCCATCGAAAAACCACTTGTTAGAAATATTAATATAAAAATACTTTTTTTGACATTTGCGTAAATGATCGTGTTCTAAGTTTCCACAAGTATTAACTTTGGTTGGGTCTATAAGCTACCTAATATCTACATCGTATCGTAGCGTTGTATTAAGGGATTAAATCAAGTCAATGGATGTTATAATTAAGGGATATAGTTATACGATGGGTATATCTACTACCTGTTGTATCTACTACCTTATCTAGAAGGGGTATCAAACTGATTATGTACCGGTTTTCAATGCGCATCGTTAAATAATTTTTAAACTTTACCTTTTTAATGGAATTTTCAGTATTTTAAAATTAATTCCGTATATATGTTACTGTAAAAGTTCGAACTACGGTAAATCTTAAGATTTACCGACATGAGTTGGTAAATGTAAGTATTTGTGAAGATAGGACGATTTTTTCGGGCTCTTAACATTTGAATTCAGTATATGCTAGGTTTTGAATTGGTAAATCTTAGGTTTTACTGGAAAATCTTAGGATTTACCGTAGTTTGAGCTTTTACAGTAACATGTATAATAATATGATTTTAATGATCTGTGTTATCTATAAATATTGATTTTCATGATTATTGCGAACTCATAGATCTATCCTTTAGTGCAAGTGCACACTAAAACATTTTAACAACAGCCCACGCTGACAAGTAAAGATTACCCTCATTGTTTAGTATTTTCATACTTCATTTCTCACTAAAAGCTATGCTAATTTAGCTTTTGCTGTTTTATGGGCTGTAGCCAAAATACAAGTTCAGTGACGTAAGAATTCCGACATCAAATAACAAATTGTAGTAAACATTTTTAAGGCATGATATCTTAAAAATGGCTACGTACTTAGAAAATATCGTTACTTACACGTCCATTCACATTAATAATTAAATACCATAACATAATTATATTTATTACTTAAGTCGACAGTTATAAATAAACACCACTGCAAATGATATCTCCTTTGAGCATAAAAGGTTCTCCAACATTTCATATCATAGTACAAAGCACGACACATCCAAAAGAGAATCCTAAAACAAATTATTTACACGTTGACATTCATACAAGTCTTAATCATCTCAGTCAATCAATCATCATCAGTCTTAATCACGAAAATGTTCTAAACCAGAGTTAATTATTTAGACTGTTTTCACATTATCCGATACGATATCATCTAGGTCAACGATCTAGATCTACGATAGATCTTTGCAGTCAGCCTGAGCGCAGGCTTTGACAGCTTCACCGGCCTCCAGCCAGAACAATAGAAAAAAACTAACTACGTCAGCAACGTCCACTAAGGGCGCCCGAGGTTTGAACCTCGACTTTGTGTGTTGCTAACAATCTTAATAAGGCAAAACAACAAGGTATGGCTGGATCTAAGTTTTTATTATTTAGGGACATATTTTAATTGCTAGTTTGGCCGGCTCAGACCATTTTGTCTAGGACGGGGATATAACATTTACGTTACTATTTTTTATAATACGCGACGGTATATGGGGCGTCAGTAGTCTTCCACATTAGCCGATCCGATATCGGTTATCGGATTCGTAATATTCATACATCCTTGCCGCGGTATCGTTTCGGTATCCGATACTGATATCGTATCGCATCATGTGAGTACGATCTTTGTTGTAACGTATTATGTCTAGACTGTAATATATTCTGTATGATACCCTTTATACAAACGTTAAAGTTAGTAAGTTGACTTGTTTCGTGTTGGTAGGTATATAGGGGTGTGTATTAAATTTTAGTTTAAGCAGCTAGTATTTTGGTAACGTAATTGATTTGATTTGAACCTAATGTTTTCTTATCTATATGTTATCTTGATTAGGAACTGAACAATTGTATAATTTATTTTTATTTATTTATTTATTTAAATGCCATAAACTAGCAATGCAATAGCCAAGTCACACAATATAATAATAACACGATGTTGAGCAATAAGTATTGTGTCTACTCCCAAACGATTAAATCGATTTTGATTCGCATTTTTTTGGGAAGGAGACCTTAATAAGTCTGAGCCTATAGGGTAAAGTAATATTTTAAGTTGCTTAAAGATAAGTCATTATTTTATTTGTGGTTTTAATAAAAAAGGGATTTCATTTTTTTTTATTAATGTTTATTTGCCTTTTTCGAAGCTAAATACAATGTAATTATTACTAGTAGGTAATCATTTTACTAAATCCATGTAACGTTTTAAATACTCAAATAACATTTCATTTATAGCCTGTGAAATTCGTTAAAAATTTTGTTAAAATTCGATCTTTTTTATATTAGGAAGGTTTGTTACTATCATATTTAAATGGGTAGCAATAAATTTATAAACTGCAACAGCTGTGGTTACGAACATTGGTCGCTTCGGGTCGCTAAAAAGCAATTCTGCAAATTAAAATAGCCACATTTTATTTTTTGAATTTCACACATTTGGATTATAGTTTTGTTAGATTAATATTTCAGTTTAAACTGTTTATTAAACGTTATAATAATAAATATGTTTGATAACTTGTGATCTAAAACATTAACACCAAATGTTTGGTTATCAGTTTAATTTAGTTTATAGTTACAGTTTATTTCTATGTGTATAAATAGTTAAGTTTGTATACTGTTGTACTTTATCATTTATAATTTTTTTCTTATAAAATGCTGCCTAAGTCACTTTACCTTTACATTATGTTTTTGTTCAATAAAAAAAAATATAATGAATAAAATAAAAATAAGTTCTGCTGTTATACTACTTCTAAAATACCTACATAATTACAGTTTCATTCTCTGGTCAAAATTAAATTGTTTTACCTTTTATCTGTGCCGTAAACTTTGCTCAGCGCTTAAAATTATTACGATGTTTCATTTTGAATTTTAAATTAAAACATTAACGAGGTATACGCGGGCATTTTTTGTTTTGAGCGTGAAATAATAATATTATTAGTTGGTTTTCTGCTATTTCAGTATATATTGTAGGTAGTTTTGTAGGTCTAACATTATTGCTTAAGATTTTGATTAAATTTAATATTAATCATACGTTAATCTTTGATAGTCGTTAAGTCAATTCACAAATAGTCTTACTAAGGGTAGCACCAGGGTTACCTAGTAAAATGAGTTGTGAAGGTCTGATAGGCAGTCGGTCCATGTAAAATACGGTATTCAGCTGAATCGGGTAAGACTGGAATCTGACCCCAACATAATTAAGGAAAATGTAAGATTTTATATATTATATATACATAAATAGTCCAGCCTATAAACGTCCCATTGCTGAGCACAGGCCTCTTCCCATATAGAGAAGGCACGAGCATTGATCACCACGTTTGCTATCTGCGGATTAGCGATTTCAGATCCCAAATTTTGGAATCCAGGTTTCCTCACGATGCTTTACTTCACCGTTTGTCAGAAGTGTCTTAAAATAATTAAGAAAGTACATATAACTTTAAAAAAGCCACATTGGTACTTGCCTGGGTTCGAAACTGCAACCTTGTGCATACAAATCCTTTCATTGAACCGCTAGGCCACCACGACTATAATTATACATATATTATATACATAGGATTTAATTTTAGTATATGTAGTTGTAAGTGTTTGTTGTTGTATTTTGTATAAGATTTAAGTACTAAATAAATATAATTCAGGAAAAGGCTAGTAGGCAAATGATGATTGATCAGTTATTCCCATAAGATTACACAAATGTACTCTTGTCAGTTTCAGAGTTAGATAGGCAGTCGCTTTCCTGTCGTAGTGAAAGAATAATAAAAAACTGGCTCGGACTCGCGCACGAAGGGTTCCGTACCACCGTCGTATGAGAGCCCCCCTTAAATATTCATTTTATGTAGTTTTTAGTATTTGTTGTTATAGCGGCAACAGAAATACATCATTTGTGAAAATTTCAGCTTTCTAGCTATCACGGTTTATGAGATACAGCCTGGAGACAGACAGACGGACAGATAGACAGCGGAGTCTTAGTAATAGGGTCCTGTTTTACCCTTTGGGTACGGAACCCTAAAAAGGCGCAATAAGATATCCCTTTTAACATAGTACCTACCTCTTTTCCCAACATAGCCCTTTCTCTTTTAAACAGTGTCAAAACCTCCTTGCAGTCGTACAAAATTAGCTGAATCCCCGTACTTTACAAGCGACAACTGCCTATCTGACCTTTCCAACCTATTTACAACCTAGTAGACTTCCAAGTTATAATTTTGAGAAGAGCTTTTCTTTAAAACAGTGACCTAACAACTACAAAATAGAGGAAAGTAATATCAAATTTCTTTGAAGTTGTGATTTCCGAGTCTCTATTAAAACTTGTTTGTATTAACTTTTAAAAGTTCCATTTATCAGGTTCTACGAAATTGCCTTTTCTTAGCATTGTTTATTTATTTTTCTTTTTGTTTGAGTAGTTTTAGTTTTTGACTTGTTTATTTTGTGCCAGGGTTTTCTGTCATTGTGTTTAACAGATTTATACCGAATAATACAGTCCCTTGTAACGTAGTGTATTTTTTTTATTTTATTTTCTTTAATTATATAAATTAGGTTATTAGTATTCTGACGGTATTTTTTTATTTGTTCTTTATACGAGCAAAAATATGTAACAAAAGTGTGATTATGTGTTAAAACTAATAATTCTAACAAAAACAAAAAACAGACTTCAAAATAAGTCTTAAATATTTATTTCTTATGGATCCCACTGTCAAAACTGGACCAAATTAAAATGAGACACACGGGAATCATCAAAATCGGTTCACCCAGTCAAAAGTTCTGTAGTAACAAACATAAAAAAACAGTCGAATTGAGTACCTCCTCCTTTTTTGAAGTCGGTTAAAAAAGGAAAAAATGTACCTACATGACTAAGGAACTGTTTTCAATAATTTCTTCATAACAAGATTTATAATTGCAAGCTAGAATTGAAGTAAATATTAATAAAAAAATTGGAGAGTGATACATATTTTTGCTCGTGACTGTAAATTTTGTATCTCTAATTTTATCGTGAACAAAAAAATCATATCATTTCTATATGTACAACAAAAAGCATATTTTATCTCAAACCAACAGTTACAATTAGTATAAACTTACATTTAAATCACTAGGTACTTTACTTAGAACTAGGTTCTTAGTTTACCCTGCCGGTGTGAACATTATTCTAAGCATAGCTTACTGAGCAACTACTGCCAATTACCTCTTGTTTGCTTCTAGTTGCTCCTAATTGAATATTATAGTTAAACTTAAGTAGAAAAAGCATTACAAGCAACATTTGCAGTTTATTTTAAGTGTTATAAAAGTAAATAAAGTTGTAGCTTTATTTTTTAGTTTGAATGAAAATATCCGAACTATTAACTTTTAAACTATCGCGCTGCATGTTCATAGTTATATAATTTACGGGAATAAGCGCGTACATGCATAAATACCTTTTTTGGGCTTGAACTTGCGACCATGGCCGGTGTAACCCGGTTGAAACGTCAAGCTTGTATTGGAGTGATGTAGGCAAAATAAAAAAGAACTGTTCAAGTGGACAATTCGTGTAATAATGTCATAATTGAGTGTGTGCAGTAACAAATATAAGGTTAGGCGAGTTGCACACTACAAGCCCAAAAAAGGTATTTAATTTTATGCATAATAATAATAATAATTCCGGTCTATAAGCTCCTTACGTCCATTCTGAGAGCAAAAATTAACGAGCAAGTCGTTAGTTTTTCTATTATGTCTGCTTCTCAGAATGGATGTAGGAGTGGATCCCGTGGCACTAAGGAGCTACTCCTTATAGACACGGCTATTTGCCAACAGGTTCGCCGCTCTAAAAAAGATCTGTCGACATGTTGGATAGACTATAAGAAGGCCTACGATTCGGTGCCGCATACATGGCTCATGAGGGTGCTAGAGTTGTATAAAATTAATGCAACTCTACGCGCCTTCTTGGTGTCATGTATGGGGCAGTGGAGTACGGTGCTTCACTATCCAGGATGTCGGGATATCCAACAGGGTGGGGAACCAATTAGGATTGAGCGGGGAATATTCCAGGGCGACAGTCTGAGTCCTCTGTGGTTCTGCTTAGCCTTGAATCCTCTAAGCACTTTGCTTGAGAATTCGAGGCTGGGCTATTCGTTGAGGAGAGGGAGCCAGGTAATCTCCCACTTGCTATACATGGATGATCTTAAGCTCTTTGCCAACAGCGGATTGCAGCTGATGAAGTTACTGAAGATCACTGAAAGCTTCAGTAATTCCATCAGAATGGAATTTGGTGTTGACAAATGTGCGGTCATGCATGTAAAGCGAGGTGGGGTTGTGGAATCCCAGGGTATACAGCTCTCGGATTCCATAAACCTAAGGTCGCTCTCCGCAACGGAGACCTACAAATACTTGGGTATGTCAGAGGCGTTAGGCATCAACGCTGCTGACGTGAAACAATCATTACAGGCACGTTTCTTTGGCCGCTTGAACAAAGTACTAAAAAGTGTTTTGTCAGGCGGCAACAAGGTGCGTGCCTTTAATGGTTGGGTCATGCCAGTGTTGATGTACTCCTTTGGTGTACTCAAGTGGACTCAGACTGAGTTAGACGCCTTGGATAGGAGAGTCCGAACACTACTAACCGCAAATCGAATGCATCACCCACGCTCTTCAGTAATGAGGTTATATATCCCGCGGAAATGTGGGGGTCGAGGCTTTCTAAATGCTAAGACCCTCCATAATCGCGAGGTATGTAACCTCAGGGAGTATTTTCTCCAAGTCGACGTGGGGATGCATCGAGATGTGGTGGTAGTGGATAAGGGCCTAACACCGCTCTCCTTAGGCAAAGAGAACTGGCACAAACCTGTCGTACTGAGCGTCAAGGACCGCGAGGTTGTATGGCAAAGCAAGGAGCTCCACGGGCGCTACTACCGGACCCTTCATGGGTCCGATGTAGATTTCTTAGCGTCCGTAGCCTGGCTACGCTTCGGTGATCTTTTTGGAGAAACCCAAGGGTTTGTATGTGCAATTATGGACGAAGTTATCATGACGAATAACTATCGGAAATATATCATAAAGGACGGTACAGTTGACATATGTCGGGCATGTCACTGTCCAGGTGAGTCCTTAAGACATATTATTTCGGGTTGTTCTCGTCTTGCTAACGGCGAATACTTGCACAGGCATAACCAAGTAGCCAGGATTATCCACCAGCAGCTTGCTTTGAGATACAAACTTGTGGAATCCGAGGTGCCGTACTACAGGTATGTGCCCGACCCAGTTCTCGAAAATGGTCGTGTCACACTGTACTGGGACCGATCTATCATCACTGACAGGACTATTGTAGCAAATAAGCCTGATATAGTGGTGATAGATCGATCGGAGCGTCGGGCAATCATTGTTGATATCACTATTCCTCATGACGAGAACCTCGTGAAAGCTGAAAAAGAAAAACAACTTAAATATTTGAATTTAGCACACGAGGTTGTCGACATGTGGGAGGTGGACTCAGCAATCATTGTCCCGATAGTCGTTACAGCCAACGGCATAATAGCCAAGAGCCTCGAACAACACCTTAAGAGGCTCTCGCTTGGCGCCTGGGTCAAGGGTTTGATGCAGAAAGCGGTACTTCTCGACACGGCGCGTATTGTGAGGAGGTTCCTCTCTCTGGAGCCCTAACCACCGACAGCTTGGGCCCTGTTCCCGATGTCGGTTGGAAACTACATTTTATATTTTTAAATGTATATTTTTAGTTATTATTGTATATATTTAAAAATTTATTTTGTATGTATTTAAAGAAAATAAAGAGAATAATAATTAAGGCATTTATTGGTTTAAACATCATTACAAAGTAATTAAACCCACCAAACTGTGTGTCAGTTTGTCGGCGGGAAAAGCCGCATGTACCTTATTCCCATGAATTATATTACTATATCCGAACTATTATTATAAACTAGCAGTGCCCCGCGGTTTCAGATAATACGGTAATTCTTTTATCGTTTTTCAAACAAATTTTATTTATGAATTCAATACTGGTTAAATGAATGTTATTGTATAAAATACATGACATACAAATATAGCAATCCCGGATTTCAATACCATAAGTGTAAAGTTTTAGTTTAATAGTATTGAAATTCGATAACATTAAATAAAATACAGGGTGTTAAGAAACCCCTGTCCGACCCGAAAGGGTGATATAGGGTTCACAATCACATGCCCAAATAAAATATTAAAATTGGAATATTTATGATAATAACAATAATAATGAACTTTGAAATAGCCGCCAAAATAAAAAAATACACCACCATTTTCGTCGGTGTTAATCGGTGGCCTTTTGTATCATCATTTGGCAGAACCTGTGACGACGCCGTCACTCTCACTCGCCATTTGAGAAAAAAAAAAAATTTTTAGGTTATATATATTTTTTTATTTTTTACATTAATGTTATAAGATATCGATACCTAACAACCCCTTAACGGATCGGACAGGGGTTTCTTAACACCCTGTATAATAGAGGTCATATTTTCTGTTTGTAAAACTCACAAAATCACATTGACATTATTGATTAAAAAGTGTATTTTCGAAATATTGCCAACCACATAATCAGTCCCTTTTATAATGCCTTACACTATAATTATCTGCAATATGATGTTAAATTATATGTCAAGTATAATAAGGACATAATTACCGTTGCATTAATTAATTCGAAAGCAAAAGAGCATGTAATTACTGTGAGTGTGTTCACAGGTAAAATTATTTTAATTAAATATAAAAATATTTTTTAGTTAAAACCGCGTATTATATAATTATATTATTTAACACAGTACCTATTAGAGAACGTTTTTACTACGAAGATAATATGTTTTTTGTACGCTTGTGATGTGAGGACAAAAATATTTTAGTCGTGGATAAAGGGTTCATTAAAATCGATTCTTATATAGATATGTGTCTCAGTTTTCTATTTAAAATGTATAAAATCTTTGTTATATATGAATATTTTTATTATTATTACCCAAATAACATACGTACATACAAAAAAAAGCAGTATGTGCACAATTTGTTCAATAATACAAATTGGATTCTAAATTTTAATGAGCTTTTAGATTAACACACGTTAAATTAAATTTATGTTTCATTTCCATCGACATTATAATTTAAATTATAATGTTTGATTCAAATATATCAGTATCATTTATGAGATATAATTTGGTGAAAAAACTCTCTATGTTCAATACATGTTATCTAATTTAATGTATTTACTTTTTACGTTAAAAACTCTTATAACATCTTTGACAGTCATTTAGTCATAACAATGCTGACGACCAGTCTTACTATGGGATATTGTTTTACCCAGCGACTGCCTATCGGACCTCCATAGCCCATTTGGCTATGGAGGTCCGATAGGCAGTCGCTCCATATGAACATGGTATTCGAATAATCCTGTAAGACTGACCGACAACATAGCTTAAAAAAGGCTAAGCAGAAGAATTAAATTTTAATGAGATTAGCTATTTTAACCGACTTCAAAAAGGAGGAGGTACTCAATTCGAATGTTTTTTGATGATTGTTACCTCAGAACTTTCGACTGGGTGAACTGATTTCGATGATTTTTTTTTATTTGAAAGGTGGCGCTTCTCGCGTGGGCCCATTTTAATTGGATCCAGTTATGACAGTGGGATCCATAAGAAAACCATAAGACTTATTTTGTAGTCGGTTTTTTTATTGGAAGAATTTTTAATGTTTAACTCAACGAACAATATCGTTTGGGATTTATTCCATCTAATATTATTTACACACACATTAATATTTGTTGACACAAAACTATTGACACGTGATAAATATAAATTGCCAATTTATTTGTTCCGTTTGTAGATCAAAGAACTTGTATACTGCGTTCGCAATTTATGTTTCAAATGCGTAAACAATCAAGAGCTTTAGAAAAAAGAACTGTAATGCTAAAACTTAAGGTTCATATTTCGCTACAACTGAATAGGTTTTATGACCTTTTTCAAAAGTACTATACAGTCTTAAATAAACATTATTTTTACTAAAATAAAGTTTATTTTTGCTTAAGCAGACATAACATTAATTGACACAACAATTTAAATAGACCATAGTAATGTTTAAGACACCTAAATGTGTATGTATATAATTATGTGAATATTACTACGGTTCTACTTCTACTTCTCTACGGTTGACTTACAAAAGTCTTACAAAATAATTAAAGGTCAAAAATCAGTGGCGTTTAATAAAAATACTTCCCATACCTCTCTTCCCCTCTTTATTCACGACCTCGAAAACCTCTCAGCATTGAGCAGCCAATTCAAAAAGGACTGAACACTCAATCAACTCTTGAAAGAATTTCAAAATCGAGAAATAAATAGAAAGGGTGCGATCCGATTAGGGCTATCCAATAATTGGATTGAAACAAATATTTCGGGCTTCAAAGAATGTGCAAGTAGATAGGTTTCTTTTTATCTTTAAATTAATTAAAATGGTTTGGTAACCTAACAGTTCAATGACCGGATTTGTGTGGGCAAGGTCGCCAGGCCTTTAATATAATAATATAATAATAATATAATATGCCGGGACAACTCTCACACGGTTATCTGATCCCAAGCTAAGCAGAGCTTGTGTTATGGTAACCAGACAACTGATAAACATACTTATATATTTCTAAATACATACATATTATATCTATAATATGTAAATTACACCCAGACAACCAGAACAAATGATCGTGCTCATCACACAAACATTTGTCCTGGGTGGGAATCGAACCCACGACCTCCGGTATAGCAGTCAGGGTCACTAACCACTAGACCAACAGGCCCGTATGTTATTTTTGAAGTTTTTTGTTTTATGCCGTCGGCTTATAATCGACCGATTTAAAAAAAATATTATTTCATCCCACTCAAATTCAATGGCAGTCGATTTCTTTTTAGAGTCAAACAATATAAATAATTACTATTTTTATTTCTCTAATTTTTGGTTTTCCACACCGAAAAGATTGAGAAGCGATCCGGAATCCTAAGTCTAGATCAAATAAATATATGAGAACCATCTCTAAGTGTTCTAATGACTGAATTGAGTTATTTCTCAATGTATGAGAAGTTCTATAATGGTACAAACAGTGTTAGTCTAGAATTAATATTACCTAAATCAAATGTTATGGCAATGTAACAGATAAGTAAGAATAAATTAAGATTTTATACCGAAGTTAATTTTTTATGGACCATTCTTTGTGTTCAATGAGGTATTAAAATCGTTTGTCTCTTAAGTATTAATTTGATAAGGAACGGCTATTATTTTCGCTCGTTTAAAATATTGGTCGGTCTTTACGCAAAGGTAAAAGACAGGTTTTTGGCCATTACAGGTAGATTTTTTTTAATTGAATGATCAATATGAAGTTACTCTGTAGAAAATCTAAAGAATTACCTTTAAATATAAACTAAGTAAAGTTCTTTTAAATATTTTATTTATTTATCTATTTAAAGACACTTACAACTACCTTTACAGGAATCCGATCCCAATACGATAGAGTAGACATTCTGTTACCGTTATACTATAATATTAAATTAACTAATTCAAATCACTTAATACTACTAGGAACATATATTATTTATGTTTGTCTAATAATTTACTATAGGTACTTATCTAATAACATATTATAATTAAGGTAATAATCTAGCCTATAAACGTCCCACTGTTGG
Source organism: Autographa pulchrina (assembly GCA_905475315.1). Classification (NCBI taxonomy): domain Eukaryota; kingdom Metazoa; phylum Arthropoda; class Insecta; order Lepidoptera; family Noctuidae; genus Autographa; species Autographa pulchrina. Next base: position 4,241,365 of record FR997786.1, on the reverse strand, counting down.
GCACAGGCCTCTTCCCATATAGAGAAGGCACGAGCATTGATCACCACGCTTGCTCTCTGCGGATTGGCGATTTCAGATCCCAAATTTTTGGAATCCAGGTTTCCTCACGATGTTTTCCTTCACCGTTTGTCAGAAGTGTCTTAGAATAATTAAGAAAGTACATATAACTTTGAAAAAGCCACATTGGTACTTGCCCGGGTTCGAACCTGCAACCTTGTGCATACAAATCCGTTCATTGAACCGCTAGGCCACCACGACATTAATAAATTCCCTCCGAGATTCCTAACCTATCCCTATACCTATCCTCCGAATTACTAAATTAAACACGACTTACACTAAAAATAATAATAATATACTATACCTATAAGCTACAGAAAATACATTATTATTTGTAAAAATGTCAGTGTATGTATAACATATCTACACTAATATTATAAAGAGGAAAACTTTGTTTGTTTGTAATGAATAGGCTCAAAAACTACTGGACCGATTTTAAAAATTCTTTCACCATTCAAAAGCTACATTATTCACGAGTAACATAAGCTAAATTTTATTTTGGAAAAAATAGGGTTCCGTAAGATATTTGGGTTTTTCGGACACAAGGTGTAAAAATCAACCAGAAAAGTTTCGTCGATGTTAGTGTCGGTGTCTGTGAATTGACCTGGGAATCATTTTGCTGACCGTGTCTTTCCTGGGTAGGCTTTTTGCAGCGGTAACCGACATCCACGCGGGCGGAGCCGCGGGCGACCGCTATTATTAATATTTAAGAAGCCTAGCTAGGCAAATCACGGATAAAAAAAAAATCTGATTATTAGCAATAGTATTTATAATAAGTACAAGACTTACCAAAGCCAAAAAGTATAGACACAAAATAAAAAGAAGAAGATACGCAAAGGGGATATTTTTTCCAAAATCTCATCTGAAAGTCAGTAATTAAGATTCTCAGCTTAGTTTTATTCAAATTTTTATCGTAGGCGTCGCTTCTTAACCCTCTTAGTTAAGAAATGATATCAAGTGCTAAATACTACTAAGTCTCAAGGAGATTTCATTATTAAAATGAGGTCAAAGACTTTTTTGGTTTTTTTTTGTATTCTGGGTCAGTGGTTTATGGTTAATGAAACTTACGTATCCGATATCCGATATCAGATCCGATACGATATCGGTATCGGACACCGATACGACTATATATTATTATCCTTACTTTTGTTTTGTTGATTTTATAATGGAGGAATTAATCTGTCTATTGTTTATTTAGTAAGTACCTATTCCTTTCGAAGATTTTAATTAATGTACTTGTATGTCGCATTAATATTTAAAGTAAAAACTATAACACAATTCTGACTTTCTTTATTTAAATGATAAATAAAATTCCATTTGGAAAACTAAAGAAATTTAATTTATAGTTTAAAAGCCCTGTATTGTAGTGTTATTTTATTTTAATTTACTTTGAATAAGGGACCGTCTTTTAATCTTAAATTCGAATATAATTTTCTCTGTTAGTAACTTATTTTATTAAATTCATGATAAGTAGATACTTTTTTACATCTCCAATTACAAAAGCAATTTCATTTTACGAAACTAAAATGTATATGGGATTATTATTTCATACAAAAAGAAACACTAGACTCGATTAAAAAAAGCTAAGGAATAAACCACTATCTACTAAATCCTAATTGTTTTGACTTTCAAGAAACTACGAGTACATTAAGAACAGCTTAATTATACAGTACAAGACCTACAAGTATTTCTTCAGTAACTTTAATCTTTATCCCTAAAACTTTAAACAGTTGTTTTATCTAACCGAAACTTAATGCGGCGTAATTTCGAGTAATTGTAAAGCTAAAAATAGCTGAGACTTGGGAACGTGCTTCGAGTCTAGCTAAAGATGTTGGTCTTCTGTAACTGGGTCGGACGTATTGATTTGGATGGCAAAATATTAATGTGCAAATCTTCTGAGAGGAAACCTGTATAATAGTTCTATACCATTATGAGCTTAGGTTTAACAACGCACACACATCATGAACGAACATACTCTTTAGTTGTATAAAAAGATCTAAAAACAAAAGACGACCGATCATAACTGGTTTAGTTGTTTTTTTACATATTAAGCAATAGAGAGGTGTAAATAAAAAAAAGTGTTATAGGAGAAATTAATGAGAGGAAACGAGATAGTGATGACTGTATCAAAGATGGCTGAGCGTTTTGATGACTGTTGCATTGTGCAAAGCTTATCAGATGATTACCAATTTGTTATTATAATATTTTATAGATTTAGGTTTTTATAAAAAAGCGTTTAGCAAACATCATCACAGGTGCAGAAAATACAAAAATGGTCAAAACAAATATATTATGTCTCTGTTCAAACCAAAACTTGATAACATTGATAGGAATAATAATAAAATAGAACCACACATTTATTTATATTCAATGCTATTCTCAAACTGCCTCGTTGGCCTAGTGGTGCTAAGCGCGACTGCTACGCTAGAGGTCTTGGGTTCGATTCCCAAGTCGACCAAGGTGTTATTGGGTTTTTCTATGAAATTCTCAGTAGCAGGTCGGAGTTTGGATTTGTGCCCGGTTAGTGGCAATAGGCTCGCCCCCTATTACATGGGACCTAAACATACCGGCGAACTGTGGGTGTACATTGGTACACCTCTGCCTAACCCTTCGGGGATACAGGCGTGATGTTATGTTATATGTATGTTATTCTCAAAACGTTTACCGTCGAATTTAGCTTTCCTTTGTCCAAAATACTTTCAGAACTTATATAAATTTTGACATATCGACGCTCAGTCGGCTGACTGTTTATCCAATAACAAAACAGCTTAAATATTTTAGACATACTAAAACAAAAATAGACATTATAACCGTGAGCCTTTGCAGTTTGTATCTCCATAATGAGCAACCTAACTGGGTCACAAGCATCGATTTTGTCAAACAAAATGATCAAGTAATTAATATTAATAAGTTTAGTGCTAGGAGTGAACTAGAAAGGTAGGAGCAATTAAAATCGCATTACCGTAGAAATGGATGTATTTTGCTTTGATGGTTGTTTTGATAGAGATTCTGGAATATTAGTGAGTTGTGTAAGATATTAGTAATTGCATTTCTCTATGTGGTTCTAAAGGCTTTTGATAGTATGGAGGTTTTGTTAGTGGTAATATTAATTATACCTCAATGTTCTACGTTTCCAACGATTCTAACGATTAGGACAACCAAATCAAAGATTTGTATTTCTGATATTTAGAATTAGCTTTGTAAAATGTTACTCGGGTCTTTGTTCGGAATTAAAAGAGCTTTTATTTTTAATTGCTTTTATTTATTTATTTATTTATTTCATATAGGTCCTTCACAGCTGACAATCTTATCATCTTAACTTATAACCATAACAATACGCCAATTACGAAGTACACAATTATAGTTAGTTGAGAGAAAAACATGTTACTTATACATATAGACTAACTTGTTAAATTTTGGGTGTGTGTGTGTGTGTCTGTGTCTAAGTATGTATGTATGTGTGTAGGAGAGTGGGTTGGAGACAATGTTGTAAACGAATCTTTTCACACATTATGAGAGGCTGAGGCCTGGTTGATGATGAAAAAAAAACCACTAATTATTCTTTGACAGCGCTTCTAGTATAAGGCTTTTACGTAGTATAGTTTTTATTTTATAACCCGCTTCCAGATAAAGTTGTATTTTTAAATTACATTCTTACAGCAGAAGCGTAAAAGGAATTATTGTGACAGATTACCTTCCTATTTAAAAAAATATGCGTATTATATTATCACTAAAAAAGGTTAATGATTATTACATCGTTTATGGGTGAATTTCCCAGACGACTTTTTTTTTTGTCTTCGGTGAAATTAGTATTTGAAAATAGGAATATAGTTCTGAATTATTTTTTTTAGTATTCAATAGGTAGTTATTGGGTTGTGGCAAAAATATAATTTTCCTAGGACTATTACAAAGGTAGAAATAAAATACATAAACCTCTATTTTTCTCACATCGGTGCTGTCCCTCTACTTTTTTTACAAACAAAACAGCTTATACACTAATAAAAATAAGTAATATAAGTATATAACTTATTCTATTTCATAGAATATTAGTTTTGTTATTAATATATAGCATATTTTTTTACATAATTGACGATTATTATTACTGAGAGGCACAAACGTACTTGTCCTGAAAAAAATTCTCATATCGCTGGACAAAAGTAATTTAAACATAACTTTTCATCGACGAGTCGGACAGCGTCCACACCCAAATTGTATATCCGTCCTTGGTGTGTGCTAGTGGGCAATCAGGATGGAAGTGTGTCAAATCGCTGCATATGCCCACCAAAAATGTAAGTACGCCATTTCAGTTGCTCCCGGACAATTATTTTATATTATCGGTGGTTCCATTTTTCTAGTGTAATGAGTAGTTTTATTATAATTGTTTGGTTCTAACAGATGTAGTAAGTGAATTAGCTTCATTGTCTGTTATTAAATTTATCCTAGATATTATGCATTTTTTCTAATTTTCTAAAAAGTGTGTTATTTCTCACGTCGGTGTTCTCATATCGCTGTAATCGGTGGTCTTTATTACCACCGATGTGATAATTTACACCGAAATGATAAGAAAAAATCAATCGGTGTCTTATGTCTAATATCGGTGTTTTGATTCATGATCAACGCACAGTTTTGTCACATCGGTGGATTGCTTTATCATATCGGTGGATCATTTTATCATCTCGGTGAGTCTAAGATTTCTAAGAACTCAGTTCTCTTTGGACGTGATCTACCCACATAAGACCCTAAGTTCAGGTCTTCAGTTCTAAGTCACCCTTGTAAAAATGTATAGGTACCTGCTATTTGCTTTTTGATGTTCAAAGGTGGATAGATTATCATATCGCTGGATATGTACATCATTTCGGTGGATATACTTATCATATCGGTGTACAGAAAAAATAGTCGGTGCCGGTTTTTCATATCGGTGGAAACCAAAATTCAAACTGAATTTACTCCTTAGTCTTAAATGATACGTTGATGATATTAAATTTGGGGATATTTGATATCCTAAAGATTACATAAAACCAGAAAAATATACAAAAAACTTACAATTGTAAAAGTTCACCGATATGATAAGAAAAACGGCATTTGTTGAAATTCACCCTTATATATATTATGTAGTTCATTAAAGTCTTGTCTAGACCTCAAAATCCTTTTCCCAAAAACGATTTTTTCTATGTTGATAAAACTGAACCTTTTAACAACACAGTAGAATACAAAACACTGAACTAAAGAGCTATTCAGCAGGAAAATTTGGCTAACTTACAGCGCGGAGATTTTTACTGCCTTATTTGCATATCTTGGCGGCAAATCTGGACATTCAAAATGTAGATTAGCATTAATGCCTCGGATTGTTGATGTGGGTGTAATTACAAAATGACTGTAGGGATAGACGAGTAGATAGGTACGTATAGGTCACCAAGTCAAATACCACTGCGCGATGTGCTGTACGTTATATCCCATTATAGCACAAGTATTTGTGAGCTCATAACTAAGTGATTTTTGTTGAAAGTCGCTTCACGTAAGTTGCGGTATTCAGCTGAATCCGGAAAGAGTGGAGGCTGATCCTAACATAGTTTGGAATAGGCTTAGCAGACGAAAATATTGTTTAAATTCCAACTGTTTGCATAGCTAGTCATTAAAAGGTTTGTAAAAACAGGATGTAGGGATAACATTGTCTACCTATTAAAAGATGTTTATATATAGTCCTCTACGTGGCTGTCTTAATTTGACATAATATTTAGAATTAGCACCAAAGCAAATGTATAAAAAAAGTCTCTATAGAAAAATGAAGACGAATAATTCGGGCATACAAATCCTAACATGCTCGTAGAAATGGATACCAACAAAAACATGATATTGTTTGCGCAATGATGTATGAATGCAAGAAATATCATAATAGACAGTTATGAATAGGTTTTCTGTAAGATAATCATACAGTTTATAATAATATGATTGTGTATCTTTGGTAATAGTGATCTTTATGTAAAAACTAGTAATCAGTCCTTTTATTCTCTTGTCAACATTTTGATCGTACCAAACTACGTCGTAGTGAAAAATAAAACGTATAGGTATTTAATAATTTGTTTATTAAATTATTATGGTTATACATGTTGCATAGGGCGACCATGATTTTTGAAATATCAGGACAACACTATAAAAAGTACACACAAAAATACTAACCATGATTTTTGGATGTGAGGAAATTATTCAAATAAAATACTACAAAAAAAAAAACGGGATGTGCAAGTTTGCCTCGCGCATTGAGGGTTCCGTACAAAGTATGTTGATTATAACAATATATATGTATGGCAACACGTGCAATATTATCCTTGTACTAAATATTCTTGACTTACACATATTTTAAAAGACCACACGACTCATGCTTCTTCCGCGTCACATCATGATTCAGACTCGATTTGACAAGTTTCGGACTGCGATTGAATCCGAAACTGGTCGAATAGATTGAAATTAACTCAAATAATAAAAAATATGCCTAGGAATTAACCTATGTATAACATAAGTAAACAATGGAAAGACGAAATAGAGCGCTTACAATAGGAGAGCTTACGGTTAAAATAAAAAAGTAGACTCTACTCGTGATCAGAGAGCTGGTTTGTTCCTTGCACAGAGAATCGGCATAGCCATTCAACGTGGCAATGCTGCCAGCCTCCTGGGAACGTTTCCCGCCATTGACAAGGATGACGATGAGTTTTTTGACGCGTGTTAGTTTTATTTATTTATATATAAGATTTAATTATGGAGAGAGCTATGCTCGGGGTTTCTTTGCGCGACAGGATCCGGAATACGGAAATTCGCCAAAGAACTAGAGTTACCGACATAGCTCGAAGAATATGCAAGTTGAAGTGGCAATGGGCAGGCCATATCGCTCGAAGAACCGATAACCGCTGGGGAAGAAAGGTTCTCGAGTGGCGACCACGAACCGGAAGACGCAGCGTTGGCAGGCCTCCCACCAGGTGGACCGACGATATCGTCAAAGTTGCGGGCACCTGGTGGATGCAATTGGCGAGTTGTCGTTCATTGTGGCGTTCTAGGGGGGAGGCCTTTGTTCAGCAGTGGACGTCTTCCGGCTGATGATGATGATGATGAAGATTTAATTTTAGTATAGTTGTAAGTGTTTGTTCTTGTATTAGATTTAAGTATTGAATTGTAAATAAATAAAAAATAATATTGAAAAAAATATACAATGCACAGAATCTTAAATAACACAAAACGATACTAAGAATAAGTCTCGCGTGGGAATCGAAGGCACTTAGTTGGTAGCCATTACGGCTACGTTAAAATACGCTAACACAGTTGAAGGCATTACACGTTAACATTTATGAGTTCGAAGAATAACTGACCGCAACACTTAACTGCCTTAAAACGTCGCAAATTGTACTGTTGTCTTTATATAGAGGCTTTTAAATGACAATTACCTAGGAATAGATTGAACAAATGAAAGGTATTTTAATATGAATAGTTTTTAACAACAAGTCTAGTGTTACTATGGGATACAGTATTACCCAGTAAAATGGATTGTAGAGGTCAGATAAGCAGTCGCTCCTAGTAGTAAGACTGGAAGTCAGCCAGTCAATCTAGTAAGACTGGAAGCCGACCCCAACATAGTTGGGAAAAGGCTAGGCAGATGATGATGATGATGAGTTTTTAACAACACATTTTATACACTTAACAACTTAAAAAGTGCATTATTTAAGTTGTTAAGTGTGTATTGTTAGTAGGTAATGTGTATTGATTAATATTGCTAAATTAGTGTCAAAAAAGTTATTTTTGAGTTCACAGAATTAGATGGATCCTACTGAGAGAGATGAACTGGCTACAACAAGAGGGAGTGGTAATACCATTCCCCTGCTAGGCATACCCTTCCATTCGGTTTGGCAACCAAATGGAAGCCTATGCCCAGCAATGGCCTTTACAAGGCTACAGATGATTCGTGTTCAGCCTAAAACTAGACACAGTATTGTAATATAAACACAATATTGTAACAGTATTTTTAACATGATTATAATCTTTATTTTTCTCATTGGAACTTTTCCGAGAGAAAAAAAAAATATATTATTTGAAAGTTCATCATATTTTATTTAAAAATAAAACTTAATTAATTATAAATAAACGATTTTACATCACTCCTAAATTCAGCAAGATATGCAGGTTTGATGTTTTCAGCACTTAGATTTTTTCGATCTCATCGAAATTGGGGCACGGAAAGAAAATAAAAAAGTTTATTACTTTGGGATTAAGGATACCTTAAGTTGATTTGTTAAGTGTATTTGTGTTTCATCAGCTCACTATTGGATTTCTTGGTATTAAAATTTCGATTAACCTAATTTATTTGGTGAATTCTGGGTAAAACATATTTTTTTTTTTAGATAAATTAATTAATCCTTTAATTTAATAATTAGCATTGATTTATTTACAACACAAAAGGAGGGTCTGATAGTAAATAATTCATTAAGATCATAATAACTTGCTACGAAATCATGAAAATGGTAACATGTAAAGGTTAAAGCGAAGTAGTATGGCATTTTTTTGTTAATATACATCTTGGTTACTAGTTCGCTAGTAATATATGTTTAAGTAGCTTTTACAGCTATTTTAAAGTAAACGCTTTGAATATAGTCATATCATTCAATGGTTAATGGTTCTTTAGAGGTCATACAAATATAGAATTCTTTTGATACCTAATCAGATCTCTCGTAGCCGTTACCGTAGCACTACGTAGCACCGTAGGCGATCTGAACTTAGCTACAATCCAATCCAATTTGTTGGAAACCTTCGAAATCAACTCTTGAAATTGGGTGTGAAAATAGAGCGTCTGCGGCTGTATGCACTTTCTACGATTGAAAGACCATAATAACTAAATTTCCGTAGCTGACTTCTACGACTGCTACGAATATAGGTTTTGATCATTTGACAGTCGAAAGACGTCTATTTCTCGAAGGTTATACAAAGACATATAATATGAGTATTTTAATATACGATTTAAAGTGTTTTTATTTAAATACCAAGAAAATAATATACACTGAAGAAGCCAAATAGATAATTAAATAATTTTATTTCTTCAGTTAGATACATAGCAGAGAATTCCAAAAATGTAAAGTTAGCAGTATGATTATCGCTTCTAAATGGATCAAGACGTAGAATACAGTTTTTTTTAAGAAAAGCTATATGATTGATTATGCTATATCTCCATAAAACTATTCACTTTCGTTATATTTTGTTCCAATTAAGTCCATAATTATGGGTAACACCACGCCTACATCCATATAAAGCGTAGGCAGCATTGCCAATATTCCATTGGCATTGTGCCCCCTCGTAACATGTTGAGTTTAAATCGCAATAGTGCATAAGAAGTGACAAATTGTTTGTACAACGCCCACAAAACTGCAGTGACAATGTTTGAGAATATGCTAAATATGTTCTATAGCAAAAGAAAAAAACAAAAAACTTTTAAATTGTCTGAATAACAAACGCATGAAATAAATTTCGTCAAATTTACGGGTCTTGGATAGTTGTTTTACAAATTTTACATGATACAGAAATATTTGGTTAAAATATAAAAGAAAATCTCATATTAAGTTTTAAAAATTCAATAGATTGATGAATTGGCTTTTATCCACTAAGGACACAAACATTTCTTGAAATAAAATCTGCCTATCTCTCGACATACTTTATCGATTCACTTTGCTTTTGAAGGAAACGGATATTACTGGTATATGGTAGAATTAAAATCTACATTACTTAATATTCCTTAGCTGTTGTTTAAAACATCATAAAAATAATAAACAAAAACGAAACCTAGTAAAAAATATCCAAGCACATAAAAAACAAGGCTTAAATATAACATAACTGGCACTAAACTAAGAAGGTCCTGATTAAACTCCTCAAACCAAACAGACTCCAATTTTTTTCTCAGTCATACCTAAAATTTTTATCTGAAAATTCAGCTTTCCTAAAAGGGTCACTTAAGTTCTATCGACCTTCGCAGATTAAAATGGCGAAGAGATTTCTATCTAGCTCGCCTTTCACAAAACATATTCTTTCTTCAAAGGATCCTAGATAAAGCCCTAAGATAAGTTATACTCGTTAGTGATTTCTGATCAAATTTTTGATGTTCCACTACCCAATTATTTCGGTCACTTGGCTAGAGTAAATTAATCGCCATTAATCAATTTCATGATCAGATTCGAATCACCCGTAATGATCAATCCGCCTTGAGCGGATGATTATACAAAAATTAGGTTAGAGTCGTGATTAAAAACAAAATCGTGTACCAACATGATACGAAAACATACAGGTCAAACTGAGAACCTCCTTTTTTTGAAGTCGGTTAAAAATAGTTTTTTTTTTCCTTTTGACTACTTGACTACTAGAGGACTATTTAGGTGGTGTTTTTAGGTTCTATCGTTTTACTTTGTAAAAAGGTATCAGAAAACCCAAATACCCTATCCAGCGACCAGCGTTAGGCCGATATTAAGGATTTAAATAATTAAAAAAAAGTACGATCAAATAAGATCCGAAGCAATGATATGAAAGTACAGGAAAAAACAAATTTCCTTCCTAAAAAAGTTTTAGTAATCATAATTCGTATTATACCATAATACAGTCATTATATTTTTATAGAGCTAAATAAAACGGACGAGGTAAGGTCACTTGCTTATTATCTTGTACACAGTACTAAAGTCAACTGAGAAAATGAGGTCAATAGGCCCGTAAACGTTGGACACGTTAGCTCTCGGAATGTGTATAATAGGGGCTTTTCAGCTCTAAATATTACCCAAAATATCACAAGATATAGTAGGAAGTATTTTGGTATGAATAGTCAAAGAAGTATTTATACTTAAAGCTGTAGGACGCCAGACATTATCTGCCAAATATAGCTTGGATGTTAGTCGTAAGAAACACGAATAACCACGGAGCCATGAAGGAATAGGAACTGGTGAATTGAGTTTGACTACTATGTGAAGAAATGTAGACCAGATAACAAAGTCTTACTCTATCTTGGAATCTGATCCACATATCTGAAAAGGGAAAACTGTAAATGTCCATTACCAAACAGAAGAAGAACATAAACTGAAAATAATAGAGGATGACAATTCCTACTCGAAAATAAACAACACTTTACGTTTCTATAACAGTTTCCACAGAAATATACCAATCCCGTCTAAAAAATTGACTAAGGTACCGTTTACCATTTAGTATATAGTACATAGTTCTTGAATACTTAATTACAGCCTTCGATTTTTTTACTGAGGTAGGTACCTATCTGAATTATAGGGATAGACATGGACAAGACGCCAATAAATTACAAAAGAAAATTAATTTGCCGCACACCTCTTTGGCCAGAGATATCGCTTACCAAACATAAAAATACAACCTCTTTATTTTAAAGTCGGTTACAAAAACCCTCAATAGACGACAACCCAAGACAGAGTTAACTATCAACTCAACTAAACATACAGATGAATAGTCTATCTAACTATAGCTCAGTTCTGTCGACCTCGCCTTTAACAGCACGTTAAACTGTCGGTAATGGTTATCAAAGGCTCTAACGACTGTGCCAGTAAGTGGTCCTAAGAGCCATAATTATCGCTAACGAATTGGTATTGCATAGTGATCTTATTACTGTAGAATGCATTGGGCATTGTGATATATAACAAAGCCAGTTTAAAAGGTTTAGTTACCATTTATAGCGCAAGAATAGGTAGATAAAAAAAAAACTAGGAACCGGAACCGTGTACGCGGGCAAAATTGCTGGGCATAGCTAGGTATCTTAAAGTGGTACTAATAAGTACAAAATAAATAATTAATAAACATAAATATAAAAGTAACCTACTCCAATAATAAATAATTACCACCACGATGATAGTAAGTATCATTTTTAAAGTAAAAACAAAAAAAAATACTTACTGTTGAATTGAAAACCTCCTCATTTTGAAGTAGGTTATAACTAAAGAGTATCTCATAATTAAACGCATGTGTTTTAGTAAAACCTACCCCTGTACTACCCTGTTTTGGTACAGAACGATTAGTTTTTTATTTCTAGGCCAACGCATAATACTGGGCTAATGATTAAGTTGTTACTACAAGTAACAACTGAAGATATTATATAAAGGAATCTTTTGGGCTCGGTAAAGATCAATCCAATTAATTGAGACAAACATGCTACGACCAGAGGCTACTCAAATAAGATTAAATAAATGCTTGTTAGATATTTTGGCAAGGTATGGTACCTACTCTATTTGGAGAAATTTGCCCTCTTCGCCTTTGTAACCGACTTCAAAAAATAAGGGCAATGTTTTAATTCTTCTGTTTTTTTATTGAAGTTATAATATAAATAAATTAACCTAAGGAACATGGTAGCATATGGTTTTATTATAGAGGTTTCAATTGTATTTAAATATAATAATAATCTAGCCTATAAGCGTCCTACTGCCGAGCACAGGCCTCTTCCCATATAGGGAAGGCACGAGCATAGATCACTGCGGATTGGCGATTTCAGATCCTAAATTTTGGATGTTTTCCTTCACCATTTGTCAGAAGTGTCTTAGAATAATTAAGAAAGTAAATATAACTTTGAAAAAGCCACATAAATATGAACGTAAAACTTATCTACTTTATTAATTACCTGTCTGATTGTTACAATTATAAAAGTCTACAGATCTGTAGGGAAGCTACTGATAGATAGATATATACTCTTTTGTCTACACAAAGATTCAGAACATAGCTTTTTATATAACACAACGTAAGTAGCATTGCTCGTATAGTTATTTCAGGCGTAGAAAGCAGCGTGTTACCGAAAGGGTATATTCATCCAAAAGTGGTGAAGAGTACTCCTGGTATAGAGTAAATTTACGAAATTTCTCGATATTTGGTGTCAAATGATTGACGCAAAAAATTAAGTATCAATAATTTAAGTAACTCATTACGAGCTTAAATTTTGTAAGTTGACTCTATACCAGATGGACTCTTCACCCCTTTTGGATAGATATACCTTTTTGGTAACACCCTGTATACGATGAATAAACCTACCATTATTCTATTGCGACATTAACTTCTATGTAACATTAAGCTTTAAAGTTTCCTTGAAATTTCCGCTTGTAATTCTCAAATGTAATAAGACGTTTTATATGAAAACTAGAAACTCATGTTTCGTAATCACTTGCCTCTGAGTCAGAAACATTCACGTTTTAAAACCTTTTCTTTGCCAAATAAAAAAATATTGTTATTGGTAAGTATTATTGTGTAAATTATCGTTTATATAGCATAGTGAAGTATAATTGGCAATGCCACAAGTCTGTTTGATGATAGGTCGAAATAAATTATTGATTTCAGTTTAATGGGAATCTAGAGGTTTTTATTACTGAACAGATAAAGTAATAAAAACATTTTAATGTATACAACTATTTCCAATTTTATATATTCATTTATGATCATATCAAAAATATTGATGTTAACATGATGCAAGGTAAATTATTCCTCTTCTCATACAGAGAAAAATCGAATTGTGTCAGCACGCTTGGTTGTCTTCCAAAACTAAAACATCCAAATCGGGGCACTCATTTAGGAGCTATGACACCACATACACGTGTTACAATTACAATTATAAAACCTCTTTTTGCGACGAAGCTAAAATATAAAACAGTATAATTCCGTTTCAGGCTTCCCAATTACAGTGCAATAAAGGAACTCCGTTTCATTAGCACTTCAAAAGAGTTATGTGTTCTAGAAAAATCGATGAAAATCTAATAAGTTGCCAGAGGTGTTAACATTCTGCTACTGACGCAGCGATTACTTAGAGAACTGCTTTTTAAAGTGTTGAAAATCGTTGCTTTTAAGTGTAACTTTTTATTAGCAAGGATTTTTTTTTCTCATTTTTATTGTTCTTGTTTTATAATTAATGAGTAATGTATTTTGTTAATGAATGTTTTTTTTTTTTTTAACTTTTTTTCATTTATTGTTTTTTTAAGTAGGTACTTACAAAATTAAATCATCATTTTAGTTAAATAGATATTTCGTTATTTTTCAACAAAAAAAAACTTATATGTAAAAATATGTAATAAAAAACTATGTTAACATTACCTGATAAATCCAGAAACATAGATCAAGTTCACTACATAAGTAAAACTTTCCTGTTTATTATAATTTCACTAAAACAGTAAACCACTACACTTCACTATAAAACTATTAGCCGAACAAAGTTCTAAGTACACAAAGTTGTTCACGAACTTTTACCGTGAGCCCTTATTATGTGTCATAAATCTTATCACTTTCAGATATACCGCGTTTACGACCCCCGACTTCACATTTCGTTGCACTCGACGTCCGTCACACGTAACAGCGACGCGGCAGCACGTCTAGCATCCACGACACCTTGCGGGTAACTAACTAACGAACACAGCATCGCCAGGGTTTGCTCATGAATGTGTGCGTGGAACCCCGTCCGTGAGAAGCGTACGTACGAGGCTTGTTCTATGTGTGAGTGATCCTAGACTCGCGTCAGTGATTTGAGTCGCGGTACAATTTTATGCTAGTGTGGGTGTCCGATCACCTACGGCTGTGTCTGTGTGTGTGCCCGGTACAGCCGGGAAAAACGGTCTGCGAGCTACGCGCATGCCCAAGGAGGTCTGAAAAATAAAATTGTGTTTCGCGCTATTTAAATACTGATGTGTGAGACAGATTATAAAACCAGTGTGCTCTTACAAAGAGGGTAATTCAACCGAATGGGGTTTTCATTAAATTCCACATGAATAAGTCGTTCAGAGTACTTGAGTGAATGTCTTTATATTTTATTAGGTGTTTGATAATTTTACACCTTAGTACGCTCCCCTTAGTATAAATTACAAATGTAGACAATGTAGACATGTGTCGCGACATTGTTATTGACAGTATGGGCTACTGTTTTCCATTTAATTATATTTAAATATTTGTTAAAGTTAAAGGTTAAAGCAATGAAAAGCGTAGCGTAGTAACAATTAAGTCATCAATGTAGGTAGTCATATTTATGATTGTATCGAATAAAATTATTGGTTTTGGATGGAAATAGATGCGTTCTTAGAACTTTTCCATTTTGAATTTGAACATTAACATTTTGTTGCTGCGTGCTGCGTCCGAGGCCAAATATTTTTTCAAAGCTTCCGTTTTTCCGAATTGTAGTGTTAAAACTGATTGCTCGTTTGTCGATTCCTAAGAAAATATTGATAAACAACTAAGTTATTTCTAATTACCCGACTGCGGAGAACCTAATAGATGAGGGTTATGTGTTTGACCTATATGTATAAACATGTCCAGATTTAACCAGTGAACGTCTCAACCGTTTTATAACCGTCATTAGATCCCTCTCGAAAAGGCGAGTGAAAAAATTCATAAAATTTATAAGTATCAAATTGTTATTTTTGAAAGATAATCAATTAAGCACCAAGCCTTTTCTGTGTTATAACATATGATTACTATCATAATTTAGAAACGATACGTTCCTATACGATATCCCGCAGAGTTCGTGACTGCCTCCCACTGGTATAATTATCGAATAGTTATTATAAAAATAAATATAATAACATTGTCCATTTTTACCTAGTGGTTTATTTATCAGATATGTAAGCGTGTAGTAGCTTATTTTTAACTTACGTTAAAAGTAACTTAAGTAAAAATAGGGGATCTTATTTATTTTTGAAGGACGTACGTATGTATCTTAGACAAGCGATGTTCCGCGGTTTTGCCAGCGTAAGCAGTTTCAGTTTTATTTAGGTTTTGATAGCTATCTACCTTTCGGGACAAATCGAAAAAATCAAAAATCATGAAAAACGGTACACCCGTTCTTGAGTGATAAATGGTATCACAAACCATGTTACCACTAACGACTTCGTTTTCATGTTAAGATTATGATCTCCGTAATAAGCGTTAATTTAAATTTAAGTCTATATAAATAAGTATCGATTAAAAAACTGAAAACTGAAAATAAATCGAGCAACAGCGATACGATAACCAATATTTCAGCGCCTGATTGATGAACCTTAACTCATTCGTCCGTATGGGATTCAATAATGATGATTTTATTTAACCTTTTTGCTATGAGAAATGTATGAAAATCTCTTGACGATATATTTTGTGGTTATTATCAGATAATTACGCCTTACTGATTGTTTTGAACAACCTAGGATACAGATAATTAAGTGTTTAAGAATATACTATTTTTTTTGTAAAAAAGTTGATAAGTAGTTTAGTAATTTTAGTTTATATAAATTTTATTGTATGTTGCTGTGCCCTACAGGGTCAATATTGTACCTACCTTTTAATGTAACCACCACCTTAATGTTACATATGCAGTGCAATAAACATTGAGTATTGAGTACTATTATTTGAGAAAATAATATAATTGATTACAGATAAATAGAATCAGGGACCGTCTTCTGAAAAATCTTTATGGTACCAACTTTAAGTTATACGCAATCATAGTCAAAAAAATAATTTTGTAATTGACCTGATGATGATTGATGATTGCGTAACAAACAAATAAAAAACACCATCCAAAAATGTAGCAAGCTGAAGTGGCAGTAGGTTGGCCATGTCTGTCGCAGAACCGACGACAGGTGGAGCAGGAAGGTTCTTGAATGAAGACCACGCTTAGGCAAACGTAGTGTAGGACGCCCCCCGGCTAGATGGCAGCAGCTGGCAGTGACTGGATGCAAAGGGCGGGAGATCGTGCGCTGTGGCGCTCCTTGGGGGAGGCCTATGTCCAGCAGTGGACTGCAACAGGCTGATATCATGATAATGATGATGATCAAATTGGAAACCTTTTCTCTTGAATTCGGTTATAAATTATTATTATTATTAAGAGCCTAAAATGTCCCACTGCTGGTTAAAGGCCTCCCCACTCCCTTGTCACCACTTGTCTCCCTGGTTTTAAACAAATACAAATAATCGTTTGGACGGTTATAAATAAACATAAATGTCAATGACGACGTATGAGAACTATAAAACAATAGAAGTTATAAATATATACAAGTTATAATTATAAACACATACAATAGAAATATATAAAGTTCCAAGAAATAATCACGGTCTTGACAACAGCAACCCACACCTATGTTTTATTTTAGAACTATCATTATTCTAATAAAATGTTCTAAATAAATAAGACATTAATTTAATCTTACATTACCACTTTTCTTCTAACCGTTAACTCATCAAATAGTCTACATCAAAGTCGTTAACTAATTAAACCGTCAATGTAATTGAAACCGCGAGATGCGTTTAATATCGCTCGGAGTATAAAGAAAAGACTGACGTCTTATTGTCTCCCAGTTCAAATTAAAAGCTTTGCACACATTTTAGGGTAAGCACGATTAAATATCAAATTATTTATAATGCGTAATATATGAAAAGTAATAAAATCTTAAGTCTAACCAAAATTATACTTGCATTTTGAAATAAAACTATATCTACGTTTTGTTTGTTTATGTAAACTTCAAAATTGGTTTAGTGGTTTAGCGGAATAAGAAAGTTCATATTAAATTGCATTCTTTGTATTTAAAATAAATATAGCGTGGTTTAAGTTGTATTTAGTGTTAGGCTTAAGTAAAAAAACATTCATAATTATATTCTTCCTGTCTGTCTGTTTAGTACGCTTACACGCTTAAACGGCTGGACATATCCTAATTTTTTTTTGGATTTATTCGGTCCCAAGAAAACTATTTACTATTTACTTTCTCTGACACCCACACGAGCAGAGTCGCGGGCAACAGTGAGAATGATTTATATTTTCATTTTGTCTGTATATTTTTTACCTAAACGACAACATTTCAACAAGACAAGAAACATCATATCTAGTACTAAAACTAGGTTAAACTAAACCTAACTGCTGTAAAATAATAAAGTGTGTCCTCAAAGACAAAATTTTAGGACGAAGATGAAAATGTTAAAACTGGGTTAAGGTTGAAACTCCTTCGAAGTACGTAACGTATTAGACCGCTGGGATGTATAAGATCGAGTGGGTATGTAGGGAGATAATACGTAAGCTGTGTTTGGACTAAACAGGGTAAAATTTTAAAACTGCGTTTTTTGATGTTTATACTTGATTTAAAACTGAATATTTATATAAATTAATCGGCAAATGTCTATATTGTGCCTGAAGGCCGCCAGCAGTAGATTCTGTATATTTTACAAGGTTTTTTTTATGAATTGTGGTTTTATTTAATACCAAATCAAAGAGGTTTTGTCCTAAAAAAAATATACGTTAAATTTATGAAAAATAATTGAAATGTTTGTACTTTGTCTGTTTTGTACAAAGGCCAATTTAGTAAAAGATTTTCAAGTTTCAAAGCAATGTTTTTGTACTGTTCCGTAATAAAGAGGCTTTTAAATATTGAATACTAATACAAAATAGGTTCTAACAGATTTGCCTAAATTTTAATTAGTGTTGAAGATAAAATCTCCTTGAAAGTTTTGTAAATCGGGAATGGCTTAAAATCGAGGCGAATAGCGACTTAAGTCAAAGTTTTTTGGTCAAATCTCTTTAAAATAATACAACAAACTTTTTAGGGTACTCATCGTCAGTTTTATAAATTCTTAGAAACACTTCGAATTCCTAAACTTTGAACAAAATAATTATAGCTATTAAAAAATAACATGTTTTGCCATTTACCGAACAAGACGACTTAGCACTTTTTAAGGTTATTATTTTCAAACAGCATCCTGATTCGCCTACCATTGCTTTCTTCGTAACAGGTTGGGATCAAATTAGTAAGTGCACATCAGCTTGTAATTTTATGGTTTCAGATAATAACATAATGATATCTGGCACATCTCACACACGGTCATGTTATCCCAAACTGACAACTGATTAACATAGGTACTTATATATTTCTAAACATATACATATTACATTATACATAAATCACACCTTAACACAGAACAAATGATCATGCTCATCACACAAAGATTGCTCATGGGCTAGAATCGATCCCACAACCACCGGTTTAGCAGTCAGGGTCACTAACCACTAGACCAACAGGCCTGTTGAGATGTTGAACAAGAGTTAGGGTGCAACTTGGAAGATGCACAAACAATGTCAAACTGAATCTCCTAGCTAACGAGAGGCCTGCTTCAATCTCCGATAGCTATCGTCCAATACAAGTGTTTCGTTTACATAACAAAATAATTCCTTAGTGATGTTTTTAAGAGTCAATATAATTTTAATCAGCAGCAGTATTATTGTATTGACCATGATAAAGTTTGAACGGTTGAAAGCCAGTCAGCAGCAATGCAATTTAAACTTTACTGCTTTTATATAAATACTCTGAGAATGACACATTTTGCATTATTTGTGAAAAAGTTTTGCAGTCATTCAATCATTATTATCTTGTGCCATGTGCCATGTCCTTGTGCCATGTTCAACAAATGTTAACGTTGTACGAAGCCATTAAAATATAAGTATCAAATACACTCTATCAACTAAATTACCGTTATAAATAAAAGAAAAACTTAAAAATATTTTTTACTGCCCCAAATTACCCATATCCAACTACAAAGGCCACTAACATGTATATTATCTAATATAATATTAACAACATAATTAGAAAACCCGCATAGTTACAGCTTTTTTACGGCCGTTTAGTAATTAGAAAACTACAAAAGTTGAGTCGGCAATTTGTTTATTATAATATGAATTGGAATAATTTATTTTAGTTGTAAATTATTTATGAGCCATTAAGAGTAGTTTTTTAAATTCTCTGAAAAAACACAGGCCATTTTTTGTAAAATTCGTCTGTCTGCCGTGGCCGAAGTATTTGTGAAAGGTGGTCACCACAGACCAATGGAAACTTTTTTTACTTTGTTTAACGTTTTACTTCTTAGGAATTATATTAGTTAAGTACTCAAGAGAAACATTTATAATAATAATAATATTCCGGGACAACTCACACACGGTTATCTGATCCCAAGCTAAGCAGAGCTTGTGTTATGGTAACCAGATAACTGATAAACATACTTATATATTTCTAAATACATACATATTATAGATAAATTACACCCAGACGCAGAACAAATGATCATGCTCATCACACAAGCATTTGTCCTGGGCGGGAATCGAACCCACAACCTCCGGTATAGCAGTCAGGGTCACTAACCACTAGACCAACAGGTCCGTCTACATTTATGTTGGTACTTTTGTAGACAGATACGAATAAAGTGCCTTGCCTTTCCATTGCCGCTGAAACAATGCGTTCTTAAACTTACAGCACATTTTAAAACATGACAACGCATAATAATATTTCGTCACTTAACACCCACATAAATATTAAACCATCATAATCCAACTTACCTTTTAAACTCACTTTACAATTCATGTTTTCCTCATTAAATTATTCGGCATTACGGTACAGCCCAAAGTTTTTTATAACCAAAGTTGCAATCCTCAATTTGGATTGCATTTTACGACACCTGTCAACTTTGAAATGGTCCATAAAATGTTTACCGGAGCATAGCGTCCCTAGTGGGTAACGAAAATATTGTGAATCAAGCAGACATTATTAATGTAATCAATATATTGTAAATGAGTTTATTTTAGTAAATGGCAATGCTTTTTGTGTTTTATTGGAAATGGTATTGGGTTTTATGTAATTTAATTTAGGTTTTGAGAAGGTAAGATGTGACAATTATGTCAAGTAAGTTTTAGTTTTTTTTGGATCTCTCGGATTTTTTTTTTATGTAGCAATGTCTCGCCATTCACAAGTATTAAAATTTGATAATATGAATGTCAGTAAAATTTATGTTTTCCTGACGTCTAGGAAATCAACGTAAATTAAATTTTCGAGTGAAAGTAAAAACAGGAAATTACTACTAATCCATTTCAATAACGTGTCAATTATAGGGGAATTTTCCTACTCACAATAATAATTCGACTGTATAAATCCAATTTTAATCAACAAAGTCCCTGGAAAATCACTTTCATTCCATAGAAAGTACTGTTTACAACCACTCCCCATATTGAATCACAATATTTGCTGGGGTTCCAAATTCCCCCTAAATGTTTCTTCCAAAATCAACTACAATAAATCAAACGAAGTATCAATATCCAAGCTTTAATTCGATTAAATAACTCCAAAATCCAGTTAATCCAAGTTCCTAATATTAATAAGGAAATTGGAAGGCTCATCATAATATTATAGGCAGGTATCAAGCAAGCCAACAATTGTGAGTTGGACAATACCTGCCAACGAATCACGAAATAGCGCTATTTGTAAATAATCAACACATTTCTATTCGAAGGGTGGGACCCTGGGAAAAGGGCGTTGAAGTACAAAAGGAGTGGATACGGCATCCGAAATTTTGGACAAGAATTGTTGAGAATTGGAGGGAATTCTTGGAATTCCGGAAGGCATTTCGGGAATCCTTTAATCAACTGATGGATTTCGTTCGATAGTTTCGCTTTGGGTTAACTTTTCTGGCAAGATAAGTTTATTTTCGATTATTATGAGACTTTAGTCTTGTTTAGTTCTGCAGTGCTTAAATGAAGTTGAATAAAAATAAGGAAAAGTTTGGATCTTTAGTAGGATTCAGTGCATTTCATTGCTTTTGTGATTAATTAATACAGTTCCTCTTTTTATTTTATTCCGTTTATTTATTTCCGGTAAAAGAATGACTCATATAATTAAGCTCTTAAACAATTTATAGCTTGTTTTATCGTCACATTTTTTAAACAGAATTATTTGAACCAAACAAAACAAACAGTTTTAATTCAATTAGCTAACATTAAACATATTGAACACTAAATAACAGATTACCTTAATTACAACTGTATAAATGGTTTCTGCCCTAATCTACACATTTCTATTCAATGTACCAATTGTCCCCGAGGATTTAGACAAAAGAGACAAATTAGGTACAATGGGAATTCGGCATCTTTCCAAGGAGTTTGTTTGTTGGGAATTTCCTCAAAATATTTGTCATGTATTGAAAATCTTTGGAACATTATATTATAAGGATATTGGGTATTTATTGTGTTCAAAAGCCAGTTAGGCTTCTTGGCCTACCTGATAATTTTAGCGTCAACTCAGTACCTTTTATATTCGATTCTTGTGACTATGAAACCTAGAGAAAGTTTATTAAAAAAATATACCAAACTAGCACCCCAAAGTCCGAAAACATTTACAAAAACGATGGACTGACTGACAATGACTTAAAAATGGATGGACAGACAGACTGAGTATATATAAGTAGCTCTGAGACATTACATAGTGAGAATATTTTGCATTTCAAATAAATAAAATTACAAAGATATTAGTCAATAAGTAAAGATGTTTTTTAAGACTATAAGAAAATTCCTAATTAATGACACCCCTGTAAAAAAAAACCAATTTCAGGACATGTAAATGTAATAACGTGTTTACACAGGATTGGATATAAATTCTTAATTAAATTAAATGTTAATCTTTTTGTGTTTATAAACTTAAAATGAGAGATTGTTTATTGAATTTTCATGACAGTGATGATAATTAATGTTACGTTGAAAGATGTCGAGTGTTATTAATTTCAGAATCTTATGAAACAAATGTGAGTATGAGACTTTGTTTTACTTTTATAACTTTGAATTTTGAGACAGATTGCGTTAATTACAATTCATGTGAAATATAAGGTTGTTTTGATTTATTGTAATTACTAGCTGCCAATCTGTTTACTACGACAGCTAGTTTTCCGAAAAGTCACATACTTTTCGGAAAACTAGCTAGTAGTTCAATCAAAATGAAGTTATTTGATCGCTATGTATATAATATGAAATTTACTGTTTTATTATATGTATAGATTATTGGATATGTTGTAATTTTTTCGGGCTAAGATATGTACTGCTCTCATTGTTAGAATGATTAAATATGACGTGAATACTAAAATTTATCGGGAATAAGTTTTGGTTTTTAAAAACGTACTCCGTTGAATTCTCCTTTGAATGAAATAGCAAGTAGAAAGAAGTGGTCTCTGCCTATCCCTACAAGGGAAAGAGGCGTGATTATAGTTTGAATTTGAATTGCGTGATTTGAATTCTAGTTTTCTGGGAAAGAAATATACTGTTTCGCGAAAATATTTATAAACTTTTTGCTTTTTTGTACCTATTATTCAGATATTTTTGGAAGACGGGGAGAGGCCTTTGCCCAGCTGTGGGATCATATGTAGGCTACAAAAAAAATACTAAAATATCTTCGTAGTTGAATAGATTGATGGTATTTTCTGCGTAAGTATAAATATTTTTGGTATTCTTGGTTTACCTTATCCTGCCTCCTTTCATAATCCACAACGTGTCAATATGCAAGGTAGGCAGGTAGCGTGATAACTGCCTGTTATGTGAACAATTATAACAGCGCAGCGTTCCCCTAATTAAATACAATCCTAGTTTTGACTGCGTTCCCTTCACGTGTGTTTAGGGAACATTATGACGACTTCAACCGTGTTTTTATGTTAATTGTAGAAAAATGTAGGGTTGTGTTAATGAAAGGTATAATTGGAAAGGTTCGTGATTATGGTTTAGAATTATCGTTATGGGAAGTTGGAGAATTGATTGTTTGATAAAACTTTCTATATGATTTTATATTTAATTAAGGTTCTAGAATAATAATATACTAATTGCATAAATTAATTTACCAACAAATTCGAAAAGAAACATTTATGAAAGCATGACGTGATATAAAGAAAACCGAATAAAAATGTATTTATTTACTTAATTTACAAGAAAACAGATTACCTATAACCCGATGGTAACCGTTCTTGTAACTTTTCTCGATGTGTTCATAGTTATTTTGCTTTTCGGGGTAAAAAAGAATTCGACAAATTTTAATAAAAAATCATGAATATGAGTTCATACAGTCACTGAAACTTAATTTCTACTTTAACAAGCAGATATAAAAGTTGTGTGTCCTGTTATGTGTGAGTAAATGCACAATATACTCCCAAACAGGTTCAAACATTAATCCTTAATTTCCAATTTAAGTAGAAATTTGCAAGCGCTTTAAGTGACAAGTTGAAAATTCCTCGTTTACCATTTATAAATCACCTCGGCTTGAAATGTTTCTCAGCCGAGTCTAAACTAATTACGCTGGAGTCACCCTTACGTTTCGACAGAACTGATTGAACGAAACACATTTTGGGGTTTAGTTCAAACTATAGGTAATACTTATTTGTTTGGTAACTTGTGTGAATAACCAAACAATGTTTTGATGGAAATTTTTGTCATCGTGACCTTTGCGCATTTTTATAAAAAAGGAAGAAATAATAATATTTACTTTTATGTTAAACTACGACCCGCCCCGGCCTTGCACGGGTGCAATGCTGATACTAAATATACCTACTACATAATCATAAAGTGCTGTAGGGCGAAGCGCGGCCTTCGACGCACTATTTGGTATAGGCACGCGCTCCCCGGCCCCCCGGCCGGTACCGCCGCAACCGCTATGTCTCTGCCTTAAAATTCTAACAACGCTAAAATTCTAATGGTCTAGTAACCTCAACAAACAGTAACAAACTCAAAGTTATGAACAAAATAATCAAATATGAAACAGTAATTTAAATTTAATTTTAGATAGAAAACATAATATTTGGTGTTAGGAATAATAAAATGGTAATAATATAGTAATTAAACATATTATTACTTTTGTTTGAAGTTTCAATAACAATTCGAAATTGTTTACCGTGATCCGTGATTATAGTAAATTAGATTTGTTGAAGAGTTTGAGACTATACTACTGGGGCCCGAGTCCGCTATTTTAAATCAGTGAGTGGCGGGTTAATAAACGTTCCAGTGTACTTGTTTTTGTGCCTAATTTTCGTATTCAGATAATTTTAGTTTAATGACAAATGTACACCTACTTGCCACTGTTGTCATTGTAGGATTGCAAGGGACTGTTCTTTTCTGAATACGAAAATTAGGCACAATAACAAGTACACTGGAGCGTTTATTAACCTGCCACTCACTGACTTAAAATAGCGGACTCGGGCCCCTGGTTTTCATATTTTAGGAAAATCATTTTGTTTGTATCATATTACGGTGTTATTACTAAACTTTTGACGTTATGAAATTATTTGATGATAAGTTATTTAGGGTAGCAACACAAGTTTGATAAATAAAACGGTTTTAATGAATAGTCAGTAACAAGTGAGAGAGAACTACGACGATTGCTACAAACTACTAATAATTATAGTTCTGCTAAGCCGGAGGTCGTGGGTTCGATTCGCACCCGGGACAAATCTTTGTGTGATGAGCACGATCATTTGTTCTGTGTCTGGGTGTTATTTATCTAGAATATGTATGTATGTAGAAAATAAGTATGTTAATCGTAATATTATAGAACGGGGATTAGCGCGTACATGCTTAAATACCTTTAGAGCTTGACGTTTCGACCGGGTTACACAGGCCGCCGACATAGCTCGTAAAATTAGCTCGCTGAAGTGGCAATGGGCTGGCCATGTCTGTCGAAGGACCGATAGCCGCTGGAGCAGACGAGTCCTAGAATGGAGACCGCGATTCGGCAAGCGTAAGGTAGGACGCCCCCCCGCCAGGTGGACTGACGACCTGAAAAAGGTCGCTGGAGGGGACTGGATGCGGAGGGCGGAGGACCGGGTGTTGTGGCGCAAATTGGGAGAGGCCTATGTCCAGCAGTAGACTATGATTGGCTGAATGATGATGATGATGACACAGGCCGTGGTCGAAACGTCAAGCCCTAAAGGTATTTAAGCATGTACGCGCTAATCCCCGTTCTATAATATTACTATAAACATGCAGCGCGATAGTTTAAAAGTTATTAGTATGTTTATCGGTTGTCTGGTTACCAAAGTACATGTTCATGCATAGTTCGGGATCAGATGGCTGTGTGTGAGTTGTCCTAGGATACTATTTTGTTTTCCCTTTCCTTTATTTAGTATTTACTCACTCTTTTTCATATTTTTATTCATCCTTCTCATCAATATATTATACCCAAAAGTAGCTAGGCAGGCAAACTAAGATCATGCATGCATATTTTATGAACATCTCATTAATCACATTTTCAAACGAAATGTAGTTTCATTTATAACAGTACGAATCTAAAATCATAAATTATACCAGGGATGTTATGTATATATAATTTCGGATCCGGATATGGATATTGGTAAAATATAATATCGGTTTCGGTTACGGTTATGGATATTAAATTATTTCGGATTATCCGATAGTTTCGGTTACGGATATTATTTTTTTAAGGAACTGTAAGTACGAATAGCTGTGCACCTCGCGCTGTGACGTCATTAGGTAGCGGGAGAGGTGTCGAATTCCAGCGGAGTGCACAGTTAATTCGTACGAGTGTAGTATTTAGTTAGACTCCGCCCTATCCGAAACTATCCAAAACTGTTATTTCGGATTCGGTTACGGTTACGGATATTTTTTTTATTTCGGATATCCGATAGTTTCGGTTACGGATATGGATATCCATAACAACACTGAATTATACCAACAAATTGTAAATGGAAATTAAATTATTGATTAGATTAGTAACGTAAAACTGTTTTGCAAACTTATGAATTGTGGTTTTGGTTAAAACGCAGGATGTTTTTGAAATAATGTGGATTTAGCTTTAACCAAATAGTAACCAGCCAACTGAATTAATATTGTATTATTTGTGATACAAATCAATTACGTAGTTAAAGTGTTTTATGATTTTCGTGATAGTTTTAAAACTATAAAGGAATAATATTTTATTGTCGCTGTATTTTCAGTAAATGTTTATTTTTTTCTAATCTTATTTTTTTAATCACATTAGTATTTCTTTTCCATAGGTTTTTTTTCAGTTCGGAGAAACAGTAAGTAAAACATATTTCATTAGGAATCAAGTACTAAACAGTGTTTAAAAATATTCACTTTAATATTTTTTCAAAACTAAATTTGTCTTGTGTGTCCTTTGAACTAAGCCATACCTAATAAAATAAAACAAGTTGTCGGCGCCAAACGTGTCTTTAACTGCAAAATGCAATTACCCCACAATATTGTCTAGGTAAAGATCAATTGAATTAAGGTTTAAGCTAAAACTTTTACATGCCAAATTTAGCCAAATTTATATCAAATAAGATTTGTTTTTATTCTAATTTATATTTATATTGAACATTTACCTTTTTTTTTTTAATTAATATTGACATATTGTAGATAAATTTATTGATGAAATTAAACTTAAAATATTTACAAAATTAATTTAGGACCGAAACAGCAAAACCGAATTAGGGTAATGGCCGAAAGCATATTAATTTGGTGCAGTCTATCCGAAACATCATTGAAATTTTGAATTTTTTCGTCTATAAAAGTGGGAAAGGCATCGTCGAAGATTGGAGACCCAAGGAGACGGAGAGAGCTTTTTTCAGTAATTTTTATCTCAGGGGCTATTGTGATACATTTTGAGAGAGTTGTCTGTCAGTCACGTTATTTAAGAAAAGTTCACATTTCGAAAAGTTGAGCTGAAGACCAATAGTATTTAATTTATTTTTTTAAAATATAAGATCATTTACAACTGTATCCACATCGCCTCCGAGGGTCCCATCATCGAGATACCACACGTTAAATTTTGAATTTAGTTGCCGAATGATTGGGAGGATGGCTAGGCTAAAAATCACCGGCCCGAGAGGATCACCTTGCTGACAACCAACTGCAGATTCTAATAGATTTTCCCGATACAGTAATTTTGATGGACGTCTGTAGCATTGCCAAAGAAAATTAAAAAAATTTGGGTTTTACATTTACCTAGTTCTTTTTTTAACCGACGAAAACGGAGGAGGTTCTCAATTCGACGCGCATATTATTATTTTTTTTTTTTATCACGCATAACTTTTTACAGAGTAGTCCGATTTTGATAATTTTAATATAATAATTATGTTTTATCACCGATCCGAAGAATTGTAAATGTTATGTACGCCATTATTGTCACGTGCATCAGACCACTTTAATTGTCAATTTTAATGTTAAACGTATGTGATGTGGCTGTACTTTTTTTAATAAATAAATAGGTAAATAAATAGCTACACATAAATCCAACAAAATCTATGTAGCAGTAATAATGAGTGGTCATATTAAGCCTTGAACTAGTAGCTTTACTAAAAGCAAAACTTTCACAAAGGCATGAAATTTCAATTTCGCTAACGACCGAATTCTAGACGCTCGCGTAAAATACTCTAGAGTCTAGATTATCTTACTAACGGTAAAACTTGTAACTTAACCATCAGTTGTTTTCTCTACTAGAGATAGACTTTTAATGTCAAATATAATTATGTAACATACTTCAAACTGCAATGTTTATATTTATATACGTGCTACATTAAATTAATCCTCAATCAATGCCTTAAAACCATTTTTTTTGCCCTTCCTAAATACAAAATCCTTTAAATCATTGGAATAAAACTAAGTTTTACGGATTTTATCGCGGTTTATTTTTAAATTTTATCAAATCAAATCAAAAAGTTTTTATTTCTTATAAACCAAAAAAAGGCGCTTAAGAAACGTTACGTTAAAAACTACTGACTCTAGTTGCTTTGTTTAAGTCCCGACGTTTCGACACCTTTGCAGGTATCATGGTCACAGGCAAACTAAGATGGCGTTCGTCTTGACAGTAGATGTTGCTCGTTCTACCTTCGTATTTTAATTGATTATTTGAGTTCAGACCTACGCGTTATGAACTTACTGTGTCTTGATGTCTTGCAGCGCTGCTCTTGGGTTTGGCCTTGAGTTTATGTATCATTGGGTCCCAAGTAGGCGATATCTTCCAGCCATCTTCTCTATAAGGGTGTTTTTTAATCTCAGTAGCCTCGCGTTACATCCTAGGTAGGAATTTGGGTTCTTTAGCGAGGATCTGTGGTTTGTCGAATCTAATATAATGGCTGGAGCCTTTCTTTAAATCACCTGAAACATGAATCAAACTAATACATGTAACATGATAAAACAAACATTGTGTTCCTTCCCTTGATTCGACGACCTCCGTGGTCGAGTGGCGTACGCACCGGTTTCAAGGTGTCGCTAGCTCTGAGGTCCCGGGTTCGATCCCCGGACGGGTCAATGTAGAAACCAACTTTTCTACATTGTCCCGGGTCTGGGTGTTTGTGGTACCTTCGTTGTTTCTGAATTCCATAACACAAGTGCTTCAGCTACTTACTTTGGGTTCAGAGCAATGTATGTGATGTCGTCCGCATTTATTTATTTATTTAATTAATATCATGTCCATTTGATAAGTACCGAATTACAAGAATAGAAGGATACATCACAAACAGTGCATTCCAAGAAAACCCTTGGCTTGGACATCCTTATAACCAGCCTTAAGACTATACGTTCTTAAAAGGATACACGTGTATAATGTTCAAGGACAAAAAGGGTAAACACTAAACAAAAACACTTATGACGGATATAATACTTCAAGCGTAACATATGGGGAAACTTCATTAGATATTCTGAACATGAGTTTTTGCACGTGTATACAAAGATTTTAGTATTCTAAGAAATAGGTAAGCTTTGGAAAACCTTGAATTTTTATTGATTTTAATGAGAAAGGAGGATTTTAGTTAATTACCGATAGACAGTCCACGATACATCATCATCGTCAACGACCGGAAGATTTCCACTTTTAAACAAAAGCCTGCCGTAGGCCGCACGATAGCATACCGTCGGGAAAATCACGAATAAGTCTAGATCCATGTTTTAAAGACATTGTAATTCCTTTTTTTTTTAAATTTAAAAGTTAAATTTGAAATTTAAAAGTTAAATTGGAAAGGAAATGAAAGGTAAAAGTTAACCTCTTAAGAGGAGACAAAATTTAGAAAAACATGCTACAAAAAGTATGTCAACTATTAGTCACGGTAGACCAAACAGTAGGACTATAGTTACGAAATACGTGTGTATTTTCAATATAGGTAACCCTTTCTTGAATGGTCCTTGTCCATAAATAGTACTCAATGAATCCCAATATTTGACCTTCAAGACACAATACATAACAATTGGCATATCTATTGTCACCGAAACTTATTTCACAAGTTTATGTAAATATAACTTCAATGGATTCTAGTGACCTTCTCTTGTAATAACGTTAAAAAGCCACAAAAATGTGCGTGTAGGGGTGTTGGATAATAATGTATGGTGGTTTAAATGTGGGGTCCCAGTGAGAGAGGTATCATACGCGGTAAATATACCTGAAGTTCAGTGAGACCGTCGATATTGTTGGTCGGAATAGGTATGTAAAATTGAGTTATTTTTAACTTAAAGTCATCACATAAGGTGTCATTATTTCTAAACGTAATATACCCAAAAAAAAATTAAACTAAATTGTTTTTTTTTTTGTGGGTTGACAGTTTCATCGCCTTCCAAATAACCGAGTACAAATATATTCAAAACAATATCGATCTTCTTAGTATACCTATTGCTTTGAAAACAGTAGGTACCCTGCAACAATAACTACTTAACCGCTCTCACTTCGACCCCACCCTCGAATCGCTCCGCTACCCACCCACGTCGGCGATGCGAAACGGACTCATAAAGGAGGAATTGACGGCTCACATTATATAGACATAAAACGCCTTCAGATGCACCTGTCTTTATTACAGACTGTTATGAATTATAATAATATTTTATACCCTAATTTTGCACTTCATCAATTTTAGTAGGGAAGCCTGTTTTACTAATGTCGGTCGTGTGTTCTCAGTTCATTTGATTTTAAATGATCGTAAAAAAAGGAATTATAGTAAGTCTTGTTTTAACTTTAGGTGATGCACTTGTAATGTTAATTGAGTTTTATAACGGTGTATGAAAATACTCTCACAATTTTTTTAAGTCCTGTTTGACAGATCTCCGTTTCAAAATTTTTGAATGAATGAAAAACCTTGCTTCTTCCAATATAAGACCAAACATAAGACCACATGATACAAGGAAATAGTGTAATTAGCACGCGGTCATGTAAAGAGAATACATAAAAAGCATAGGACAGCCACTAAAACATAGTAATAATGCAATAATACCAGACTATAAACGATCCATTGCTGGGCTTGAGCCCTTTTTCATTTAGAAGCAGTAGCATTGTTATTAGACCACCATACTAAAATAATGTATTTCAAAATTATATTAAAGTGGACTTCCATTAAAAGCGGTATTATCACCCTTCAACACTACAATTTTCCTTCACCCTTGGCATGGTCAAGTAAAAATAAAATGCGATTTGATCGGTCACGGAGATTAACCATAAAAGGCTTTCGTACAATTTGCATAAACCTATCGCAAGCAAACACTGAATTTTACTCAATTTTCCTTCTATACACTGTTAATTTTAATCTATATTATTATTAACTTTTACTTATTTAGGACGTAAAGTAACAACTTTTGTAGTGCGAAAGATAAACCTATATCAAACTTTTGCTTCGTCATTTTTGGCCCACAAAACATTAACTGCGGATCAGAAACACTCATTTGTAACCTTGTAGTCCTTATTTCCTTGTCCATAGGGTTGGTTTTAGAGCTAAACAAATTTTCAGAGTGGTATTGTAAAGTTTGTGTCAGTATTTGTGGGTGGCCTGTGAAATTGGGGTTTGATTTTCAACGCGCTAAATATCGGTAATTCTAATTATTTTTCAATCAAGCTTGCGTGTTGTGCAAGATTGTTATTTTAGAATAATTATAATGCATAATGGCTTTTCATAATGACTTAATCATTTAATAATTAAATAGCGTTGAGGTTCATTATTGTTGATGAGTGTTTATAACATATTTTACGCTTTTAAGTAATAGGGTTCTGTATGAAGCAAAAAACGTAAATAACTAGAAGTATTTTTTAACGAAACGGTACAATACCTTTAAGATAATTTATTATAATTAAGAGATTAATATGTATTTCAAAGTTATGTGATCCACACCATACATTGTAATACAAGTATCATCACAACACCAAATCTAAATCGACAAGACGGCATAACAACTAGGCTGATTCCCTTGATTTTCAGTCTAAACGCCAAGCATCCGAAATTTATGACAAATATCAAGTTAAAGTCGAAGAGCTTCGGGCATAATTTACAGGACAGAGGTTTAATAATAAACAGAGTGCGCATATCAGGGTATGAACCGTGAGCAATAGTATGAACTAGTTTCGTCGTGAAAATAGTATTAAAACAGAGCGCACCGTTTTAGTAAAACTGTCTCAAACCCTGATAATATAGGAACCATCGATATTTTTGCATAAATGTCTATCGTTGCAAGGAAAATAACTGAAATCTATAAACGAAAGTACTACTACATACAGCAAAAAATGAGCATACTCCCGGGCCTTTTTTTAGTTGTGCCTTTACAATGGGCCTTTATACGCGCATTCTATAGTTTTAACTTTTTATACTCTATGGTTAAGTAACAAAGTGACGGCTAACACCCATCTATCAACAAGTTATTAACCGAGTTACTTGACTTCCTAAGGGAATGTTTTAAAGTCCATATTTTGGCTACAACTCGATATTTTGTTGTTGTTTGTTTAATGGTTTGGTTATTTTAAATTGGTTCTTGTTTATGTGATTTTAACTCATGTTTAAAGCGTATCATATAAATGCAGTTTTTTTTCTTTTCAAAATAAATTTGCATTCCAAATTTGTTTTCTTTAATTTCGTTGATAATTTAGTATTATTTTTCTTGAGATAATAATATGAAAATATTGTAGCAAATATAAAAAAATGTGAAATAAAATTGTTTCCAAAATTACAATAAAATGACAACAATCAGCGTCGGGGGAACCTCTATCTTTTACGGACACAATATCACAAACTTGCATCATTAAATACCCGATGACTTTGATATTTCTGCTGGTCCCCTTACTAAGGAACTCAAGCGTAAAAAGCGCAACACAAACCAGAGACACCAAAATACAAAACATTGCAATTTACTGCATATAATCGCTACTGAATTTTGAACCCTATTGTCATGAGACAAAACTGATTTTGTATTTTCGATCAGAGAGACACATTTGCAAAATTGTCGCCCATTTATTAATACCGTGACAAATTAGATGATGTAGGTTCTCAATGTTGTGTGACTTGAAACAGTGGTCTAGCAGTTCAATGACCGGATTTGTGGGTAAAAGGTTTTAAATTCGAACCCAGGCCATTGGCCAAGAGAACTCAAAAACCGCTGAAAATCTGTTAAAAGAAAAGGTGTCTAAAAAATTGGAATCTAAAATCGCTAACTCACACTGCACAAGCGTCGTAGCCAACGCTCGTTTCTTCTCTAAATGAGAAAAGGCGTAGTAGGTACAGCATATTACAAGTCGATATAATAACCTCTAACTTATATTGTGCAATATCTAAGAGAAATTCTACACGCTGTCAGCTCTTCTGACAAATTTATTCAATTGCATGGCATGTAATTGAGGGTATTGTTCGCAAATTGGCGTCTGTCTGGTAGAGTGTTGGACGTTACGTTAGCTTGTCCTTTTGTAGTATCCCTTCATCGGTTTTATTGCAAAGGATTGGCGTGGGAAGTATGTGCAATACGAATATAAGTAACGATGTTATTACATAACTATATTTTTCAAGAAATTGTTCGGTAATTCATAATTAATAAGGGTCAAAATCACCGCTGTTTTATGTTAAAATTATGATTAAAGTCAACCAATTTTTAAAATTTTGAAGACGCAATTTTTTCAAAAATTTGTCTTGATCTTCCTACCTTTTCCCAAGCTTTGTTTTGGTCAGCTTCTAGTCTCAACCAATTCGGCTGAATTCGACAGTTTACAAGCATTAACTGCCTATTTAATCTCCACATTCCATTTTACTATTATACATTTAATATATTTAATTTAAGAAAATACATTTCGATCAGAAAACTGTATAGCAGCTCAAAAGTTATTTAAACTTTTTTGCTGGCATAAGAATGAGCAACCTTCTCTTGTTCTTAGCGTGTTTATATGACCCTTACTTTTCTCCTAACTCCTTGAATAGCCCGGTCGTTACTCCCAAAATCAACAATAGACTAAATGATGTAAGCATATTCAAGACACTCTGGGTATATGTTTAAGTGATGGTAAATTAATAATCAATGTGTGGCATGACGAAATGAGTTATGTTAATAAAATATATGAGATTGAACATTTATTGTGTAAAATGTTGATTTGAAGTTCATGGTAAATTTATTTCAAAATATTTAGATACATGTTTAAGTTACAGCAAATTTAATCTTTGTATTAAATTATTTAATATATCACAAGGATGAGTATTTATATGAATAGTGAACTAGTATTTGATTTGAAACTGCCAATATAAATTAGTTGTTTAACGAAAATAATCGAACAGCAAAAAAGTATCTTCATCTAGCACTAGATAAGTATTCGGCTACAGAGCAAAGTGAAACCAAACAGAACACCTACATTCAATCGGCCGAAATTCTTAATCAAATCAACTACAGGTCCACAAAAACCAATACAAGATCACTTATCCGACAACTATAAAAAGCGGTATCTACTCAGCGCCCGATTCTTCCCCGGCTAATGAAAGGACTAGCCTGCTTACTATGACCTCTTAAAGAACTACTGTTGCCGCCGCGGAAGCGAGACACCGCTATACACAGTGTTGATCGCTGTCTCGCTTCCACACTCGCATCAGTCATGTTTTAAGAGCTCATGGTATAGGGGCAGAATTCCCTACAAACTGTAATCCGTTTAACACCTAAAGTTTGTTCCCAAATTTATCGCAAACTTCAGACCTTTGGCGGCAAATAATTCCCAACTGATTACACCTATTTATAAGGGCTGATAAGCAGGCTAGGTTGCCTAGTTACGGAGAAATATCTTGACAATTCTATTTACTCACTAATGAAATGTAAATCTTAGTAGTGATTGAAGATTTGTGTTCTAATAAGCTTGTTATAGAGCCGCCATTAATATTTAAAGGCGCTTGTAATTAGTGACGGTGGAATTGTGAAACGTTTCGGTATTTGGAATTTGATGAAATATGCGTATTGTTTTGAAAGTTGTTTGGCTTGTAAAGACCTTATTATTTCGCTTTGAGAATCAGGGTTTCTATTCTGTTGAATTCTATGCATGCTATTCAGTAAATGTAGTATTAATTTATTAGGTAATACCTAAAATGTATAACTTTTGAAGCTCTATTGTCGTAAATAGCAAAAATTATACGTCGATAGTTATCTTGCAATGAATTTTCAAATAAATAATTAGTCTTGATGAATCATGGAAAGAAATGGGTATATCGCATCTCGCAAAGCCTGCTTAAGCTATTACATGCATTTACCAGTCAATGATTAATAAATCATAGATTATACAAAACACGTTGTTACATTAATACCTTATTTAAGATAAAAACCACACCAATGATCACTCAAGTACGACCTATTAAAACCGGAAAATTTTCCCGATAACTTCAAAAAACAGCTCTTTTTTAAAACTTCTCGGCTGCTTAGGGAGTAAAAGAAAAATTTTCTCCATTAAAAAACTTTGAGCATAACGCTTATAAGGCACTTTCTGAAGGCTTAATAATTAATTTAAAGGCCTATCTTACATAATTATTACGAGTTATTATATTCACTTTTTAAGGTACTTTCTTGTGTTATTTTTCTGGGTTTCAGTAAAGAGTTATAGTGAAATATTATTTCAATAAGCTAAAATTGTAAGATTTTTTACTTATTATTGTCAGCCTACACCATTCTGTCCACCCCTGGGACAACTATTATTTTAGGCGGAGCAGATTCATGTTAATATGATATATTTAAAAATTAAGTATTACTACAACTTATAAATTATAACCAATAACAGAAAAATGATTAATTATTCCATAATTTACTAAACATTTGCAGGTAACTTACATAGTAGTAGAGAATAATCGCTCTTAATGAAATTCAAAAGATAATTGAATAAAAACATAACTTTATATCCAAATAACTTTGAGATCAGTCGATCAAAAGTATCAAAATAATCCGTTACCCAATATCTTTCTAATCAATCATGTCAATAATTAAACTCTAAAACCGGATGTGGCGGCCATGTTTGTTTCCAACTTCCGCCCGCCATCTTAATCCGCAAGTTCGCAAACACATTGTTCTCATCTTCACAAGTGGCTCTTAGCCAACTTTTAAGTAGTTTTTGTTCTCTATAATTTAAGGGAAACTTGATACTGTGGAATATTTCGTAAGATTTTGAAGCAATATTAATAAATTTTGTTCACACCGAAGTCGTTGTAAGCGATAAGTGAAATTTTATTTATTTATTTATTTTATTTATTTATTTACATCCACACATACAACTATTATTACAGGTTACAACCTAATTCAATAGCCAATGCAAAAAAAAAAAAATAATAATAATATCAAAAACAAAAATCCACATAAAAACATTAGCTTAAAAAAAATAAGACATACAACTTAACTAAATAAACAATAGGCGGCCCGTGTAAATTCGTTCAGTGTACACGAAAATATATCCACATTGTGAGCTAATGTGTTAAGCGCGCGGGTGAGTGGCGCGCGCTGCTGCAGGCAAGTGCGCGCGCGCGGCACAGCCAGCAGCTCCGGCCGCCGCCGTCGCCCCACGTACTCGTCTGGGACGCACAGCTGTAGTAATTCTAACACGCTCGGATTATGGATTTTTCCACGCAACACTTTAAATAAGTAAGCGGTGAGAGCCACTTCTCTTCTAACTTCTAACCTGTAATATAAGCATGATCCATTTTTCTACCCGACATTTTAGAGTACGTATACACACATATCCTAAACAAGTAAAAAGACATATAAATGAAAGAATAAAAAAACAAGAAAATAATTAATTTAGATTTTTTACAAAAAGTTTTTATTTTTCATCCACATG
The DNA here is from genome assembly GCA_905475315.1 of Autographa pulchrina. Taxonomy (NCBI): domain Eukaryota; kingdom Metazoa; phylum Arthropoda; class Insecta; order Lepidoptera; family Noctuidae; genus Autographa; species Autographa pulchrina. Next base: position 4,204,472 of record FR997786.1, on the reverse strand, counting down.
AATGAAAATACATGCATTACATATCTAAGTGGTGCTCTTATATGCGTACTTATGAGGCCAGAAGATTAAAATATTAATATAACTACCAATTTTTTATATTTAAATTCAGTTAAAAAACAATCAGTAGTTACAAAACCGTCTCAATTAATGACTGGCCGAAACTCACCATTACTTCAATACCAAGGATAAGTAAAATCAATATATTCAGCTGTCTTATGATAATAAACCGAAAGGAGCTGATTCACTATTTCCTATAGTGATATATTATGTTCTTTCTTTATTAATCCCGTGACCCGTTGAGCCGACGAAGTTCCGAACCACATATATTAATATGTATATTCGTCTAAGGGTAGAATTACTTAGAGCAGTCAAAGTAGCCATTTATTTTTAAACCGTACATTTACTTTTTGAAAAAATTTTATGATCATCAGTGTCTATATCTTTAGTTAGATATAAGAACTACTGCGTATAATCTTGCCTTTGTTTATTAAAAAAAAATACGATACTAATCGTTTTAAACTTTCTTAGTTAGCATGTATTTTAAATACATCGATGTTTTGTAATATATTTAACACATTTGGGTCTTCCTATAATTCGTATTTGTTGACTTGAAAACTTTGTAACGGCCTAGTAGTCGTAGTCGAGTATTTTGTAGTCAAGAAATGTTATTTTTTCTTCTCTTAACCGACTTCTAAAAAGGAGGAGGTTCTCAATTCGGATGTTTGTATTTTTTTATGTTTGTTCGCGCATAACTTCGTTGCTTGCCGACCGATTTGAAATGTTTTTTTTTTATGTTAGAAAGGGTATACTTCCCAAATGGTCCCATAGTCACCAAGTCGGGATCTGATGATAGAATCTTGGCGAAATCGAGGGAACTCTTCAAATTTTATATTTTCAGATTTTGGTATTTTGTTAATTAGCATCCATTAAAACACAATTCTCTCACATTCAAATTTCTATTCAATATTTCTATAACCACCAAACATCTCATACATACTCTGTTATACCATGTTCCCAACGTAGACCAATAGCAAAAACAATACTCCGCAAATATCCTAGGGCATAAAAACTGACAGCGCAGTGTTTCGCTTATATTTCAAAAGCCTGATAGGTTTTTAAACGAGGCCAAACGGAATAGAGAGTGGAACCAAAGAAAAAAATGTTCACCTAACGACCGTGAAAATGTTGCCGTTTGTTTTGGTCGACTAGATGTTATTTTCAATATATTTTTGTAGTGAGTGATAATTTACATTTTTAGTCAGTACTTTTTGGGGAACATACATAATGTTGTAGATGTTTTTTTTTTCTTTTTAAAGTGATTATGTCTAATTAATTGATTTGAGATTTCCTTTACTTTTATTTATATAATACTCATTTGATTATAATGTTTAATTCATATTAATTAATTTAATTTAATATTATTTTTGCGCGCCGTGTGCCACGGCAAAACATGCTGTACACATATTTTTATTGAACATCTTGTTTTATGCCACCATGTTTTAGGCAAATAAATGATTGATTGATTGATTGATTGATGTTGAGTGTAATGTGCTTTATTGGATGTAAGGTGTCATGACCGGCTTATGACATAAAAATGTACCTAACTATATTAAGCGCAACTTTCTGAAAGTCTGATCAATTTAACCTGTTGACAAATCAACTAATTACGACATTAAAAAAATTAAAAAAATGCGGACAACATCACATACATTGTTCTGAACCCAAAGTAAGTTGCTAAAGCACTTGTGTTATGGGATTCAGATACAACGAAGGTACCATAAACACCCAGACCCGAGACGATGTAGAAAAGTGATTTTCTACATTGACCCGTCCGGGGATCGAACCCGGGACCTCAGAGCTAGCGACACCTTGAACCAGTGCGTACGCCACACGACCACGGAGGTCGTCATGACATCGACAAGACTAACAACCAATCATAGCGCTTCACATGAGCTTTGACAGGTGATTAACATTTCTGTTTGATCAACGTTTCATTAATCGGGGGTTAGTTTACTCAAAAATCTTATTTCCATAAAGAAAAGGAGAGTATGACAGTCATAATTTCTTCTAAGTAGATTTCCATTTTTTGTGACTTTAATGTAGCCTGTATAGTGTAGCCTAGTCCATATTATCAAGAAGTACCCAGAATCCGTTTTGTGGGACAATGTGTAATAATACCTGAACTTAAACAACCCTATATATCTCAATCTCCACACACCTTTAAACAAAGAGAATATCAACGCTATTTATTAGGTCACCATAATACATGTATGTTTATTAGATACTTCAAAAATAACAAAATGGGCGCCGCGCGGCCCTCGGCGGGGAAACTTTTAATAGCTTTATTTAATACGAGTTCGATTATTGTTCGGTTCGAAAGCGAAAACTGGCCATTATCCGAAAAGTCTGCGCGACGCTTTGCTAGTACACACTGCTTTGTAAAGTGGAGAGCTTTTTGGATTAGCTTCATTAATTATAAAGTATAAAAACCAATCAACTAGGTAAAAAAATAATCGTAGATGCCTCATCCCGTATAAGAGCAAAGTTCTCAACAGGGCCGCTGCGTGTTGGACCTCTGACCCCACGTAAGCCTTTCAAAGGACTGGCCATTCTCGTCATTGAGCATAAACAGTAAAAGATAATAATACTAGAAAAAATGTGTCAAAGTACCGAGTTATAAAAATTATGTAAAAGAGAAAAAAATATATCTTAACCTTTGTTTATGTCACCATAATAATAGATTAATAGTTAAGTACTTTTTAATACTTGGCTCGTGGCTAACTGTAAGCCGTACGGTTTGACCGATAATACAGGTTAAGCCGCACTCACCGCGGTTGGTCCGTGGATGGGTGACCGTTTATAATATACCGAGACCCCTCCGTGTTTCGGAAAGCACGTAGGTCCCGGCTATCATACATAGATCTTTGGCAGTCGTTAAGTCAATTCTGACAACCAGTCTTACTATGGGATACTGTGTTTCCCAGTAAAATGAGTTGTGGAGGTCAGGTAGGCAGTCGCTCCATGTAAAATACGGTATTCAGCTGAATCCGGTATGACTGGTAGCCGACCCCAACATAGTTGGGAAAAAGGCTCGGGAGATGATGACTTTTTAATAATTATAACCCATTAATGGTCATGTATTTGCAAGCATGACTTCCAACCCGTATGTGACACACACAGTTAGGATTAATGAATACCATCTGGGGGTTACAAAATCCATTATATTTAACACCTCAATTAACTGATTCGATTTATTGAACAACTTTGAGCGAGACTTCCTATTTTGTTTATTTCGTTGTGTCTTCCTATTTTGAATTATTTGTTTATGTATTTTGTAAGGCGGCTAATTGACTTGATATTATGAAAGATAAAGGTTTTTACACTTAAATACATGTAATTAGAAAACTTCGAAGATTATAAATATCCCCAAGTGAGCAAGCGTGGTGATCTTCTCTATATGGGAAGAGTCCTTTGCCCAGCAGTGGGACGTTTATAGGCTGGTATTATTACGAAGATAATTTCACGCTTGAATATGGGTCAAAATCTTTGAATGTATTTATTACTTAAGTATAAACTAGAACACTGCTTATAATCTTTAAATCTCCCTCTGCTGGGCAAAGGTTGTCTCCGTTTGACTCCAGATTTTTGAAGGTTACAAACTAACTTACGTTCAAAGATCAAAGTTACAGGATGCCTTTACACAGAAGTGAGCAATCACTATAATACAATCACAAACAATAACCAGATAGGATAATACGAATCAACGTAACCAAGCTGCTAATAGAGAGATTACAATTGCATAATGTATTACCACATTCATATGGTAACAGGCTTGCTATCCTTTGCATAATACCGTCCTGTAATATGATTTAAGAGGAAGGATGCGTGCTTGATACGTGATATATGGACAATGATAGTAAACAAATAACGATCAATTGAATTAAAGTAAATCAGTTAGGGAATATAGTTGTAGAATTTATATTTATCAATCTATAGTATCATTAACATGTACAGTCACGACCAAAAACATGTATACTCTTTCCAATTTATCTTAAATTCTAGATTGATATTGTAGAATGTGTTATAAATAAATTATTAAAAACAGTTCCTTTATCATGTAAATACATATTTTTCTCGCTAAGTTTATTTCACAACTTCGCTATGTGTACACATATATTATATTTGCTCGAGACTGTACTATCTTCTTAAATGTACAGTTTACAGAATTCATAGGTCATCATCATCAATACATTTATTCTTCCTATACGCTTATGTAGGACATAAATGTTTACACCCTACTCTTTACATCTATACCTGTTAATCAAACTGATGTACCGTTTTATTTTCCATATAGTTCTAAAACTGTAAAAAGTAAGCCAAATGCATCACCTTTTTTTATTTCCATAGATACGCTGATATTTAAAACAAAAGCGAAGCTGCTAAGTTAAGACCCTTCCCTTCCCTATACATTACTGTAGTCTGTAGTTAAGACCATAAAACGATCAGGGTTGTCAGTTAACCTGATAACCATATAACTAATATGTTTACGAGTATACAAAAATATTGTATTTTAATAGCTACTTGTAAATATTTTTAGTTTTATATGAGAATAGCAGTCAAATATTTTACGACAAAGGTTTCAGTACTTGTTTATACATACAGTATCCTGTTTCTTTTCGATACTGTATGTATCATGGTGTCCATATGTCATGGTGTCAAATAAAATGAAAAACTCAACCAAATTCACTTTAATTTAATTTTAATACAGTTATCTCAGACATCAAACTCGGCTAGACTACAGATTGAGATTTCTTTTTAATTTTGGCAACTGGTTTCGTTCATTGAACTCAAATTTTAAAGCATTTTTTCCATGAACTCTGAAATTTCTCGTACATTGAAATCTGATCAAGACACTTCAAATTTTTCTCTTTGTAATCTAAAATTGTAGGTATTCTTTTTGAATTCAGTTTAATAATAAAACAACCATTGAATATTTTCAATTAATCACATATTGAGCGTTGAATAAAAAAAGTACATAAACTTTATTCAGAAATTCCATAAATAAGCAACTAACCAAGCTTATATAAAATATAAGACGATCAAAGTTGCAAAATAAACTCGAAAAGAAAAAAGATATTATAAAAGTCTTCCATTTCCAATTGATTTTTAGTGGTTATTTCTTAGTCCATACAGTATAATACTTATGTTATTTTCCTTGTAATTCTTGCAAATAACTTTATGTGAAGATCCATCACATATTACACGCAACTTATATCTTGTCACGTTCTAACCAGTCGATGGTTAGTTGATTATGCACACACAATAACAGGCATCTACTTTAAAAAACTGCATTATTAAGAATAAATCAAAAGAAAAACTAAATCTATAACGATAATAAAAAATAAGTAAGTACAGTTTTAATTACTGCAGTCTATATTTCGATAATTCAGAGTTCTATTCTAATAGAAACCAGAAACAAACTATGCATAGTAACAACATCTACAGCTGACTCTAAAACGAAAATATCAAACGTGATTTCGTTTAAAACAAACGAATGTGGGTGGAGTAATCAAAGTCTCAGCTCATACCCACAATGGCTAGAATTGGTTCAAAGAATTCGCTCACACAGCACTATCTCAACGAATTTCGAATGTGTTTAATTTCGATTCGATTCGATTCTCATTATTTTTCTTCGTTCGGAATTTTGAAGAGCCGAAAACAGATTTGAATTGGATGATTATTTTGGATTCTTAGTTCTCATTTGTATGTAGTTCATGCTAAGCTTTGACTAGGGCTTTAATAAATGGTTTGTTTTTTTTTATAAATATTTTTCGTCTCTTCTATAGGAGTCAGTGCCGAGATGACGAGTAGTAGAGATGATTGCAAGTTGAAAACGCATAGCACCGACCCCAAATAATTGGGAACAGGGCAGGGATAATATGATGATGATTTTTCGTCTTACTTTAATTTCCTCATTGTGCATTGCGGCAAAAACCGACAGGAATAAATGAAACCTTGTATTTTAGACAACCTATACCTATAAAAAACATTCTTGTAATATTTGGTAGTACAATTTCTGCCGATCCACTTAGCATTTCAACACCAAACCTCGTAAAAGGCTCTTACTTACTACGTAATGATTACATTACGATCATAAAGTCAATAGTGACAAATATTAACTATAATACAGCAGGTATAAGTTAGTCTAAGCTCTATTCAGCTAAATCCCCGTAACTCGACAGCGTCATGCACTATTTGCAGACTGAAAAGCCGCCGTAATGCTTTAACAAGGTTCGTGCGTAGTCAGCCCTTCGTAAAGAGTGGATGAGTGCGTGATGTAGCAGGTATAACAGAAAACCCATATGTGTGAAGTATTTTAGTTTTTTGATTCATACCAATGTTCTGCAATTAAGTGTCAATGGAGTAGAACCCTATGCTTCTTTAGAGATCATAATAATTAGACAAAACACGAAGGCTCTCAAAACAAACAGCCCTACAAGGACAAACAGTATTTAGAATAGATACCATATAGTAAACGGTGATTAAACTGACAAAGCCAAAATAATCTAAATAAAGCAACCTAATAACTGAGATCACTTTCTCAACTCAAGATTGGAAGTGACGTAATTTGTATGGCGCTTAAGTCTTGATTATATCTCTAGTAATTAAAACTATCTCCGTATATGGTTTTAAAATTGACCGTTAGTAAACCTTCTGCTATCTATCCTGTCATACAGTTTTGGATCATTTGCCACTTTATTCAGGACATTGTTGACCCGCGCTAAATGCGCGAAATCCTGTTTGGAGCGCATTTGTTGTGCATCACACCTCCTCACTCAATTTGTCCGTTACGTGGATTAGTGACGATGCCTGCAATATACTGAACCTAATTTACAGTGAAAAACCGATTTCTAATATGGTCTATGTGTCCAAAACTGTCAGCTTCCCTTTTTAGAATCGAAGTGTATTTTAGAATATCATGTTTCTCTGATCTTTGACAAACGTGCATCTGAATTACGTGATGATGACTTCTAAAATGGCTTTGAGTGTCTTTCGATGGTGTCACGATCGTTACATCTGTTTGTATTGCGTTACAGGACCAGACCGTTTTATTCCTGTCGAAATCATCTTATCTGGGAAAGATGGCTGGGTGCTATAATCACCCAATGCTATTATTTTCCTGTTACCACGAACCAATCAAGTTCTTAGTCCACAGTACCTCGGTCCCAGGAACAGAGAATGGACCTAACATTACCACTGTCTAGGGTATGACATCATTTCATGGGTAATATACTCCAATAACTTGTCTCATAAGTAAGTGTTCCGGTTTACGTACCAACATTTACATGTATGCATAACCAACCAATACTAATAGATAACAACCCAATTATCAGTGGCCGACAAACTTACCGAATGATTAGTTCGCCGCGTCCGGCCCGGACACGTCCCGGACACGTTTCCGACGTCCGGCAGGCCGATTGCTATCGAATTTCAAATTTCGTTGGAACACCAATCGCCTGCAATAGTTCCACTGTATCTGTTTTTTGTTTTGTATATTGTGTTTTCTATGCGCTTGTTTCGATTTCATTTCGGGCAGGTTCGGAAATGGTTAGGTTTTGTTTTGATGTTTGAGGATCTAAGTCTGTTCTGATGGATTGTGGTGGATGCAAGGGTGGAAGTCTTTCTTTTTAAAGGTATCTCGCTCAAATAGTTTTGTGTTTTGAATAGGTTTGTTACTTTTGTTCGTTTTGAAACTGAAACTCAAACTCAAATAAACTTTATATATATTTTATACTGAGTAAGTTGTAGATCGGTTGGTTTATTTTATCAACAATGATCCAGATACAGATAAAAAACTCGTCTGTTGTACCGTGTTTTTACATAAACAAAGTAGTTAAATTGATTTTCGACATTATTCCTTATAACTGCTGTGCAATCGACATTACTTATATAGTTTAGTGAACTGTTATCACATAATATACCCGAGTTTACCACCCACCAGGGTATAAGAGAATACACATGTACTAGAATTACATAAATATCCATACAAAACTGTTCTTATTCAGCAGAACGTTAAAATGTATGAAACGTTTCCTTATACGAGAATGTTACTGCATATAGATAGCTTTCTAAACTCTAAATTCAGATCTTTTCGTACGGTTGAATAACATTGGTTTCGGTTCAAATTCTAACTGTTCGGTCTTCCACGTTTTTAGATTTCTAAGGAGTATATTATGACCTGAGGATGGTTGGGGCAAATGTTCTGCAGAGGAACCATCCAGCTTGAGTTTTAAAGCAGGTTAATAATCTTTGCCATGCAAAAGGTATGTGTATGTATAATTACATAATATGTATAATTTGTTAAATACCCCATTTTATAAATAACAAAAATCATCACGTCACATAGAAAAACTGGCCAAGTGCGAGTCAGACTCGCGCACGAAGGGTTCCGTACCACCGTCGTATGAGAGCCCCCCTTAAATATTCATTTTATGTGGTTTTTAGTATTTGTTGTTATAGCGGCAACGGAAATACATCATTTGTGAAAATTTCAGCTTTCTAGCTATCACGGTTTATGAGATACAGCCTGGAGACGGACAGACGGACAGACAGACAGCGGAGTCTTAGTAATACTGTCCCGTTTTACCCTTTGGGTACGGAACCCTAAAAAGACAAGTAAAATAAAATGAAAACAGTAATTTAAGTAGAATAATATTGAAGCAACATGCAATAGAAATTTATATGTCATCAGAAAACATTATGTGATACCAAAAATGCAATTTTAATCATACATAACAAAAACTACAGTCGAATTGAAAACCTTCTCCCTTAGGAGTCGGTTAATAATAAAATTCATGCTTCACATGAGGTCACATTGACCATTCATAACAACGGTTGGTCTGTCATATCTATATCCACAATTTACTACCAATTCGCACCTTTCTATAAGCGGACTAATAAACTAGATTTCGTTTCTAAATCAAATATCAAAGGCTTTATGCTTCCAAATTGGCAGCAATAAAGATTGGTAAGTGGATCTCGCTTGCCTCCTGGCTGTATGAAGCATTGCGAATTTCAGAGGATTTTTTTCATAGTTTCATGTTGCGAATTTGAATTGTTTTGATTGAAGTTTCATTTGTTATATGATGGTTGAAATGGACTGTTTAACTTCTACTACTTCGTTTTTCAAACTATTATTCACTTGCAGTGTATGTATGCTTGTTTTAGTCTTTATAAGCTTAATTAGAACTTTTTTAATAGTCGATTGAGATTAACTGTTGGACATTTATGTCAGTTTGGTGACAATATTATGAGACTTTTGTGCCGATTATAATGACACTATCTCATCGTGTTTGGGTTCGTTTTCTTTGTCTTCACTATTAATGTTAAATTGATTAATTTGAAATTATCGACAACTGGGCCAATAAAAATTGAGAGAAGTAATACTAGAATATATAGATTGGATTGAGACTACATAATAATAATATGGATAATATGTTTAATTGACGTGAACGTAGACCAACTTGTGTTAAACATTTTTTCCTCGTCTATGTATATTCGCTCGAAAATGAAATAAAGAAATTAAAGGACTAATTAACTAGTTAAACTAATGACATGGTATTAACATACCTCCCTCAAATTCTATACTATTAATTAAACCATTTAGAGGGTCGTCTTAATTAAGCCTTTTTTCTATTTACCAAATTTTTTTAATCACACCTGTCTATTGGATTGTCCTTCAATTTAATTATTAATTAATTTAAGTTTATAATCAATATGGTTTCCACGTGTAGATTAATTGGTTCATTTGATATTGTCTGTTCAATTTTCAATAATTATGAATTTCAACATAAATGACGATTAATTTTTGACGTTCTTTTGTTGTTTCCGGAACTTAATATTACTTGAGATCCCTTGTTTAGTTATTTTGCAGCTTTCCTGGTTATTTTGGATTAAATTATATCTGCACGTGTTTTGAAGAATATTATATTTTGTCAAAATCGTAATAGAGATAAGATTAGCCATTTACTACTACTATTAAAATTTTACATTTAATATGTTTAGTTGTGTTTTTTTACATTTTATTTATGTGTGTGACATGATTTGCGAGCTACATATAGGGTACCTATAGGATGAGTAAACGACGAATGAGATGCCAAGAACGCAATAAATGCGACAAACGCAATAAACAATGGAATACCGTGTTTGCAACCTACTAGAATATATCTAATTAAACACGTTTAAAACAAATAAATAATAACATAATATTTATTCTCACAAACGACTGGCACGAACACGAACAAATTCGCGGGTTCAGCTAGGACATACCTTGACTGGCCTGTTGGTCTAGTGGCTAGTGACCCTGACTGCTATACCGCAAGTCGTGAGTTCGATTCCCACCCAGCTAGAATGTTTGTGTGATGAGCATCAATTATACAATTATCATTGTGTTGATTATGTCTTAAAAGCATGGCTATTTTAATACCAAGTAATAATAATTACCTATCTCAATCGAAGAATCTCCAAATATAAATGAAAAAGATCTTACTCAAAATTTAATAATAACTCGAAAAATAATTATCTTTCCTTAATCGTTATTTAGGTGGCAAATCAATATAATCTTTCTCTTAATATCAATTTGATGATATCGAAGCCTTCAAAGAATATTCAATATTAAAAACATCAAAACATGATTTCGATTTCTTATTAGTATCGAAATTGAAAGATTAAGTAAATCCATCTCTTTGTTACTTTTCGTAGAATGTTGATCATCCTTGCGTGTACAGTCGGTAAAAGCGATATTATTATTTTTAATGCATTTATTTGACTTCATCATCTCCCGAGCCTTTTCCCAACTATGTTGGGGTCGGCTACCAGTCTTAACGGATTCAGCTGAATACCAGCAACTAGAGTCAGTAATTTAACGTTTTAAAAGAGCTTAAAAAGGCCTACTTGAAATAAAAATATTTTGATTTTGTTTTTTTTTTATTTTACCGTATTTTGCATGGAGCGACTGCCTATCTGACCCCCACAACCCATTTTACTGGGAAACACAGTATCCCATAGTAAGACTGGTTGTCAGAATTGACTTAACGACTGCCAAAGATCTATGTATGACAGCCGGGACCTACTGTTTAACGTTCTTTCCGAAACACGGAACATTACACGGCATTAAGAATAAGAATTTTATAACTCATTCAAAAAAGGTCGAAGAGCTGATTTTTAGACTCATTTTATGAAGGTAATTGTTCACATTTATGTTTGTGTCATAAGTACGAATTTAAATTTAGAATTTTACGCTTTTTTATGTTTAACAATATTTTATGGCTATTTGAAAATTCAAAGTCATGAACTTTGAATCAAATTAAAATATTAAAATTACGTTGTAAATCACATCATAATTATATGTATATTAACACCTAATATTAGGTTGCTTATATACTTTAAAAAAAAATAGGACTTCAAGTAAATGAGTCATAAACGTCTTCTCTTTTATCAGTTTATAAAATATTTTTGATACTTACTTTCATTAAAATTGGTTGAGAAACCATAAAATAACAAAAAAACTGCGCGAAATTTATTTTAAAAAGTAAAACGATACTGACGGTACCGTAAATTAAAATTCCGTGTATTCGTACGCATTATGCAAACATGAAAATACCAAGAATTCTGTCTATCATAATATTATATTATATTGTCGTATAAAGCAAAGCGGACGATGACTGAAACCTTAAATTTTTATTCATAAGTAGAGTTAATTTAATTTTCATAATTGTTTTTTTTTTATAATTTGCGTAATTTTATAAAGAAATGTAATTTGAGTTACGTTGAAATGTATTCTTTAAGGAAGTAACTTTATTTTGTATGTTGAAACTTATTTGTATCCAATTCTTGAGGAAGTTTACAAGCTATTCATCATCACGTTACTTGCCTTGGAAGAAAAACAAGGGTAGTGGAACCGCAGAGCACAGCTATGCACGTACAATAAAATATGTTTAGTCATAAATGTTCGCAATTTTTTTTAATAAATATTTATTACATAATTGTAAGGGTACATTACAAGGGTACAATTTTATTGTCAAATACAATAACGACAAAAACTAGATCTTCATATCTTAAAACAAAATCAAGAAAATATTTAACACATATACTGTCCCAACATTTTCCAATAGCGCTGCCTAGTAGATTGCCTAAAAACCCATATTATCGTGATATACCTTTATTCAGCAGCTTTGTAAAACGCTCAGTCATCAAGGAAAGGTTCTACGTCGACGGAATTTAATCTTAGCTGTAGTTCGAACGAATTTCAAGGGGAATACGAAAGATACCAAGATCACAGTTTGAGACGAAAAAAAGTAAAACATGCTTTTGTGCATGTTTAATCTAACGTTCTTTAGGAAAACGGAGTAGATGTTACGCGAGAAAGTAGGTAGGTACATCTCACACACGGTTATCTGATCCCAAGCTAAGCAGAGCTTGTGTTATGATAACCAGACAACTGATAAACATACTTATATATCTCTAAATACATACATATCATAGATAAATTACACCCAGACACAGAACAAATGATCATGCTCATCACACAAAGATTTGTCCTGGGTGGGAATCGAACCCACTAACCACTAGACCAACAGGCCGTCGAAAGATAATCGTATAATTCACGGGAATAAGCGCGTACATGCATAAATACCAGCAGACCAGGTCAGTCTGCTTGCGACCACGGCCGGTGTAACTCGGTCGAAACGTCATGCCCCAAAAAAGGTACTTATGCATGTACGCGCTTATTCCCGTTAATTATATTATTATAAACATGCAGCGCGATAGTTTAAAATGTAATAGTAGATAACAGATTTCGACTCATGTAAGGACTGTATATTACATACAATATTGCTGCTGGTATTGCACATTACATTCTGAGTATAATAATGTAATGTAAATTAGGTAACTGCCTCGTTGGCCTAGTGGTTCTAAGCGGGACTGCTACGCTAGAGGTCTTGGGTTCGATTCCCAAGTACACCAAGGTGTTATTGGGTTTTTCTATGAAATTCTCAGTAGCAGGTCGGATTTTGGATTTGTGCCCGGTTAGTGGCAATAGGCTCGCCCTCTATTACATGGGACCTAAACATACCGGCGAACTTTGGGTGTACATTGGTACACCTCTGCCTAACCCTTCGGGGATTCAGGGGTGATGGTATGTGTTGACGCCTTGCATGTGTGCGCGCACAACACCTTACACACACGCATACGGCACTGCGCGAGAGGCAACGCGCATCCAGCGGTGGGAGCGAGCGAGCGCGCGCGCGGCATACCGAGCCCGGCGCGACGCGCCATCGGCGTCATCCACTCGGCCATTTCGACGACGACGCTGAACGCGATGGGTGTGTCGCAGATTAACCTGAGGGCGCGCCCGCCATTTTGTGCGAGGTGCCGCGCCGCATGGCGCGGGCCGGCGCGGCGCGCCCGCCATTCCAAAGAGTTCGCCGACGACACCTGACATAGCATAGCAGGAGTGTCGTACATTAACATATAGTAAAAACATTAAATCGGGAGCTCCATGTAACGTTTTAATTATTAACTTAACAATCTGTGTAACAGTGTCAAATCATTACAAGTTTATTAAATGTAATCCATATCAGTGTGCTTGCGAGTATCATTTCATCAACGAGTCCACCCCTTCGCTGCCAGCCTCAAGAAGTTCTACATTTTTTGGTCCTATCGAGCCGGATTACGGGTGACGCGACGTAACAAGAACAAAGAAGCTGCGCACGAGGCGGCCATTACGTGGACCACGTGATCACGACATGTGGAGTCGTGCGAAACATCATTAATTTTGGAAAGGAAAATAGATCGTGGATAGAATATTCATGGATCATAGATATAGTGCCAACCTTTAGTGCAAACAGTGCAGTCTATCCTTATTTCATCATAATTTCCCTGTAACGTTGGGCTAACCTACATAATACATTACGTCCCTTTATTACTAAATTATTATTAGTGTTAACGAGTGGCCGAGTCGTTTCTCAAATCCCATTTTCAGGCCTTTAGTATCTTGTGACGCCCTATAAGCATGGTGATTTATTGTGTTCATTAACTCATATTTATTATTTCGTGTTCACAGCTCAAACCTATATCGCGAGAACGTGGTCGCTGACTCGCTATAGCCTTCCGCTGCTGGGCTAGTTGGGCTGCTGGGCTAGCCACGTGGCATGATTGCGTGCCGCGGGGCTCGTGCTAGCGCGTTGCACACGCTTGCTTGATGTTGTCTCTTTTCATGCGCACCCTCGCTGCATCCTTGCACATAAAATTAAGTATAACCTTGCATCCTTTACTTTAAATCTTTTAATAATTTTCGTAGCTTGCTTTGAACTTTAATTTCATTAAGTGGATTGTCATTATGGATTATAAATCATTACTTAAAAAACGTGGAACCTGTAAGGCTAAATTAACTCAGTTTAAATCATATTTAGAAATAGTAACAAGTTGTGATACTTTAAGTACCTTACAAATAAGTGAATTAAAAATAAGGTTAACAAAAATAGAGGAGTTATATCCTGAATATGACAGTATACAAACTGACATAGAGAATGTATCTGATATTCCAGAGGACCAGTATAAGGAGCGCGAAACCTACGAGATCCAGTACTATGCTGCGATTGCTGTTGCCCAGGAGCTGTTGAGTAAGCAGGGGGCCTCTGCGGGGAATGGATCTGGTACAGGTGCTAGTACTGTCTCTGGAAATAAAGGTGGGATCAATCTTAAACTTCCTACAATACATTTACCTACCTTTTCGGGTCAATATCACAACTGGCTTGAGTTCCATGACACATTTGTCTCATTAATACATTTAAATGACAATATTCCAAGAATTAGTAAGTTCCATTATTTGCGAGCTGCTCTGAAAGATAGTGCTGCTTTAATAATAAGTTCTCTTGACTTCTCCGATGAAAATTATGATGTCGCTTGGCAGCTACTATGTGACCGCTATAATAACAGACGGCTTCTAGTTTACAATCATGTGCAGGCTATCATTAATATTGAACATAGTACACAAGAATCCTTTAAAGTTCTGCGCAATATCATTGATACAGTTAATCGTAATATAAGAGCTTTGAAAACACTTAAGTTGCCCACAGATGGTTGGGATGTGCTCATTATTCATTTAGTTTCAAGTAAATTGGATTCAGTGACAAGTAGGGAATGGGAAACTTACCGTAATGAATTAGATGATTTAGCCACACTTGCTGATTTCAACAAATTTCTTAAGAATCGAGCAGATTTATTAGAAACCATAGCGGAGGTGCATAACAATAGTATAAAGGGAAAACAAAATGTCAGTACACACCAACAGGGTAACATTACACATAAACAGGGTAACATTACACATAAACAAAGGACATTTACTGTCAACTCGGACTCTTCAATCAATAAAAGACCATACAGTTGTCCATTATGTAAGGGTAACCATGCCATTTATCAGTGTTCAAGTTTTAAGTCGCTTTCCATTGAGGCTCGCATTCAGAAGGCGAGATCCCTTAACCTGTGCCTTAACTGCTTACGTAATGGTCATAAATCATTTAAATGCAAGATGGGTGGCTGCAACCATTGTCATAAACGACACAACACCATGCTGCATTTGAATGAGCCATCCAGTACACAGGACACAAACAGTGGTAGCACTGATTCTCCACCTACTCCTACACAACCTACTCTTAACACTAGTAGTGTAGTACTCTGCACAGGACAGCCAATTACACAGTTGTCAACAAGCTCACAAGATAATGTGGTTCTGTCAGCCACTCATAATCCTCATAGCGTTATATTGCTGTCAACGGCTACCATTAATGTTACTGATCACAAGGGTCACAAACACAGAGTCCGTGTGTTATTAGATAACGGCAGCACATCAAGCTTCATTACAAAAAGCTTATGTGACAAACTCAAATTACCAACCCGTTCAACCTCGACATTAGTTGAAGGGTTAAATCGTCAATCTAGTTGCATATTTAAGAAATGTGAAGTCATTATATCATCACTCATTAATTCATATTCTGAGAGTTTAAATTGTTTTGTAGTTCCACACATTACTCAAGCATTACCTTGCAAACAAGTCAACCATAAAGGGCTAGATATCCCTCCAAATATAACATTAGCGGATCCTTTATTCCACACACCGTCACAAGTAGATATGCTGCTTGGAGCGGACTTATTTTGGAGTGTATTATTAAATAATAATATTTCATTAGGTAAAAATAAGCCCACATTAAGTGAAACAAAGTTTGGATGGTTGATATCTGGGCCTACACACTCATTACAACATAATATTGATACAGTCCACTGCAATCATTCAAGTACTCATTATGATGAGCAACTTCAGGATCAATTAACCAAATTCTTTGAGCTTGAAACGGTCACAATGCACAAACCTGCATCCAACGAGGAACAGGAATGTGAAAGTAATTTCATGCAAACTACTACTCGTGCAAATGACGGTCGATTCATTGTAACAATTCCATTAAAGGAATCACCTCAACAGCTGGGTAGTTCATATGAACAAGCCCTGTCTAGGTTTATATCGTTAGAACGTAGATTCAAGCGTGACCCTGTATTCAAAAGGCAATATGCTGAATTCATTAGAGAATATATATCATTAGGTCACATGACTGAAAATACAACTCCCGATAAGGATGAATACACATACATTATGCCACATCATGGAGTGGTCCGTGAAACAAGTTTAACAACTAAACTAAGAGTTGTTTTTGATGCATCTGCAGCAACCTCATCTGGTTTATCGTTTAACAACATTCAAATGGTTGGTCCGACAGTACAAAGTGACCTTATTAGTATATTGATTAGATTCCGACAGTTTAAACATGTTGTTACTGCAGATGTTGAAAAAATGTATAGAATGATAAAGGTAACTGAAAGCCAACATATGTTACAACAGATACTATGGCGTTTCGAACCTAACGAACAGCTTAAACAGTACAAACTTAACACTGTAACTTATGGTACCGCATCTGCACCATATCTTGCGACACGATGTCTAGTTCAGCTGGGAAAAGAATGCACTGATAAGTCCATTTCAGATGCTATCATTAAGGGTTTCTATGTCGATGATTTCATTTATGGTGATAATGATATGGATAAGCTGGTAGACATCTGCAGAGGCGTCATTAACCAACTTAAAGGCGGACAACTTTCTTTGAGAAAATGGAATTCAAATAATTCACTCATTATACAACAGCTCATAGGTGAAAATAGCAAAGATGAATTACTCAATTTAAGTAACCATGAGTATTCAAAAACATTAGGATTACTTTGGGGTTGTAAAAAAGATGTGTTGTTATTCTCAGCAAACATTAAGCAATATGAACACATTACAAAACGCACAATCTTATCTACCATGGCTCAAATATTTGATCCGCTTGGACTCATTAACCCTTGCATATTGCCAGCTAAAATTATTCTTCAAAAATTATGGTCATTAAAGGTTACCTGGGATGAAAATGCTCCAAGTGAGATTCAAGGGGCTTGGTGTAACTTTATTAGTTCATTAGGTGATATTAGGAAAATAAGAATACCAAGACATGTCACCTGTGATTATCCTATTATTTGTGAACTGCATGCCTTTAGTGATGCATCAACGCAAGCGTACAGTGCTTGTATTTATCTAAGGTCGGTTTCCCAAAATAATGAAGTGACAGCGAAGTTGGTGTCTGCAAAGAGCCGTGTAGCTCCACTGAAGCCAATGACAGTGCCGCGGTTAGAATTAAGTGGAGCTCTACTAGCAGCTCATTTAGCTGATAAGGTAAAATCTTCGTTAGGACTTCACAGTTGTACTTACTGGTGTGACTCAACCATTGTACTAGCTTGGATCAATACTTCCAAGGCCAATTTATTAAAACCATTTGTTTATAACAGAATTCATGAACTGAAGTCTCTTACAGAATCAGGTACTTGGCGTTATGTACCAACAAGGTTGAACCCAGCTGATATAGGGTCGCGCGGAGCTGATGCTCGTCATCTGGAATCCAATAGCTTGTGGTGGTTAGGACCAGCATTTTTAACAGAACCAGAGTCTAACTGGCCTGGCCCACCAACACACATTAAGGAAGATAACTTGCCGGAATTTAAGGTTCATAGTCATTTAAATGTTTCAGAGCAACAATCAGTCGAATTCGTGACCAGATTTTCCGACTTGAGCAAGTTACAGCGCATTACAGCTTATATATTGAGATTTATCTATAATTGTCATTATTCACAAAACAAATGTGTAGGGTTTTTAACTTTATGTGAACTTAATCGGTCTTTAATTACATTATGTAGAATTTCACAACAGGAATCATTTCATGAGGAGTATAGATTATTAAAAAACAAACAACAATTACCATTAAAAAATAAATTAACGAACTTGAATCCATTTTTACATTCTGATGGTCTTATTAGAGTTGGAGGTAGGCTCTGTAACTCACATTATAGGTACGACACTAAACATCCTATATTGCTACATGCATCTAACCACATCACAGTACTTATTTTTAAACATTATCACAAATTACTCATGCATGCTGGTCCACAGTTGCTCCTGTCAAACATTCGACATAAATTTTGGGCATTGAATGGTAGAAACCTTTCTAGAAAAACAGTACACAGCTGTGTTACATGTTGTCGTTTTTCAGGAAGGATCACACAGCCAATAATGGGCAGCCTTCCTGAACAACGCCTACATGCTGATTATCCATTTATAAACACAGCCGTAGATTATGCGGGGCCAGTAATGATTTTGAACCGAAAGGGAAGAGGTAGTAATTTGATTAAAGCATATATATGTATTTTTGTGTGCTTGGCTGTTAGAGCAGTACACATAGAGCTTGTAACAGATCTCAGCTCCGAAACCTTTATTTCTGCTTTGAACAGATTTATTGCCCGCAGAGGAAAACCTGTCAACATCTTCTCGGACAATGGTACATGTTTCGTAGGAGCATGTAACGAATTGGCTAGGTTTTTAAAATTAAATGCAAACTATTTAAGTGAACATGCTTCAAATTTGTCAATAAACTTTAAATTCTCACCAGCCTACAGTCCACACTTTAATGGGTTAGCTGAGGGTGCCGTGAAATCAGTTAAGCATCATTTGAAACGTATTCTTGCTCTTGCAAACCTCACTTACGAGGAAATGAACACAGTACTGACTCAGATAGAGGCTATCTTGAACTCAAGGCCTCTAACTCCTTTATCTTCAGACCCTTCAGACTTAGTAGCCCTCACACCTTCACATTTTCTTCTTGGAAGAACATTAACTGTTTTACCCTCTCCTCAGGCACAAGACGCTACAAGGTTGAGCACTTTCTCACGATATATGAGAACTCAACAGTTGAAGACCCATTTCTGGGACAGATTTTACAAAGAATACATTACAGAGCTGCAAAAGAGACAGAAATGGTGCAAAGGGGGGAGAGACCTGCGACTTGGAGAGATGGTACTAGTCAAGGATGATCGACTGCCACCAAACAGATGGCAGCTCGGGCGAATAACCAGCGTATATCCAGGCTCCGACGGTGTGACCAGGGTAGCAGACGTGAAGACGACATCGGGCACTCTCCGGCGCGCCTACAATCGACTGTGCCCGCTACCAGTTGAAGATCATCCTGATGTGTCTACGAGCCACAGTCCCTTGCCGAGGGGGGCAACTTGTTGACGCCTTGCATGTGTGCGCGCACAACACCTTACACACACGCATACGGCACTGCGCGAGAGGCAACGCGCATCCAGCGGTGGGAGCGAGCGAGCGCGCGCGCGGCATACCGAGCCCGGCGCGACGCGCCATCGGCGTCATCCACTCGGCCATTTCGACGACGACGCTGAACGCGATGGGTGTGTCGCAGATTAACCTGAGGGCGCGCCCGCCATTTTGTGCGAGGTGCCGCGCCGCATGGCGCGGGCCGGCGCGGCGCGCCCGCCATTCCAAAGAGTTCGCCGACGACACCTGACATAGCATAGCAGGAGTGTCGTACATTAACATATAGTAAAAACATTAAATCGGGAGCTCCATGTAACGTTTTAATTATTAACTTAACAATCTGTGTAACAGTGTCAAATCATTACAAGTTTATTAAATGTAATCCATATCAGTGTGCTTGCGAGTATCATTTCATCAACGAGTCCACCCCTTCGCTGCCAGCCTCAAGAAGTTCTACAGTATGTTATGTTTAAGTTAGGTCTATAAGTGATTTAAATAAGTTAATCTACCTGAGTTCTCATTTCAGTAACCTTTCGTCCCCGTGCTTTCTAAACATATCTGCCAAACATAAGAGCGTGTGTAGAATACCTACTACAAGTACCACATTTTCAGAGCATTGCCTTAAATCGCATGTCTTCTAATCATTAACTAGTTTCAAACCTTACTCCTTTAATAAATCTATCCAAAAAATATACTAGAAGAAATATTGTAGTACGATTGCAACATAACCCCATAAATCTTACTATCCCCCAGACAAAAAAAAAGCGGATCCCAATATCGTTGCATGCGACTGTCAGTCAGACCGCATCCTCAGTTCATTGACCTCTATACAAAAGGGCTACCGACTAGATTGCTTCCCGTGTTGACGTCCAGCCGTATGACGGAATTGTACGACAATTGAACAGCAGTGTCATTTGATCTGACAGTGAAATAGGGATGGGAAGAATGGAACGGTATCCGAAACTATTGGATTATCCGAAACCGTGCCCGATTAAAAGGTAGAAAATTTTTTGGATCAAGGAGTTTTAATAGCACAAGTTATTTAGTTTTTAGCCGACTTTACAAGGATGAGGTACTCAATTTGCCGGTATGAAATTTTTTGTATGTTTGTTACGCGATTTCTAAAATGCCTTTTGTCATCGATATGGTGCACCTCAAAGGTGCCATACAAATTTCATTGAAGTCGGCTCTTTTTTTATATTTATGGGTAATCAATATTGTGACTCAAACCGGTACATGATATAGGTAGTATGATAAATCGTACAATTATGTGAAACTATCGGATGATCCTAAAATATCCTATAACTGCAACCGTAATTCGATTACGATTGTGACCAAAAAAATATTCAAATATTTAGGTATACATATCCGAAATTTTAATTCATACCATCCCTACTTAGTACTTGTATATACACGGTACGTCAAAAAGAGCTGTCAATTGTCAGACACGGATAAAGTTACGTATTATTCTTTGACATTTAAATTAAATGAGTGAATGTTTTTGCGGTATAATTAACATTATTATCCATTGGTTTATCGGATTACAAGTAAAATAACAGAGAGATTTATTCAATTAGAATGTGAGAGTATTTGTTGGATGATTTAAATAAATTATATTCGATGATACTCTCATATTATACCTCCGTGGTCGAGTGGCGTACGCACCGGTTTCAAGGTGTCGCTAGCTCTGGGGTCCCGGGTTCGATCCCCGGACGGGTCAATGTAGAAACCAACTTTTCTACATTTTCCCGGGTCTGGGTGTTTGTGGTACCTTCGTTGTTTCTGAATTCCATAACACAAGTGCTTCAGCTACTTACTTTGGGTTCAGAGCAATGTATGTGATGTTGTCCGCATTTATTTATTTATAATTTATGGTATTCGCCTGTTAAATTTAACGATATAATTGTAAATAAAAAATGAAAAAATAATTTTTACTAACAGCGGTTTTACGCTCTCAATTTCACGTAAATATACCTATTGGAAATATAAAACTCCATAAAATACATTGATACAAAAGTAGCTCTATCTCCCTTCCTTTTACGGCTAATTTGCTGAACCGATTTTGATGAAACTTTGTATGGATTAATTGGTAACTTTTTTCCGCGATAAAAGACATCGAAACAGACAGGTTTAAAAAAAATAAGATCATAGTTAAATCGTAGGTTTGTTTTATTGTTATTTTTATTGGTTTATCATTAACTCCGTTCATCGGAAATAATAATGTCATCCCTTTATTGGTTGCAGCGAGTTTTGATCCGGTTCAATTAGAACTCACAAACGCGGATTCCCTTGGGCTATCAACGTTGAACTATTGACAGGGATTGTAATTTGACCACGTTTGAATTTCTAGGATCATTGGGCATTTGAATAATGTAGTTTACATGATGACAGTTTCGTCATTATAAACTACACACATAAATTATTAGTTATGGTCTCGATTTTTCATTATTCATATTGTTAATCGGCTTTTTAGTGTATTTTAAGCTGTAATCAAGTAATAATTCACGTAGGTATGTATAATGTAGTTCACTTAAGCATAATTTCTTCATATAGTTTTGATTTGACCACTGGAATATAAGACAAACAAACTGAAATACAAATATAAAATGTGTTCCACTGAAACACTTTGCTTATAGACGGGGTAAATTAGATTTGCAAGTTAGCATAATAGGCCGCGCTTACACGAACTGCTCAAGCAGTTAGACGGTTATCAACGTACACGGACTGCGCGAGCTGTTGACCGCTCTCGCGCGTCACGTGCGCCTCCCGCCCGCTAGCCGGACTGTTTCAAGGAGTCTGTGTCTCCGCAGCCGTAGTGTGAAGTCTTCTTTCTTTTCGAGTCGATGGTAATCTTATTTAAATTTAAATACGCTGCGCCCAGTAGTTGGCCACACTAACTGCAGCGTCATTGGCGAGGTTTAAGTCCTCCAAAGTGCAGGTGTCCGGACACTTTGGGCACTCTAGCAGGTGTGGCATTGTCTGGTCGGAAAGGCCGCACTCACACCGGATATCGGAAGGGTCTATGATCCCCCATTTTGCTAGATTGTGTTTACAGCGACCTACCTGGGTTCGCAATCGCTTGAGTGCTTTCCAGGCAGGCCACTGCAGATTGCCTCCGGGCGGCAGATGTTCGTGAGGCGGTATATTATAGTTGCCTGGTGGTGGGTGCTGTTCTTCCCAGATCTTGCATCGTGCTCTAGACGGTGTTTCGTAATTGGTGGCCTGTGTGCTCCGAAGAAACTCCGTAGTGTGAAGTAATCTTTCAATACGTTAAGGCCAATTTACACTAAACTAGCGAATGCTCATTCTATTCCCTCATTCTATCTTGTCAAATTCTATTAAAATTTCAAAGAATTTGATGGTGAAGAATAGATAGAGCATACGCTCGTTTAGTATAAATCGTCGTTCACACGATTCTAGCACGACAGAACTCTCATATTGCAATCTGAACATCGTTATTGTTTGTAGATGTTTCTAGGAAACAAATAAATTCTACGTTTCGTAGAATAGTGCTTGTTTATTCCCATCATCCTTTCCTCGGATTTAAATTATGTATATTTAATTTAACAAAACCAATGTATATGCTAAATTTGTTCATAAGCACAACATACGTTTCAATCTTTGAAAAAAAAAAACGAAAATAAAAATTACAATACTTACGTAGGTATTTTCTATTTCAGAATTTTCAATTCTTATTTTACAATTATTATTTTTAACCCATTAAGTAAATAAATATAAGTATGTCTTGATTCACGTATTTTTCATGTTTGGTATGCTTTTGTTTTATATGTAATGATAGATTTGTATTTATATTTAGACATTTTCACAACAGCTATAATAGAAAATAATTGCAGAAATACACGAATCTGCAATCTTTTCCAGAAAGCGAGACACTGCAATCTAATAAACAACCGTGTACAACCGTCTTGACTACACAAGCCTAACTGAAAATATTGCAACAGCCACTAAGGGTCCTTAAGTAGGAAATCTCAACGTTATCATAAAAGACTTTCCTCCTTCAAAACCACTTAAAGGGAGCGAGAAAATTATGTGTCCTTACACCATAGCATGGGTAAAGTGGTGCAGGAAGGATCTTGATACAAATGCCTGGTAACCTGAGAATATTATTAGGGATTATTTAAAAAGGATAAACTCAGCTTGTTGCTATGTAAACCTTAAACACACTGATCAAAGTTGAACAATGCATCGGGCATCATAATACTTTTAAAAAATGTGTGATTGACCTCTGCATACTTTTTTTTTTATTAATAGATTAATAGATATTTAGTAAAGTTATTTTGTTTTTAACGCTATTTACATTGGACTGTAAATGGAGTAAAAACAAATTTAAACGAAACAAAAATGGACAAGTAACGTACTTAGGCTTTTGGTATTTTACATGATCGTAGGCAACAATATTCACTTAACATCAGGTATTAAAACATTTGTCCGTATTACTCCATTCAACAAATAAAACCTAGTTCATTGTGATACTTGACATTGAGTAAAGTTCAGCTATTGACTAAAGTTAGGCTTTTAATATAACATACAAACAAAATGAACAAATTGTAAGCTAGCAATTAGCTTTAACCCAAACCCTTGTCCACTTTCTGCTGAAAAACATTAATTTCTGGAATAAAAATGGTGTGCCTCAGCAAAGCGTGTGGGGCGCAATTTCTTTTTAATTAACATCAAGTCAGGGTACCTAATATTATACACTCACTTTGATGCAATAACGAACTGACCTCGTTTAATTTTATACTCAAGTTATATGAGCTAGCAATTTACCTTAAACGATATTACTGAGGTTTATTGAAACGTATTGAAGGTAAACTGAAATGGCTAAACATAAAATATAAGACAATTTGAAAAAATATACTTATACAAGTACTCAGTCATAATAATTTTCTTCATTCAGACCGTTTCTTTTAATACATACTTGACAAAAAAATAATAAGTTAAGTAAAAAGAACTTAACAAAAACCTTAGATCATAATCATTTTGACTCCTGCAGACAACAAAAGTATGCCACGATAAAAAAAAAACATTTCCATGTCAATATAAAAAAAATGAGAAAACAGCACTTGCTTGAATTTCCACGCTTAACGGCCACGAACTAGCCAATTGTCCGGGAGAAATATTCCGCGTTCCCCATAGGACTGTTAACGTTTACTTCTCAAATAAAAACTAAGCACCAAGTTTTACTGGAAAACTCCTTCAAAATTTTCAACCCTGCTTCGCTCAATCAACAAAAGAGACTCCAACAACAGATCCAATTATGTATAACCAGGATAACGACCCACTTTTGGAAATCATAAAAATGCAGAGAGGACCATTTTTTCCATCATACCGCAAGTAGCTTAGTGCCTTATTCCAAGTTTCGTTCTAAGATTTCAAGCAAACGACAGACAGACAATTACAACAGGCTTTGTTATTTGAAGGGGTAGCTCTCTAGCGAAAATTTTTAGAGTCGCTTCTCATTCAAATTTCCTTGCTCCAAAAACCTAGAAGTGTGGGCTAATTAGGATTTCCTTGTTCCATTGTAGTTTTGATGGGTAAAGAGGCTGAATGCTTGTCACTGTCAGAATGATGTCTTTTGAAGTTAGCAGCTCTTTGGGTATGATACCGGTCGCTCGAATTCGAACGTTTTGGTTGTTTGGAAAATGGTTATTCATTTGTTCAGTAATCTGTTGATGTTTTGTGAATTTATATTGCGTCTTCAAAGGAAGAGAACTAATAACATTCATCAAGAAAATATGTTTTTTTTTTGGGTATTTGTCGAGTAGTACATACTTTGGTGATAATAAGATGTAATTTGTCCCTATCTTTTCCTTATTGTAAATGCATACGGCCCTAAATAATATTCGTTGCATTTTGAAGAATAACGAATCAGGATTGTTGTGAAATGAAAACACAACAAGGGAGATCGTTGGTCAGTCCTGGGATTTTACCATGTCATGTCGATTCCGGTATGAATATTCAAACGTCCCACTGTAGCCCTTGTTTTGGATACATGTATAAGAATGTATCTGAGTTTGTACATGAATGCATGTGAGTGTCAGAGGGACAGTGTGTTAATGAGCTTTTATTATTTATTTATGTGTACGTGTTAGAGTGTCTGAGTAGATTTTTGAGGTTGTGTAATAATTGATGTTAGGATGTTTTTTTTTTACAATCATCAATTTTTAGAAACATATAATGTATATTTAAATTGACTTCCTGAAGTATACCAAAGGTATCATCAAGTATTAAAATGAAATGTTAATATAGCATGCATTCTACACAGTTCTAATCTTATATCCCCTATTGACTAAAAAGTCCTCTGAGATAAAGCAGAGAATTTGAGACCAATTTTCTTTCAAGGAAATCAGGAGGAAATACAGATAGTGCAGCTGTATTGATTTTGTTCGTCAGTCTCCAACAGAAATTACAAAGCCGAGAAACTGAAAGATTTACTAGAACTCAATTCAAGCAACAGGTCTGCATTTGCAGGATTTCGAAGAAGATTATACAGGGTGTTACTGAAAGGGTATATCTATCCAAAAGGGGTGAAGAGTTCATCGGGTATAGAGTCAGTTTACAAAATTTCAGCTCATAATGAGTTATTTTAATATTTGATATCGAATTATTCGACATTCAATCATTTGACAGCAAAAATGAAAAATTAGATAATTATATCATTTCGGTAACACTCTGTAGAAGCCAGTTTCCTTCAGCATCCGCGAAATGATAAACAGTTGAAACATTTTGAGTTTTTTTTTTATTTGCCACCGGGAATAATTTAATGGCTTTGAAAATTGCTGTTCTACGAGTATTGATAGCTTCCTGAAAGAGGTTTGGATATAAAAAGGGCTATTAACAGTTTTTGTTGCGATTTCATTTAGATTGGTTTATATGGAGTCGTTTGAAACTACTTTTGGTTTGAGTCTCGCGTGTGGTAAAACGTTATTTCTTTGGTTTTATTTTGAATTGATGTAGCGTGTAAGTAGGTATACGATACTTAATATAGTAGCAGTTCCAGGGATATGACAGTGAATAATAATTTGAAAATGAGCTGTCCGTTCCAAATCATGTTTGCTTGATGGATTTATTTAATATTTAATCAAACTTTTGTTTCAGGTTTTTTAGTATTCTATTATGTATGTCTCAAGTAAAACAAATAATTAAATTTTACGAAATAATTAAAACTTTTATTCAAAAATTATCCTCACCTTTCGAGTACAATGACCCTTGCTAGAATAAAACCTTTGAGGTAACTAAACCAAATTCTTTCATGAAAAACGACGACAAAATTCCGAAACAAAAGCGTACATATTTTCTAGAATAATATTAGTGAAAAACGTAATATTATCTCAGGTACAAACGATCACAAACTGGCAGGCAACGTAACGGCATTAAAAAATAAAACAGGATGATTCGCTTTTCAAAAATTTCGCGTTTCCATAAATTGTTCAGAAAAGTTGAATCATTGAATGTGTTTCTTTCATTTCGCATTTATCCTGAGTTTCTTTGCTCGCTTTAATTTAAAAAGTTGGATTGATGTCCCCCGGGGTTTTTGCTTGACAATGTTTATGGAGTACAAATTACCTGTTTTTGCTATGTTTTAACTGGTATCGAGTGATAATGTGTTTTTTGGACTACTTAGTGATGATGTTATATTTCGCAGTGATTGGTTTGGATTATGATATTCTTAACTTGAGCATACAGATGATCGTAATTTTGATGTTTAATGAATGAACAATGGTTTAGTTTATTTTTATAAAGATGAAAATTCTTATACTTCGTTTTAAACGTTTTTAGTTTAATCCGTCAACATCAGTTCAAGCATTTACTTTTGAAAGTTCAGACTAGCAAATACTTGTAATTAACTCGTACATCGTGTAAACAGAATCGCCACGAAGGCACTTATCTGCTGCGTCAATACTAGCTAGTTTCTTAGTCGCGGTTAACATCTCGTGTTACTTGAGTTGGTTGGCTTTATTGGTAGGAACGTTAAATTGTTGGTTTATTTTATAGCGACAATACTGCTGATTAGTATGCCTCGTCAAATTTTATTTTATTTATTTATTTATTGAGGTTTTTTTTTTAATTTTTTAAAGAAATGAACATCAAGCAAAATAAGAAACAGCATAAACTTAAAACAAAAATACACTGAAGTTTATTCGAAAATGAAGAACGCAAGAATATTAAAAACGGATGTACAATACACATGTATTTACTTAATTCAGTCCACTTGTAATTATTTTTTTTACTAATCTTCCATC
The DNA here is from genome assembly GCA_905475315.1 of Autographa pulchrina. Lineage (NCBI taxonomy): Eukaryota > Metazoa > Arthropoda > Insecta > Lepidoptera > Noctuidae > Autographa > Autographa pulchrina. The sequence continues at coordinate 4,176,461 of FR997786.1, read as the reverse complement.
AAGCCCCCATAATAAGTGTCGCTTCAACAACCTCAATCGATTTTAGAATTGCACTCTTATGTATCTACTTAATAATTCAAACCATCAATACAGGCTTGTATTAACAAGAAAATGTTCATTGTTCAGCAAAGAACTAGTAACAACGCCTTATAAAGAAACTATCAGTGTGCTATCATTCCCCTCTGAATAGAGACTTCATAAATGACACAATGATTACGTCCCACCCATTGTGAAGGAAAATCTTGAGAATTCTCTTAATAAGTAAGTTCTACTTGTAATAGAAAATCATTTGGCTTGAATTCCTCTTTGTAAGCTAAAACATAAAAGGATTGCCTTTACGATGAAGAACAATGAAAACAGTGATAATTAAGGGAACACTTTTATTATGAGGGCTTAATTTTTTTGTGATAATTGTTTTTCTGTATTTTTAATGTACACTGCAGTTGGTAGCAAAAGAAAGGGTATTGACTACAAAATTATAAGAAAACGTTTTCGGTAATAAGCATAACTGGATTGAGAAACGTGAAATTTTGAAAAGGTTTGTATTCTATAGTTTTTTTTTTTTATTTATTTTTTTTAGAACAACAATTATCTCTTAAACACAAATGATCTACAAACCGACAAAACAATGTATATATATTTTTTATACACAGCTCACAATCTTTAGCAATCAAATTCATCTAATACATCTATAATCAAGTCCATACGTTAACGTTCTCTATTAATACAAACAAAATACCATTCTCTCCTACTCTACATTTTCAAAATTCAGAAAGATACGAAAACTGAAATCCAAGAAAACAATACAGAACCCCCAGTTTAATACCTCAATACTTAACTTAAAGTCGCTCCAGTGCAGTGTGGACTCCCTTACACAGCATGTGGCGTTATGCAGTCTAACCACATAGATGCATGACTATCTATGTGTGTGTTTGTGTAGTGACTGCATAAGCGAGGAATGAATAGAGATAGTGGTTTTGGGTCCAAAATATAGACGGCTGCTTTCGATTAATAGGTACAGCCTTTGGCAGGTTCATTCATAAAAGAACTCTTTTATTATTGTTTTCGATTTTCGGCACTGTAGGTCTATTGTAATGAACCACTTTATCTTATAAGTAAAATTCATGTATATGACTGTTTGATGCCAAAATAAAGGAAAAAAAAAAAAAAAGATTATGTATTAATATTATCTCTAGGTACTTATGCGCTATGCAAAAATAGCCATTTTCTGTAGTCAATCGAAACGGCGAAAGGACAAAAAATATATCAACTTTTCTTTCAGGATTGACTTTTTTTACTGATATTTTGCCTTAGAAGAACAGAGTTCTGCAGCTGAAGCTAAAACTAAATAATCAAAGTGGTAAAATGGCCTATTTACGGATGAATAACATTGACTCTTCCGTGCCCCGCTAAAGTTTCTTGCTCTTAATATTACTTAAGTCATATCTAATTACTTCACTTCAAAGAGAAAATGCAAAATGCGAGACACACTTTAAGCATTTACTCATATTATGTACACATTAAGTACTCAAATACATATTTTATTTAAACCGCTTTCCCCTAAAATTGTTCACCATGTGATAATATTAAAACTGTTTCCTGGAATACGTCCATAGTTTACCCAGTCACCACACAAAGGTACATAGCAGACCAACACCGGCCGTGATGTGGCGGATCAGCTCCGCAGAAATCGTTTAATATACTACCTACGCAAGCAAAAGGATTAAATACTTAGTTTGGAAAAGATTATTTCCTTTTTCAGCGACCTTTTCGTTCTCTTAACGTAAACTAGGCGAGGGAAGGGTTGAATATGCAAGTCATTATTGTGAGAAGGAGTAAACTAAGGGTGTTTATAGATCAAGAGGTTTGTGATTGTGTTTTGTTTCTGGAGCTTTTTTGTTCCCTGATAATTTAATAAAACATCGTTTAGTGTTTTTTGTTCAGCGTGTGGTTGAGTTACTACAAATTTGGTGTTTGATATAGAAGAAATATCTATAAATACTACTAGCTGTACCGCCGCATGCGTTGCAATGTAATTTTTTCTACCTAGCACTTGCCTACTACCTACCTACTACCACTTAGGGATATGAAAAATAGATAGTAGCCGATTCTCAGACCTACTGAATATGCATATAAAATTTCATAAAAATCGGTCAAGCCGTTTCGGAGGAGTATGGTAACTAACACTGTGACACGAGAATTTTATATATAAGAATATGTAATGATAGGTGTCACGGTATATTACAAAATAACTTGATTAATAATTATTATATTATACGGTGTTATTGTGCAGAATCTTGTTGTTAAAAAAATCACTAATACACTGGTTTTTTTTTGGATACTTACGTTATGTTTTTTATATACCTATAATTTATTTATAGTAGAATTGGTTGTAAATGTAACAAAGGAACACATTACTTTACGGCATTTAATACACGCCAACGTGTGCAATGTGTGCATAGAAATATTTTTAAACGTCGAACAACCGCTTGGTCTGAATACGTCCTTAGCTAAACTTTAACTTTCTGTAGTAATATTGGTAGGTAGTGGGAGGGTTACGGGCAGGAAAATTAGAGTACCTTAATAGATTTTAGTTGATTTTATACGTTGAACAAATAATGTAGTTTAGTTATATAACTTAAATGTTACAAACTAGAGTCTATAAAACTTATCTATGAGAATTACCGTTTAATTTAATCGAAAAATACCTGTAATTACAACCTATTATAATATAAAAACTAAACATTAATTTATTCAACGAAATAAAATATCATGAAAAAAAACTCAAAAAGATTTAGTAATTTATCAACATCCCTTATAGTTATCAGCTAAAATACGTTCCGACTCATTTGGCCTTAACTAAGTACGAGCATATTGTATTCATTTGGTTTAAAACAATATAAAAGAAATAGATACACAACAATACCACTTATTTATCAACCATTCAAAAACTTTAAATATCCTCCCTATTATCCGTTCAAAGCTCTTTCTAATACAAACTTCTTACAACTAAACTAAGAATAGCTCTCAAGTTTCTGAATAAACTCTCTTCTAGATAATATAAGTAGTAAGTACTGAAACATACCCTTACTAAAAGTCAATAACTCTTCAAACTTTTACGTGTATGATGTGAGAACAAAGCAGAATCCATTGAACCATGTCTCATATTTTATAAGACAATAATGGCTATTTAATAATGGCTTGAATTAATCAGTTTAGATGAGACTACTTAGACTAAAAATTAAGACCAACACGGAATAAAAAAGACCATATAAATAATAATACAATAAACCGGCCTACATACGTCCCACTGCTGGGCACAGGCCTCTTCTCATATAGAGTACGAGGATTGATCACCACGCTTGCTCACTTGCGAATTGGCGATTTCAGACTCCAATTGGAATCGAAAAAAATACCATATACCTAATTATATTATATACGCTTCAAAAATTGCTTGTATGTTAATCGCTGTTAAGTTTTTTCAAAGTAAAATGTAATAATTATATTGTGCTCGTTTCTATTCTGCGAATTAATATTTTGTACAAATAGGACTTGATTTGGTCAAAGCCTTTATTAAGACAAGTATTTAACTTAAAGTCTAACATTTGACGACCTCTGTGGTTGAGTGGCGTACGCACCGGTTTCAAGGTGTCGCTAGCTCTGAGGTCCCGGGTTCGATCCCCGGACGGGTCAATGTAGAAACCAAATTTTCTACATTGCCTCGGGTCTGGGTGTTTGTGGTACCTTCGTTGCTTCTGAATTTCATAACACAAGTGCTTTAGCTACTTACTTTGGGTTCAGAGCAATGTATGTGATGTTGTCCGCATTTATTTATTTATTAAAAAAAAGTAGTAAACAAAGATGTTTCTTTAGAGAATACTGGCTTACAAATGAATTCTTTACATAAGGGGACCATAGACAAAAAAACGTACAAAGTGAACCTTTGTCTGATTTTCTTCTCATTACGCCTCTTTGTTTAAAATACCATAATACTTTGAGACAGGGAATTATTTTGCCGCGAATTCGTCGTTTGTTTTTCTACCGAAAACTGACACATTTCCTTTGGGATACTGGCTTGAAATAATGTTTATTTAAAAAGAAAATACTTTGGTAAAATAAATGTTCTGTTTTTAATTTTGAAAGGTTTATTGACACCCGTTTTTTCTTTAAACACACGTTTAAAAGAAGTTAATTTGACTCTTAGTCTAGGCTTGATACATTGTTAAAATAAAAATAACATTTTGAATACTGGGTTTGAATTTAATTAACGAATTCGAAATGAAAATACAATAAAATGTTATTAAATATTTTTTATTTTAAAAAGTTCGTTATTCGAATTAAAATAAGGTTTTTCTTGGATATTCTAAAGCAAAAGCACTACTAGGAATTAATTCTTATTAATACATCTTACTAGCTAGTTTTTGAATTTTTTTTTGGCCTCTTCGCAACACTACCACTGCGCACCATACCTACGTAAAATTGGATCACAGCTTAGGTCAAAAATTTGTGTGAATAATTTTTTTATCAAATAACCAGACGTGTTACCACCATAGCTATAGTTACTATTGATCAGCTCAATGATACCTAACCAACGATGTATTAAACATAGCTATCGGAAAGTGTAAAAACTATGTAAATAAATCGACAATCCGACATCTGTCAAACTTGCCTTTTTCTAAGCAAATAAATTAAGGGAATCTCACACATTCAATTCTCAGACGATTTTACGAGACGGACGAAAACAGAGACATTTTCACTGAGATACGTACTTTAGGTGACTGGCGACCCCTTGTAGATTTACGAGAGCCATAAGATGCTGCAATACATCTTATATTGCATGTTTCAGAGCACATGTCAACGATATTGGGGGTATCTCTGAAGGTTAGGGAGAGGTATTTTGTTGTATATTGTGTATTTAAATGCGACATTTTACTGCTCTGTTAGGGTTTATGCTGTAATTGATGTTTAAAGTTAATTGTATAATTATTGTTTTAGCTTTTGATGGGATTTGTCTTGATAAAAAACAAAACACAACTAGAGAGTATTTAAGGGAGTTTTATTTGTTTATTTTCCGCCATTATTGTCCCACTGCACGAAGTATGTGTTTTTTTAATTAGTATAGGTCGAAAATGTATTTATGAAAAAGAAAGGTAATACATCGAATCCAGAAAACAATATTTGGGAGGCTTAACATTACTTGATATTCTAAGTACCTATTGTATTTTGGAAGAGTTAAAAGCAAAAAATATAGTAAAGAAAGCGGTAAATGCACCTAAATAGGTAAATACAAATTCTTCTCCGAAATGCGTGAATGCGTCATCATTATCGTACATTCTACATGGGTTAACTGCAATTAATTTAAGTCATTATCTACACAATAGTCTAGCTGTGCTTAATAACGGTCTACCACAATTCTATTGTAATTGACAAATACGGTTAAACACTGAAATTGGTTTATATTGAATCTAATACACAAGATTAAAATTTACATATTCTAAATCCAACATTTTGGAAATAACACTTTGATTAATAATTAATTACTCAACATTTAACTCAAACTAGACATAAGGTTCTTTTTTTTTAATTTATGAAAAAGGACATGAAATACTAACATAATATAATAATATAATAATATCGCCAAACTGGACAATAGCTTGAAATACTCGGTTTTTCGACTTTCGCATCCAGTCCGCGCCTATTTCCTTCTTCATACAATTCCTCCTGATATTACATTATAAATATTTTTATCATCAATTAAACGTTGCATGCTGAAATTATACAAAGTATGCAAATCGTATGTTATACATTTGGTATTTATAAATACCAAAAAAACGTTCTTCATTATTATAAATGTCAGTCACTAACCATCGGTCAACCACCTCCTACACTACCTATTACATATATATATAAAGGCCACAGCATCCTTGCAGATGATGGTTGCAGCGCTTGTGGGTTACATACACACTCCAATTCCTTGAATTAAACTTCTATCAATCACTAATCAATATAGCACACAAAACAATTACTAAAATAAGCCGATAGAAACGTCAAGAACACTACATAATTATACATAAATATAGCTAATACAATATAATTGTTTATATAGTGAGGTGTATCGCTTAAACTTTTATCGATATATCGATACGAATGATTTATCGCTGACCTCTATTTCGGAAATAATAAAGGCTACCCACATAGCCAGATATTAGGGTAACCATAAAAATGGTATAAAATAAGAAATTTCGGTTGGTTGGGCTCATTCATAATATGTTACCGGTCAAATTAGGTTTCAGGAGAAGTTAGTTTGTACTAGAACCAGTGGTATTATCTTACTTGCGAAAGACAAGCTATAGTAAAGCGATAGCGATTGTAAAGCGGGACTTAACAGCAAAATTTGTACAATTATTGCTTTTAAATTTGTATTTTATTTGGCTTTATCGCGATTTTACAATGTTTTTGTACAGTTTTCGTTCTCAAATTTCTATCCATCGCTTCTATTTCAAAAATAACTGATAAACCTGCAATGTTTAACTTACAAAGGTATTATAGGCCTACTGACTAAGGTGTCCTTGTTTTCTACTAGAAGAAACTCGATTGACGACCTCCGTGGTCGAGTGGCGTACGCACCGGTTTCAAGGTGTCGCTAGCTCTGAGGTCCCGGGTTCGATCCCCGGACGGGTAAAGTAGAAACCAACTTTTCTACATTGTCCCGGGTCTGGGTGTTTGTGGTACCTTCGTTGTTTCTGAATTCCATAACACAAGTGCTTCAGCTACTTACTTTGGGTTCAGAGCAATGTATGTGATGTTGTCCGCATTTATTTATTTATTTATTATTGTCCAGAATTGTAATAGTACCGTTAACATAAATATACAGAATTGCCAGTCGGTACAACTCCTACTGAATGTGTTGTAACACATGTAGTTATTGTAAAACTAAATCTGTTAACATTTATCTTATACAATCAAAAAGTAACTACGTCAACAATCCTACATCATGTCTCAAAAATACCTATATATTATAAGGGCAAGGCAAATTTTGTTTTTTAATAAATAATGAAGGACCAATGAATGGGTTGAATGACTGGATGAATGGATTGAATGACCAATGACCAACGCACGTTTTCAGGTAAAGCACGTATTACCTAAATCGTTGATGTAGGTTAACTTATACTAACTTTCTTGTAATAGTTTTGGCTAAAAGTTTCTACTACATTTAAGGGGCCTTTTAGCTACTTTTAAGGGTTGCTTAACCAATGGAATGATTACTGAAATCCAGATTCTGAGTAGTGATATACAGGTACAAGATACAGATGTTATGTTATAATACTATTTAGTTACAGTAACCTGTACCTTTTAGTCTAATTTGTGTTTTCCCTAAATATTAGTTCTCTATTATTTGTTTAATTGTTCATAAATTAATCATTTTCAGCAATACAAATATTATTGTTATGATTCCTAGATTTTAGATAACATATATTCAACGTAGATCAATATTCATCCCTTCCATATCCCTTCTCAGTATTTTCATACAGATTATTTGATTATAACCGATTTTCCGTACTAATTGATTCCCGCTCCAAATTAATTAGACCTCTTTACAAACGATGAACCAAACTAATCACAATGGTATTATTAACAGAAATGATTGAATAATGCCCAGTTTATAGAGTGAACTACTAGTTCATTACACGAGGATTTAAAATCAATTATAGCTGAGTTTAGAACAGTTATTAAAACAATTGAAGTCTTTATTCACGTCAACATTCAAATACTATTCCTACTTAGTGGAAAATCCCAATTGATCTGTGCATCCGTATTTAATTATATCTTCTATATAAACGTATAATGGTTACACCCAGCTTTTTTCCGCAAACAATTTTATGAATTGTTATCGAAAAATTCGATTCAAAGTAGTACGTCCAACGTCTTCCAAGACCGACGCCTATCAAGACCGACCCCTTCCAAGACCGACGCCTATCGACACCGAAGCCTTTTGAGAAAGACTTCTTCCAAGAGCGACGCCGCTTGAGACCGACGCCTATCGAGACCGACGCCTATCGAGACCGACGCCTATCAAGAGCACCGCTTTCCGAGACTGATGCCTTCCGAGACCGACGCCTATCAAGACCGATCCCTTCCAAGACCGACGCCTATCGACACCGAAGCCTTTTGAGAAAGACTTCTTACAAGACCGACGCCTCTTGAGACCGACGCCTATCGAGACCGACGCCTATCAAGACCGACGCCTATCGAGACCGATGCCTATCAAGACCGACGCTTTCCGAGACCGATGCCCTCCGAGACCGACGCTTATCAAGACCGACGCCTATCAAGACCGACGCCTATCAAGACCGACGTCTTTTAAAAACGACGCCTTACGAGACCGGCGCCTATCGAGACCGACGCCTATCGAGACCGACGCCTATCGAGATCGACGCCGATCAAGACCGACGCCTTCCGAAACCGACGCCTATCAAGCCCGACGCCTATTAAGACGCGTGTCGCGTCGCGTGATTGTCGCTCACTCTGCTTGGCTTGCTATGCGATTTAGGCATAACTGAGGTACGGGAGTATCTATACTAAAATTATAAAGAGCATAATAGTAATAATAACACATAAACTTTCCATCCTAACTTTTTTATAATGTACTTTTTTAGTACCCCGAGAAAGGCGTCTGTGTGCGTATATATATTTGTTAAATACCCGTGCGAAGCCGGGTCGGGCTCAAGTCTGAAATATTTTGAAGAATGTTTGTATTAAATAACTAAATATAAAAAAAGTATGGTAACCCTACAAATGGTTTCGTAAATTAAAATCATTGTGTCACGACTCACGAGGTACGTAGCCAGTCTATAATAATATGTGAAACGTGAAATATATTTTTTTCACTTCGCTTCCTGTCTATATCCATTTTGATTTGTGGTCTTAATAATATAGAAGTTTTTAATCGCTCTTTTTCACCCTTTAGAAATAAAAAATAAATAAATTTTAAAAATAAAAAAACCCGACTGCATAAAAAACACTTTAAATAAAAACTGAAAAGTAAAAAACAAGTTCAATAAGTCTAGAAGTGTAGATAGCAATGTTACTGTAACAGTCGGGACCCATAATGAATGATTTTATTTTAGTCTAGCTTATTTAATGGGTCCCGACTGTTACAGTAACATTGCTATCTACACTTCTAGACTTGAGAGTAGAGTACGACTAGACGACGTACGAGTAGACTTGAGTTGGTTTTTGTTTGACGTGACATATCTAAGAACACTTGGGTAATCGATACGAATCCAACGATACCCTAATTATCGAAATCCATTCGGCCGTTTCGAAGATATGAGGTAATAAAGAATATTACACACATACATACATACATACATACAAGATACGCGCGAAAAACATAACCCTTCTTGGCAGTCGGGTAAAAAGCGATGTTATCAAGTTTAAAGTGTATGTTGGCGTATAGCATTGTAGTTCCTTCCCAAATAGAGATGGAATATGCTTAAGATTACTCTTAGCCAGTCTTAGCTATAAGAAAATCTATTTAAATGGGAGACGAAATAGTAAAAAACGTATTATTGACTTCTGTTTATATTTATACACAGTTAATAATACGTTTTTTACGTATTTTTTTAGTTTTGTTTATTTTATACTAGTGCATGATATAAGTATCTTGCACTATTTATTCAAACGCTTTATAGACCTCGCGATATTTTGTCTTTACTCATAACGACGCTTAGTGTCATAAGGGCGCGTTCCCACGACATAGTTGTCGTAACGATTAATTTTATCGTTGGGGGACTGGCGTCTCTAGCTGTTCCCATTATAACGATTGGTGTCGTCAAATTTTTTATCGTATAGCGACTATCGTATCTAGCCGTTCCCATTAGATCGCGACGACGTTTTATCGTTTGGCTACTTTGCTTTTAGCTTTAGCTACTTTGGCGATTTTTTACCGTTTTACGACTGTCGTGCTAGCCGTTCCCACTGTCATAACAATCTGTCGTCACTGCAAAACATGTCGTAGACGACAGTAAGTCGTGTCACGACACTTAAAACTACACGATTATCTGTTGTCACGACAAAGTGGGAACGCGCCCTAAGAGTAAGATTACTATTGCCACTAACCGGGCACAAATCCAAACTCCGACCTGCTACTGAGAATTTCATAGAAAAACCCAATAACACCTTGGTCGACTTGGGAATCGAACCCAAGAACCCTAGCGTAGCAGCCGCGCTTAGAACCACTAGGCCAACGAGGCAGTTATTATACAAAGCAGCTAATATACCAAACATCGATCAATTCATTATTCTATCTGTGTCGCATAATAATTATACGATAAAATGACACCAGTAATTTGTTATTTGTGATATTGAAACTGTCCTCAAATAATTGCTACTGATTGTGGCGCACAATTATCATAAAGTTGAAACACAATCGGTTGATTAGGCTAACACGTAATTTTTGTTGATTTCGTGTCATATTTTATTTGTTTAGAAACTAATATCGGATGGAAATTAAAATATTTGTAATTGTATATTATCATAGTAATTAAGTTTAAGGCAGGTGCAAGTTATTTTAGAAAAAAGAATAGAATATTTTTTTCCTAAAGTTGTGTTTCTAAGTATGTGTTTTTTGCAAGACCAATGCAATAATTGATATAAAATGAATGAAAAATTAAACTAATTTATTATGTGATCTCAGAGGTATACCAGATCGACTAAAATATTTATTTGAAAGCGGTCTACTATTTCCTGAGATGAAGTGCAACCAACACACATGGAATAAACATAGTCGATTTGAGTCCTTTTAAAGGCGGTTAAAATTTAAGAATTAATATTCTTAGATGTAACGAAATTTATTTCTTGAAAGCTGAACAGTGGACTCAATTTCTTTAGTATACATTTCCAATAAAATGCTTAAAGAAAATACTTCGATTTTTTTTTCCATACATTAGGGCCTGCTTTCAATCTAAAAGAGAATTTACATACAAAACGTTAGCCTAGCTACTTCGAACTATAAATCACATCAGCTAATGAGTTTTCCTTGCAATAAATCTTGTGGTACTCATTAGGTACAGTGTAAAGATAGGTGCAGAAGGCTCAATGGAATTTAGAGAGGCTTGTGTAGTTTCTTGCCGGGTTCCATCCATAGAAATGGTGTTATAAAACGTTATGTAAATCTCTGAAAACGAAATCTTAAAATATAGCATATTGATAATTTACAGATATTAGGGTAATTATATACCTAACTCTGCATACTCTTTACATACATATAATCACGCCTGTTTCCCGTAGGGGTAGGCAGAGACCACTTCTCTCCACTCCGATCCTTACATACTTGTTTCGCTTCGTCCACTTTCATTATTCCCTTCATACATGCTCTTCGTATAGGGTACTCTTGACCTGGCCTTTTTTCATACTCTTTGCTCTTTACTATTTATATTTGCCAATCTCTTAATTAATTTTCAGACATAATACATAATTATATTGCTAATAATGTTTTCTAAAAAAACTATTTAATATTATTTTTAGAATGACATTCGAAAATTGAATAATCTTGTTTTAAATCTTACATGTCGTTTAATAAAATTGTATAGAAAAAATCAACAAAAATTATCAATCAATCCAATTTATTTTACAAGACATTTCAACGATTGTGCTTATTTGATCTTCCGTGTTTTTCCACATCACGATAGCTTAGTTAGACATTTTAGTTTGTATTTTTGTAAGCTCGCCATTAGCTAAGTTAATGACTTCATGATATAAATTAAATGGTTATGAAAGATTTCAATTTCTCGTTTGGAATAACAACCTTCAGTTTCTTTTTTTCTAGACTCATACTATTCCTATTGGCAATGATCGGACAGGCAGACGAAGAATGCTAGAAACACATAGCTAAAAATATATACCTATCACAAATAGATAATATGGCCACCATTGTATATTTTGTTATTTGGTTATATTATAAGAGACTATACATTGATTTATGTATTTTTCTTGTTTTTCTATGCTAGCGAGTGAATATCAATACTGACGGTCATACAATTAAATACAAATATGTAGGTACAAGCAACAAAAATAAAAGAAAATCAGACATAATATTAACAGTTCAGTTAATATCGGAGTCATGTAACGTAACGTTTAATAAAGTAGACTACATCCCACGACACAGTTCACCGCAAACCTGTCAGTTCGTGTAATTGAACGACTGTTCACATACTTATTATATATAGATACTGTAATTGTAGTTATTAAACCCCGACAAAAAGAGGGGTTTCATAAGATTGAACATTTCATCTGTATGATAATGTGTTTTAAAATGTCATTAGACAAAAACAAATTTTAAACAACCTATAACACAAAAAAAATATTACATCAATTCCAAAAAATTTCGTCATTCCAAGTACTTTAAAAATAGAACTTGTAATTCCTTTAAGAAAATTATGAATGCAAGAAAACAAAAGACTAAAAAAAAAGAAATATGGAAGTGCAATTTAAGACAAGTCGTTTCTAAGAAAATTAGGTAAAATCCCTGGGCAATAATACATTGAAATAATTTGAAGGTCAAAAACATTTACGACTCCTTTGATCATGAACTTAAATTCCCTTCTCATATCTGTTATTTCCTGTTTTGTTTTGACGACCCTTATTTGTCCCTTTTTGATAATGTGACACGTTTTTCCTTGGGTGAAATTTTGTGGTTATACGTGATGGTATTTTAACAAGCGGAAATAAAAGAAACTATAAATAAGCGAAGACTCTTTTAAATAACATAATTAGTTTTTTTTTTCTAAAGATTTTTAAACTTTTATGATAGCTTAGTTTTATAATAATATAAATTAAAAGGCTTTCTAATAAAATAAATACATGATACGATTAAATTGTTTTTTTTTACCGATTTAATAGCCCATTTATTAGGCCTGACATCTTGGCTCCATCATATCCATAATCCAGCCTATAAACGTCACACTGCTGGGCACAGGCCTCTTCCCATAATTATAGAGAAGGCAGGAGCATTGATCACCACGCTTGCTCTCTGCGGATTGGTGATTTCAGATCCTAATTTTTGGAATCCAGGTTTCCTTACGATGTTTTCCTTCACCGTTTGTCAGAAGTGTCTTAGAATATTTAAGAAAGTACCTACATATAACTTTGAAAAAGCCACATTGGTACTTGCCTGGGTTTGAACTTGCAACCTTGTGCATACAAATCCGTTCATTGAACCGCTAGGCCACGACCCTGGTGTTGATAAGTGGTTCTAATTTAATTTGCCAGATTTGACCAAAGCAAAAATAATGTATGTTTACTTTTCAAAATCAAATCTTGCAAAATAATCCTAAATACTATCGTGCAAATAATGAAAGCTTTAAAAAATGCAATAAAAACAAACTATAAATGAATACAAAACAATACCACTCTCAGCAATAAACTACCAATTCTGTAAGAAAACAAAACAACATCTCGGTGAAAAGTTTACAAAGAAACACTGGCAACTAATTATACTCAATGCTAAATGTAAATTAGTAAAGTTTATACAGCTATTGCTGGGTGCACGGACATCGATCGTTACTCAATTCCTATTAAGTCTTCAATAGATGTGAAAATTATGTTTATTTTTAGAGTATCGAATCCTTTGTGGCTTACTGAAAATTATTTTGGCAGTAATTTTAGTCAATTTAGGGCAAAGGTTTCCCTACAACGAGTGAGCATAAACGATTTAGAAAAAAGTTATGTGCGAATAATTGTTTCCACGTCGAATGTCATTCGTACGTCATTGGTTAAGGGTTAAATAATTGTGGGAGTAAATACCACTGCGTTTATATAAATTCCCTTATATTAAACCTTATAACGTGGTACATAACAAAAGCGAAGTGTTTATACACCGTCCCCTTTAATTAGCAGAACAGATTTCCAAATACATACGTTACTCATAAATCGTATACTATACACAGAAAACACAGGAATACCACACTGAAAACCCCAAATAAATACAAACTATGTCAAAGAAAAAGCACCCTTAAGTCTAGGCATATAAGGTTGACGACAACTGCATTTATAACTTTGAAAATATACACTAAAACAATAGTGGTAGCTGTGTCATAGGGAAATAGTGTTTATTGCTTTCATAATAAGGTTCAAAACGTCTGCATGATTATATTTGTCAATGTAACAGTATAAATAGACCAGTTTTAATGTTAAGTTGTGTTGTTTGCGTTTATAATGATTTACGCCTTTGATGTTTTGTGAACAGGTGTAAATGGGTTGATTTACAGTTCCTGAAAGGGTTAAATTGCAAGATTTACGTAGTAATACAAATTATTATTAATACGTAGTTTGATATAGAAGATAGTGAAAGTTACTTAGTGACTAGCTTTTGTCAAAATCAGAGAACTAGTAAATTACAAAGAAATAACATAATATTACGTATTTTCTGAGGTTTTTAGTGTTACTTGTTTATCAATTCAGTTATAATGCTTTTATTTTTGTTGTTTTAAATAATTTGATCTTGTAATTAACAGAACAATAAAATACAAAATTTGAAACATCTAAAGTTATTTCATAGAAAACATAATTACATTACACATTCTAGCCATTACAACAATATACTAATGTACAATTTTACATTAAAGTATAACACGAAATATATTTTCTAAGAAATACCTTGGAAGTTCCAAGAATGATTATTTCACGTAACCCATTTACTTAGCTTAAGATTGGAAATTACAAAACTCAATTACCTTAACATACTTAGATTTTATCCTAGCATGAAACTTTTTCATACTAGGATAAACTTTTCATTACTACAAACTACTTTTTCATTCAACTTTTAGGTAATTTGCTAACACTTACTTAGGTACGAAAATTTGTAACGAAAGAAAATAATACATTATTTTATAAAATTAACGGATCAAAGCAGAATCAGATGCTATTAAATAAAAAATATAAATTAAAAAAACCCGCCATAATAATATTATGTCGTTTCCTTTCAAATATAATCTGCATTTCATTTTTTATTCGACAATCTAACATTTTCTAACGACAAAAAAGGATTTATTTAATTCAACGACCACCTGTCACTGGCCGACACGCTAAGAATAGTAATGAAGTCATTACATAAAAAAAGAAAATTAAAGGAGTGCCGTGTACAATTCAAATGTGGTATGAATTTTAAATTTCGAAGGAAAATGTAATATAATGTTCCATATACAAATTCAAATGTTATTCTACCGTTACGAGGTAATTATGAAAAATAATGTTTTTGTTCTGAACATGTTTTTTGAGTGTAATCATTGTTGTTTCTTAGTTATTATTCTCAGAGGTAATGGAATATAAACTTTTATATACAAATTCTAACCAGATAAGAGTATAAAGAGTATATTTAGTAAAATGCTAAGGAGTTTTTGATAAAGAATGTGTAATTAAATCTGCAAAGCTGAAATTCAATTTATAAACAGATAAACTTAGATAAATGATAAATTTAGAGGCTGTCTACGTTATACAGATAGAAATTATGTAATTTATCATCAAATTCACAGTTCTAAGCCCACAACATTTAAAAATAAAATCCATACAAAGCCATACATACTACTAGAAATCAAAGTTTCATGAAAAACCCAAATAAATGGAATCAAAATTCAATTTCTAGTATAAAAAGTCATCTATTCTGTTATCAAGTCGATTCTGGTGTTTGGACTTTTCCCGAGAATCCGGGAACGACAATATATGTGGCATTTATTATGACATTCACGTTCGTCAATTTGGGAATGATAAATGATTTTAAACAATGCTTGTGTGTTTTTGTTTCTGTAAACAAAACACGAACGATTTATGTAGAGAATGATGATATTTGTTTTATTATTTCAGAAGAAATTTAATATTTTTGTCGGGGTAAAGAAACAGTGATACAATTTGAAATCGAACTACTGACTTTAAATTATATAATTATTTGTGACATGATTTGAATATTGTGATTTGCTTTGTTACAATTAAACTACTACTGTGTTATTAAAACTATGTTACCACTGACTTTGTAACACAAATTTTGCATGCCTAATATGTAGAACATAGCGAACAGTTATTATATTCTACTTTTATCTTGGGAAATAGTTTATTTATTTACAATTCAATACTTAAATCTAATACAAGAACAAACAAAGACTAAAATTAAATCTTATATAAATAAATAAAACTAACACGCGTCAAAACCTCAAACTTTTATCTTTAATACTGTAAATGACCTATATTTGGCAAATAAACATTTATTACGATTATTTATTTTAATGTGTGATACGTTTAATAAATCAGTAAAGAAAATTAAAAATGTATACATATGTTTTTCTTTCCTAAAAATATTGAGACAAAAACTAAATCACTAGAAAACAAAATAACTCCCTAAAACGAATCTCCCGAGACAATTCGTTACTCCACTTTAAACGTTACCAACTCAGTTAATAACAACACAATATCGACTGTAATATCGCCTTGTTAAATAGACAAAACTACAGTTTAAACAGATATTATGGTACAACTAAAATTTCCCTTCAAAATTACGACGCGGAAACTTGTTATGTTAAATTAAACTTTCATTGAAAGTGTCACGGATTTGTAGGTTTTGGATAAGGACTTCTGATTCGGGTATTGGTAACCCTGCATATTTAAATACTTGCGTATAAGAATTTATTGTTCAGGATCATTTTACAAATGAAAATACATATTTAATAATACGGGGTTCCATAACAAGGTTTAGTCTCAATTTATCAAGAAACGGTCAATGCATTAATGTTTTTCGGTTACATCCTTTTCAACATTCTATCTCTGTAAGTTTCTCGCACACTTTAATTTTTTTTCAAAGTTTTTTGTTACAACACTCATTCACAAACATTTTTATTTATATTGGAACCTAGTCTGAGCTAAACCTATATCCCTAAACCCCATTCGCGATGCTTTTAGAAGAATGCAAAAAATCAAAAGATCATAAAAATCCGTCTTCGTTCTTCAGTTATAAATGGTGTAACTTATAAAGATCAGACGATTATAAATATTGAGATTTATAACTCTATCTACGATCGCAAACCGTCCACCTAGGATATATCTCAACGCCCTAAATCTTGCTGACTCACGTGACCGTATAGAGACAGTCATAAACTTTGACGTCCATTTTGAATACCGTCCAAAAATGTTCAGATACAGTCCCATATGTCGGGTCTCATAGGAAAATGCTTACTAAACAGATCGCTGGCCTACTTTCAAAACACATGGCTGTATGGTGCTTTTGTTTTTACTGACGTAAGAAATTGAAATACCCGAAATACCTTTATGGTTTCATAACATCTACATTTTTGTTTCACATGATAGTGACCCAATAAAACTCTGATTTATCATATTATGTGATATTGACAAGTAATCCAATTTATGTTTTTATGATTACGGCAAATATGATGAGGAATTAAATTATAGTACCTACAATAAACTAATCAGTGCCAAAAGTTTAAATTAAAAAGCATATTTATTTCAAAGCAGCAAACTTGTTCTTTTTTTATATTTTGTTTGTCTGACTTCCTCACAAAAAAAAATTAAACAAAAAAAAATAAATTATCTAAAATAGACTAAAAAACATTACATCAGATTAAAGCAAAACAGAATCTAAGGTTAAAAAAATCTTGAGGTTAAATTTAAATATTAGGTACTATCCAGTACCTTCGAATCCGAGAAAAGCAATGAATAAAGTTTTAACTGAAAATTAACAACATCAGGGAAGCTTTCGGCTTAATAATGTCAACACTATAGCAGCTATTATCGTTTTTCTAAGCAATTTGGAGTAATTACAATGTGAAGTTAATGTTGTCATTTCATTTTAGACTTTATTATGGAATGCTTAAGTAGTGAAACGGGTTAAAATAGTGAAACGTATTGAAATAGTGAAAAGCATTGATGAAGTGACACGCATTGAGAGTACTCTATAGCTAGATAAGTTTACATCTATAGAAAGCTTGGATTCCTCATGTGGGGTTAGTTAATGAAAAACTAAGTTTTGAAATTATGTTGTCATTTACTGTTATGAGTAGGTGTTTCGCTTATCATTGCCAAAAATCATAACATATAAAAAAAAGCTTGTAGTGTTCGTTGGTAGTAATTCTGAACATAATGTATTATGTATTCTCTTACTATGTGGTGAATGATTAAATTGATAATAAGCTATTTATTTACAATGGACATAAATTAAGCATTCTTCACCTATTTTCTTTCACTTACCATATTGTGATGACTTTTTAACACACTTTTTAACACCATGGAAACAAAAATAAATCAATGAAGAACGAAGGAAACTTTAATACCAGCAACAACATCCTGAAGTTCTCGTCCGCACCCAAAATAAACACGAGAATATACCCACTTGAGTTCAAGTATCTGAAGTAGCAAATAGAATCCCCAATGTTTGTTCAGGCAACATTGGAGTTTGGTCCATCGATCAAATGTTGGACACAACGTTTGGCATCCGAAAATACGACTTGCTTTTCTTACTTACTAGCCTTGCCCGTGACTTTGTCTTGGTAAGAACGAATTATCTTTACAAACAATTTTCTCTTTAGATTATAATCATCGTCATTTCCCTGCCCTGCTTCCAATCATTTGGGATCAGAATTGTCAGAACATAATGTCAGGACTTTAGGTACCTTGTGAGCTAATTCAGGGCATGGTGCTTCACCTTTGTCATTATTGTTGTATCTGATCTTCATGTTATCCGTTCAAAATTTAGAATCAACAAAATTGAGGTTTGAAACATCATTAAAATTTTAATGTTCCAAATAAAAATACGACTAGATTTTTTAATTTTCCAGCTTTTACTCTGTATTTTGGTTTAGAAACCCTAATAAAAAGACGAATATTGTTCTGTGTGTCCAAAATAAGGTCTACTTCCTCGAAAATTTCATCAAAATCCATTCTAAAGTTTGTGCGTGATTGGGTACCAACATCTCCGCAAACTTTTGCATTCATATACACTTGGGGTAGTATGTAGTTTGTATATTATGTTGAAAACTTTGTTCGAGTTTGGGTGACGATACCCTATAACTTACATAAGTTTTCCGAGTAATTAAAGCCATTGTTTTTCGTTTGGCTTAATGGCAGTTCAAGTTAATCAAACTGAGAGCTGCAGTATTTGCTTTGCTCAAGTTGGTTTATTCTCATTGTTATTTCCTTTTTGGGAACTGTTCCGCAAATGAATTGTCGAAGATAAATATTGAAATTTTTGCCATAGGTTAATTACCTCGTATATAGGGTAATTAGTGAAATTTTATTCAGTAAATAGATAGTCAATATATCAGTTTACGAATACTAGTGCATTTCGTCAACCATATAACAATATTGTACGAAAATTGCAACCATTACCAAAATATATAACGAGCACATTATAAATTAAATAATTTACAAGGAATGTGGGATGTTGTCAAAATTTCAACGACATTTTAGCTATAAAGAGTTAATTTTGGAACCCGAGAAATTTCCATATTGTTATATTGAGGTCAGCCTGGACAAGTAAACCAAACCAACTGCGAAATTACTTCCAAAACCTAAATTCTTCAACATTGTTCTAAACAATTGTACTAAAATCTCAACCAAGCACACAGCCTTAAAATTCATATCCACTCAAATTCATAACGAAACAATGTACACATAAGTTGGATTAAATATTACACCCTGTTGAACTTCAGAACTTATACAATGTTGCGTATATTAGTCACTACTTATTTGCTCAACGGTCGCTGTTATTAAAACCGTATGCACTTGCTAACTGTTCATTTTAAAACCAATTTGGGATCTGACGTTTTATTGGAAAGGCTTTGATTATGAGTTTTGTGTAGATGAATTCAGTATTCACTGTTTTATTGATTGCTCAACTTTTCGGAAGTCACTGTTTGGAATAACGTTAGTGTGTGCTGAGAAGATGATGGGAAACGATGCTTTAGGTTTTAGAATAGACAATAAATTATCAAAAACTTAAAACAACGAACACGACTAGGATGCCAGTAGAGTATTACTATTCTCGGCAGTCCAATCAGTTATTTTTTTTACAAGTATTATAGAATTTCATTTCATCTCATCTCATTCTCTTTTTTGTGTGATACAAAAATTACAGTTAAATAAAAAAATTCAAGATTTTTTTTCGCTACTTCATTTAAAATTTGATCAGTTTTCTTTCGAAAGTATCTCTAATATCATTACACAAACTGTGAAACATTTTACAAGTAAACTAAACAAGTTTCGGATTTTCCGAGAGATTCCAGACGACCCGTTTATACAAAGGATTCGCAGTCGAGTGGATTATGATAATCGCGGAGTGACGTCATCGGACCTTCCCACCTTTTGCGAAAATTCGGGATTTCTTAAAGGATTTCCAGTTTATGCATTGTGTTTAGTAGGATTCTTTATTAGACGAAGGAAGTTGATATTTCCAAAAGGATGCATGGTTTTTGATAAAATATTATTGTGTCTTTGGGTTGGTGTGAGCAATCACGTGAAAACAGTTCTCTCTCTTGGAATAGAATTTAGCTTTTCAACTAAATTGTTGGTGACCAAGATCGAACCGACTTTAATTCGAATGCATATTGTTCAGCATCTATGTATTCGCATATCCAGAAAGAATATTTTACTATTATAAGAAGGCAAATGTATTAAATATTCGATTGCAAAAAAGAAAGTATTATATAGCATAGAATGGACCAACTCCGTACTACCCAAACCGCAAAGGCGAGTAGCAAGCAAAAACGAAATAAACATAAAAATATAGACCAAAAAAGATTAGTACAAAACTGAACGTGACTCCTAAGTATACATTCTACCAACGTGACCTTCCCATCCTCTGTTCTTCATACACACGTATCGAAGATAATAATCTCACATCAATAGAAAAATCGAGACGCGAGAAAATCTTCGCACGTCGCCATCTATTCGAGTCATTCGATTGGTATTCGATGCATAATAATAATCGGTATGCGTTTATACGAATTCCACGCTCGCTGGCGATTCGATTCGATTCGATTCCGTGGCTTCTCTTAGAACCTTTTTTTGAACGAGTCTTGAATTCGAATGAGGACGTTACGTATTAGTGATTATTTTATGGTAAAAATGTTTAATGCGTATTTGAATATGG
The DNA here is from genome assembly GCA_905475315.1 of Autographa pulchrina. Taxonomy (NCBI): domain Eukaryota; kingdom Metazoa; phylum Arthropoda; class Insecta; order Lepidoptera; family Noctuidae; genus Autographa; species Autographa pulchrina. The sequence continues at coordinate 4,155,313 of FR997786.1, read as the reverse complement.
GTAGGGATCGAGTTATGTGAAGGAAATTGAGTTCGGTCGATTGATAGTCGATTTGGGTATTGACGGAGTCTGTAAATTCAAAGGATATATTTCCTGAACAAGAAATGGTAGAATGTTATCACTGTATTATACAATCGAAGAAGAACATAGCTATTTTATCGTTGGCGGTTTCTCATAGCTATTAGTCGTGAACATTACGGTCAAAATTCATTCAGTCAAACTACTTTCTTGAAATTTAGTCCTTTTGCTAATACGTAAACACTTACATTTTTAATTTATTGCAAAGTTTAAAAACTCCTTTTGATTCAGAAATTGAGTATCTACTATCAAGGGACGAATTAAACGCTTATGTGATCCACAAATACCTGAACCTCGTTTCTGAGTATTCGTGACTATAAAATCCACCGTCTATTATTTTTACAAACAAACCTCAAAAGACTCCCAGCGGACATATTTCTTTGACATCAAACATTAAGCAGCTCAAAAAATAAAACCAATATTGTCAGTAAACATAAAACAATACAAGCTAAAGTAAGTCTCGAAAACTAAAATATTAATAAGGATTGTTCAGCAAATAAACCGAGCACAAACACCAAACATAAAGCCCGGTTTAACAACCAATTTGGTCCGGATTAATAGCGCAAGTCGAACAAAACCGTCGGGAACAAAGAAACCGCTAGCGTAACTCAACTAAGATCTCCGTTCTCGTGATTTTTGAACGCGTCAATTTTTCCGTTCCGTTTGGGGAGCCAGTGAATCGATTGGGAATTATAGTGAGGAGAACAATCGATTACACTGATGGGGATAGCTTACGTAGATTTATAGTCTCCTTCGTAGGATCCTCGTGTGCATTTTTGCTGCTTTCTTCTACTCGAAATTTTATGTTAAAGTTGAGTTAAATAAAAGTGATACAAAACTTTTGGACATTGAGTGTAAAGTCATGCTTTTAGCTTGCTCATCCAAGTGACTAAATGTGGACCGAACATTCATAATGCTAAAACACAACTCGTCTAAGAAAAGAGAAACAGGACCATTAATTGCCTATTGATTTTTGCGACCATACACGAATGGGAGCTAAAAATATTTCATAGGTATACCTTGGCAAAAAACTTAAAAAAATAAGTAACGTTACTACTTAATCTAACAAACCACTTAAATATAACAGCCCTTACACACAATAGCCACTCTTAAAGTTCTCTCGAATGTCCGTTGACCCATTATAGTACAGGGGTCCGAATCCACTGCCCCAATAGAGTCTGTAGTGGGATATAGAGAACTGTGAGAAAATTGGGAACAGCTCTAAAGAATACTTTGGATATAACGATAGACAAGGACAGAGCAATAGCTACCTATGTACTGTATGAACAAAGTTAGTTGCATATAGTTGGACTTAAGTTCCTTTTATCCAAATGTTATTCGAACTGTGATTTTTTAAACGAGAAACATGATTGTAAATTTAAAATGTAATGTTTTTGTCTTATGGTTATCCGGTAATTGTTTTGTAATTTGTTGTTTGTGTGTAATAATTGTAAGTATTATAATTATTTGTACCTACTCAAATACTTGTGGTACCTACTCAATATGGTAGAAGAACGGCTATAAAATACATAGGTATGTAAAATTATGCATTAAGTTTTTATTACCCATTCAGTTCCTTCAAATGAAAATTTCAGTAACTATCATCCCATAATTTAACTAGGAAACGGGAACTTATAACTAAATCACTAAAACAACCAGCCTAAAGCCATTCGTCCGGCAGTTAATTTAAAATAACTTGAAACTGACTGAAACTTAAATACTGACCGCATAATTGGAAAGTCTATTTACTTTAAGTTTCCAAATTGATATACTTCAAGTTTTGTTTTATAAAGAGCCTGTTATGTTGCCCTTATGCCTTTTGGGTATTAACTTCTTCAATAGTATGCCATTAATTTTCATATTTGGCTAAACCGTAAAGCTTAGGTTATTATCTACTCGATAAAGACCGTACCTCTAGTCTAGCTTTTTTGTCAATCTTTAGTTTGGTATTTATGTTAGTAATCATATCAGGTATAGAAACAAAATATTTGGTTGATTTTTTGAAGAATTATCTTTTGGTTAAAATCTAAACTTTAAAAGAAAAGGATATTAAAAAATCCTTATCTTTTAAAGTTAAGATTTTATTAACATGCATTAATAAAATAACATAATTACTATCTATACCACTTATACAAAATAATTAAGTAAAAAAAATATAGTAAAATTCAGTATATACCTACATTTTTTTTTATTTGAAATCTGTATTATATATGATAAGGATAAAATCAAGTACAATGTCATTGTATACCAAGTAGTCGATATATACTTAACCAGTCAAGCGATACTAACAAGCGTCTTACCAACCGCAGCTTAACAGCTAAATGAGAATTAATTACTAGAAGCTGGCATGGACAGAGGAAGCGGAAGGTTTTCCTGACTCGTACTTCCTGTAAACAATGGCTGACCCGTGGATATAAAGTTTATTGGCCAGTTTAGAGTTACTTACAGTTTATGGTGTTCTAAAAGTAATGAATTAAGGTAAGCGGGTTTTTGTTTAGCACGTATATAAGATGTTGTACTTGTTCGCGTGAATGCTAAGCACTTGGTGTGTTTGAAGGCATTTAGAAGTAAAATACAAACTTAGACCCGAAATTGTTATGATTTCATCTATTTCTGAGAATATCTTACTCTCTTCTCTTCTTCCTCGGTCCCTCACTGCTGAGGATCGCGACCACATGTCAAGCCCTTCCATAGAGCTCGGTCGTAGTACATTGGGGTTTTTGGAATTCCCCTAGGTATGAGGAATCTAAATTTTCTTTACTGATGTGCCTATTTGGTCCATACTGTATATTTGATACTGACTAACTCTAAACAACCTCTAGTAACTACGTATTGTTATTTAGCTTTTGTGTGGGTTGTGCGTGGGTGATCTTATGCGGGTATTCGCTAATGCATCTGCAGTCTTAAACTATATAACAATACATTGTATTATCAAGTGCTGTAGGGACTGGGATTGTCGATAAGTTCGAGAAAGTTCTCAAAAATGTGTCTGGATAAATAGGTACGTAGTGTTCAATAAAATACTGTCTTATTTTCTGTTTTCAAGTCTATACAGGGTGTTAAGAAAACCCTGTCCGATCCGTGAAGGTGTTGTTAGGTATCGATATCTGATTACAAAAATGTGGAAAAAAAAATGGAAAAAAAACTATTTTTTTTTCTCAATCGTCGAGAGAGAGAGAGTTGGGGTCACAGATGCTACCTAATTACCAAACAAAAGGCCCCTAAAAATACCGACGAAATTGGTGTTATAGTTTTTTATTTAATCTCAAATTTAGGGAATTTCCAAAATTTCAAAAAATGGTTATTTCAAAATTCATTATCATTGTTGATATTTTATTTGGGCATGTGATTGTGAACCCTATATCACCCTTTCGGGTCGGAGAGGGTTTTTTTAACACCCTGTGTATAAAACTTATTTGAACAGCAATTCATTCAATTATCTATGTTATTTTAAAAAAAAACCGTAAAAAAAATGTACATTTTACTTTGTTTTATATAACAACGTGTCAAACATAAAAATATTTTTGAAATTACATTTTTTTTTATAAATAAACATACGATTTTAATCTCTATCGTGTCTTGAAAGTTACTTTTTTCCGGAAACATAAACTTAAAAAAACATTTACCACTTCTTTATCCCTTAAAAATATTTCACCCCTACTTTTGTTCTTTCGCCACGAAATTACACAAAACAATAGGCAATAAACCGAGGCGCTAGAGAAAAACAAAGGCGGTGCAATGAATCAAGCCTCAAAGAGTCAAGTAAACTTTGTTCAACTGTTTGTCTGCTTTAAGAACTCTGGCCGTTCCAATTTGATAGATGCCGTGTTAAGGGGGTATAAACAAGGTTGGGCAGTGATTTTGTAACTGTTTTTTTTGTAGTAGTACCTATACTCTAACGAGATTATTGGAAGGTGAACAGAACGGCCTTCTCTGGCATTAAGATTATCAAAAATGTAATAAGGCTAAAGAGTTTCTTTGTTAATGCGCTAATTTAGTACCTGAAACAACACTCTTATTGTATTTGATAGCTCAATTCTCGAGGAAACTAAAAGGCTATTTTTAGGGAGCGATAGAGTAAAGCAAGGGGAGTGTTACCGCGGAGCACAGCTAGTTTAATAATAAGACACCACGAATAAAGTATGTCAGATTCTAAAATGTTAAATTAAATTTAACCATGAATAATTATTTATATCCGACTTTTAGTTGGAAAAGATGTAAGCAGTATTTCACATTAACAGATTTTAGGCACGTTTATTTAAATGCCAGGTAAAGGCAACCTTTTCCCAAAAGTTTAGGCGTAGGTACTGTACGTTCTAAAAAGTTGTACAAATTTAGATCGATCGATATTAAGGCAAAGTCATGTATATATAGGTACAACATTTATCAGAGCTAAATAATTTATAAATAGGCAGGAGTTTTCGTCTTCTTATATGAATGGAAACCCTCATTCACAAATGATGCTTTTCCATATTTACATTTATATACTATCATGTCAAAACAAACTGACAACCAAGATCTGTATTAGGTACACGGTAAAACTGTATGGTCAGAGAGGAACTCACCTTAATCAGATGAAGACTAGACTAGACACAAAAAGAAATGCACTCTATATTATATACCGTAAAACACAAAATACCTTAACACAAATTAGCTCACTCCAAAAAGTTCAGTGCTTGTACCTCACCTACATCCAAAGTTATTAGCTAATACGAGTCAATTCGACTGCGGCTCGCAATCAATACCGATACCAGCCAGACACCACCCGTGACAAGATTAATGTATCCTAACTTAGAATAAAACCTGAATTATCTCGAAATTAAACTTTATTACGAGAAGATAAGGTTGTTAATTGAATGTGTGGGTCGCTTGATTAGAAATGTTAACAAGGATCAGTCAATTTATTTTTTTATTGTAATTAGAGGGATTGAGATGATAGACAAAGCTCTGTGCTCTATATTCGTTGAGTTTTTATTATAATTATTATCTGCAAACTTAATACATTACAACAAACTTTTCTGTAGTCAATACTGCAGTTTTAGAAAATTCTTCTGATTCAGATTAACACGAATGATAGACATTGAAATAAAACTACTTTTAACTAATTCTTTTGCGGTTTATTTCTTTATTTCAGTTTAACGTTTTACCCGTGACTTGATACCTGCAAAGGTGCCGAAACAACGAGAACAAACATTTAAAAAATAAACCATGACCAGATTAGCGATAAGACCGCCATTGTACGCTTTACTGTTGATGTACTTTATTATTATGTAATTTAAATAGTGTACAATAAAGAATATTCTATGTATCTATCTATCTATCCGTTAAAAAAAAGTTATTTCAAAATCTGCTGAATATCTATATGACTCGATCCATTTGCTTTGAAAGATCATTAAAACATAATTACACTTTAAAGAAAATAGTTTTTGCTTACAGAGCAATAGTACAGTATTACCATCCTACAATGTACAATTTGACTTGTAACAACAAAACAAAGATGTCTTCATTCCACCTGAAGCTTAATAGATACAGCAATCGTTACCGAAAACTTTGTCTATCCACATTTAACACCTTCGGACAAGGGGTAGAATTGTTTAATTATATAGTACTAACTAAAAGGGATGTAAATTACTTTGTATGAATGTTTCGTGGCAGGTTAAATCTGTGAGGACGAAGGGAAGGAACCCTTTTCGACGTTGGTCATCAGATGGGGGTCATTTTTTTTTTAATAAAGACATTAGTAAAGAAATAGAATATGGGGTTTTTAAAGAGAAGATATAAGTTACTAAACTGCCTCGTTGGCCTAGTGGCGCTAAGCGCAACTGCTACGCTAGAGGTCTTGGGTTCGATTCCCAAGTCGCCCAAGGTGTTATTGGGTTTTTCTATGAAATTCTCAGTAGCAGGTGCAGGTCGGAGTTTGGATTTGTGCCCTGTTAGTGGCAATAGGCTCGCCCCCTATTACATGGGACCTAAACATACCGGCGACCTGTGAGTGTACATTGGGTGTTCATGAATAGCTGAAAAACAAAACCCAACTTATTTTGGTCCACTGCTCAATGCTGGACATAGGCCTTTCTCAAGTTGCACCTAATCCTCAAAATTCTACCTCCAGTCGGACCTACCATTTTCACCCGTTTTACCTCTACTTAAATATTATTATAATGTTGCCTTGTTTGATAATCGTCGTAAAAGATGGTATAAAGGAGAGCTCAGTGAAATTCGTGCTCACTGCACATTTTTATAGTGAACGAGGTCATTAAGAGATTCTTTGAATGAAAGGACTCCGCTGAAAAGGACTGCTCCGTAATGCTAGTATTATGACGTAAGTGGTAGAATATTTTATATTTAAAACTATACGGTTTCTTCCTTGCGTATTTGTAAAGACTTAAAAGAGTTTTAAGTATGTAATTTTTGCAGAGTCATACGATCATAAGATTTCTAGTGAAAGCTAACAATTTAATTTTAACTAGTCTATGCATGGAACTCACTTCTCTGAAGTATTTAGTGATTAAATGAGACGTTTGAATTTATACAGGGTGTTTAGAAACCCCTGTCCGACCCGTGAAGGTGTTATTAGGTATCGATATCTAATTACAAAAATGTGGACAAATGGAAAAAAAAAAAAATTATAACCTAAAAATATTTTTTTTTTTCTCAAAAGCTGTGAGAGAGATTCGGCGTCGTCACAGATACTACCTAATTAACAAACAAAAGACCCCCAAAAATACCGACGAAATTGGTGTAGTAGTTTTTGTTTTAATCTCAAATTTAGGGAATTTCGGGGCAAAAAATGGTCATTTCAAAATCCATTATTATTGTTTCTATCATGGATTTTCCAAATTTAATATTTTATTTGGGCATGTGATTGTGAACCCTATATTATTATCACCCTTTCGGGTCGGACAGGGGTTTCTTAACACCCTGTATAAATTTACGTGAAATTTATCCACACCTCAATATTTCAAAAATCCATAATAGTATATTATACTAATTTACTTTTAACTAATTTACAGACTTCAATGTTCACACATAATCGAAATTACGTAATTTCAGTATCACAAACACATAAAAACAATTTTCAATAAAAAAAATATAATTAAAAATTAAAAAACACGCCTGCCATGTAAAAAAAAAATTAAAAACAAGTCAAATATTTGCAGTCGGGGTCGGTTACTTGGAACAATTCATTACAGGTCCCCCAACTGCAAATATTTGACTTGTTTTTAATTTTTTTTTACATGGCAGGCGTGTTTTTTAATTTTTAATAATATTTTTTTTATTTAATACCTTTTAGTGAACAACGAAAAAGCATGACACAACACAAAAAAAATTTCGTTCGGAACCCTTTGCAGGCGATTTCGACTCACACTTGACCATTTTTTAATGTCCACATAGCCTATGTCACTCGGGATAACTCAAAGCTTCTAATGATACCACAAACATTAAAATCGGTCAAGCCTTTTAGAAGTTATGGTGGAATAAAGAAACTCACATACATACATACATACATGAACCCTGAAAACATAACACTCCTTTTTGGGCAGTCGTGTAAAAAGGAACTCCTTAATATAATGATGTAGTTAAAAATCCTTCAGAGCCAAGTCATTTTACATCATATAAACCACTATTAGTGGCACGATGAACTAAGAACGAGGTTCCCGAGTAATTAGCACTTAACTAACGAAATGTGGCCGCGACGTTTAAGTTATACGGGACGAGTATTAAGTACTGTACTTAAAAGTACGTTCAAGCAATCTATAGTGAAATATATTGTGTAAAGTTTTTAGAGTATGCCTGTTAGTTTGTGTTTTAGACTTCGTTATTGAGCCTTATTTGACGACCTCCGTGGTCGAGTGGCGTACGCACCGGTTTCAAGGTGTCGCTAGCTCTGAGGTCCCGGGTTCGAACCCGGACGGGTCAATGTAGAAACCAACTTTTCTACATTGCCTCGGGTCTGGGTGTATATGGTACCTTCGTTATTTCTGAATTCCATAACACAAGTGCTTTAGCTACTTACTTTGGGTTCAGAGAAATGTATGTGATGTTGTCCGCATTTATTTATTTATTTTATTTATTCATTTATTTATTTATGAAATAAAATTTAAAGAGGATATTTTATAGAGTTCTGAGGTTTACATGTTAGACATTGAAATTAAACTACTTTTACGGATTTTATCGCGTCATCTCACGTCAAGACGAACACCACCTCAGTCTGCCCGTGACCATGATATGTGCAAAAGTATCGAAACGTCGGGACCTAAAATCTAAATACTAATAATAACTAAATATGCGATAAAATCCGTAAAATTAGTTATATTTCAGATGATTGTCTTTAAATTGAATTTTTGTTTCTTTATTCATTTCATTTGCATAGTAATTAGATTCTAGAGTTTGACTTGTATGTTGTTTACTTACAGAATAATCATTATTTACTCGAAATTACAACTCCCGCTTAAACTATTCTAACACGTATCATATACCCTGATACTGAGTATAAATTTTAATACGGAAATCGAAAAATTCCATTATGTGACTTTCCATAGACAAAAACCAACTAAATATAAACCGCGACAGAATCTGTAGATAGAGTCATAGTGGAGAGTAGATAGTAGTTTCAGAAAGCATTATAAAAACATCGCTGAAATACCTTAATTTTCCTGATTTCAGAACTTTTTCAATAGCAAACCTCTTCAAAGCCAAGCCAGCATTATAACATAGATCTACAATCTGTATTTAAAGTAATTTTCTTAATACCAAGAAACCTAAAACAGATAATACGAATGATTAACATTCTAATCTAGATCCAATACCTACGTACAAATGCAACTAGACGTGAAGTGTCTCAATAAACTGACGTCACTATAATTAGTTCTATCAAAAGCAACGAATGCCGTTTCATTAACGGCTCAAAATGCTTTTGACTGGTACGGTCCAAGTTATAAGCGGTAATGGTAATTGATTTTTATTTTTTTTCGACGCCCTACTGTACTGTGTCTTCAGTGTCTTCTTTTGTTTTGATGATGTGGGTTTCAATTTCAATAATGTTTCTTTCTCAGTGAGCTACTTACATAGCTTTTTTCAATTAGACTAGATTAATGTATTTAAATTGCAGGCACTTAATAAAGGGGTATTAAAAATAATGAATACTTTTCTAAATTAAAATATTAATACATTTTTAACTGGTAGGTATAATTAAAGTATTTCGTTTATTTTTATGAACGATGTTATGTTATGTCTCTATTGTATTGATAGCTACTTTTATTGTTTAAAATTTGTCCATTTTCTGAGCTTTTTTCAACTTTTCTTGCTTATATCATTCGCTCATCATTTGTACCACACATTTACACGCCAGAAGCGGGTGCTGAATACTTCATTACCACGGAAATAGGGCGAAGGTTGCCTTTTGAAACGATTTTTATTTGCTTTATAAACGCATTCGAATACCGTCGATATTTGACGTATTTTTTATTTATAAAGCAAATAGCACAATTTTGCAAGTTAATTTAAGTTAAAAAAATTATATGAAAAATAAATTGAGCTTAAAAATAAAATTATAGAATCTGAGGTTTATTTTTAATTTAGTACAATGCTGAATCTTATATTTTCTTGGGATAACTACATATTAATTAAGGTAAACAGTTCTTAAAAGTCAATGAGTCTATAATTCTATAAAAACTTAATTTTTTCAAATATTTTTACCTTGTTATTTTTATTTTAATATATTTTCCTTTAATATAATTTTACTTTAATACATTTTCTTAATTGTACGATATTAGTATTATAATAACAAAAAAGTCTCAAAGGAGAACAAATAATTTCTCCCAGCCTAAAACATAACAAACTTTTTTTTTTTCTAATTTCCTCAAACTAAGATACATTATTATTATGTAATTAGGTTTCATTTAGAACAACACACATTTAAAAGGATTATTTGTACACGAAGTAACAGTAGAACACTGACTCCCAAGTCACAGGTTCCCCCTAGTTTGGGAGGCAGGGTTTCATTAGTTAAGCCACCTTTTGTTACTAAATCTGTAACCTATTCTTAAGTACTTTTGTAAAAAAAGGTTTTCTGCGTCAATAAACTATTTTTTTTTTATTATTTATTATCTCGGAGTCAGTATAAATGCGATACTCTCTGACCACATACACAATGTCTAACCCAATAATGAAGGCACACATTTGAATATAAATAACAATAAATAAATGATTTTGAAAAATAAAAAAACCCGACTGCATAAAAAACACTTTAAATAAAAACTGAAAAGTAAAAAACAAGTTCAATAGGTCTAAGTGTAGATAGCAATGTTACTGTAACAGTCGCGACCCATTATATAAGCTAGACTAAAATCATTCATTACGGGTCCCGACTGTGACAGTAACATTGCTATCTACACTTAGACTTATTGAACTTGTTTTTTACTTTTCAGTTTTTATTTAAAGTGTTTTTTATGCAGTCGGGTTTTTTTATTTTTCAAAATCATTTATTTATTTTTTACTTTTCAGTTTTTATTTAAAGTGTTTTTATGCAGTCGGGTTTTTATTTTTTAAATTTATTTATTTTTTATTTAACATTTTTTAGTTAAAATCATAATACGTCATGGTGGTGGAACTGGCTATCCACCTAGAGTACGGCATTCGAGTATGTATTTAGTTTGGATAAAGAACAATTTTTCACACAGTATTTTTTTATATACGTCAATGATATACCATTTTGGAATCCTCGTTACAAGCCCTTTAATTTGATACCCATATTGTAGCAAACATATTTTTTTTATTTTTTTTACCTCAGTCTATGGCACCTCGTGGCCGCCATGTTGATTTTTGTTTGACGTGACATATCTAAGAACACTTGGGTAATCGATACAAATCTATCGATACCCTAATTATCGAAATCCATTCGGCCGTTTCGAAGATATGAGGTAATAAAGAATATTACACACATACATACATACATACATACATACATACATACATACAAGATACGCGCGAAAAACATAACCCTTCTTGGCAGTCGGGTAAAAACAAAACAAAGGCCACAAAACAATCCGTATTTCATTATTATGATTATCAGCACATGACACTGTTCTGCACAAAAATAGGCAGAAAATAATATAATATTTCACCAGTTGTCAGATATCGTTAATATACGCGTTTATTCCTTATATATAATCCTCATTGACCAAGTAATAAAAGGTTTTTTCCTTGTACAGTCACGAGCAAAATTACGTGTATAGTAAGCATTTTTTTAATTATTTTCTCTTCAATTCTAGAACAAGTTGGTTCTTGAATCATTTTTAAATTCAACAAAAAATCTTGCTAATTCTGTTTTATAATTTTGCTAATTATATACATATTTTTGCTCGTGACTGTACGCAATGAGAAGCATATTATTAAATGGTTGGTTATCACCAGGTAGAAGATATTTTCGTCTTTTATGTTTGTTGGATTGTAATTGTTTTCTATAAAATGTAAATAGCCAAAGGTCATTTAATAAACGTAACAATACGTGTTCATAGCGCCACTTTTATCAACTGATATCTATAAACGAAAACATAAATTCAGCAACAAACATAGAATAATGTTTTTCCACCATATCGTTAATGAGGAATTATGTGTGACCATTATAAGTGTTTTTTTTTTATATATAACCAGGGCCTCGATTCAGCTATTTAAGAGTTGCTTGAATTAACCGAATGACCAGCTTCATTTGGTAATGTTTTTCGATAATTGGCATTCTGCTAACTGTCATTACGATCATTAATTGGTCATTACAATCATTCTCTTCGAGAGTTCAAAGAGATTTTATCTGAATACGAAAATTAGGCACAATGACAAGTACACTGACCGACCGACCTGCATTTAAAATAGCTGAATCGAGGCCCTGGTATGCTGAAATAAACGATGTTTTTCATCATTATATTATTATCTATTGAAGGTAGGGCGATATCCATCCTTACTAACCAACATTTTTAACTTATATAATTATTAACCTAAAACAATAATTATTAATCACTATTATCCATTAATCAATATCATTGTTCCAAAATCCCATACTCAATATACCTACTTTCAACTGAAATGCATATTTCTTAAACCAGTTAAATTTAAGCCAATCTCAAATTGCTACTCATTTTTGAGATTAGTCCAGACGTTAGCTTTCTTTGTTCAAATAATATCTATAGTCTAGACTATAAAAAAGTTTTTGACCCTGAGTTCATTTCAGCATTTTTGAAAACAGTAGTTACTAATTCGTACGCCGACAAGAAAGTTTTTAAATTAAAGTTGAAGTCTTGATTTTGGCATTTATACTGAAAGATAATTAACCAGCCGGCGCCTAAGCTAAAAAAGATAGGTAAATGAGTTTGTACGAACCAATTTACTTTTTCTTATTTTTAGGAATCAAATTACTTTTCCATTGCGATAGAGAATTATGACGAGGTATAATTAATTATATTATTATAAAACAGGAAATCAAGAATCAATAAGGATAAAAGCAAAGAGTCGGTAAGAAAAATGTAATGCGAATAACATCAAAAAACGGCCAAAATTTAATTTATCACTGCGTGGGTTCTTCCTTAGAATAAGTAACAATCGATACAAAAATTATGTCAAATTTCTATATCTGAAAGAGGAAAACGCAGATAAGAACCTTATTAATTTCGGAGTGAATCAAATCAAAGGAAAATTATCTTATGACGTCATTCCTCAGTATGCCATCAATTTCCCGATATTACTGTCAGATTGTCTCAAAATAGTCTATACAGATGAACCCAAACCCGAATAATCTGCAATATAAAAATATACATTCCAGGACGCCAACAATAATCCAGATTACACGGACAAAGGAACCGAAAAATTAAAGAAATTCTACTTAAAATTAGCAGAAATTCACGAAAGCAGCGAGAATTGCCATCCGCAAGCTTCGCTCGGGATTCCGCATTTTGTTTCGCAACATGAGCTACCGAGAAACGCTTAGTTTTAAATGTAAACTCTTAACCACACGTGCGTTGAAAACATATGGAAACTGTAATTTTTGCAGGTGTAAGTTTCTGTTGCTTCTGTAAAAGTCTTATAATAACGATATTTTTCCTACTTTTATGTAACAGTCGAATTTCTAAGAAAATAAAACCTTAGTTGCAACAATCCCAAAACAAAAAACCTTATTGTTTCTGTTACGCAATTTCTCCAACATTCATGTTCTCAGAATCTGACATTGCACTGCAAATGTGTCATAATTTTCTGTCTCGAATTGTATTCAAAATTTCAAGAAACTAGTATATAAGAGTTTGTGGGTTCGCATTTTCTTACAAGACCAAGCATTGTGGGCCGTTAGGCGAATGCTGAATTGTTTTCTGTAGAATTTGAACGTGTAAACGGCAGAATGTTTCTGTTGCACGCGACGCCATTCCGTTTTGCCGTTGCGTTCTCATTTTGTACAGATGATAAAATGGTTTTTAAGAAATGGCAGGGCTTTCGGCACTTTGGCTACGAAAATCTTACGGAACATTGTAGTTTGTGGAAATTTATTGTAGACAACAGGGTAAGATATATTTTGTGGGTTTAGATGTTATAATATTGTTTTCTTTGGGTTTAACAATTTTGGAAGCTTAGCAACAAAATAAATGTAATAAATAACTTGGAGAAACTCAGTTTGTAGACACTTAGACAGACAAGGGGATTACGGGTCTACATGCTAAGTAGTTTTACATGTTTTTACTTTTATAAGGGTTTATATGTTGAACCATTTACTTACATCCAAATATGTTATTTTTTTTTTTAAATCGTTTTGTCCCTTACGTCGAATATTACTCTTTAAATATACGTCCATTTCAAATCCAAAAACATTTCATTCAATTCATTTGTTTAAATAAAAATTCGTTGGTCACTCAACGTGACGGTTTCGGGCAAAAAGTCCAAAAAAACACTCACAATGTTGGCGTTTAAAAAAATAACACTCGTCCTATTGACATGACCTTCTGTTCCTGACACGTTATTGTTCCCATATTGTCATAGGATACAGAAATAAATAAAATTCAGTCAAAACAAAGCTGTTAAATAAATTATTACTTATAACAAAAATACATATATTCACGTTTTTTGCGAACGCTTCGTGACTGATTTTGACAAGGGTCGATTATTACAAATTCAATGTTTTGTCTAGAAACGAGGCTAGAGCGTATATTAATATGTTTTACTGAATATTTTTGCTGTAAATCATTCTCGTTGAAGGCTGATGAAAAGTTAACAAATATAATATTATAAAGATGAAAGGATAAGGAGTGTTATTTAATATGAAGTATTATAGGCTTACTCCAGAATGTTTCTTTGTGCTATTTTATATAAAAGACTAGCTGACCCGTGCCCACTTCGTTGGGCATAATGTTCAAAAATATATATCTTTCATAGTTAAGGCAGCGTTCGTAAGAAACGTTTTCATTCGAATGTTTTTTCGCCGATTCACTTTGCAAAACGAACTACCATGTAAAAGCCTTTTTATTTTTCGGTTTTTTATATGTATAACCTATGACACTCAGCAATAATGTGTCTTTCTATTCGTGAAAGAAGATTCCCGAGATTCCGATTAACGAATTCGGAGTTTCCGATTAACGAATTCCATGAAGACCAAGTCTGGGAACGCTCTATGCTCGACTCCCTATCACGTGTATCTGCCATATACTGTCTAGAGTAAGCCAGTCGCTGAGACCTTTCGGTGCTAGACTCTCTATTACGCGCTCGCGATCTATATTCTGTCTCATTCGCAAGGCGCTGTTCATACTCAGAGGAAGTCTCTCCGAGTCTCTGTCTCTGTCTCGCTCGTGTCTGGGATACAATGTATGTCGAGACAGTTGAGATTTTCTTTTAGGCATATTGACAGAAGTTATGATTTCAAAATAACAACCTAACCTAACCTAATTGCAAAAAACTAAATACCTATAACCTAAATTAATATCTACATGAAACTAACTTAATACCTATAACCTAAATTAATATCTACACGAAACAAACTTAATACCTACCTATAACCTAAATTAATATCTACATGAAACTAACTTAATACCTACCTATAACCTAAATTAATATCTACATGAAACTAACTTAATACCTACCTATAACCTAAATTAATATCTACACAAAACAAACTTAATACCTACCTATAACCTAAATTAATATCTACATGAAACTAACTTAATACCTATAACCTAATTTAATATCTAGGTACATGAAACAAACTTAATGCCTATCTATAACCTAAATTAAATGAAAACTATATAAACATAAAAGATTTTTTTTTTAATGTACCGAAAATAAAATTAATGAATGTCGAAAGTGTGTTACGAAAAATTCAATTTTGGGGACGTCCGCTGCGTAAAGAGTTAGGGAAGGTACGTATTTACGCGACCAGGTTTTTACACCAGGTATTTGCTTCCAAGTACGTACACCAGGTACCGACCCGAAATACTTGCAAGACTTCAAAGTATTTTATACGGCCGGACGACTCGGACTCGCTCCGGTCGGGGCTCGACGCTCGCCCGAGTCCACCCGAGTCTCGCTGGACGCTGATTCGTGACGTGGCGTGGCCGCGCTTCGGTCCACTTCGGCCGCGTTCGGGCCTAGAGAGAGCGGCGCACACTCGTTGCGTTTGCAATATTAATACATCGTTCTCGATTATAAAAGTATGAGCGAGAACGATGATTCATCTTTGTTGGAAAGCCACTGTAAAGATGACTTGCTTTTTATTTTATTTTATTTTATTTAATAATTATTTTATTTCATTTTATTTTATTTTATTTTATTTGGGAAACAAACAGATACAATACCAATTTTAACAATAAAATATAAGAAAAACATTTTCCAAGGAAGTTTATTCAAATTAATAAGCAAATACAATAATAAATAATGACATCGGATATACGGAAGTAAGGAACAAATTTCCAATTTGATTTTTATTTTTAACCTTGAATTTCGTATGGAAGTCTATTCTACTTTACTGGGTTGTCTTTGCAAGTATTTATTTGTAAACGCGATTGTGCTCCTTATTCATACGAAATCACGGTTCAATTTCCTATGCAAGTATTTTTTCTTCCAAGTTTCCAACAGGGCTTGGATATAAAAGTAAAAACTTTCGTCTTTATGAAGGTATTTATTTGTAAACGCGATTGTGCTCCTTATTCATAGGAAGTCACGGTTCAATTTCCTATGCAAGTATTTTTTCTTCCAAGTTTTCAACAGGGCTCGGATTAAATAAAAGTAAAAACTTCCGTCTTTATGAAGGTATTTATTTGTAAACGCGATTGTGCTCCTTATTCATAGAAAGTCACGGTTCAATTTCCTATGCAAGTATTTTTTCTTCCAAGTTTTCAACAGGGCTCGGATTAAATAAAAGTAAAAACTTCCGTCTTTATGAAGGTATTTATTTGTAAACGCGATTCTGCTCCTTATTCATAGGAAGTTACGGTTCAATTTCCTATGCAAGTATTTTTTCTTCCAAGTTTCCAACAGGACTTGGATTAAATAAAAGTAGAAACTTCCGTCTTTATGTAGGTATTTATTTGTAAACGCGATTGTGCTCCTTATTCATAGGAAGTCACGGTTCAATTTCCTATGCAGATAGAAAATACTTGAAAGTATTCTGAACCCTGGTTTTAGGACCTGGTTTCTTATGATTGACTTACTTGAAAGCCCTGGTACTCGATTTTGCAAGTACGACCCATGACTTAAAGAGCCGACCGCGCGAATGAGCCGCGCGGGTACCTACCCTCTCAGGTGTAAAAGGAAGGTCACGCCTCCTTCTTCCGAAGTGAGCACGAACGCGAACCGAAATAAGCCGAAACCATCGCGCGCCGCTGCCGCGCTGCTGTGGCACGCTGTGGCCTTCACGTATAACGATGAGTTTTTCTCCGATTCTCTTTACAAAACGGACTACCACGTAAAAACCTTTTAATTTTTCGGCTATATAAAAAAAAAAAATTTTTTTTTTTTTTTTTTATATAGCCTATGACACTCAGCGATAATGTGGCTTTCTATTAGTGAAAGAATTTTTAAAATCGGTGCAGTAGATTCCGAGATTACCCCTGACAATTTAACAAACACACAAACTTTACCTCTTTATAATATTATTAGTATTAGTATATTAGTATTAGTATAGATATAGAAATCAGGACTCAAAGGTAAATACGGGTACATAGGCATGGCAGGATTCGAATAATCGTCTGAAAATGTTTAATTAAATTACACGCAATAAGTATCTTCAAACGAAAACAAAATAAAAATATTACGACATAATAGTAACAAGGAGAAGGTGGCGAGACGACCTGGACATTTACCTTAAGAACTGGTTCTAGGTGGCGCGAGACAAGGACCAATGGAAGGACTTGGGGGAGGCCTTTGCCCAGCAATGGGACAGTATAGGCTAATAAAAAAAATAAAAAAATAGAAACAACGCACAAATTATAATAAAACGAATATTCAATGCAAAAATCTTGAGGAAATTTCGTCTCTCACTTGCCTGAATATGATTGTATATAAACAACATTTCACATACTTATTTACGTTCAGAAGCAGGCGTTACAAGAGAATCAACGTAGTAAATATATAATGCGTTTTCCCACAACTCCGTACGATTTTAAGGAAAATGTCACTACGCCTCTTTTCTCATGGGATTTGGAAACGGGAGTAAAGGATTATTTCCATGAAAAAATATTATGTTTCTAGTGATTATTACAACTGTGGAAATTTTAATAAATCGTTTTTTTTTAGATGAAAATTGATATACATTAATTCATGGAACCCACTGTTTTGTAACTGCCTTCATATTTAGGTTGTACTATGTGCTAGTGATTTTTCTCGATATAAAATAAAATAATAATACCAATCTATAAACGCCCCACTGCTGGGCACAGGTCTCTTCCCATATAGAGAAGCTTTGTAGAGAAGGCTCGAGCACAAACTGTTTCTCGACATGGAAAACATATTTTTTCCAGTGCTGAAAATTCTTAACAAAAAAAAAAAACAGGTGATTTAATATCAGCAAATATTAAAGTAATACTTAATCAAATATACTTTTTTATTGAAATCGAAGACAAAAATACGAAAAGCAATAAACTCGCTTATCTCACAAAACTAGAAGCAAGTACTACTAAATACGAAATCAAAAAAGGTGAATCGTCGGAGACACGATCTGCAAACAGGCGGCAAAGGGTTCCTTTATAATTGCAGCCGTAGGCAGGAGCCCTTTGAAACGCGATGGATTTAAACGTTCTACCGTACTACGGATAGATATTGGACATTCTGTTTCAGTTGAGACGGTATTTTCTAGCTCAATGTTACTGCTTTACTTTGAATATTATATAAAGGAGTTTTTTGACTAGCAACGTGCTTGAGATGAACTTAACGTATTCGAAATTATGGACAAAAATAGTTCAAAACCGTGACAATTGGAAGAACGAAAGGGAGGCCTTTAGAACTAGGTAGTAGAAAAAAATCGATTAAAAAAAACATTAAAAAAAAAAATTGAAAAAACATTTACTTGGTGTTTTGGTGCAACTTGGGAGAGGCATATGAACTACAGTGGACCGCAATCAGCTGACTTGATTCTGGTCTGATTGAGGCTGGTCAAATCTTGCAGACTACAACTATTTCCTGATATTCGATTATCCTTAATAGTGAAAATAATGGTATATTTGGGGCTGGTCTGATTATTGAGCGTAAAAGTGGCTACAGGTACTCTGTACTCTAACGTGTTTAAAAATATAATATGTTGTCTATACCAATATTGTAATGCTAGATGACATAAAAACTTGTTCTAAAAATAAGATATACAATAACGAATTTTCGTCTAATAATTAAGAGTCTTAAACATTTCAGAAGCTTGATTATTCAAATAAAATATATTCTCTAAATCAGTAAAACTACAAGACAAAGGTGGGTAAATTACTCTGATTTACAAATACCCACAATTAAGGTTACCTTCAAACTAGACAGCATTAGTTAAATGAATCGCAAAGACAAACGAAACACAAATTGATCTAATTCTAAACTAACTATTTATTACCTAAAGTCTTGTCTAGTATTTATTAAAGCTATCGTTTTACCAATTATTTCTAAAGCTAGACTTTATCTACGGGTACTTCAACGGAATTATTTAGGGGGAAAATCTTGAAAAATGAGTAGCAATGTTTCTGAATTTCTTAGAGCATTTTCACATTACCCGATACGATACCGCGGCAAGTAAAATGATTGAAAACTTCTGATATCGTATCGGTTTGAAAGACAGGTACAGTCACGAGCAAAAATATGTATACACATAGCAAAATTGTAACAGTAGATTATCGAGATTTTTGTGTAGAAACTCAAAAAGAAAAATATGCACATGATTAATGCACTGTTTTCAATAATCCCTTCATAATACGTTTCACAATACTAATTTAGAATAGAAGAAAAAAAAATTAAAATTTGGAAAGTGTAGATATACATAAATTTTTGCTCGTGACTGTGAATGTTTTACCTATATATTTTACTTGCATATTATATCGGTGTCCGATACTGATATCAAATCGCATAATGTGAAAACGCTCTTAGAGTAAGATAGCCGAATTGTATAAAATTCACTGTAGAATTACTTCTAAGAATCCAAATAATAATCACTTGCTGATAACAGTATAGTGTATAGTTTATGAAGGACCTGATAATATGACTACTAAATTATAAAACAATGTTTTCAATTCTTGGAAATTCATTCTGATCCGTTTTTCGTAGAATTCGATCCTTACTGAAATTATTTCTCTTCGAATATAACAAAGGCAATCACAGACACTGTTACATCTATTATACCAGAGGGCTATAAATAATAACAAATCTCAAAAGCCTTTAGGTTGAAAAGGGGCCCTGCATATCTCTTTAATTACTACCCTTAAATAATACCCGTCTCTATCAATAATGAAACTAGTTTTCATAGGAGCTTCTTGCTTTTATAATATTAATTCTGTGGTCCAACAATCATTAAATAGATGTGAAATAATCCAAAATGAAAGTTTTCGAAAGTAGGTTCAATTCCCACAAAAGACAAATCCTATTGTGATGAGCACGATCATTTATTCTTTAACATGTACAGCCCGCGCCAAACTTTGTGACCGCCCCGAACCTAGGCTCATTGCATTGCGCAGAACACAAAATCAGGTATTAGCGGGACGCACAAGAGCTTTTTTCTCACATTTTAATTGTTAGGTTGATTACGTATTGTCCACTCGTCTGTATCATGCGCAAGTTCGGACTCGCGACTATATTCAAGGCGGTCACAAAGTTTGGCGCGGGCTGTATGTATTTATATATTTTATCTGGTTGCCATAATACAAGCTCTGCTTAGTTGAGGATCCGATGGTCGTGTATGTGTTGTCACAAAATATTACTATGATAAAGCAATAGATATTGTAGTGTTCATAGTAAATCGTAGAATGCGTCTCATCTCTTTAGGGTACTTGACATTTTAATTCCAATTTACCTCTTATTTTGAGCTCAAAATACATAACACATTTTCCAAAAGATAAATGACGAGACTTGTAAAAAACGAATTAGCAATTAAGGGTCCTTAGGGGGTTTCCTTACAATCTAAACAGTCTTACCTAAGAAAGTTTAGCTATGACAGCTGCCTTATCAGAATCGACTAGGGACTTTGAAGTCCTTGTTATCAAAATGTCAAGATAACGGTAAGGACTAAGCTTAATTTTTGATATACCAGATAGATATCAGCAAAGGAATTTTAACTTTACCACTCAACATTAAAGTACAAAATTACTTTGTGAATTCCAAACAAGTTAATGAGGCCGCAATGTATGATCAATTATGTCGAACAACGAGCTTTGATTATGAACTAATTAACATGATTAAAATGTAATGCGAGCTCAAAGATTATGTGAGTGACGTCACGTTAAGGTTCATGACGTGTTTTTACAACATGGTTTTACTCAAAGCGCACACGTCTTAGAGGGTCGATAGAAACTATAGAGTGCACATATCATGGTATGAACCATGAGCACTAGTGTGAACTAGATTCTTCATAAAATAGTATCAAAATAGAGCGGGCCGTTTAATAAATCTATCTTAAGCCCTAATAATATAGGAACTATCGATATTTTTGCATGATCGTCGAAAATAACTTAAATCAATAAACGAATGCACTGCATACAGCCAAAAATATGCTTACGCTCGGCGCAATGTTTGTACCGATCCTCGCACTCTATAGTTTCAACTTTTTTAAACTCTACGGCGCACGCATTAAACGTATACGTTGAAACCGTAAATTTGAACGTAAGGGAACGTAATTTATTTACGTCACTTACGTTAATAAATTGAGTCACCAAATTCTAAGCTTGAAATAAATTAAAAGGTATTAAGTTTAATTGAACTACCTTCCCAAAGTTTATTAAGAAAGACATCGATATCCTTTGGAATTCAGCTGTAAGGGAACGTTGAACTTTCACGGCGTAATGGTATTATCTCAGTATTTTCGAGATTAAGAAATTAATTCTTCGATACTCAAGTTTAAGTATTTTATTTACCTACCTATTTATTAAACCTCGTTCAAGCGTGAGACGATAACAAGAAAACAAAAAAAAAACAGCAGTTACACACGGAAAGTTTCACATCAAATAATATTTATAGCCTGACCGATATTCCGCTGTACTCTACTACTGCCGTATATTTTTATGTGGTTTTCCAAGTTATTTTTCTCGTTTTTTAACAACTAGCCTGTGCCCCGCGGATTCACCCGCGTGAATACCTAGGTCCCATTCCCGATGTCTTTATATTATTCGGGGCGGAGACGAATCCAACAATTGAAAGATCATGAAAATCGGTCTAGCCGTTCTTGTTTTGTGTATAAAATACATCTCGCGGTTCCATATCTATCTCGTATTACCTTTAGCCGTTAGTCCAAATTATATGCAGTGAAGGGGAAAAATAATGTTTTTTTCACACTTGAGTCAAAAAGTATCCTATGTCCTGCTCCTAGTTCTAAACTACCTCCTCACCAATTTTCAGTCAAATCGGTTCAGCCGTTTCGGTCTTGAGTTATAAATAGTGTAACTAACGCGACTTTCTTTTAAACAGATAAGTACTCTATATTGCCAAATTTGCAACAACACAATTATCTACAAAAAACCTGTGCATCTGCTCACTAATTATTGTACAGGTTCATAATTTAAAATTTTCAGGTATATTTTGCATCAACATATGAATCATTTCAACTTTGAATACCTAAAGTATATCTTATATATAAAATTATCGTGTCACAATGTTAGTTACCATACTCCTCCGAAACGACTTGACCGATTTTTATGAAATTTCATATGCATATTCAGTAGGTCTGAGAATCGGCTACTATCTATTTTTCATACCCCTAAATGGTAGTAGGTAGGTAGTAGGCAGGTGCTAGGTAGAAAAAATTGCATTGCAACGCATGCCGGGTACAGCTAGTATATATATATATATAAAGTATAATTGTAAATTTAAATATTTGAAGCATTCGATGAATTTAAACTCATACTATCGGATAAATTGTGGATAATCCAAGAAGCACCTTGAATTGAAATCGGTCCACAATTGCCGTAGAATTCGCGAAACACGAATTAATAACCTTTCTTTTTTAATTCGTTTGAAAATGAAGACTCCCAAACTTTCCAAAAAACTTTAGATTATTCATCTCAGCCTTACAATCAGAAAGCCAAATCATACTGAACTCAATAATAAAATGGGAACAGTAAAATTTCCTGATGAAGTCACAGGTGGCAGGCTTACAGCAATTTATTTCAATTCATTAGACAAATGCTGGCATCTGTTCATATAATTGGGTTAGGATTCAATTGATAAAAACTGTACTTTGAATTATTGAAATTTTGGCATGGTGCAAAAAGGGGCAATTCTTGGTGTTGCATAAATAAGTATGTAACATCCTTATTTTTCCCAAGAATTGTTATAAACCATAAGAGTTACCTTAAATCAATATCGTGATTATACAGTATAATGAAATGTATTAAGTTTGATTGTTATCCTGTTTCTTCTTGGTAGCTGTATTGTATTGTGTTTTTCACACACACTTTATCAATCTGTTTTTTAGAAGTGAAGACTTTTAGTGGGCTGTCAGTCTCGGACACTGTTTTTATTATGTTTACTTTAGCTGTAAGTCGATCATGATAAAAAAATAAAAATTTTTTTTTTTATTTATATTGTCTTCTTCACCGTGATTATACAGAGAGTTACCGAAAGGATATATCTATACCAAAGGGGTGAAGAGTATATTTGGGATACGGTCAGTATACAAAATTTCAGCTCAAAATGAGTTAGTGACACAATTATATATTTAATTTTTCGCATAAATATTTGACACCGAATAAAGTAACGTAATAATATAATCCCATAAAAAACATTCAATGTAAGAAAAGCCAAGTCTCTCTATGCAATTCTTCCATCGTAAAAAGTTTTGAGATCGCATAGGAGCCAGGTCCTGTTCAACTTAATTTGTAATAATAAATCAATATTTTGTGGCTATATCAATAGTTTTGTTTACATTACAATAACAGTGACTGGTGGTTTTCAAGAAATCGTAGATGGTTGTTAGCTATGTTGAAACATGCTATTGAATCTAGCTGATAAGGGGAGGAGCTTTAAATTTCCAAAATCATTTTCTCAACTGCACACATAAATTGGCATTATTGACAGATCAAAAGATAAACAAGAGGGTAACCATGGCAGACTGAGGTAGCCATAGCAATCTTCAATTTGATTAGAACCTATATTTTAGTGAACTAGCTATCGAGGTAAACAGCTTGGCGGTAGAACGATTGGAAATGAGTGATGTTGCTGCAAGTTCAAATCCGGTTGTTAATGTTTGTATTTTTTTTCATGCGTCCATTTTCTTATATAAGTTTGAATTTTTTGATTTTTGATACCCAAGTTCAAATCTCAGTAGAGATAACTCTTTTTGTGTTTTACTAACGTATCTTTTTTAAGTAAAATAAATATTTGTAACATTTTGTTGTATTTTTAGTCGCAATAAACGACATCTTTAAGTCGTGAATTTTTTCTCAACCGATATATAAACTTACAATTATTTAGTGTTTGTATTTACTAATCTCCGTAGGTAAGTTTGTTCCTCATTGCTGATCATGGAAGAACAAACGTGCATGGCATGTACCGTAAAGTGATTCAGGCGTAAATGTCCTGGCCATTTGCTTGGAAAAGACAATGTCCAAATAGGCCCTGTGCAATAAAGAGTATCTGAATACACGATAATTAATGGTCTATCTTCTTTAACACGGACTAGCTGTTTGCCAAAATGTACATTTAATAGTATTTTACGCGACTAATGACATTAGTAGTCGCCTAATGTCGTGTCGATAGTGAATTAGGGATGACCAATCAATTATATATATATCAATTATATATCGTCCGTGTGGTGACGGACCTAAAGCGTCCGTGTGGTGACGGACCTAAAGAATACAAAGGTCACCACCCCATCTCATCCCGTGGGTGTCGTAGAAGGCGACTAAGGGAAAATTGAGCAGAGCCGAAAACCACTGCTTAGAGAAGGAAAACTCGAGACCAAACCCTATGCCAACCCGTCTGGCCAGCGTGGCATTAGTAGGCCAAAACCTCTGTATGAGCCCACACCACACAAAACGGCCCCCAGTTCCCGGTAGTCCCGCTATTCCCGGCCAAGGTAGCGGTCGCGGTAACGGCGGGACAGGGGGTGCTAGGAATCTCCGGGCTACGGGAGGCTACCACTACCTCAAAAAACTGACCCTGGCGACGTATAACGGACGAAGTCTACGGCTGGACCAACACCTCACCGAACTCGAGGTAGAATTGGGTCGCATAAACTGGCACATTTTGGGGTTATCTGAAGTCCGAAGACAGGGGGAGGACACGATAACCCTTGAGTCAGGTGACCTGTTCTACTACCGAGAAGGTGATAGGCCCTCCCAGGGCGGTGTCGGTTTCTTGGTCAACAAGTGTCTCACAAGCAGCGTTGTGGAAATCAGTAGTGTGTCGACAAGGGTAGCGTACCTCTTATTGAAAATCACCGACAGGAAGTTCCTGAAGGTGGTGCAGGTATATGCGCCGACCTCGACATACTCTGATGAGATAGCCGAAACCATGTACGAAGACATAGCGAAGGCACTACATGGTACCAGGAAGGCTCACTACAACGTTGTTATGGGAGACTTTAATGCCAAGGTGGGAGTACAAGAATGCGGCGAAACGAAAATCGGTCCTAACGGCGTGGGGCGCCGAAATCACAGAGGCCAAATGTTGGTCAACTTTTTAGAGTCCCAGGGGCTCTTCTTAATGAATTCCTTCTTTAAGAAGAAGCCCCACAGAAAGTGGACATGGCGAAGCCCCGATAATGTGACGAGGAACGAGATAGATTTCATCATCACGGACAAACGGCATATATTTAGAGACGTCTCGGTGATCAATAGGTTTAATACCGGTAGCGATCATAGACTCGTCCGAGGCTCTCTAAATATCAACCTTAAGGCTGAAAGAGTTAGGATGATGAGACCTACTCTCCGACCCACGCTGCCCCAAATAGCTTTAGGTTCCGATAAGTTCCAGTTGGAACTCCAAAATCGTTTCGCACTGCTGGAAACCACGGACAATGTTGACGAAAAAACCGACACAGTGGTCAAAACGCTACAGAATGTGTCTCGAAGGTTGTTCCCCGGAAAACGCGGTAATAGGGAGTCCAAGCTCTCACCCGAGACTCTCGAACTTATGAAGGAAAGACGAGAAACGCCGGACGCCCAGATGTCTTCGTCAGATAGGCGGTCCTTAAACCTGAAAATCAGGAAACTGACGCGACGTGACCTCCGACGCTGCAGCACTCGTAATATCGAGGCTGCGATTGAGCGAAATAGAGGCACCAAAGTCTTCGCTCAGCAATTAGGTAGACCCCATCTGGCGAAACTGAGGACCGGGGATGGCAGGACCGTCACCTCTAAGTTCGAGATTCTCGAGGAAATTGAGAGTTTTTATAGACACCTATATGCATCACGGGTGACTAAACCATCGAGACAAGGCGAAGATGACCACAGAGCCCCACTCACGCGCCATTACACCGAGGACATCCCGGATGTCGACCCGGGCGAGGTTGAGGCAGCTCTCAGACAACTAAAGAACAACAAGGCGCCGGGTGATGACGGAATTACAACCGAGCTCCTTAAGGCCGGTGGGACCACAGTCCTGAAAGAGCTAGCGAGTCTCTTTAATTCCGTCATTCATCAAGGCTTAACACCACAAGCGTGGAGCGGGAGTGCGGTGGTTCTGTTCTTCAAGAAAGGCGACAAAACCTTGCTGAAGAATTACAGACCTATCTCACTCCTGAGCCACATTTACAAGTTGTTCTCGAGAGTAGTCACTAACCGCCTCGCTAGAAGACTCGACGAGTTCCAGCCACCAGAACAAGCCGGGTTTCGAAAAGGCTTTAGCACCGTAGACCACATCCATACTGTTCGGCAGATTGTGCAGAAAACCGAAGAGTACAATCAGCCGCTGTGTTTGGCCTTTGTGGACTACGAGAAAGCCTTCGACTCCATCGAAACTTGGGCGGTTCTGGATGCTCTGCAACGATGTCGTATTGACTGGCGATACATCGAGGCGCTGAGATGCTTATATGACACCGCCACAATGACTGTCCAGCTCCATGACCATAAGACCAATCCGATCGAGCTGCGTCGGGGGGTGAGACAGGGGGATGTTATATCCCCAAAGCTGTTCACCAATGCGCTCGAGGATGTCTTCAAGACTCTGGACTGGACTGGACGGGGTATAAATGTGAACGGTGAGCACATCTCGCACCTTAGATTTGCCGATGACATCGTCATAGTGGCAGAGTCGCTGGACCAACTAAGCGAGATGCTGCATGGCCTGAATGGAGCTTCACGACGGGTCGGTCTTGGCATGAACTTGGATAAAACCAAGATCATGTTCAATGAACATGTCATGCCGAGACCGATATATGTCGAAGGATCGATGCTCGAAGTTGTTCAAGAGTATATCTACCTAGGGCAGGTCATCAAGCTTGGTAGAAACAACTTCGAGCGGGAAGTCGATCGGAGAATTCAGTTAGGCTGGGCAGCGTTTAGCAAACTACGTCGAGTCTTCTCTTCGCCTATACCGCAATGCCTGAAGACGAAAGTTTACAACCAGTGCGTCCTACCTGTTATGACTTACGGTGCCGAAACGTGGACATTAACGGTTGGACTAGTCCACAAATTTAAAGTCGCGCAGCGGGCTATGGAGCGAGCTATGCTCGGAGTCTCTTTGAAGGATAAAATTCGTAATGAGGTCATCCGACAAAGAACCAAGGTAACCGACATAGCTCGTAAAATTAGCTCGCTGAAGTGGCAATGGGCTGGCCATGTCTGTCGAAGGACCGATAGCCGTTGGAGCAGACGAGTCCTAGAATGGAGACCGCGACTCGGCAAGCGTAAGGTAGGACGCCCCCCCGCCAGGTGGACTGACGACCTGAAAAAGGTCGCTGGAGGGGACTGGATGCGGAGGGCGGAGGACCGGGTGTTGTGGCGCAAATTGGGAGAGGCCTATGTCCAGCAGTGGACTATGATTGGCTAAATGATGATGATGATGAATCAATTATAATCGATCGATTGAATTTTTAATCGATCGATTGTTTTTTTTCTATAAGTGTATTTTTAAAAACCTAATAAGAATGCTTTATGAATGCGGTCATACTCGATTTTAAATATGTAGGTAGTTAAAATAATATTATGCAGTGAACAAAACCTAGTTATTTCTCTATAATCATTATTCAAGGTTTTCTTATGATCTTTTAGAAAAGTGTGTGGTTTAATATCTAAATGATTATTTACAACAATTAATACAAAGGTAATCTCCTTTTGAGCTTCATTAAATAAAAAAAAAACATTTTTACTAAATACATTACAATAAAACTAATTAAAAAAAATATATAATGTGCAAATGCTATTGTGTATTATTATTATTACAAGTATAGAAGAGTGTTATTATAAGTAAACTAAAGACACACGTGATACTTATAATGTTATGACATATTAAGTTGATGTTAGACAGTTTGTAACGAATGACCATAGTAAATCTTAGAAAATATCGATTAATGGTGTCGCATTTGCATCCCTAGTTTTGACGTGACCATAGTTACGTCATTACTCATTGTCAGAGTGAATGAAAAATTATACACAATATTCGTTGTTATGGTTAAATTATAACCTCAAAATCTGATTCTTTGTTTTAAATATATCTATTCTACAGCTAGTCCGCTATAAAAATAAGATCGTATAGGAGTTTACTAATGATAGAGAATGCAAAACATAATTTTCCGATGCTCTTGGCTCCAGGGCCAACACTGAAGGAACGCAGAGCAATGTCCTTTACGCATTCGCTGACTTGAAAACGTAAGCTTCCCCATAGATTACTTTATAGTTGGTTAAAAACTTTAATCCACTTTTTTTTAAACTATTTTTCCAACATAATGTGTAATGTTTTCTATTGGTCATCTATACATATAATAAATCTGTAGAAAAGTAATTTTTGTACATTGAAGAAATTGAAAAAAAAAATTGCCAGCGTGTTAAAGGATAACTAACAGAACCCATTTCCATCATTTTTGAAATTTTTGTCTGTTTGTTTGTGCACGCATCACGTAAAATCTACGAATTCAATGCAGACAATGTTTATATACAAAAATTATACGCAAATTGAGGTATAATTAAGTTTTTGTTTCATCGAAATCCGTTCACTCTATCAGAAGATATGATTAATTTAGTGAGTTCAAGAAGTAAAATATTACAACACGCAATTCAGTATAGTACTTGCAATGACATCTATCTATATATCTATAAAAGACAATTACAACTCTCTTTTGCCGGGGGTCAGATTTCATGTTACAGTATCAAACATAAACTACTTAATCGAATGGTGTAAAAAATTGAGAGGTTGTTATTAAGAAATCGTAGATGGTTGTTAGCTATGTTGAAACATGCTATTGAATCTAGCTGATAAGGGGTGGAGCTTTAAATTTCCAAAATCATTTTCTCAACTGCACGCATAAATTGGCATTATTGACAGATAAACAAGAGGGTGGTAACCATGGCAGACAGGTAGCCATAGCAATAGCAATCAAATAACTTCAATTTGATTTGTACCTATATTTTAGTGAACTAGCTATCGAAGTAAACAGCTTGGCGGTTGAACGATTGGAAAAGAGTGATCTTGCTGCAAGTTCAAATCCGGTTGTTAATATTAGTATTTTTTTTTTCATGCGTCCATTTTCTTATATAAGTTTGAATTTTTTGATACCCAAGTTCAAATCTCAGTAGAGCTAACTCTTTTTGTGTTTTACTAACGTATCTTTTTTAAGTAAAAAAATATTTGTAACATTTTGTTGTATTTTTAGTCGCAATAAACGACATCTTTAAGTCGTGAATTTTTTCTCAACCGATATATAAACTTACAATTATTTAGTGTTTGTATTTACTAATCTCCAAGTAAGTTTGTTCCTCATTGCTGATCATGGAGGAACAAACGTGCATGGCATATACCGTAAAGTGGTTGGTCTTGGCCATTTGCTTGGAAATTTACGCATTCGCTTCTGACTTGAAAACGTAAGCTTCCCCATATATCACTTTATAGTTGGTTAAAAACTTTAATCCACTTTTAAACTATTTTTCCAACATAATGTGTAATGTTTTCTATTGGTAATCTATATTATATTCCATGGACAAGATCTTTTTGTATTTGTTATTTATTTTCTTTTACCCAAAAACCCAATGACGACCTCCGTGGTCGAGTGGCGTACGCACCGGTTTTCAAGGTGTCGCTAGCTCTGAGGTCCCGGGTTCGATCCCCGGACGGGTCAATGTAGAAACTCACTTTTCTACATTGCCTCCTGTCTGGGTGTTTGTGGTGCCTTCGTTGTTTCTGAATTCCATAACACAAGTGCTAAATAGCTACTTACTTTGAGTTCAGAGCAATGTATGTGATGTTGTCCGCAAAAAAAAAAAATATAGTATGTACTACCTCTTTAATATTCATTAAAAGGTAGCTTGCTTCTCATGTAGGTTTTTATGCGTACATGATGTTTTATTTATGTGTTTAAATTTCATAAAGTTTTTGTACCCTATTACCGGAAGGTTGGCCCAAAACCCTAAATAAAATAAACTTTCTATCGCATTCTCTAAATTTTAAAATATATACGTACGGTATTTAAGCCTATCACCTTATGCTAGGCAGAATAAAGCGAATTGTACAGGATACAGCCTCTGACTTTGATCAGGGTAGAATGAGATTGTCCTTGGACAGCTATTACTTAATCTTTCCAAACATCATCTCCCGAGCCTTTTCCCAACTATGTTGGGGTCGGCTACCAGTCATACCGGATTCAGCTGAATACCGTATTTTACATGGAGCGACTGCCTATCTGACCTCCACAACCCATTTAACTGGGAAACACAGTATCCCATAGTAGGACTGGTTGTCAGAATTGACTTAACGCCTGCCAAAGATCTATGTATGACAGCCGGGACCTACTGTTTAACGTGCTTTCCGAAACACGGAGGGGTCTCGGTATGTTATAAATGGTCACCCATCCACGGACCAACCGCGGCGAGCGCGGCTTAACCTGTATTATCGGTCAAACCGTACGGCTTACACTTAGCCACGAGCCCCTCAACCCTCAACTTAATCTTTCCAAACAAATAATTTTAAACACAGTTTTGGTAATTCTGCCACTGCACCTCTCAAACCGTACGTCAACTTTTTGTAACTACCTCCTCTTTCAGTTTCATGGGTCTCATGTCAGTCACTGCCTATCTGATATCCACTCTTAATTTAACTGCGTAGTTCAATTTCGAGGTTTCGCACCAAAACCTCGCGCCCTGTAGTCTCACTAGGGACTACGGTACCAACGAGAACTATAGCATAAAAAATGGACTAATTTGTTTTTATGGATGCGGTTTTTGGGTGCCCTTTGCCATTTACTGCCTAGAGCGACAGCTGCTTTCACTTTAACTCAGAGTTGGCGCTGCCAGTAGACTCAATACAAAAACATTGACCTTCAATTATTGTAACCAACTGGGTAAAGCACAGAGAAAACATACTACATATATAACAAATATTTTTTTACTTAAAAAAGATACGTTAGTAAAACACAAAAAGAGTTAGCTCTACTGAGATTTGAACTTGGGTATCAAAAAATTCAAACTTATATAAGAAAATGGACGCATAAAAAAAGAAGATAAAAGAGTCAGTTCAAAACTGCCCAAGGTAGACATATTTTGGACATTGACATCGAAAGCCACCATGAAAATGATAATTTTTTCTCACGGTTCTGGACTTGGAAGATAAATCTAAAATTTTTAAACAAAGTAGCATCAAAAACAATCCTTAAAAGTTTTAGATGTAAGCTAATTATATAATTATGACGATGGTACTTTTTTATTTTGAGAATTTATACTAACAGCAACATTTGTGACAAAATTTACTCGGCAGTAGGCAGTTCGTGTTGGTGGCCCTCTATATCACAGTCAAATATTTATTCATAAAGAAGATGAATGATAGGTATATAAGCGAACAACGTCGCGGGTACAGCTAGTTATTTATTAAGGTATATAATTTATTACCGTTTTTTAAAATTTTCCCTTTACATGTAGCTAAAAACCTATCTTGGTGCCAAATTTGAAGGTTCTAAGTTTGCTAAAAGTACCTTAGATTTTTGATGATCGGTCAGTGAGTTAGTCAGTGTGTGACAAAATGGTGTAACTTTGATCGCTCATAACTCGTAAACTATTGGTTCAAATGTCATGTAATTTTGAGGCTGAGCTTGTTTTAATACTTACTCTAGGTCATCGAAAACCTAAACCCCTAGCTTTGTCCGTATCGATGATACAGGGGGGGTGAAATAGCCGCGAAACGCTTCGAGAAAAGAATGGTACGGCCGTGCCCGTTTTGCTCGAGACTTGGCTGGGGCACTGCCGTGCCCCCAGATTATATTGACTCTTGCAGTGTCGTGACAAGTTTTTATATTGTTTTCAGAAATAATCCTTACTAATATAATAAATGCGAAATTTGGTTTGGATAGATGTATGGATGTTTGTAAGTCTTTCACGCAAAAACTACTGAATGTATTTTAATGAAACTTTACAATAATGTAGCTTATAAATCGGAATAACACATATTATGCTATAATTTATAAAGATAGTACATATATGAGTATATCTTTTGTATCCACTTATTTTTATTTATCTTTTTTTTTTCTCATATTGTAAATAAACTGTGTCTTGTTTTGTGCTGAATAAAAGTTTTATCTATCTATTTATCATGAATTGTCATTCACGCGGGTGAAACCGCCGGGCACAGCTAGTAGAGCATAAAAATTCTTAATCTTTATTATTCATGAACAACTTCTTTGTCTAATAAAACCTACTCTTTGAGCTTCCTTTACTTCCTATTAACATTATTTATACATTTCCTTTAATTAAGCATGACACAAACTTCAAAGGATTACATCATCTAAGGGCTATTATATCATGCCGTAATTAACGCCATAACTACTCTTAGTATATACAGCTACGGTAGGTATATAAAGGTAATATTATTACCCAGTAACATTGGTAAAGGGCAGATAGGCTATCGCTCCATCATCCATTTAAAGTATATAATATAATATTCAGCTGAATCCAGTAAGACAAGCCGACCCTAACGTAGCTTGTGAAATGGCTAGGCTGCTGATATGAAACGGTCTAATTGTACATAATAATATTTTATATTATTACTAGCTGTACCCGGCATGCGTTGCAATGCAATTTTTTCTACCTAGCACCTGCCTACTACCTACCTACTACCACTTAGGGGTATGAAAAATAGATAGTAGCCGATTCTCAGACCTACTGAATATGCATATAAAATTTCATAAAAATCGGTGTAGCCGTTTCGGAGGAGTATGGTAACTAACATTGTGACACGAGAATTTTATATATAAGATAATTTTTATATAACTATAGGTAGTAAAATTTGATTGAATATAAATATGAAAAATGTTTTTTTTTTTATATAACCTGTCGGGATTCGAACTCGCAAATACTAGTAAGGCGTCTAGTAGTCGCATTAGTATTTTTTATTACAATTATATTTCCGAGTTATTCACGAAAAAGAGACAATTTATCATTAAGCAAAATAAATATTTCAGCGGAAAAATTGCAAGAGAATTAAAAGAAAATATTTGGATTTGTACCTAACTATAAAATTCTTCTTACAGTCTATTAATACAAAGAAGTATAAAACACTATTCCAGTAATTCCGTTTTATTTTCTAAACGAAAGCCGTAAATTGTCGGAAAGACTCGACGAATTTATGACGATTTTTTACGTTTTACGCGAAAATGTTCATAAATTCTTTCCAACGTTTATTCTTCCTAGCATATAGTTTTACGACCCTTTCTAATTACAACGCGTTATAAGGTTACTGACACACTAAAGCGTCACATAATTGTGTTGTAACTTTCTGAATAAACTGTCTTTCTCTGTATAACTTAATTATTTCATACAAACCAGTAAATAAACAATTAACAATGTGTGAATAAAAAACTACAAATAAAGATTGAATAAGCCCTCATTTAGCTTGTTTTTTTATGTTTTTGTTTACTAAATAAATGTTCTGAATAGTAACATAATCAAAGCATTTAGAAAACAATCGAATCTTACTCTTTAACTTTATTATCTGACAACTAAGGGATAGATGTTATCATTTTCTCTTAGGTAAATTAAGTCTGTTTCAAAGGAAATTGCTTTTTGATATTTAATTTAAGAAGCATACTTACTATTCAATCAAATTCTATAATAAAAAATTATAATTAAAAAAATTAAAAAACACGCCTGCCATATCAAAAAAAATTAAAAACAAGTCAAATATTTGCAGTCGGGGGACCTGTAGTGAATTGTCACAAGTAACCGACCCCGACTGCAAATATTTAACTTGTTTTTAATTTTTTTTGACATGGCAGGCGTGTTTTTTAATTTTTTTAATTATAATTTTTTATTTAACACCATTTAGTGAACAACAAAAAAACATGACACAACACAAAAAAAAAATATCGTTCGGAACCCTTTGCAGGCGATTTCGACTCACACTTGACCATTTTTTAATGTCCACATAGCCTATGTCACTCAGGATAACTCAAAGCTTCTAATGATACCACAAACATTGAAATCGGTCAAGCCTTTTAGAAGTTATGGTGGAATAAAGAAACTCACAAACATACATACATACATACATACATACATACCTACATGAACCCTGAAAACATAACACTCCTTTTTGGGCAGTCGTGTAAAAAAATGCCTATTGCACAAATTATCATTAAACGCGCTCGCTATAGTTTGTCCACTTGTAACAAACAAATCGCTCGCTTAAAAGACTCAAGTGTGACGCCATCCTTAAGTGGCGAGCACAATTTTATAACCTTTCTAGACGCTTGCTTCTGACAGCTTAATTAAATATTTGGAACTTATAATTATAGTAGTATCGGGTTAAAAGGGACGTCAACTTTCCAGCTTTTGTTAAATGAGACTCCAAGATTTTGTTAGATATTATGATGTAGAATTGTTTAACTAGTTAATACGGACAGTTAGTTAGTGTTAAGGAAGCAATTGTTTAATTTTGTTGAAAGAAGTTTGTTTGTATTTTCTTGGATATATTTTTTCGAAAAATTGTTACTTATTAAAATAAGTAAATATAAATTTAGCGTCATCTTGTCAAAGTAAATTGCATTTAAAAGTGTTTTTAATTTTAAGATTTTCTGTAACGTTACCTTACTTTTGTATTTCAATTAAATAATTTTAATTAATTCACTGCAGTTTGATTTATATTTCCTGACTTTTACAAGTAAACGTATGTACCTATTTGGAACTTAAAACTTATATAAAATACACTTTATCATAAAGTAAAGAAGTCCACCTCTGTCCAATAAGATTTCAACTATCGGAATCTTATTTGCAATAAATATTCATTAACAATTTATACACAATTAACTCGGTTAGTCTATTTAACTTTACTTACAAGAAATGCGATATAAGAGTAATATTTTCCAAACGCATTCAAACCGCCATCGCGCCAGCCGTATCAAATATGGCGCTTTGGCGATTTATTGCGGAAAAACTTTCACAATAAGTCTCCATTCTTGTTTAACGACTAGCTTTTACGCGCGGTTTCCTCTGCGCTCTATTTAGTTAAATAGTGAGGCTTCGCCAAAAAACGGTGTTTGTGTTCAAGTAAAAATAAATTTATGCTGAGTTTCGATTACACATAAGTTTAATTTTTTGGTTTTATGTTGGCAATAATTTCTAATATAAATGAAAACAGCTTCTATCTTTGTGTCATCTATAAAAGTCATCATCTGCCATTGTTATATTATTATTTAATTAATACAACCATCGACTAATCTCTTGAATAGCTTTGATAATAAATTCATTTACTATACGGAATCATAAATTCAGATATACCAATTTCGTACTAAAGCCACATACTGTGGGTCAATCTCAGAAGATATTTTTCCATCGCAATTTATCGTAAGTAGATCCTTTGATTATTATTCTCAATTTATGGGTAATTAGTTACACAGTGCAAACCAAACATAATCATGATCAAATCTGTGTCTAGGTAGCCTAAGAACCCAATTGCCCATTTTACTCTAAATTCCTAACATATACAGCGTGTTTCGTTTAAACTACGGCCTTCACAAGGAACAAAGGGTGGGAATACTTTCCAGACGTCAAAACTAGGATCCTTATTCATGAATATTTGATATATTCCGAGATATTTTTTTGTGGCGTTTATTATTTTTACATTTCTTAGGTATTTTTTTACGTGTTTATTGCATTAAATTATTGATTTAACAAGAGATTTTAAAAGAAAAGTTCCTTTTTTATATCACTAAAACAATTTTTTAAACGTAAATATAAATGATTTTAAGTACTTACTTGGGTTTGTCAAATTATTTTATTAGTAAGTACATAGTTATAAAAAAAAAACCTTTTTTTTGCAAATGAACACATAAATCTGAAATTACAAGGGAAAAACTAAAAATTTAAAAAAACATACAAACAACCCAGATTTTGAACATAAAATTTATAAAAATGAACACGATTGAAATGTAATGGTCTTGACATCACTTGACACATTTTCTTACAATTTCCTGAATTTCACCAAAAATCCAACACATTTCGCGCAAATTTACAACCTGTCAATTTTTCTTTCCAAGAAATGCGAAAGGAACTCTAAAGTATAACCATTCGCGGCACGCTAACTATAATTGCAGCCTCGGGGTAAAAAGGAGAGAGATGAAAGGACACTCTTGTAAAGGCACTGAAATCTCTTGAATGGCAACTGACAAAACTATTCGTGCAGTCCAAAACACTCTTATTCTGATGACCAGAGAGTTCAAATTCTAAAATTTTTGAAGGTTTTATGTTGGTTGTGCCACAATGTCTAGTTTTCTGTCTGGATTGCCGTGGAAAAGGTTAAGCCGTTGTAACTAAAATGCTGGTAACAGTCAATGAGATGAAAGGCGTTTCACTAAATACAAGAGAGGATTTTAAGAGGGATTTTACGTAACTACTCTAGTGTGGGTTAATAGCGTTTGTAAATTATGATTTGTGATACATGTGACGGATTAAAAAATATGTGATATTTTACATTTGTATCTATTTTGAATATTTTGAAGATTTAATTTAAGTTATTGAGATTAAAATGAGTCCTTACTTGGTTACCGATTGTTACTGATGAGATACTTTTTTATAATTTATAATGCTTGTAATTATTATTAAATAATAATTATGAAACACAAAGGATGTAAGGAACTAGCTTTTCTTAATTAAAAAAACTGTATCTTGACAAAATATCTTGAAAAACACCCTGAAAAAATAGTAAATCAGACATATCTACCCCCCAAATAATATACAATTTTAACTAGTACATATTCCCATCAATTCCATTTCCCTTATTCCGTTAAACACATAACCACAAACGCAAAAATATTTAAAAAAACAAACACATTTTATTTAGGAAAATGCGTCCGGACCGAGTAATCAAAGCGAACGGTTTGCTTTGAAACCTAAATGTGCTTCGTCTTAAAGGGAAAATATATGCTTTGAGGGCCGGACTTCACCAAAACGGAGCGGAGCTGAGCTGAGCGGAG
Source organism: Autographa pulchrina (assembly GCA_905475315.1). Taxonomy (NCBI): domain Eukaryota; kingdom Metazoa; phylum Arthropoda; class Insecta; order Lepidoptera; family Noctuidae; genus Autographa; species Autographa pulchrina. The sequence continues at coordinate 4,117,992 of FR997786.1, read as the reverse complement.
CCAAGAAGTTTTTTTAATAACCAATAGGATTTTTTTATACAGGCTCGGCCCTACAGCGATCTTTTGTCTAATCTGGACATCACTATATACATTGCTCTGAACCCTAAGTTAGTAGGTAAAGCACTTGTGTTACGCAATTTAGATACAACAAAAGTATCACAATCACCCAGACCCCAGAAAATGTAGTCAAGCGTCTACATAGACCTATCCGAGGATCGAACGGGAAACCTCAGAGCTGGCGACACCTTGAAACCGGTGTGTACGCCACTCGACTAAGGAGGTCGACAATGTGAATACCAAACTCCTATTGGTTGTAAAATACTTCTCCGCTCCGCTTTTCTCCTTTCCACTTTGGTGAAGTCCGGCTTACAGACAAGAATTGATGTGATATGTAAAGCGGATTATTTGTACCTACAGCTGTAGAGTGCCGTTCAAATATTCAAGAAAGGATACGAGGTATGTCTACATTTGATAAACCATTATGCCTTTACTTTTCAATCGGATTGTCTGTAGTATGTAATGTTTCCTTGCAAATCAAATGAACCCTTTGCTGGCTGTTGTTGTTTCCCAATTTGTCTGTTTGTTTTCTTTTGTATGTATTTTACGCCATGCCTACGGCGATTGTGGATCGATTCCATTGGTAGTTCCATATAAACTTTATGAAAAAAAAACAGTAGTTTGGTGTTTAAATCAATATAATTGGGAATGTCAACACAGCCTTTTTTAATTGAAGTAGTTTTTTTTTAACTATTATGTATATCAAGTATGTAAAACTGAGAATCTACCTGTGTGATAACTTTTGTGAGACATAATTATTTAAGATAATAATATAATAATGAAGACTATAATGGCTTTACTTACGCGTCACAATTTCACAAATCACAATCGAGATTATTTTTTTAATGAAAATCTGAAAATAAACCTATTTCATATTGAAATTACTAGATACAATACCAATTCTTCAAAATTGAAGAAAACACTCTGTATTTCAAGACAAAAAACAAAATTATTTCACGTGTTTTTAACACAAAATTTACCGTGCATCTAAACGTTAGTACAACCTAAGCTTCATTCAATATAACCCCCAAGAGAGTTAAATACGCAGCATCGTTATTTAATACCAACAATAAAATACTTTACCGAAACATTTTCTGAACGCCTCTTAAATCATTCTTTTTTGAGTGTTTAGACAAATGCATATTCCGAAGAAAGGGTTTTCGAATAAATAATTTAGGCTTCGGTGTTTGAAGTTGTGTTCTTAGGCGGCGCGCACACGGACGTATTGAAGCAGTCGACTTCAATCTGTCGAATTTTTATGTTTTATTTTTGTGTGTATCTCGTATTCGTCAATTTTTTATACTTTGCATGTTATGTATTATTTTGACTGCACAACGCTTTAGTGCAAACTGTAATATTGTGCAAGTCATTTGATGATCTCTAAAAAAATTCATAAATGGTGAACTTAAACTTGATGACTACCCTTCTAAGTACACAGACTGCTTGAAGCAGTTAGACGGTCGACAAAACAAAAGACTAGCGGGCGGGAGGCGCACGCTACGCGTGAGAGTGGTCGACAGCTCGCGCAGTCCGTGTACGTTGATCACTGACTAACTGCTCGAGCAGTTCGTGTATAGGTAGCTTTATTGCTTTCGCATGAACAATGTCTTGCATTAGTCAATCATTTTAAGCTTTCTTTTGTGTATGATTGATGGAGTGCTTATAATGTTTTCTTAAAAACTTTTTAAATGTTGTACAATAAAACAATTTTTATTTTTATATTTTGCTCTTTATATTTATCTTGTGGTTTTTAAAACTACTACAATTTCGGTGTGATGTGTTTTTATTTGCATTTAATAAAAAAATTGGCTTTTGCACGTTAGTAACTGTCATTTAATGACGTACTTACAGATTTATTTTGAAATGACTATGATAAATATTATTAGTAAATGGAGTCTAGTCTATAACTGGTTGACGAGAAAAATAACTGTTTTATTTTCTGATTTTAATGTTTGATAAATAACAAATAATTATATTTATTAAATAGTCAAATATTTACTTCCTTTTACCAAGTAATAGTTTATTTCGTTACGTAACATCATAGAGTACGTATTTTAGTTTCACCTCAACGTCAGAATTTCGCGTTGAATTCGGTTACGTCGACAGCTGGTTTGATCCCACGATACCACTAAAATTTTACTAAGAGTATTGCGTAAACCTATATACTTCTATATATAGGTGTTACATACAAAAAGTGTTAGTATTTTTTGTTTGGTGTAGATAAAATTGCTTTAGTAACCCTTTTGTGGGATGAACTATTATGTTTTGTAAATCTATATTATCTAATTATATTTGTATGACGGGCCTGTTGGTCTAGTGGTTAGTGACCCTGACTGCTATACCGGAGGTCGTGGGTTCGATTCCCACCCAGGACAAATGTTTGTGTGATGAGCACGATCATTTGTTCTGGTTGTCTGGGTGTAATTTATCTATAATATGTATGTATTTAGAAATATATAAGTATGTTTATCAGTTGCCTGGTTACCATAACACAAGCTCTGCTTAGCTTGGGATCAGATAACCGTGTGTGAGTTGTCCCGGAATATTATTATTATTATTATCTATATTTAGACGATTCTTTACTGGTTCGAGTCAGTAATAAGTCTTAGTATTAATCTTAATCTTTTCCCAAGCTATGCTCTGGTCGGCTTCCAGTCTCACCGGAGTTAGCTGCATACTGTATTTTACATGACAAGACTGCCTATCTGACCTACACAACCTATTTAGTGGGTAACAAAGTATCTAATATTAAGACTGGTCTTCAGAATTGTAATGACTCAAAATCAAAAATCAAAATCAAAATGTTTTTATTTCTTATAAACCAAAAAAAAGGCACTTAAGAAACGTTACGTTAAAAACTACTGACTCTAGTCGCTCGGTTCCAAAGTGTCCTTCCTATGGAGAAGAGCCGGCAAGAAACTCCATAGGTTACTTTTTTAAAAAAAAGGTTAACATCGAGGTTAAGATTACACTGATTTTAAGGTATGCGACAACAATGTAAACAGCAGAATGTTTAGATTAATATAAACTAAGACATCCAAAATGAAAGAAAAAATTGAAATCGAATATTCAGCTAAATTTACATTGTCGTCACATTTACAAAGGACTTAACGACTGCGTGAAAGGCCAATGTATGACAGTCGGTACCAACGGTTTATCGTTCTTCTAAGACACGGAACGGTCTCGATATGTTTGTAAATGGTAAAAAATCTACGAGATTACCAACCGTACGGTTACGGTACGAACCTTACACTTAGTACGAGCCTCTCCGCTCCCGTATAAAACTTATTCAATCAAGCAAATTGTACAGAAATCGTGAATCAATAACTAAACTTTATCGGGCACGTAAATCGTAGCTCAATATTCCTGTATGGGGTATATAAATGCAATAACTTGGATTAAATTCGCGCCCGACATAAGTTAGAGGTTGCTAATAAATTTATACGTGGTACCTGGGTATAAGGATGTAACATCGAGTATGTATATAAGCAAACATAGAGTGCACATTTCGAGTTTTGTCGAGCGTAAGCAAATGTTTTTACCTGTAAGTACTACGCTCATTTGCTGATTTTAAATTTTACTGTTTATGCTAAAATATCGATGGTTCCGATATTAGTAATGTAATATTACTAGTATGAACAAGCGTTGTCGTAATATTGGTGTCAAAACAGCAGACACATTTGTATTGCACTCATTGATGAAACAACGCGCACTGTTTGACACCAATTTGATTACAGAGCTTGTTCAGGCTAGTAATCACAGTTCATACTCTGTTACACTCTATAGTTTATTTATATATACTCTAGGGGCTATACAGAATTGTTGCTATAACCTATGATTTATGTCCGTCTCGCTTTAATATTAAAGACGGCCGCTTGATATATTGTCATGTGTTATTCTCAAATTGTTTGCTATTTGAGGGTTTATTATTTATTTAGAACTAGATATTGATTGATGTTTGTTAGGTTCTTATTTAAATTTTAGTTTTAATGAAACTTATTTCTTTTTGGATCAGAATTTAGTATCTTTAGTTTTAAATATCCAGTTGTACTAGGTGATGTAACATTGTAAGCTATAAAAACTATAATCATTCAATAAAAAAACAGTTTTTAGGCAGCATTGATTTGGTTCATTTCTACCTACCGGTGTCACCCTTATACTGTATTTAAAGTAAAAATATACCTACAGACTTTTTGAAACAAAAGTAGACTTACAGGAAACCATGTCTTGAAAAACATAGCTTTCCTTATTTATTTTGTCATGGATTGTTCTACAAATATTTAGTTTTATAAACATTACACAGAAAAATATCTAAGAATAACATAGATTTGATTATATTTGTTTCTACTGTAAGAAAAGTGGTTTTAACTTGGCAACAGAAACAGATGGTATCTATACTTACTTATACTGTAAACGTAAAGGTACTTGTTTGTCTTTTTTGTTTCACAGCTAAACGTAACATTCAAATATTGGTTTCTTAGGTTTACGCGAATGTTAGACATTGAAATAAAACTACTTTTTTTACGGATTTTGTCGCGGTTTATTTTGATTTTAGGTCCCGTCGTCTGCCCGTGACCATGATACCTGCAAAGGTGTCGAAACGTCGGGACCTAAAATCACAAAGGGCAATAGAGGTAGTTCGGACTTTAAAATTGAACATAATTTAGTTTTAATTATGATAACTGCTGATGCTGTGTGAAGTTTAATTTAACAACATCAACATCTACTCTCATTTATAATCATATATTTCACTCATCTATATAATCCAGCCTATAAACGTCCCACTGCTGGGCACAGGCCTCTTCCCATATAGAGAAGGCAGGAGCATTGATCACCACGCTTGCTCTCTGCGGATCGGCGATTTCAGATCCCAATTTTGGAATCCAGGTTTCCTCACGATGGTTTCCTCACGATGTTTTCCTTCACCGTTTGTCAGAAGTGTCTTAGAATAATTAAGAAAGTACATATAACTTTGAAAAAGCCACATTGGTACTTGCCTGGGTTCGAACCTGCAACCTTGTGCATACAAATCCGTTCATTGAACCGCTAGGCCACCACAACATTTCACTCATCTACACTATGTTTAATAATGTATTTAAAAAAAAAATTAGTCAAAAGCGAATACCTAAATAAATCTCAACCTATTTTGCTACTCATAATTCCTAGAATTATGAAATACACTGAGTTTCACACAGGACAGACCGTCTTCCAGACAACCTTAAAACGAAAATACATGAATAAGTCTAAACAATTTTAAGAATTGTATACTTATTCATTTATCAAAGGATTTTTAAAGTAAGCAAAGGTATTTCGATGGCTACCATTTTTATAAATAAAATTGAATTAAAAGAATAGATAGAATAATAGGGATAATACATAGTATATAGCACGATGTTGTACCTACACGTATATTTTAAATAAACAATAAAATTATATGATAATATGACTAATAAAACCCGGGGCTCCGCCCACGCAGGTGTTGGTTATCGCGGCAAAAAGCCTATTTTTTTTCTTAGGAACACAATTTACTAAATACCAAGTTTCATCAAAATTGGTTAAGCTGTTTTCTCCTGAAATCGTAATGTAAATAGGGATATTTACGCAGTACGCAATCAACGCGGAAAAAGTTTTACTCAAATTCCAAAATTAATTTTAACTATTAGGTACCTACTTATTTTTTCACTACCACAATTTGATATTTTATTTTTTCGGCCCCTTTCAAGACAATAACGCACATATTATTACTTCTCAACACTACATCAGATTAGTCCGTATTTTATCTAAAAAATACATCATAGTTCTTTCTACCCCAACTCACTCTTATCTCGCTCTTATTGAAACTAAAGCGGTCCCGTGGGCTTAGAGACGGATGAAAAATGTGCCCACTCTACCCTACCGCGATAGGTAGCAGATTATAGTGTGAGTATAATGACCTATTTACACAATGGGGAGTTTTCTTAGGTAGGACATTATAAAAAATGGGTTGTTATGTCAAGGATAAAGATGCTTGCTATCGGGGTAACGATAAATGTTCTTTTTTGTGGGAAAATGCTAGCGATTGTAAAGGTTTCTACGTTGTGTAGTTTCTACTGTTAAATATCATAGACGAGTTTGCAGTGGAATAAAGATATGTACCTAATATTAAATGTATTTGTATAAAAAATGCAAACATAACTTTTTGCTGATTGTAAAAATGTGTATCTAGACTGTAGGCAAAATAATAATGACATGAGTTTATCTTTAAATGATTTTAAACACATACAAGTATTTATTTATTAAAAAATACATATTTAAAAATATTTCAGTTATTACTAAATAGATTGCAGTATATAAGTATTGCTCTCAACCTCTTCAAAAATCCAATAAAATACCAATAAATTCATTCAACAAAATAAATAAAACAAAAACCAATTTCATTTCTGAAGTGATTTTAAAAAAATATTCTGTTTCAACATGTTTTCACTGTAGTCCGTTTCCGTACAAATATTGCATGATAAACGTATGTAATATTAAAACCGGTAAAATATCGGTTGCGATGATTTCCGATAGCTAACCGATGTTAGCTCGGAAATCATCATATGAAAACAATAAATAAAAATGAATATTGCAAAATACTCGAGTTTTGATAACTTTATGAGAGTAAAAATAAAGGGAGGTAAATTTGGACTACATTAGTCAGTAGTTGTTTATTACACGACTTATAATAGCAGGATAAGTTTTTAATAATTATTATTTGTGTGTTTGTTTGTAATATTTGATTTGGGCATAGTTAAATGCACACAGAGGCTTTGAAAAAAACTTTGTTTAAAAAAATATTTTCGATAAAAATATATGATTGATTATGTCTTGTTAAAACTGACGAATAATACGTTACAATTTACCTACTGTCTTTAGTGTAATTTGTCCTACAGAAAAAAATTACAAAGTAAGATGAAAGATAACATTGAAAAAATAACACTTTAAACCTAACTTTCAACCGTAATACAGGTTTTGCAGAAACTTATAGAAAGCGTAACTAAACACCTATTATGTAACTATATAGGTACTGTATGTCTACTAGCTGTGCTCCGCGGGTAAACCCGCGTAGATATAATAAATAAAATGTCCAAAACAGTAGCTAGTAAGTAGCTAAGTAGCCTAAGTCATTCCTTGTAACATAAGCTATCTGCTAGTTAAGGTCCAGTCAAAATCGGTCAAGCCGTTTCAGAGTTTAGCAGGAACAATCAGACACACAGTCAACAATTTTAAATTGGTTTTTTAATGTAAGTACCGTATATACTTCCATATGCATTTAATGAAAAGCTATTGCTTGAATTACAAACGGACACTTCAGTTTTATTTATTTGTATAGATAAGGTCCATTGACCTAAGGTTACAAGAATCCTTTCTATACAAAAATCCTAGTTTCGAATCCAAAGGAATGTTTGGTCCTTTGCCACTGGTCTTAAGAAATTTTTTGTTCTGTTGTAGGCACGACCCGTAAATAAAATGGCGCTTACACGCTTGTTCCACACTATTAGGAAATTTTTGAGAAAGTTTTGAGTTACGATTTTTTGGATATTTTTTTTAACCAACTGCGGGGAAACAAGGGAGGGTTATGTGTTTTTGTTTGACTGATGATGTAGAAATTTTGTAGTTAAGGGTAATGAAACAGCTTGTGTAATCAACGTTATAAAAGCGATTGATGGACTTTACATGACGACATAACTACATAAATATTAGTAGAAAAATTTGATTTGATTTGTTATTTTTCCTATGTACAATTTAGATCCTACTAACACTTAAAGCTCTAAAAATACTTCAAAGCAAAAATAATTTTAAAGACACTCTTATTTTAGTTTTAAACATCGATATATCTTTTCACCACCAACTCTTATACCCAAGTTCAAAGTCAAACCATTTACAAAGATAAATTGAACTCCAAACAAAAAAAGTCCAAAGTTAAGATCCCCATTACTTATAATAAAGCAACACTAGAAAAAAAAACACGAACTTTTAACTCGAGAAACTATTTCGTTCCGTTGGAGACTGAAATAACTCAGTTCCGGTCTATTAGACGAAGTTAGATAAATACCTAGAACTATTATCTTAACTATAGTCGATTGCGAGTCTAGAATTCTAGACCGTGTCTTAAGTCTAGGTTTAAATTGTTATCATTACTCTTTGGCTTTGTGGTGGAGATTTTTCAAGGATTCTGTTTAGTGTGGTTGTAATTTATAAATATGAAGAAATAGAGGATAATCTTCTAGAACATAATTGTAGATTAAGAATATTATAGTATTTATGGAAGTATTTTGTTTCGTGTGTATATCAATATAATTTGTAAAGCTTATAAATTCACTAGCTGTACCCGGCATGCGTTGCAATGCAATTTTTTCTACCTAGCACCTGCCTACTACCACTTAGGGGTATGAAAAATAGATAGTAGCCGATTCTCAGACCTACTGAATACGCATATAAAATTTCATAAAAATCGGTCAAGCCGTTTCGGAGGAGTATGGTAACTAACATTGTGACACGAGAATTTTTTATATATAAGATTAAAAATGTTATCAGTAGTCTTTTTAATTAAATCTTTCTCCTGATATCATTTTCTTGATACAAAGTGAGTTCCTTTAGTACATGAAACTATGATATTGTTTAACAATAATTTTCTACGAAATAAATTAATTATATTTTATACAGGGTGTTACCGAAAGGGTATAGCTATCCAAAAGGGGTGAAACGTAGATCTGGTATAGAGCTAGTTTACAAAATTTACCTATCTTTCAATATTTATTTATAACCTGTATCTATTAAAACATTTTTAAAACTACATAACTTTTACAGTTATCTACTAAGCTACCTAAAAAGCAATATAAGTTCTAAGCCACAGACACTTATATAAATCATTCGCTCGACATTATGTGCCACGTTTTGTATGGAACGCAATTTCACGGCTGGCATTCAAAAATGGATATATAGGCGGTATTGCAACCGTTAAGGAATTTGTACTGTGGGGCAGTCAAGGAAAATATTCTGAGGTTTATAAATCGTTCTATCTTTAACAAAAAATATATTTTTTATTGATTTCTAGTTTTTTTTTTTTGTAATAGAACATTAAGTTATTATATATTTGATAAAAAATATCGTACTCTTTCGTGTAGGTGTTTGAAAGCAGGTAATGTAAATAAATTAAGTAAAACCCAATAAAATATGCTCAAGCCTCATATTTATTTAACAATTAATTTACAAAAGAGATAACATGTTTAAAAACATTATGATTTATACATACATAAACTTTTTAGCAATGACTCTGCAATCAATATTTGCAACAAACACTTATAACTGCGATTGTACATATTTCTTCCAAAACATGATTGCATTTCCAAGAATGCAATCTTTCAAAGAATTCCTATTGAACATCAAATATGGGGAGAATTCGTAGGAAATTCATTTGTGTTACAAACCCAGCTATTTTAGGGTAAGTAGGACCCTTAGGTTTGTGTACGTGTTTAGAATATTTATTTGACATACATTATTTATAGGTAATAAACTTTCAATCCCTCCGCGGTCAAGAATTTATGGGAACTTATTGAAATTAGAATTATTACTTTTACGAAGGAAACATTCTGAATATCATTTAGACCTTTATTTAGACCACATTCTTGGCTGTTTTTTTTTTAAGTAAATATTTTTAACTTTTAAACTATCGCGCTGCATGTTTACAGTAATATAATACCACGGGAATAAGCCGTTTCATTAGGTCATGCAGATTAGATTAATTTAAATAATTTAAAAGAGAAAATTAAATGAAGAAAAAAAACATTTATTTCGAACGATCGTTCGAATTATATTAGTAAAAAATATGATGATGGATTATTTAGAATTATATAAGCATTAAACATCAATTAAAAATCAAAATCGCCATATGTTCAATTGTCATAACTTCAATCCAATATCTACCTATACCTACCTGATCAAAAAACATAACAACAAATCAAAACAGTCAAACCTCCCAATAAACATCTATCCATACAAATCGGTAACCCCGTTCACCAAGTGAAAGTAACTCAACATTTTGGGGTTAAATTTAAAAAGAAAACATTTCCTCCCCTAACTGAAAGATGTCGTAATAACTCAACCCCTGCACGCTGCAGGTTAACCCTCGTTCGTTTGATACTTTATAGGCAGGTGGAAATAAGCCGATTTGTATAGTCCGCATTATTTTTTGTTATGAGATTAGGAGAGCATTTTTTTTACATTAACTGTTGTTTTTTGGTTTGTTTTGCTTGTGTAATATCGGATATAAATATCGTCTGGTGAATTTAAACGTAAAATAGTTCAATTTTTTTTTTTTTTTTATTTGTTTTATAAGTATTAACTACTACGTCTACTTCTTACTAAGTACTGCAAAAAAACTGTTCTAAATTTCAGAGTCATCAGCCAGTAAAAGAAGATAAAAGATAGGCAATTTAGAAAAACCATTTGATCCATCTTATACATATTCTACCCACTTTTCTTAGAAAATTTAAGTCATATGTTAAATAAATAAATAAAAAAATGCAGACAACATCACATACATTGCTCTGAACCCAAAGTAAGTAGCTAAAGCACTGGTGTTATGGAATTCAGAAGCAACGAAGGTACCACAAACACCCAGACCCGAGGCAATGTAGAAAATTTTTGGTTTCTACATTGACCCGTCCGGGGATCGAACCCGGGACCTCAGAGCTAGCGACACCTTGAAACCGGTGCGTACGCCACTCGACCACGGAGGTCGTCATAAGTTGGTACATTTATGATCTCTATAAGATCACGTATACCTAATTACCATATTAATATAACGCGACAAAAAAAGTATAATTTATAATTCCTTCCGACAGCCGATTTCTTACCGTCTAAAGCAGTTTTGGAAAACGCTTGGCCTTTAATTAAACTTCAAAGGTGCTCATTACGTCCCGCCTTTCCTTGAAAAGACGGTATTAAGTAAAAGTCAATAATTACAGCACCTTAATTGTTACTGGAATTAATATAAAGCTTAAGATATTTGGTTCATTTTCGACTTGTAAAGCATTTGTTTCTTGCAGATTGTTTTAATGTTGTACTGCTAATTTTGCGCTTTGTTCTTTCAGTAGCTCCTTAACTGAGCAGTGCGTTGTAATTAACCCTTATGTATCGGAAAAATAAATAATGCAAACATTTTTTCTTAATTTAACTTAAAATGTTTTTTAAATAATTTCCAGCTTTTGTCCACATCACTGCATGTCTTCGAGGACATTTTATAAACAATCTACAACATAATATGATAAACAACAAGCACAAAGCTATCTATCTGATAAAGTATTTCTGGAATCGGATCATTCGTTTTGAAGAACAAACAAGCAGTTTTCATAATATTTCGCACATACTTTGAACTGAAAATTCGCACACCAAACAATCAATTAACCAAGCATCAAGTAAATATACCGTAGACTTTCTATCGCTTCCCTCCCGTAGGTGTGATCTATCTCAATAAGAAACATATCGAAGTAAAATTTTCTTCATTTTTATTAAGAACCGTTAAAGTACCTAGCTGTCAGTTAAATCAGTTTTGAAATCGCATCATTCGTTTTGAAGATTACCTTGTACCAACAAACGGCCGATGTAACCTGGTCGAAACGTCAAACCAAAAAGGTAAGTATGCATTTTTCGCGCTAATTCCCATTAAACAATCTTTATAATATTTCGCATATAGGTACGTACTTTACACTGAAAATCAGAGTATTGTAACAACGATACACTTACCAGCCATCAAGTAAACAGACAGTAGACTTTCTATCGCTTCACTCCCGTAGGTGCGATCTATCTCAAAATTGAAACATATCAAATTAAATATCGACGCACCAAAAGACAAACTATCCGTCGGTTATTTTTTTTTAAATCGCATCACTAGTTTCGATGATTATCTTGTTACAACAAACAATCTTTATAATATGCACCAAAAAAGGACCTATATTTTAGTGAAATAGTTTTTGAAATCGCTCCAATATTTTCGAAGATTGCCTCGAACAAACAAACTAAAAAAAATTGTCGCATTTTACTCTTTAATTTACTCAGATTTTGTTCATACTCTCCTCTAAACTTTAAATCCAAGTTCACATTGTACCAAACGATAATTTAACCAGGCATCAAGTAAATAGACGGTAGAGTTTCTATCGCTTCCTCCCGTAGGTGTGATCTATCTCAATAATTGGAGCCCGCGTCACGGCTGCTATTTGTTTGAAGATCTCCCGATTTCGTTGGATAGAGAACTTGTATGGATTTGATACGTTTTTGTGTTTGTTGAGTTTTAGAGCTATATTGAGTTTTGTGTTTGGATATAATTTTTGTTGTGCTCTTTAGGGGGAAAGTACAATTTTTCTTATGCAATAAAAAAAATATGTTTTGTCATGTAGCAAGCAAGAGATAGGCATAAGTAGAAAGAGGAAAGGGAGGCCTTTGCTCTGCAGTGGATTCTTAAAAATAAAAAAAATCAGTTAACATGTTCAATACCATTTAACTATTTAAATACATACGATCAATGCTCGTGCCTTCTCTACATGGGAAGAGGCCTGTGCCCAGCAGTGGGACGTTTGTAGGCTGGATTATTATTATTATTATTGTAACGAAAGATCTACAAAATATAGACACAAAATGGGCTAGAAGATAGAAATCAAAATTTCTAAGTAAAATAATGTACCGTTTATTTTTTTATAGAATTCGAAGTAAGTTCCCTGACTCAAAATTAATAAACAGATTTTAACGTCATTCGTTTTTTTTTTTAAATAAAATAAAGTATGGATAAAGAACACAATTTCCTTTCTAAGCCCCAAGGTCCCAAATTTTAACGAAACATAAATTTTTTATAAATAATGGACCTAATAGGGAAATCAGACAGGAAGCACTTCTTAAAAAACTGGCTAACAGTATTAACATAACGAAATATGAAGCCTTATTATCTAAAATGCCAGCCTTGAATTTCCTCTAATATCTCACAATTGGCTTACTTAAGCGATGAGGGGACATTCATTTTTCTCTATTATGACCCTCCACAACTGAAAATCAACTTTGTGCTCCTGAATATATAGTTCAATTTTGAAATTTTGGTCGAAATATTTCATCAACAAATTGCAGCGTGGAGATACTGTAGTTGGATTTGGATGATAAGAATGTTTTAGGAGCTTTCATTTCCGTACAGAAGATTACATTGGGCATAGGGTGTTGAACTTCGTGTTATTATTCGTTTAAGGGTTTTAAGGTAAGGGGTGTGATTAGAATAATAAGATAGAGATTAATGTACTGTATATAACACTTAAGAACCTTTCTGGTCGATGTGGTTGTTTTAATGACTATTTAGATTATCACTTACTGGTTAAAATAGTACGATTATAATATACATGTATTAATAGAAATAATAATAATATGTACAAGTGTGCATAAAATTGATTTTTTTTTTAATTTCATATTATTTATTAGATATGTAGGTGAAATCGATCTAATAAAATTTTAATTCGGCATAAATGAACTTGCTGTAGGTTTATTTTCTTTCCGAATATTATTTTCTACCTTTTATTGTTATGTTATCTAGAACAAGCTTGAAATACGAGTACCAATTTCCTAACACTATAACAGGTAGAGATAAAACGATAAAATATAAAACAAATACATTTACTACAGCGACAATTGAGTTCAAAAACTTTGAAAAACTGAAGAAAAATCGAAACAATCTTGGCAACATTTAAGTTCTAAAACAGTAAGTGTTAGATCTAGTTATAAATCGTGCTTATGAACTCCGACAGGCATGAAAACTGCATTGCAGGATCTAGACTCCCTAGGGACCATATATCAAGCTTAGGTACCAAGCTAAGAAGACTAGGCGTTCAATATTTACGTTTGTCTGTTTATACTGGCAACACTGGCAAGCGATTTACCTGAAACTCTACCAAATATTATACAATGGCAACACTGTTTAGATTTAAATTTAGAAGGATATGTTAGGCAGTTGGAAAGTTTATGATAGAACTAGTTTTAACGGATTTTGTTTCACGGGTTCTACATTTTTAAATCCCTGGAGTGGGATTTTGTGAACAAAAAATGTAATCTAAAAAGCTATCATATCTCTTTTTGGATATTTGTGTAAATGTTTGGACAAAGGCCTAAAAGGATTTGACTACAAAGTTATCATAAAAATACAGAAAGGAATAAAAAGGCAGCTTAGTACCTTATTCTAAAACCGTGTGTGATGTGTCATCACAGTGTTAGCATATACATATTTTGCTCTCTCAAAATATAATCCTTTTTTTTATTGAATAATAGTAGGTACACAGATCTTGCTATTGAAAAATCAAGTATCAACTACGAAAAAACTGTTACTAAATTACTAAATATTCACACTATATTTACACTACTGTACATTTCGGAAAAACAGCAGAGACTTGAGTATAATTATAATAATTGTATTCAATTATAGTGCATGAACATAAGACTGACTAAACATTGCTCATGCCCATCTCTATCAAGTCAAAAGCTAGCTAGTAAGCAGCTACAAACGATAATTCAACCCTTTATTTAGCTCGACGGAAATAAAGCGAAATGCCTCTTAAACAGCTTTCCACACATGCTTTCCACATAAAGACTTTCCAACATGGCGACACAACAGCATAAATTGAACAAAAACCGCATTGTCGAAGCGTATCGAGTGTTAATATCTGCACGTGCCTCGCTTCCATCGTGTTAACGTTTCAGAGATACTGCGAACTAAAGCTGGTTATACACATGCGATGGAAGAATGGATTGAAAAGTAATTCAGTTTGGAAGTTGGTAGATGGCGTGATAATATTTTTTTTATAAAACGTTATCTATGTAAAGGTAAAATACTAAATCGATTAGTCGCTAGTTTTCGAGCTAAGATATTGTGTAGTGGAGGATAATTATTTGAAGGCCATCAATAAAATTAGATATCTAAAGTTTTAAAGTGTTCAAACTGACCAAAGAACACGCTCATTCTGTCGCTGGGTTTTTGAATATGATCTAAAATAGCTATAGGTTTATAGATTTTTAAGTATAGACCTATAAACCTTATACAAAAGGAACACTCTGACTTGAAACAATATTCTGTCGAACACGTAGCACGTCAAGCAGTAACAGTTGCCATGGTAACCTATTCTACTCAACTATCCGTACAGTCAATTTTCAAGGTGTCGCCAGTTTGTAGTCCGCCTAAGTCCAACTGACAGTAGCCACGACACGAGAACACTTCTGTGAGCTGTGACATTTTTGTTATAGGTCCACCAAGCTATGAACTAGAATTTTTGAGCCATTTTTTTAGCACCAAACCTATTCTATGCCAGTTTTTCGGATGTGTCGCATTTGAATACCGTTTCAAAGTTAGAAGCTTTATTCAAATAATTTTGATTTTGAAACGCTGTCTTTATGTACCTACATACCTTTATTAGATTGCTGAACAG
This sequence comes from Autographa pulchrina, assembly GCA_905475315.1. Lineage (NCBI taxonomy): Eukaryota > Metazoa > Arthropoda > Insecta > Lepidoptera > Noctuidae > Autographa > Autographa pulchrina. The sequence continues at coordinate 4,102,468 of FR997786.1, read as the reverse complement.
AATTCTGTTTTTCTAACGTTAAGAAAAAAATATATTTAGAAATTATAAATAATTAATCTATTAGGTAAGCATATTAAAAACTTAACTGTCCCGCCAGTAGACACAATAGTTAAACAATGGAAATGTTCATATGTGACTCACGAAACAGGGAAATGTTTATTACAGTAAATCAATTTATAACCTTGGACTGAACTGCAATACTCTTCGGAAATACATAATTAAAGCAATACTATAATATAAATACCTTTGTTAATTACATAATAGACCAAAGAAGAACAAAAATATTTAACTTTGTAATATTGGAACAAATTAACTTTTAGCTTTCTGATCATTTATTTTTTTATCTGCTACGTAAGGCAACTCAGCAGCTAAGTGTCAAGTGTCATGAAACAACGATGAACTTTCTTGTCCTCCAAGTATATACATTTATTACGAAAAAAAAGTACGTCGAATAGATTTGAAGGGCACTTATCTTTTGCTACTAATGTTACCCATTATTATTAAGTGGCTCTCGACAGCTCTTGAGTAGCGAATGATACACATTCAACAAAAGTACAATATACCTAAGTTATATGTGACTAATGTCAAAGAAACTCAGTATTTTTACTTAAGACTAAAGCTTAAGTTTTTATGTGCACACAGACAGTTAAAAATCGTTATTTCAATTTTTTGTTTCTATATTTAAGTTCGTATTTTGAATTTCTTAAAAATAGTACAAACCGTTTGACTAGTGGTGTAAAATTATGAAAGTAGAGCATAAAAGCATAAAAAAGATAGATTTAAAAAAACGCCTTAAAATAAAAGTTAAATTAACTTGTAAACACTCAACACCGTTAATACGATCTCTTTAACCACTAAAACAACTAGTACTTTGTAAATACGTAATCGTGTTAGATAACCTAACAGTATACACTTACTTGTCCTAATGCAATGTGTCGTCTGAAAGCAATTTGCTACACCGCACGCGGTCCTTCTTTCATTACTGGCGCCCATCTGGGGCCAAGAAACTTGGAACGCAACCAATCAATATTCATCTTTATTTTATCGACATAAAGTTTGAAATTGAAGTAGCAGTTTGAAAAGATAAGTTGTTTGTATTTTAAGTATAAAATGGTTAGTTTGAAAAGGGTCTGTTTTTAAAGTGAATTATTTTAAAGGAAGGAATTGTTTATTAGGATCGGTAGGATATGATTTTGACGTCCGTTAATATTTAAGAAATACTTTCTAGGGATTTTTAGTGGGTACTCTACAGGCTAGGGAGTCATAAAATACTGTATGTTCGCCTCCATACAGTTTTTATTTCATGGGGTATAGAAGGATCCAATAAAATTGTTTGATAACGCTAAGTGGATTTAATAATCATTGCTTATAAAAACTTTTGCATAGCCTTTTCCCAAGCTTTGTTGAGGTCTCCTTCCAGTCTTACTGAATTCTGACTTCCTAACTAAATTTCACTATATTTTACTGTGTAACACAGTAATAATATAATAATAATATCCTGGGACAACTCACACACGGTTATCTGATCCCAAGCTAAGCAGAGCTTGTGTTATGGTAACCAGACAACTGATAAACTTACTTATATATTTCTAAATATACATACATATTATAGATAAATTACACCCAGACACCAGAACAAATGATCATGCTCATCACACAACATTTGTCCTGAGCGGGAATCGAACCCACGACCTCCGGTATAGCAGTCAGGGTCACTAACCACTAGACCAACAGTATCCCATGGTAAGACTGGAACTGGCTTAAAAATAGTACTACAAATAAATATCTTCAATCGGAAATAAGCCACTCCCTTAACTAACCTTCTCTACTGAACTTTATATAAGAAGGTTCTTTCAGGTTCCTTTTAAGCAGACTTTCTTTGCTCACAATGCAGTTGGATCGGCTAATGGCGCCGTAACCAATGAACTTCTAAACCCAAACAAGCTGTTATCGGTCGCCAGTGAGGTTCTAGCTCCGCAGTTTACAGTTCACCGATGGTCATTCAACTATGGGAAGAAAGAGCTATTTCAATTCGACGTCTAACTATGGAATGCTTTGACCATCGTATCACAAAAAAAGAATAAGATTGAATCCTTTTGCAAAGTGGTTAGCTACGCGAAACAATTTGACATACGTAATTTATAATGTATCGGATGTAAGCTATGTTATTCGATCTTAATATTATGTCTTTGTTTAAAAACAATTGACTACCTAAGAATTATAATGGTACCTATATATACATGAATGGAAAAAAATATAGAAGGTTCGTTTGGTAAATTTTAACAACTATAACAGTTTTTTGTACGTAGGAGAACCTCATGACACGATTTAGTAAAAGTAGTGCACTACATTAAAACACTGCAGTTGTAGGTGATGTTATACAAGGTGTTAAGAAAACCTTATCCGATCCGTGAAGGTGTGGTCAGGTATCGATATCTGATTACATAAAAAAATGGGATAAAAAAAAAACAAAAACATATAAAACATATTTTTTTTCTCAAAAGGCGAGACAGATTATCATCGTCGTCACATGTGCTGCCAAATGATCAAACAAAAGACTTTCACAAATACCCACGAAAATAGTGGATGGATCAAATTGTGTCGCCTCAGGTCTGTGACTTAGAGAATTTCACGGCAAAAAATGGTTATTTCAAAATTCATTATTATTTTTACTATCATGAATATTCCAAATTTAATATTTTGGGATTGGAACGATTTTCTTAACAACCTGTATTCGTCTTGATAACATAAAACTTAACCTAATTATCGCCATGAAATCAAGCTTATACTTCAGCTTAACCTATAAAATAGAAGCAAAAAAGGCAATGCTAAGAGCTTATTTGCATCAATATTAAAACCAGGTATCTATTGAAAATCATTCCAATAATCCGACCTCATTCCCCGTAGAAAACGGCAACAAAAACATTATCTGCAAACGAAACACTGACCACTTGTCATGACTAATTTAAAATGCATTCAAATTACGTCACAGTCTGTATACGAACGATAACTTTGAATAGGGTTCCGGGATAATAGTCATTATATACATATGTATACAGCCTTTTGTTCCGTGCGCCATTTTAATAACCAGATACGTGAGCTAGTGAACGTGTTTTCATTAAAGCTGCTTGATTGACATTGATTGAATTAGACGCCTGCATGTGAAATGGTCTTTAGCGATTATAAGCTTCGGTTTTGGTGTTGCTTTGCTTGTTGGTAAACTAATTAGAGTTTTTTGATTAGTATTGTATCACGACAGTATGCATTGATGAATAATTGGGAAGGGTGGTTATGTAAGTACGATTAAAAGAATAGAAATAAGCGGATAATAGAATAATCTTTTTCTCAATTGTCGGAACAATGAGTCTGTGTCAATTCAGCGCGATAAGTGTGGGTATGGTAAAACTGTTACTTAGGAGTAACAGATAGAGGTATATATCATTCCGTAATAAATAATTGATTTTTAAGTATTTTAAACATACAATAAATACCCATAAACTGCCTCGTTGGCCTAGTGGTTCTAAGCGCGACTGCTACGCTAGAGGTCTTGGGTTCGATTCCCAAGTCGACCAAGGTGTTATAGGGTTTTTCTATGAAATTCTCAGTACCAGGTCGGAGTTTGGATTTGTGCCCGGTTAGTGGCAATAGGCTCGCCCCCTATTACATGGGACCTAAACATACCGGCGAACTGTGGGTGTACATTGGTACACCTCTGCCTAACCCTTCGGGGATACAGGCGTTATGGTATGTTATGTTAATAAATACCCAATACCATAACGTTGTGTTGTTATCGAACTTTAAGATGCAAATCTTTATCTCAATCGGATGCCAAAAAGTGGTAGAACCTAGAATTTAGCTCGCAAGTTACGACTTAAACCAATGTACATACATAAATACATACTTAAATACGCAAATACATTGCAAGTCAAAGAAAACTCACAAAAAGACTTCGCTTCAAAATTCACACACAAAATCAATACAAACACACACCTCTTAACACACTGTGTAGGTACATACATAGGTGCCACACAAAATCAATACAAGCACACACTTTTTAACACACTAGGTACATACGGGTGCCTTAATTATCGCTAAACCTTCATTCATGCCGTCAGCTCCCTGTACCACGATTTACAGCGAACGACATTGATTGCTGAGCTCATGTGGTGTTCCCAATTAGTCCTTTTCAATCAGCGCTTCGAGTAAAAACACGGTAGGTAAGCTTTATTTAACTTTTTGAGGTTATGTAGGTGTTAATTAGTTGGATACCTGGGAACTGGTAGTTAGATGTGTGATGGTTGTATGAATTGGTATGTTATGTCGGAGATTTAAATTCAATATGTTACGGACAAAGAGGTTGTAAATTGACCTATTTACTGTCATCGTATTCACAAAGAAGAGAGTATATCATCGAATACACATAATGAAATTTTAATGTAGGGACAGTGTCAAGGATTTTTTTGGTAGATATCGATATGATATAAGGCCTAATTGAAGGATGCCTAATTACGTTATGGCGCTTTAAATTTACTTACAACCCTATCTCAACACGTACAATCTATGATTATCGCATTTTGTAATTATTTACCACATCATGTACTTCTTCATGAATATCCGCAGTGTATGTACCAGGTAACATATTGATACAAATTCATAATGATTCAGTATACCAAATAAGCATAACTCAACAAACGTATCTCTTACAAAATAAAACAAAAGACTGAACATTTTAACATCACCCAAGCATTTAAGGTTTCCAGAATGCTCATTCTGGGCACGAAATATCGAATTTCAATTTTCACTTGGCGGTCCAAGTTTCGGTCGAAATTCTATACAAAAACCCTTTTGGAACGGTCACAATGGATGGGTGACAGGGAATTATCGGTTTGAGCTTGACGGCCCGAATGCTACACTACAATGATTTCGCCACCGGGATTTTTTAAATGTACGTACGAGATTTTTAGGGGTTTGAGCGACAATTGTTAAACCCTTTTTGGCTTGATTGGATATTTATACGGGTGGTCAGAATTACATTATTTTTGTAAGCAAGAAAACACAATAAGTTATATTATTATTATGCAATGTATTTACATCACTAGTCAATTAAAAAAATACACGAACCAGGATATATATTTTCGTAACATTGTAATCTACCTTTTAGGTATGGCAAAAGTAGATGAAATTGTTCCTTATATGGGTAAACAATAGTGTTTAAAAAACTATCAAAACATCGTCGCATACAGAGAGACTTGTTAGAAATCGACAGCCGAAACCTACGCTAACACATTTAAATATAACATAACAAATGTACACTTACAAACAAAAATAGTAACTGAGCTTTAGACAAACAGGAAAAAAAAGTCGGAACAGTGGTAAACAAAATCAGAGTTCGCTTAGTTTTTCCATTACAAGTTCAGCACGCAAACGAAGGATTACATTGCAACATTCTGTTTTTTCAATGCCCCTTTATTTTATTTTGTGCTGTGTCCTTTTGCTCGCGATTGTACAGGTTTCAATGAGAGTGTTTTGTGTTGTTTGACTATTGGCGCTTTTCGTACTTTGCAATGTCGTAATTTTCGGTAGAATGTGTTATGCTTTTTTTCTTCTAAAATACCATTTTATAAGTACTTTGGGAATATGTTCAAAATCAACAATATAATATATACCTACCTTTTACTATTGTATCCTTATCATTATAAGTATTTTACAAAATAATAATATTATTCAAGAACTCCTACTTTTGAAATACGTTTAATCATCATTAAAAAAAGATATCATTCTATATCACAAATAAAAATATTCAACAATAACAAATTTTGTTTCGTTTATCAAACAGATCTGGCCTTGACAGAGAGTTTTCACAAATTTATCTGGCAGTTACCGTCAGCAAAAAAATCTCTCAAAGTTAATTCGAGTAAGCACGACCTCGCAAGGACTGAGTGTATGTTTATGTATGAATCGACGGCACATGAATTTATGGAGAGAGGTGAAAGGTTATAACGTCTAACCGTATGGTCAAAGGTCAAAATTTAAAAGGTGAAGGTTAAATTTGATGGATCATTGTGCTATTTAGATAGCACAAAAAATAGGTGATCCAATTATCCTTACTTAAGAAAGGTCAAGAGTATCCGGAAAACTTGGCAGGAAATTTTGAAGTTGGTTCTTAAAAGCATTAAGATTTGAAAATGCAATCAAGTAAATAAATAGATTTAAAAGGCAAGCTGCAGGATACGAGGCTCTTTGAAAATAAAAATAAAATATAATAATGATGCGGACAACATCACATACATTGTTCTGAACCCAAAGTAAGTTGCTAAAGCACTTGTGTTATGGAATTGAGATACAACGAAGGTACCACAAACACCCAGACCCGAGACAATGTAGAAATGTGATTTTCTACATTGACCCGTCCGGGGATCGAACCCGGGACCTCAGAGCTAGTGACACCATGAAACCGGTGCGTACGCCACTCGACCACGGAGGTCGTCAAATATCGTCAAATATCTAGATGAAGAATGAATAAATAAGAAAAAGACCTTGTTTCGGAACAAAGCCGTCAGAAGATTATAGGTAATGAAAGACCAAATAACGTATTTAAAATAAAATAAAATTAAAATACGGCTCTACTTTTAACTAAAATGCATTAAACTGGCCATAAATAACGTCCTGAAAACTCTTTTTTAAACGTACACACTACATATTTTAATTTCAGAGCACATGACTAGCAAAACGGGTACATACGTTTGGCCAGAAATTTCATATCCGCTACGGAAATTCATACTGATTGCTTCAACGTTTTCTAACTTAAATCTGAAAGTCGGTCGAAGCCAACATTTGTAACTTGTGAAGTTTTGTTATAGTGGAAATTATGGGCTTTCTTGTTTTAGCTTGAAAATAAGTTAATGACATTTAGGTCCATTTTATTCAAGTTATGATTACAACAAAAAAAAACTAGATTTTCGCTCAGTATAGGTATTGTTTATTTTATGATACTGACGATTTGGACCAATTAAAATCACGATTATTGAGTAAGTTCAACATGTACTACAAGTATGACGTAGAAACTGCTAGAGATAGTAGAAAAAAAAGAAAAAAATATTTTAAAAACTTCCATTTTCCATAAAGCTTACTATGAAAAACTAATACAGCTACTGAATCGCTCTACAGAAAATATTTCTACTTTCCGGAACAAAAAAGCATAGAAACGGTATAAAACCTTCATATGAAAAACTAATACAGCTACTGAATTTCTCTACAGAAAATATTTCTACTTTCCGGAACAAAAAAGCATAGAATCATCGGATTTATCCTTGTAAAGGTCCCAGGGGCTAATCTAGGTAGCATCGTAGTATAAGCTCTAAATCCTTTGCACCGTTCCATAGACGAGTACGTTGCATCAAAGAGCCTTTGGAAACTGACAGATTTTCATAACCTTTTTCTGACCTGAGTCTCCGAAAAAGACTGTGTAGAACTGACAATAATATTAGACAAATGTTAAAAAAACTAAGTCAAATTAAAACACTTTATTTATATATACATTAATAAAAGAAAGCAAACAACAAACGCAATTTTGTTTTGACATTATTGATCCATTTTTTAGATTATTTACCATCACTGAATCAATTTTGATAAAATTGATATGTGAACTCGTTAAGACTGCGCGAGCTGTCAAGCGCTCTCGCACGCTAAGTGCGTATCCCGCACCTAATCATTTAAAAACAAAAAAAAAACGAAAATTTGAAAAAAATAAAAGAAAAAGCAGTAGAACTACTTCAACCGGACCGTATACACACGGCCTTATATTGTTGACTCAGTAAACACCAAAAAAAAAGTTAAAAGTGTTAAAAGGTATCTAAAACTGATATTTCGACAACCTAAATTGGAGTTAAATAACAAAATTACTAATACGTCGTTGTTTTTTTTTTCTATTCAATGAATTTGAAAGCGTATTTTTTTGTTCATTTACGACTGGATAGTTCGAATATGGAAGTTCTATAGTTATTTTTACTGTAAAATTGAAATCAGTTTTTTTTAGAACCTATCTAGGTTTTGCGCTGTTGCTGACATTTTTTACGCACGATGGTTTTATGAACGTGTTTTTTCTTCTTTTTGCTTTTGTTATAAAATGTCTTTTAAATTTATTTGTAGATAGGTAAATGAGTTAAAACTAAAAAGCTTTTTGTATGAACACGTTAATCTCTAAAACTAGAAGTCGAATTTGAACAATAATTTCGTGTTTAATAGCCCAACTTTCGAGGTAGGTTTTAGCTATTTAAAACTAATTTTGGAAGATTATTGATGATTTGGTTATATTAATGTCAATAGTGTAGGACGGGCTCAGGCAAGGTGGCGTGACGATTTGCACAAGACGGCTGGCAGGAGCTGTATGCGAGAAGCCGAGGATAGAACTAAGTGGCGTGCAATTGGAGAGGCCTATTTCCAGCAGTGGACTGCTATAGGCTAATGATGATGATGATGATGATGATGATGATATATAAATACTTATTAGTGTTTGTATACTATATACACTAATCGAAGAAGAATGCATGGTTCTCATAAAAGTTCTAGTTTACTTCTTCGTTTATTTTTATTTAGAAATATATATAAATTTAAACTGGGTCAAAGTATCTCGTTTCTACTTTTCCTAAACCCACTACAAATGCGTCGAATTTCGAATTCCTGAACACATTGTTATGGTTATAGTTCGTTTATGCAATGAACTTTAGAAATGCAACGGAATACCGGTTAACAAAATGAACCTATACTTAAGCCAATCTGGAAAAAGAATTAAACGTTATTACTAATTACGCAATTATCAACTTTGACAACATGTGTTTAAGTTCATTTTAGAATGACAAATTTTACCGAAAAGGGCCTAAAAGTAATTTGAATGTGATGGAAACTGAACTGTTAGTAATTGAATTAAGGTTCATAATCCCAAAGCACGGTCATTATTTCTTTAAAATGGCTAATGTATAGGAAATATTTTGCATTTTTACGATGGTAGTAAATGGATTTTGCTTAATAGATCTTATTTAATGTGTGTTCATATTAAATATACTTATGTAAGGATTTCGTTCCTTATCTATTAAAACCATTTTTAGAAAGGGACATAATGATTTGTATTTTTTTATGATCATTACCTAGTCATTAATATTGATGCAATTTATCATTTACAATCATTGAAAATAAACTATTTGGAATTGATTTCATCGCGTTTTAATATTTTCATAAAACACACGTTTGAAACTTAAATAAAAAACGACTTCTACAAAATCCATTTATTATTTTTTTATTTAACCTTCCCTTAAATCTAAAAATCATATTCTTCACTCAATAATAATAATAAAATTCTACACATCAGTGACACAATAAACACGTTACATAAAAAATAGGTACGTTACAGAACACAGTTCATGAGTAACACAACACAATATGCAGACACATACATCTAGGTGTCTGGAATCGTTTGCATGTAACCTTATTTATTAGCATTATTTTCCCTTTGTTTCTCCAACACATATTTCTAGAGTTTATTACATTTAGTGTGACGCGAAGTTTATTGAGAGTTATGTTTGTGAAATGTATATTCGTTTTTGTATTAGATAGGAGTTTGTTTTATTATATTACTAGCTGATTCCAGCGACTTCGTCCGCGTCAATTTCTTAAAATTGCGACTATAATTTGAGATTTAAACTATCCTATCTCTCAAGTTATATCGAACTGCACATGGTGTGCGAATTTTATTATAATCGGTTAAGTGGTTTAGGAGTCCATTGAGGACAAACATTGTGACACGAGATTTATATATATTAAGATTACCTTAGAGTATAGATAAGAAACTAAAGAGTGAGCCTATCAGTGTATGAACCGTGAGCACTAGTATGAACTAGTTTTATCGTAAATTTTGTATCAAGACGGAGCGCGCCGTTTTAATAAAACTATCTAAAACCCTAATATTATCCTAACAATGTCGAAACCATCAATATTTTCGCATATACGTCTGTCGTTGCGCGAAAAATAACTTTATATCAGTAAACAAATGTACTAGATATAGACAAAAAGTGCTCTCGCTTGGCACGAAGGAAAACTAGCGATACTAGCGGTCTATAGTTATCTATAGTCTAAGATTATTACCCATAGAGCTTGACAGAATAGATAAAGGTTGGTATTGTATTAAGGACGCAATGTCAATGTCAATTTCCCGACATCAACATAAAAATAATGTAAATACGTACCTACCTCTTTAGTAATTTCTCTAAGGTACCTACGTAAAACTAATTAGTTAAATTTTTTATTAGTTTTGACAAAGAATATAGGATACAATGAAAATAACAAGGGTGGTCAAGAAACTAAAAACTTTTTTAATTTAATTCACAAAAAAATGCTATATTTGTGTTATTTAGGTACATTACTACTTGCATTTACCCAAATGAGAAGTTGACATAAGATAATTTGACTTTTGGTTAAAGACAATAGATTTAGGTCATATCAGGTATTGAAATCTAGAATAGAATAGAATAGAATATACTTTATTGTACAACTTTAAAATTACATAACAATAATAAAAAACAGTAATAGTGAAGCGTACAATGGCGGTCTTATCGCTAATAGCGATATCTCTCAGACAACCTTTGGATGGACAGGAAAGATACTAAGATAAGTTATAGAATGAGGCGTTACTTTGCGGAAATCCATGACATTAAATGTTATGAAAGATATTCAGCTTTTATTCCGCTACCAAAATCCAAGCTTAGTAGCAGGATGCAGTAGCACCCTCCCGCCCTCATGCATAAGGGGAATGCAGGAAAGAAATGAGAAATCTATTTTAATTCGGAGGAAAATAAAGCTAATTCCATACACAACAAAATATTTTCGCTACACAAAGCATACATTCAAAAGTAAAGGTTCCCGTACAAACCGAATTCTTAGAACGACTGGGATTGTCGGCGTTTCAAGCAAATAATAGAACGGTATTAGAGCGAGAAATATCACGTAAAATATATTTTGTATCGCCCTATGGCCTTACAATTGCACCGCTGTGGCCGATGGCGCAAGTCATAAGGTTTTTTGTTATTTGCTTTGGTTTTAAGAAAATTAAATAATATAAACTGGTTAGAAATGGGTCAGTCTGCAAGTGTACTATAGCTACAGAAAGATAGAAGATCTATCTATAGATGTGTATGTTATGATCACACTATTTACTCTGATGGTTAAGGAAATTAAATTAGAAGTTGATTAGAAAATGGTCAATGCCAGTGTTTAAGTGTATAGACACAAACAAGGCCTACTTAAACAGACAAAGTACAACTCAGTCGAGTCTTAAAAAAAGAGTCTTAGGAAAATTCTGATTTAAATTTGAGCTAAAAAAAAATTCTTATTCAGAGGTGTTTTAGAAAAACGATAAAGTACAAACCTACATGTAGGTATACCTTACAAAAACGTCAACCTCCAATCTTTTCGGCACCTTTAGGTCATTGAACTTATAATTACTATATTTTACTAAGAAAATAATAAAAAATTAAATTAAAACCTTAAATAAATAAAATATAAATTATTAAAACTGCCAGACTTATTTAAAACACCAATATAAATAATCACTTTTTAAAAACTATAATTTAAATAAAACTTCAAAAATAGTAAAATACCAGGGTATTAATTTTAAAGTTATGAGTTCAATACTCATAACTTTAAAATTAATACCCAATCAAATCTGTTGACACACAAAGTTACAAGGAGTTCATTTTCAAAGTTCTAAACGTTCAAAAAGAAATATTAGAGAGAAAGTTAGAAAATAAATTCAGTTGCTAGGAAATCATGGAAGTTTAAGATTTAAAGCCAAATGAAATGCATACATACATACATACGTATGTATACATATGGCGTGACTATATGTAGATGTATATAGTCACGCCTTTTTCCCTTGTAGGGGTAGGCAGAGACCACTTTTTTCCACTTGCTACGATCCTTACACACTTGTTTCGCTTTGACCACTTTCATTATTCCCTTCATTCATGCTGTTCGGTTTATGGTACTCCTGACCTGGCCTTTTTTCATTCACACTCGCCTTTTTTCGTCAATCGTTCTTCATTCATTCTCACGACATAGCCAAACCTTTTTTTTTTTTTTTTCTTAATTTTTGTCTCAACATCCATCATCCACCTTACCATCCATTCCTCCTCTTACATTCAACGTAGCGAAGCGGCTCTCCGTGGGCCACAATGAAATGCAACGACTTTAAAAGACAGTATTATATTTGAAAACCAGTATTAATATACCCTAAAAGTGAGTTATTTCTATCCCACTGGATTTTAGGATACACATACCTTCCTGCCTACCTACCTATATTAATTTTTATACATTGCTAAGTGCTGCGTCATTATTTAGTTATGCAAGTTCCACAATAATATTTGCGAGCGCGCAGCTCTATACATATGTATGTAAAGTATTTGTAGAGTTTATAGTGCCAAAAGTCATTTTAAAGATAGATTTTTATAAATGTTGTCTCAATAATTAACTTTTTATATCTAACTTTTCATATAGTCTATCTGTTTACAAGTCTGTATTTAAGAAATAAATCTGTGTGATATGTGAGTGTGCTTCCTGCCTTTATGTTCAAAACTAACCATAACATTATTGACGGGCCTGTTGGTCTAGTGGTTAGTGACCCTGACTGCTATACCGGAGGTCGTGGGTTCGATTCCCACCCAGGACAAATGTTTGTGTGATGAGCACGATCATTTGTTCTGGTTGTCTGGGTGTAATTTATCTATAATATGTATGTATTTAGAAATATATAAGTATGTTTATCAGTTGTCTGGTTACCATAACACAAGCTCTGCTTAGCTTGGGATCAGTTAACCGTGTGTGAGTTGTCCCGGAATATTATATTATTATATTATATTATTGTAACATTTTAAACATTAAAATAATATCTAATGCCTAACACTTTTCCGTTTCGTGTTAACTCCGCACTTGAGTTTAGCTTACAGGGTAATGCACTAAACTTTTCATACTCATAAAAATAAAAAAAATTAAAGCTTTCGGAAAGATTAGGAGATTTATATTACCGTGATACACGCTATTAAAATGGTAATAAAGCTAAACCCATGAAACACATATTTCATGTTCATATTTCTTTATTACGTCTAAACAACTCTAGTTCAAAATCCAGTACTTATAGTGAATTAAATCATCATACATTCATTCATTTTACTATTCGCAAAATAAATGGATTAAAAAGCCAGACGGTAAACATTTGTTTTATTTATCACTACCAGACTTAAAAATCTAAATAGGTATTTTATTTTGTTTTAAATGATAACTGATCTTAAAAAATCTCGATGGTTTAAGACAGCTGCAGAGAAATCCTCCAGCTTTATGTACAGGAAGAAAGTAAAAGAGTACTCAACAAATAAAAAAAGCATAACTAAATACTAAAAGGATAACTTATACTAGTCCGTATTCATATAATAATTATGTTTATATTTATATTGCCAACTAGCTGTGCCTGCGACTTCGTTCGCGTGGATGACGAAACTTATCAATGAGGTTTTAACCGCAAAATTAAGTTTGTCTTTTATTGTTTATACTTTTCCGGGATAAAAACTACCCAGTGTGGTGCCCAGGATAATTTATTATACCAAGTTTCATCGTAATCGAACCGGTAGTTTTTGCGTGATACCTGAACAAACAGACAGACAAAAAATTTTTTTTTCACACTTTTGGGTTTGGTGTCGGTCTAGTAACACCCCCCGCCATTTATTTTTTTGATATTTTCAATGTACAGAATTTTCACTTCTACAGATTTATTATAAGTATAGATTAACAAAGACAACAAAAGAGGTAGGCTTGTAGACTATGCAATCAATACATATAAATTAAATTAAATATATTATTTCATTATACAATATTAAATTATAATATTTTGTTTCGAAATGCTTACTTAGTACCAATCCAAAAACATTACCAACAAATTCAAACCCATTGTCATCAACATCTCTTTCAAAGCAGTGCAAATGCAATCCGTCGCCGACAAAATTTATCGAGCCATCCGTCTCTAGCTTTTAACAGACGCAACTTGACATTACGAATTCGAGTCAGGGTAAGCCCGATACAGAAAATTGAGTTTCACACTGGAACCTTGAGCATAAAATATTTTCGGACCAACCGTGGGGCTAGCTACAAATTATTGATGATTTCTATTGAATAATGTCTTCGTTTGATGGAGTGGGTACTTAGATTATACTCTGCTGGATTACAAGATCGGGTGTATGTGTAATAACATTTTGTGGGTTGGAGTTAAGACGTCTACACACGAAAGGTAGTCGATGTATTTGAAAAGTAGCGCAGTATTATGGAAAATAGTTGAACAGAACAGAATATGGGTTAAATAGGCCCTAAAAAACTGTTTAAACAGTTTGTCTGTCCTTCTTACAAATAAATATTTAAAATATCAAATATAAAAAAAAAAACTGAAGAAAAATCAAATAAATGAATAAAATTAAAGAGAACCCAAAATTGCTAAAGCGCTTGTGTTATGGAATCAGAAACAATTGTTTCTCTCTGTCCTTACTCTCATTATTTGAGACGATGTAGAAAAGTGGTTATCTACATAGACCTGTCCGAGGATCAAACCCGGGACCTTAGAGCCAGAAAATTATGAAAGAAATGACTACGGACAGCGTCTAAAAAAATATTGTAATTATTTTACACAGAAAGAAAATAATTAACTTTTACGGTATCATAACAAAACAATGTTTTGTTTTACTAATTTCGATTATCATGAATATTTAAACTATTTGCAGATGGCATGGCATTAATAAGTTTTACATAATTAACTTTATAATAATTATTTGTTTGCAAACATTTTATTTTCTGTATCATTGCTAATGCCATTTAAGTAAATGGATATTTAAATTAATTTATTGTATTCAATTAGTTGATTAATAAATGAATATTATACTCTAATTTGAAGTTCATTTAATTTCGGTAATTATAATAATTGTATTTAATTAGTTCGTTATTCAATTTATTTATGGGATATAAAAGCTGTTCGCATATTGACGAATAAATAAAATAGTTTTGTTTATTCAATTACCGGATTAAAATGCGACTATTTGGTTTTAAAGTGCAATACAATTGTTATAACACTAAAATAAATAATGAATAACAAATATTAATACGATGGTTAATTTGTTTCAAATTTAATTGAATTGGAATTTTATACGCACATATTACTATGGCCGAATTTCAACCTTACGACTGTGTAATAAAGACTATTATTGGAAAAGTTATACGAAACATGCTGTCGAATAGGTAAAATATTAATTGATTTTCGTGATATTTTATTTGTTGGATTAATTACCGCTCTAAATAAAAGAATAACTGAAAAAACAGGAGGAAACTAGGTACTTTTACTTGTGTTCCGAACAGCTAGATAATAATTAATAGAAGGACCTGATCCTTCATAATTATTAGATATATAATATATATTGACATAAATATACAAGTATTAGTACCAAATTCTAGTACCTACACATTTCTGTGTACGAAAATTTCTAGTACATTACATATTCCGAACAGGATTCGTCTGATACACTCGCCTCGGGCAAACTGGACGTTCATTGATATGAAAAATGTGATTGTATGTGTGTTTGTATGTTATAGGTAACTTTAAACTTGATATGGAAAATAGTGGATTGTCAGGTGGTGTTGGAGTATTAGATACTTTTTAAGTCACTACGTGGATTATCTCCCTATGTATCCTTATAAAACAAGAATGACAGTTTTAAAACATTATAACATGGCATTTCAACTCAACATAGGGAGATAAAAAAGTGACTAGTTTATTTTATATTCATTTAAATACATGAGAAAATCATAATTGATTTACATAAAAAAATAGAAGTAAACTTTTCATATGAAAAACAGGTATTGATCAATAAGTAATTCGTTCGTTACCTGCATTAATAAAAAAATCAAAAGTCCACATACTTCACAAAATAAGCTTATAGAACATAAAACAGAAACAAGTTAATATCTAAAAATGTTCTCCCCAACAAAAACCAACAAAGAATTTCAGGAAAACCACTGAACAGAACTAGTATATTGTAAGAGCCAACAAAATCAAGAGTTCATTGCTCTTTCCGAGTATTGGCTACCTACCGATAAGTTTCGTTTACACAAGACTTTTTGTAAGGATATTGGTTTTTATCCCTACTATATAAATGCTACAAGATATTTTTGGTCGTGAAATTGTTGTTTTACCTTCTACATTATTATCCTAAAAATATTATAAAAGAAAGTTAGGATGGAAGAATGTTTGTTACTCAATCACGCTAAATTAGCGGATTTCAATGAAAGGTATATAAATAGTTAACAACCTAAATTAATATAATATTATTACAGGCTTCAAAGTTTTAAGGTAAATAGCTAATTTATTCAACTATTGTAAATGTCAATTTTGTACCACATCCGACCTACAATTCGTTTTTTATATGTTTCATCTTTGAAACTTTATTGAGGGGCTTGTGGCTAAGTGTAAGCCGTACGGTTTGACCGATAATACAGGTTAAGCTGCGCTCGCCGCGGTTGGTCCGTGGATGGGTAACCATTTATAACATACCGAGACCCCTCCGTGTTTCGGAAAGCACGTTAAGCCGTAGGTCCCGAATGTCATACGTACATCTTTGGCAGTCGTTAAGTTAATTCTGACAACCAGTCTTACTATGGGATACTGTGTTTCCCAGTAAAATGGTTGTGGACGTCAGATAGGCAGTCGCTCCATGTAAAATACGGTATTCAGCTGAATCCGGTAAGACTGGTAGCCGAACCCAACATAGCTTGGGAAAAAGGCTAGGCAGATGATGATGATCTTTAAAACTTTATTAATAAGTAATTCTTACTAGTTACTTTTAAATTTGTAATTAATTAATATGGAGTATAAATAAAACAATTTTAATGATAAACTGAACTGAAAATAATGTAATTATTTTAAGTTTCTTTTCCGAAAACTAACAGAACGTCAAACATTTTTATTTTAAACACGATTCTATTAAATTGTTTAAAATTAAAGTTATATAGCTTTTCAATATAAACAAAGACATAATAAATAAAGAAATGAAATGTATGTTATTTGAATTCTATATCTATAGAATTCAAATAACATACATTTCAGAATTCTATAAAAGAAAAGAACAAACAATCAATTTAAGTATTTCTAGAAAATAAACCTTTGAATTGGATTTTATTTTCACGTTTATTTTTCAATTTAATCTTCTTTATTGTTATTACTAGCTGTGCCTGCGACTTCGTTCGCGTGGATGACGAAACTTATCAATGAGTTTTTAACCGCAAAATTAAGTTTTTTTTTTATTGTTTAAGTATAATTTTCCGGGATATAAGCTAACCAGTGTGGTGCCCAGGATAATAAAGAATAAGTATACCAAGTTTCATCGTAATCGAACCGGTAGTTTTTGCGTGATACCTGAACAAACAGACAGACAAAAATTTTTTTTTTCACACTTTTGTGTTCGTTGTCGGTCTAGTAACACCCCCGCCATTTATTTTTTTAATATTTTCAATGTACAGAATTTTTACTTTTACAGATTTATTATAAGTAGGTATAGATAAAAAAAAAATTTTGTTCATTTATTAAAATATATTGGATTTCAAAAATAAAATAATAATGGCACCTAATATTTCGTTTTAGTATTATTTATTACTATCGTTATAGATTTTTTAACATGAGTAGGCCACAATTCTCGAAAACGAGTTCTGCGTATTATTGTGATATTATCAAGGTCTATAAATTCTTCGTCTGGACTATTTTTAATAGAAAAACTTTGGACGTTTATATTTGAATTCAATTGAATGCAAAACGTAGCTCTTGTAAATTATTACTGACACTTAAAAATGTGCCCGTGTCATTAGATAGGTACTTTAGAAAATGAACATGATTAAGGGTTCACCTCATGTATTATAAATGAGTCTAGTTGGGTCCAAAAGGGCATGTCCAAAAAATGGGACATTACTTACAATATACATTCTGCTTTCCTGTCCGTGCACTACCATCGCGCATCGCCATCGTCCAGGGGCCCGAGTCTGCTATTTACACTCCGTGTCAGTATGCCAACAGTTGCATCGTCCGGCGGCGCTCGGGCCCTCTCGGGTGCACTCGGGCCGGTTCGGGCGCGACTCGTGCGCGTTCGGGCCGCCCGAGTGCGCACGAGTCGCGAGTGTAAATAGCAGACTCGGGCCCCTGGTCGTGATGCAGGCCAACAATCGAGCCATCCATTTAGTATACATTTTTGGTCGAAAAGAATAATATAAAGGTCGTTAACACGAGAAGAAGACACTTAATTTATTTACATAAAACATGGAATCACAGCATGTTCCGTTAAAACATTAAAAGACAATAATTGCAACAATTAACTTCCAGTTTCTCTCGTTGTAATCTAGTTTTAACAGTATAGTTGTGTTCCTTTACAGTTAGGTGGCTTACCGAATGCAGTACGTTGATTAGTGGCGTAGCTACTGATTGCCGAACACTGATCAGTGACATGTCAAAGGTCTGACTTCGGAATAAACTGCGAATTAGTTAGTGGGAGTAAGAGTAGATTAACTACTATGTAAAATGAAGTAATGTAAAATAAATTTGTCCTTTGAAATCAGTCGCTATAAGAGCCAAACTTTACTGTCTCCGTCCTTAACTCATAAAGTAACATAGGAGGACGTCTATTTTTCTTTTTCAAAATGTTGTGATAGAATATACTTGTCTGTACCAAAGTTTCGGTGTTTGAAATTGAAAACAATTTTATTGGAATATTATTTTTGCGAAAAACAATAATGCAAATTCGAAGATACATTTCAACCTCAATTAAAATAGAAAAAATAATACCATCTTAATAGGTCCCACTAATTGTTCGTCAACATCTTAACCCTATAAAGAGCACCCGCCGGCATCACTTTGAAGTTTTAACCCTCCAATTTATATAATTGAAACTTTATCTTGTTTTGTGCCGTAACCCCATCGTTTTCCTGTTTTCTAATCCTTCTGTAATCAAATACTTGAGTTTCGAATACGGTGGCAATTTCGAACTTAACAGGGTTTCGGTACGTGAGGTTTTCAAATTATAAGTGAAGGGTTACCTAGAGTTGTGTTGTGATATTGAAATTTGCGGGATTTTTCCAGTGTTAAATCAAATTGTATACAAAATTATGTTTAAATGTTTTTATAAGGCAAATTTTGTTTGGAAGAATATGCTCTTGAAACAACGAGTAATATAAAAATCTATTTTTAATTTTCCTTTACGTGGTAAATAACGAAATTTCAGATACGATTTTAAAATAAAATGAAAA
This sequence comes from Autographa pulchrina, assembly GCA_905475315.1. NCBI lineage: Eukaryota > Metazoa > Arthropoda > Insecta > Lepidoptera > Noctuidae > Autographa > Autographa pulchrina. The sequence goes on along the minus strand of FR997786.1, from coordinate 4,083,106 downwards.
TGAGGGTAATAAAGCAAAGAAAACACGTCATGTACTAGAGAAAAACATACTTATACATACAAAGTGGGGCTTACGATTGACAAAACACTTCCCTAAAGTGACATTGAACTCAATGTCGGTACCACAGAAACCCTTCGACAAAATTAGCTGTCACATTCCAATGTGTGCTATGTAAAATAGGCCTTAAATTACGCCAATCGAAGTCCTGTATCAACAGTAATTTTATTCACATCAGCTTTCACCTAACGAGATGCCGAAAGAAAATTATCGTAGGAAAATTATCCTTACCCAAAATTATCGTACGAAAATTATCCTGACGCAAAATGTTCGTACGATAATTATTCGTACGATTCTTGCTGCATGCCAATAGGAGTTTGGTGTTTGATGTCTCGCATGCTTTAAGGAATTTAAATGAAAATTAATTTAAATAGGTTTGGCATTTAGGCTTATTGAATCGTGAAGGTTTTATCTTGGGACGGAATAAAAGTTCCGTCTTTTTGTTTTGTAATTTATGTTCGATTCTTAGGTCTTTGAATTAAATTGTATCTAATCTACATTTAACAGGGGATTGTTTTATGAAGCGAATATTCAGGAACGACGTTAGATAAAAATGTACGATTAGTAATGTAAATAAAATGAAAACTTCATACATTATGTTGGATTCTGCAATCGCCAATTGGCAACGAGCAGACATGGTGATCAATGCTTGTTTCTTCTCTATATGGGATGAAGCCAGTGCCCAGTAGTAAAAAAATTTAAGGCTGGTAATTTTCTTTACACTTTATGTACAGTATATTGTGTTCAGTGATTAATTAAAAACGAAAATGTTAAAATCTTTAAGTCTATTAATTTACTTACACTTATGCTATTTTTATTATTTTTGATTAGCCCACAAATCTAATATCACTGAAAAAATCAAAATAAAATTTCTACAAATTCATCGAATATTTGATTAAGCAGAAACCATAATGTATACAAAAGGAGAGATTGATTAATTTCCGAGAATTACATTAATAGAAATCCATTACCCGATACGCTACTTAAGTTAAGTACTTTTTTAAGTCATTGACATAAAGCCAAGTAAGCGTAAAACATTAGATCTAGACGAATCAAGCATTTAAAAAAATAAAAGAATCACGATCAAAGAATACTTGAATTGATTCTAAAATAGACTAAAAATCAGTTGAACATTAAGTATACCTACAGATTTTTTTGAATATTTGTATAACACTTAAAATAGTTTTTAATGAATCAAAAAGATTCAGAAGTTATTTTTAAACGAAGGGCGACTATATTAAAAATGATTTAATAGGTCTTCTCGCAAATTTACGAAACAAATACAACTTCAAATAAAACCTTCATCGTTTAGCTAATAAATATTACATGAATGTACTACGTAAAAACGTATTTACGAAGTACAAACAAATTTTAATTTACTTATTCTAAGCCTAAAATAAGAATATTGAAATCTCCTAAAATAGAAGTTGTTTACTGTTTACTAATACGAGCGATATCAATTTACTTTTAAATTCCCACACATTCCAATTAAAGATATAATTCCCAAACTAAATGTTTCAGAACGCTAAATTAATAATGTTTTACTCTAATCTCTTTACTTAATGAAATGAACTGAGTCATTGACAGTGATTAGACAAAAAAAAAGTCCATTATAAAAGTAAATTCAACGACCGAAATTCAAACGATCAAACATTTATATTTAGTTCAATATAATATATAGTTAAATATTTATAACCGACTATTTTACTTTCATGCATCAAGTTTTGACAACCTTTTCAAATAAAAAAATCGCTGATTTGCTAACTAAAATGCCTTGAAACTTTGTCCGTTTGTTTCTGTACTTTCAACGTAACCTCTAATTGTAATGAAAACTAACAAACTAAATTTTTCGGAGAAGTCTATTATAGTAAAGATGACATACAAGAAAAAAAAATTGTATACATTTTTAATTTTGTATAAGGTATCAGTTACCTTGGCCGTAAAGTCTAGAACGAGAATATTATAAGATTTATACCCAAAAATGTTTTCTGGACTTTCATGTCTGCAAACAAATTTACTAGTTAATTATCTACCATCTGCATAAACATAATTAAAACCCCGGAAAAACTGAGAAAGTGAAAAATATATAAAACTATATAAACAACATTAGTTTAATTTTACGAGCACAGATACAGCGAAAGAGTCTTTGCACTGCCTTCAAGTAAAATGACTGTCTGAAGGTGTTCTTTATGTGTCTCTCCAAGTTAAATTATGTTTATTTCTTTAGATGCATCATTTATTTTCTTATTACCAACTAACGTACCTGCATCTTGAAATACTTTTAAATTTTATACTATTCTTTCATTACTTTTATTTCCAATTTTAGAACGTGCACTTTTTGTATTATGATCATTTGATTTTGCATTGAAATCACAATACATAGCTTGTGCTTCTATATGGAGTCGTAAATTATAAATATTAGAGACATTAACATCATAATCGGTAGTTACTTTCCCATAATGTTTATTAATGCCGTATTTTATGGTGTTATATTAATTATTGACAGTCATTATTTGGTCATAACTATTATTATGATCTAACACACCTATTTAATCGTAAATAAAAATAATCTGCTAATTAGCTGCACATTACCAATTAAGTGATATAAAAAATTACCGATTCTGAAATTGAAATGTATATTTTATCATAGTTTTAGTTCATGGCCTATTCTATTTGAAGCCGGAATGGCATTTTTAATTATTTAAACTAAGTATTAGCAAACATCTAAATTATTTCTAACAAATGCGTAAAAAAATCTTTGTATTCAAATAAAAACACTCAACATTCTTCGATTTCTGTTCATCCTTCAAATTGAAATCAAAACTTTGCTCTTTGACAAAACCAATGAGACGAATAAGTAAAATATTTAGTCCTAAGTTCATCCCTCGTTAGGATTTACAGTCTCATCTCATTGAGCCAAATTTAAAAATGCAAATAAACAAAGTTTTTATACCTCTAACGTTTTATCGATAAAGTTAATGTAGGAGCCAAGTTTTACGACTTTAAGGGATTCTTGATCATAATAAACTTTATTATTTAAAACGTTGGAATATAATGCTTGTTATGATTTTATGTTAAAATGCGGGAAGAGTCTTTTTGGATTTCCTAGAATTCTTTCTGTAACGGAGCCTTTTTTATTCTGAACTACTGAGGTAGAAATGTTGTGAAATATTTCTTATTCCATTTCTTGAATATGCATTTAAAATCTGCAATCAGCCATGAACCATTAAAAAGATTGTGATTAATCATTACTAGGACTCGTCTCTAAAGGAAAAAGTATATAGTTCAATAAAAAAAGTATAAAATAATTAAACTTAATTTCCAAGTAAATAATCAAACTCAAACTCAAAATCTTTATTTGCATGTTGAGGTCTTACAGGTCTTAATGAAATAACAGGCACAGCTTAACGGCCTTTTTCATTTAATTATCTAAATATATATTTTAATAGTGCTAAAGCCAAGAATTTAAATAACAGGCACAGCTTAACGGCCTTTTTCATTTAATTATCTAAATATCTATTTTAATAGTGCTAAAGCCAAGAATTTAAAAATTAAAACAAATATATAATAAAATAAATAAATGCGGACAACATCACATAGGTCCATTGCTCTGAACCCAAAATAAGTTGCTAAAGCACTTGTGTTATGGAATTCAGAAACAACGAAGGTACCACAAACACCCAGACCCGGGACAATGTAGAAAAGTGGTTTACTACATTGACCCGGCCGGGGATCGAACCCGGGACCTCAGAGCTCGCGACACCTTGAAAACCGGTGCGTACGCCACTCGACCACGGAGGTCGTCAAAATTCAATCGTATCGTTTTGATCTATTCTCTGATTTTATATTACCACATAACACTATAACACCTGTAAACAAAATAATTAACCCAGAAACAACATCGAAACTAGAGCATAATCAATCAAATTATTGAATTTAACGTACCGTATCGTACAGTCACTTAGTTTCACATAATCCCATGGCGACGTAGTTCCAAACTATTGAGTTCCCTATTCGCTATTCAGTCATGTAGGTTGGAACTTGGCGATCCATCGATATATTACACTAAATGTATAGTCCTCTTGAGTGTTGAATGGGAGATCAAAAGCAACTGATAAGATGGTTCAGTGTGTGGTTTGGCTCTTCCTTTTTGGGTAGTAATTAGTTTAAGTACGTAGAATTAATGTTATCGTATGGTTAAGTCACTTGAGTAAATAACATAGAGTCAGAAGTAGAATTAGGCCACAACCTTTATGAAAAATAATTAATTGAATATGGTTTTTAAACATAATAAGGGATTTCATATTAATAAATACTTTTATTACTCAACTGTTAACCAAAATAACATTATTTTTCCACGAGATTCCAGTATTAAGTTTTTGTTACTCTGTATCCAATGAAGTTAATAAAATTTTCTAATTTACAAAAGCAAATATTTTAAAGTAAAAAGTGCTTCCGAAACTTTTGCATGCGATCTGAAAACGACTAAGTAAGATATAATTTAATAAACGTGAACGTCAGAAACACTCTTGCTCCGCACACAAAAGTTCTTTAACGCGAATTTACATCTCTATTTTAGTCTTAAAAATCTTAACGTATGCAGACATATTTCATTCGGCGAAAAACCCAAGACTACATCACATTGATTAAAGGAGAAAAATAATACCGTACTCAGGTGAAAAAGTCGATGTAAATTCTGGTCACGAACGAACATACGGTTCGGACCTGCATTGGCGCACATCGAATTAAGTGAATTAGGGGCCCAAACTGCGGAAATAAAAGAAACCAGTTCGAAGGAGACCGCATAGGCGAGTTGTGAATTTTTAAATTTGTTGTTGCGACTGCGGTCTATTCAAGTTCTGTTTACTACTTCAGTGTTGCCATTCCTTTGTTAAGATTCAATGAAAATGAATAATCGAGTTTCCAACTACTTACGGGCGGTAATAAATTGAGAGTTCTGGATTGAGGGATAGCGTCGCCGCTTCCATTTGTCACGTGTCTGTCCAAATTGCCGTTTTATGTAGATTTTATTTTGGTTTCAGTTTTCGGTTTCGGATTTTAGTGTTTTATATAGTAAATAGAGGGATTTTATTTGGTTTTATTTGCATGAACGAAGTTTTAGATGAAGTCTAGCACTTCTTGCAAATACATACCGAATGTCATACATATCATGCATGCTCGTTATCATAAATCGAAAATGTAACTAATTACCTTATTTTCTTATTAAGGAAAATGGCTTCAACCTACATGGATTTCAGTAGAATACGTTCTAGATAAATATATTTCTATTTGAAAATCTATTTGCTATTTTCGGGCAATCAATTACTACATCAAAAAGCGTCGGTCTATCATCATTCGGTTAATTGCTAACCACGGATCGACGTTAAAACTGGCTGAATGTGTCACGACTCCTAAAAGCGATTTATTACCTCAATTCCGTGGTACAACTTGAATAAATTATGACGTCATCAAATTTTATTGTTTATTACGATACCATAAGGTTTACTCGTGCGGTATTTGAGAGGTAGTTTTGTTTTTTATTACTATTATATGGTGTTATATCGATAACTCTACAGAAAATAATTGATTTATTGTTTAGAAATAGAAATAGAAGATTGTATTTAATTTAGCTGCGCCTACTCAGTGGGCAATGAATGGCAATCAAAGAAATTTACAGTATAATTATATAAATGCAGGATTATCACCCTTTTTCTTTACTGTGTCAGTGTCGTTTCCCAGTCTTATCAGATTCAGTTGAATAACAATATTTTACATGGACCTAATACTCATTTTATCTCTAGGTACTATCAAATTTAGAAAGTTTTACGGTAGGAATTGGAACCCTTGGAAGTATTGGTGATCTGAATTTTAGGGACTTAACCCAAGCCTTAGAAAATACCTATCAATTATCTACATCTGAGATTCGAGACGATAATTTTTTGCAAAATTTTCTTTCTAGGCACAAAGACTGGTATTTGAAGGTGTGATTACCCATATATGGGTAACCATACAGTAAAAGTAACAATAAGGGTTATGGTAGCAAACGCGGCTTAACCAAAACCTTTTCAAAATACGTGAAAAAAATAATCTGATTATTGAGCGATAAGTTTTATTTAAATCCTCACATTCTCAAAAATGTTGAACGTTTGCCGTTCAACATTTTTGAGAAAATTCGACACGACGCTTAATTGAGCAAATAAGCTGTTCTTTTTAGCGCCTGCCATTTCTGTTGCTGCAAACATTGAAAATGTATTAACGCCGAATAAAACTCAGGCGTTTAACTTCTTTATTGATGGTTCTATTATTCACTTGTGCTTTTTTAACTTTGGTCCAATTGATCGCAAATCTTTTATTTAATCTTTGGTGCGGGTTCTTGCAAAAAAATAATCTAAATATTGCTTATAAATAAATTAATGTAAGTACTTAATTTATTCATTGATGAGGGTTCGGTAGAAAGGTAGGATGCGAACTTGATTATAATGCTTTGTAATATAATGTAAGTGTAATTTCTTTTACCAAAATATAATATTAATTATAATATCCGAAAACATATTAAGTCAAAAAACCTTATGATAATGTATTCGTTAATATAAATATCCGCAAACACAATTAGGTAAATTAAGACAAATTAATCCATTCACGGAAAACAGCCCAATAATGCATACATCAACTCAAAACGTACAACAATAACACATACCAACTATTAATATTCATAAAGCCAATAAAGTCATCAATGTTCACGAATTAAAACAACAAATCGAATTGGACCGTCATGTCAGGAACAAGCGTTAATCAATTACCAGATTTTATGTACAAATTAAATAAAAATACCGTTTCATGAGTGTTTCGGACAGAGGTCACGCTTTTGAAATGTCGATGCAAATGTCGTTGGGAACCCGAAAACTCGAATAAGGCTGCGGTTCCACTGAGGCAGAGCGGAGACGAGCTGTGCCGCGATTTACCAATCACATGGCTTTAAGCTGGGGATACATATGCCCGTAGCTTGCACACTAGCATACCAGCTCCTTGCACGTGCCAGCTACTGGCATGGGCATACGCTAACTGGCATGCCTGTAACTGACGTACAGTAGCTAGCACGACATTTGATTTACTGCATGCCCGTTGAGGGTGGGGACGCGTGGGATTGCCAAACTGACACGTGTGGCATGCAAAGGCACAACTTGCATGCCAGTGTTACTTGCAAATGTATCCGCAGTGTGCCAGTTACTCTTACATGCCCGTAACTTTCATGCCAGCTACTTTCCTGATTCACTGGCATATGTATCCTCGCCTTGAAATCCACATCTCTCACACTACGCTTCAAAGTGAATCGTGGGCCGCGGCACAGCTCATCTCCGCATCAATGGAACTGCAGCCTAAGCAATTTCTACAATTATTGTTCGATGGCTTTAACGTCAAATGATTGACGTTTATATTCGTTATTGAATTATCTTTATTGGCCGTGACAGTTGGAGGAGTTAAATCGATAATCGTTTTGATTTTCAGCTGTCGTACTTAATTCGGTTAAGGAGTTTATAAATTAGTTTATTCAGTACTTTCGTTGTCTTCCCGTTTACGTCTAAGTTTATTTTGCTTAGTGTAATTGGATGAGCGTTTAGTAGCATTAGTTAATTTATTAACTTTTTATGTTGTTCCTCTTCTAATGATATATTTGTACTTTAATAATTGTGTTTCACCGTTTGTCTTACTTAGATAAATGAGAATTTTAGGATATCATCGGTTGTAGATCTTCGTTCATGTATTACTATCTACATAAATTACCGTCAACACCTTGTAAAAGAAACAAGCCTTGTATTTTAAATACCTCTATCAGAATTCTCCTACAATTCACATTAAATGAATTTATATTAAACTATCGCTGACACATATATTCCTCGGCTGACCATTTGTCTCCAATCGAAACAAAAGCGCTGAATTTATCACATCAACTTTTATTTCATAAATTACCTTTTTTGCACCAAGATGTAGATAGCAAAACTCCATATTTCACATTTTAATCAAACCTCTTTTCACTTCATACAAACCAATTCATATTATATTGAAATGGGTTCATACTTAGATTACTGATAAAACTCTAAGCATTAAAGTATTACAAAAGTTATCCAAAACGATTTAGTCAGTAAAATGAGTTAACCAAGTTTTACTTAGAATTCGTACTAAATGTTCAGCGGGAATTTTAAGAGCTCAATTGTGTTAATTCGGCTTTCAAACTATTACGTTTGTTCCAACCATAGACTTTAGATATACTATAGACCGCTAGTATCGCTAGTTTTCCTTCGTGCCAAGCGAGATTCGTTTACTGATTTAAAGTTATTTTTCGCGCAACGACAGACTTATATGCGAAAATATCGATGTTTTCGACATTGTTAGGATAATATTAGGGTTTTAGATAGTATTATTAAAACGGCGCGATCCGTCTTGATACAAAATTTACGATAAAACTAATTCATACTAGTGCTCACGTTTCATACACTGATAGGCTTACTCTTTAGTTTCTTATCTATACTCTAAGGTTCCAACTAATACAAGCCTTCAAAGTCATTTTAAGAGTAGTTACAGCCTTCAACATAATGTTATCTTAGTCTATTAGTACGTGCTTTTCCATAGATTTTGCTTTAGATTGATAAACTGAAGATTGGTTTGTCTTCTATGCTAATTTTACGATAACGATAATGGTTGTTAGTAGTAACAGGAATATTGTAGCTGTTTAGATTAGGATAATCAACAGGTTTAATGTGATTTTATAATTAGATTAAATAGCAATTATGATTAAAATGTTTTTGAAACTTGAAGCTAGATCGTTAGAGTGTGTTTTTCTTTGCATTTTATTTCGTCGGTAACTGAGTGATCTTCATTATTTAGCTGCCTTTTATATTGGGTAATTTAATAAGATGTATAATATCTAGCTATGTGGGTGTGTGGGACGATCATGGCTAAAAAAAATAATAATAATTAATACTATATCAGTGCAGGTTCCGTCGTTAGTTCGTGGTCAGTTAAATCTCTCCTCTTTTTGTCACTTTTGGTGTTATAAAATGTGTCTAGAATAAGCATACATACAAATAAAGCTTTGCTATCTATAGGTACTTATTATAAATCTGTAGAGAGGTCAATTCTGTACATAAAATATATATTCAAAATAACTATCAGGGGGTGATTAGTGATCGATACTGATGCCAAAAATGCAATCAGTAAAATTTTTGTCTGTCTGTCTGTCTGTATGTTCCTTATAGAAACAAAAACTACTCGATGGATTTTAACGAAACTTGGTACAATTATTCTTCAGACTCCAGGGCAGGTTATAGTATACTTTTCATCACGCTACAATCAATAGGAGCAGAGCAGTGAAGGGAAATGTTGGGAAAACGGGAGAAGTTACTCAATTTTTTAAGCTTCCGTCGCGTGTGCTGCCTTAATGGATAAAGACTCATTGATAAGCTTCGTAATCCACGCGAACGAAGTTGCAGGCACAGCTAGTTATTTAATAAAATTCAAATGTAATTGAGCAAACGGCAACCCATTCCAAATCGAATTAAAATCAATCCCTAAATCCTAGAAATATAAATTTATAGCTAAATTCTATTAACACATCCAATTTTAATCTTAATGGCATCCCGTCGATGTCAGCTACCGTTAACACCGACGATCAAACTGTAGCTCTGTCGTTAACTTGAATTGAAAGGGGCTTAAGGGATTAACACATGCAAATTTCCCTTCCCACCTGATCCCTTATTTCAAGGTGCTAACCCCCTTTCCTTTATTTGTTTGTTTAAATTATGTTTTTGGGTAATTTGTTCGAAGTTCGTTGGGGTTTTGTTGGATGAATTGTTTTTGGTGGACTTAACAACTGAATTATTTAAATTGTTTTGTAAGGGTTGTTTAGCGTTTAAAAGGTTTGAGTGCAATTTGGTATCCTAGGTATTCAGGTGGGATTATTTGACCCTCATATCGGTGTGATTACTTAGCCTTTTAAAATAAGAATTAGGTAATACTGTAGCATCAACAAAGTGCAAGTGAGATTTTTGAAAACCTTGTGGGGAAAGCTAAAAAATATAATGAAAAATAAAATAAATTATATTTTAACTTTTTTCTACTAAGGAAGTCCAAACCTTACATAAAGTATAAATACAGCATAAAATTCGTTTCTTCAAAGTTTTATATTGTGAAGCTGGGAGCAAAAAAAGTGATTTCTAAAAGTGATGAAAAACTGAAGTTTCTTATGCATGCGTGAGCAAAAGGCAATATAAGAGCTTAAGAAAGTGAGGTCATTTTATCCTGTAGTATCACATAAATATGTCGAAATATTAAGCTTTTGATGTCTTTGAAAAATATTAAATACATAATATTTTTACAAAGGTACTGAATGTACTGATCTAGTCTAATTGTTTCCGTTTTTATTTTTCCTTTCAAAATCAAAATTTTGCTTTGAACAATGCTTTGAAGATCCGGTTTAAAATTGAATTATAAAAAGTATTTCTTTGGCTGCTTCAGGGAAATTATCAAAAGAATACCTCTTTTTAAACTTTCCATGCACTGTTTCATTTTTATTTACAGTTATGGTGTGAGTTTACAGTTTACGTTGTATCAAATATTAAATTAAAAATAAACATATTATAATGATTCTTTTCCTTTTTTATCTGTAACTCGTAGATTTAATTTGAGTTAATCGTAAAACAAGAAAAAAATACGGATCGCAATCCAGAAAAATACAGCAAAAATATCCCTCTATCAATTACAAATAAATTCAGTGCACGCAAAAAACACCTCAATTCAATTTGCTTCAACGCAAAAATCTATTCGATTCTGAAAACTGTGCACAAGGCAATTTGTCAGCAACCGAACTATAACAACGAATTGGTTAATTCGAATCATTGTCACACATATGGGGGAACGTTTTGATCAATTTTATCGATATGTTAATCACGAACTTTCGAATCGGTAATGCATGTTCCCATTTGTTTGATTGGTGCAAAATCATTTATGGAAATAAACGTGGTTTTCTGTACGTGTTAAATTGAGTAGTTCAAGTTTTATGTTTAAATATTTATTTGTAAGATAATATATTTTGCGACCAGGTGACACGAGGATGCAGAATCGCGATCGCGTGGTTCCGGCCGAGGCAAAAAAGGGTCTGGGGTGTTTTTAGTCGGTGAAAGTCTGGCATAATATCCCTATCCATGCTCTCGTTGTGGGTTGAAGTCATAAGCTACTCTCTCGTAAAAAAAGGAGACACGACTATATTCATATTATTATGATAGCTGGCAGGTTCTGGATGGGGAGAGCTAAAGATCGAGCTCATTGGACTGATCATGATAATATGTATTGTGCCTGTTAGCACGAACGATATCGACGAAGTATTTTTATCGTTAACCTAACTATTTTTATAAAGGACGGCGTTCTAAATACTGTATCAGATTTTGTCGTTTACAATATGGATTCTCTTTTTCGGTAGCTTTTTTCAGTATGATACCAAAAATAGTATTCAGCAAGTTGTGGTGTGTTATTATAGAAATGTCCATATTAAGAAATCTTAACTACAACAGTGTAAAATACACTTTAAGCAATGTATATGTTTGGCATTCTTGTTAACCGTAACAATATCTACTGCCCAGAAAATTACCTGAAAAAGAAGGAAAACAAAAGGTTAATGAGTACCCAATCAAAAAGCTTGTTCGATGTTTTGTTTTTAACACTATTATAATACACATAGAAATAAAATTATATCTTTATTATTTACATTTCGTTTTAAGGTATTTAGGTATTTAGAAGCTATTACTTCATACGTATTGCAGAGAAAAATATTGTGAAAGGAATTCTTAAACTGGTATTCGCATAACAATTCATCTTCGCGAAGTATCTAAGCAGAGCAGCCATTTTTAACGTCAAATATCAGCAGAACGAATTCCGAACATGCAATAAAACTGCATACAAGCAAATGGTTGCAGGAATATATTTCGAAAATTCCGCTGAATAACAATTGGAAACTAACAAACAATATGTAAAAGAAAAAAATAACATTTTTAAAAAATCCTGTAATATTATTTAAAACCTGAAGGAAAATCCTCTTTTATTATGAAATGTTTCTGAATAAACTTTAACGTTTTCATAAAAAAATCATATTCCGTAAAACAGGTAAAATCTAATGAATGAGTTCTGGGAAACAGATAAGCTAGTAAAAGGGCAAAGAGTTCCAGGTTAGTAAAATATTAATCCTATCTAACAAGCTAAACTTACAAAGACTAACGGAAAATATACAAGCGACTTAAAATTTGCGTCGCCTTTATTATTATAGGTAAATAATAATAAATTACGAAAGAAAAATAATGTTCATAAAAAGAAAAGTACGTAGTCGGCTTCCGACCGTTTTATGCCAAACTTAACATTTGACGACCTCCGTGGTCGAGTGGTGTACGCACCGGTTTTCAAGGTGTCGCTAGCTCTGAGGTCCCGGGTTCGATCCCCGGACGGGTCAATGTAGAAACTCACTTTTCTACATTGCCTCGGGTCTGGGTGTTTGTGGTACCTTCGTTGTTTCTGATATCCATAACACAAGTGCTTTACAGCTACTTACTTTCGGTTCAGAGCAATGTATGTGATGTTGTCCACATTTATTATTTATTATTAACTACATAATGTAACTTTAGGTAAATATTATGAGATATTAAAGGATCTACAAAACAAATGAAAATTACGAAGCATCCCCATGTTATCATATTCGAAATTGGAACGACGAAAGTGATAAAACCTCTTGAGTGCGAAAAAATGGGAAGTCTCGTAAATTTCGTAAAATGACTCACATGGGGAGATTTAACAAATAATGTGGATCTTTGAAGTACGGAAGTAAATATGGGGCAATCATTAAATGCAATCTCAGTGAATTTAAATGTGAAAAAGAAAATGTGCTTGGAACCTTCCTTTTTGAAGTTTTCCCTGAGGAAGTAAACGGATCATTTTATTTCAGTAGACGGTTTAATGATATTGCTTCTGTTTTTATTTCTATTGATGATTATTGAAAAAGGTGCAGTAAATAGCGAATGGTAAAAAGATGAATGCAGATTGATTTTAGATTTAAGAGCAAATTTAATTTCATGAATGATGATTATGTTATTCAAATTTTAAGTTAAGAGTATTAAAGTAGTAACATTTCCAATGAGATCAACATTTCATTATATGATTTGATGTCAAAACGTGTACTTCTAAGAATTTAGGTAAAGTATCCTCAGTTGATCATAAGTTTAATTAGCTTTTTTTAGGAAAACTTTTAACACAAAATCAAAATCAAAATCAAAATCAAAAATTATTTATTTAACTTAGGCTACAAAGTAGCACTTATCAAACGACAATTATTATTACAATAGGACAGCACCCTAGGGGTCGGTTCATATCCGGCGGAAAAGGCAGCGCGCAACATCGGCCGCGCAACGCCAGAACGAGCACACACACAACAGAACATCCAACCACTCACACCTGACGCACCAACGCGTCATCAGGTCAGTGTGAAAGACTGAATGCTCCACCATGCGCCCGCCCGCCCCAGCGCCACGCGACCGACAACACGCGACGCCACCACCGCCAGACATGAACCGACCCCAAATCGCCCACCCTTCACCGCTTCCTAAGTGCTTTGGCTGAGGAGAAGAAACGGCGCAACAAACTCCCCAGTAGCACGCTGTCATTACATTAAAAATAATAAATAATATAAAAAATAACAATAAATAACGATAAGGGACCGCGCAAAGTGAACAAGTGGTTAAGGTAGATGGGTATCATACTATTTAAGAGTGAAAATTATTGAATCTACGTGGAGACCAAGGTCAGCAGAACGACCAGTCACCGCAAGCGGCACCCGTTCACGAGTATGACGCAAGGATCAGCCATCCCCTCCCTCGCCATATTAGAGGGAAGGAGGAGACCCGACCCAAGACACCACCGCAGGCAATGACAACTTAGGGAGCATGACGAAACTGCTGCCGGCTTAAAGAAAATAAAATAAAAGGAATTCTGTGTTCAAATTAGAAAAAAAACCCCAAGCACTGATTCACTGCACAGTCCCTTATCAAAGCGGCATTAAAATAGTATACCAATATACATGCGTATAACTGCATTAATAATAAAACAATATGTTGTTACATACAGAGTGTATGCCAATCAATTTGGAACAATAATTAGAATTGTTATAAAATTTCAAAACAGCAAAGTAATAATAATAATAAAAGTTAAATTATACAATAGTATAGCAACATACTATCTGTATGGCAGTCAAAAATAAACAAAAAAATAATAAAAAAATGGGAAAAAATGATCCCAGTAATTCAATTCAGAACCGTCTTGTGTCTATCAAGGCGACCAACAGTTTTTATCGTTTAAATAGTCATTTAATGTATAGTAGGCTTTCTTACAGAGCCTTGTTTTGACTACTGATTTAAATGAATTATATGGTAATTCTAACATACTAGGAGGCAGCTTGTTGTAGATACGAATGCTAAGTCCTATAAATGAGTTATGCACTTTGTGCAGCCGGTGGGATGTAGTGCATAACTTATGCTTATTTCTAGTATTAATGTTGTGTATGTCACTCTTTTTAGTGTAGAGGTGAATATTTTGTCTAATGTATAATATATTGGCTAGAATAAATTGTGAGGCAACAGTTAGAATCTCAATTTCCTTAAAACGCTCCCTAAGTGAGACCTTAGCGCCTAGCTGGTAAATAGACCTAACAGCTCGTTTTTGCAGAATAAATATTGTTTCAATATCTGCAGCCCTGCACGTCAGTTAGCTGCCTAACTTTCCTAACTGCATATGCTGCTAAACTCAGTTTGCTTGCAAGGTATGAAATATGAGCTGCCCATTTAAGTCTACTATCTATTGTAATACCTAAAAAGACGGTCGATTCTACAGTCTCCAGCACTTCATTACTAACAATTATATTTGGACCTAGATTTTTAACGTTTGGCATTACAAATTTAATGCACTTCGTTTTCTTAGCATTTAGTACTAAGTTATTACACAGTAACAGTAACAGTAAACCAATTTGTTGCCTGTAAAAGTGCACTGTTAATGTGATCAAAACTATCACTATTTCTATTCACTTTAAATATGAGTGACGCAATAATAATGAATTGAGTTTTAATGTGGAAGTTTAATAACTCGACTTAAAAGTTTCGAACAGGTTTTTTTTGTTTGATACCATTTAGTCCAATGTAAACAGCAGATCGCAATATAATAATAATAATATATGTGGCAACATACAACAAAAAACGAATTTATACTTATATATATAACCACTAAAGAAACAGAACGAAGAAAGATCAAGCGGTCCTTCCAAACCATTTGAACAACCCTCAAATTGAGTCAAACAATTATCCCTCCGACGCTATTGTAAAAAACAAATCTAAATTCTTAACCAATCCAGTTGCCGTAAAAACTCCTGTTAATATCCTGGTTTGACACGACAAGCCTAAATCTCCCGGGATCATAAAATATTTAACAATCACGCGGCAAAGGCGTAAACGTTTTATTTCTTTTTCCATTCTCCGCAATGCGGTGAGGTTCTATGTAGGATTTGGAGACAAGTCTTTCTCTAAGAAGGATGAGGGTAAGATCTTCTTGGCTTCGACTCTGAAACTGTAGCTTAGTTTGAAGTTTGAACGCTTGCGGTTTATATTATGCTAATTCTAATTCGTGACCATTGTCACGAGTTTGAATTTAGAGCGAGTTCGAGTGGTCACCTGTTATTGACATTTAAGTATTCGTGATTATAGACTCGGATATGACCTATTTGAAATATGTGAAGTTAAATTGTATGGGCTAAAATATGATAAGGATTAACTTAAGCACACAGGTGACACAGACTTTAACAATGGGTAGGTGTTTGAGTATGAATGAGATTAGTTTTACATAGTATTTGGGGAGCAACAATATGACATTTCTTTTTATATTGGCTTTTCATCTTTTAAATGTGCATAAAATACTAATCCATATAGTTTCTTGTCGGTCCTTCTCCGTAGGAATAACATTTTGGACCCTGCTACTCATCATCTCCCGAGCCTTTTCCCGACTATGTTGGGGTCGGCTACCAGTCTTACCAGATTCAGCTGAATACCGTATTTTACATGGAGCGACTGCCTATCTGGCCTCCACAACCCATTTTACTGAGGAACACAGTATCCCATAGTAAGACTGGTTGTCAGAATTAACTTAACGACTGTCAAAGATCAACGTATGACAGTCGGGACCTACGGCTTAACATGCCATCCGAGGCACGGAGGGGTCTCGTTATGTTTATAAATGGTCACCCATCCACGGACCAACCGCGGTGAGCGCGGCCTAACCTGTATTATCGGTCAAACCGTACGGCTTACACTTAGCCACGAGCCCCCCTTGGAACCTGCAACTAGAATCAGTGATTTAACGTTAAAGAGCTTAGAAAGGTCCGCTTGAAATAAAAATATTTTGATTTTAAATCCAGTAGGTATCTGGATGTTACTTTTCTTGAGCAGTAATTTTTTATAAGAGCTGAGTTAGTTCTTGAATGGCACAGCAAGGAGGAAAAAACATTTTCTATGAATAACAGAGCCATCGACGATAAGAAATCCGCTGCTGACCTCTGTAATTATGGTGATGGGCTCTCGAGATCATTAATTATATACCAATGGGCTATCTATAACCCTTTCACAGTCAATAAGATCCCCAACTTATAGCTTGACCTATCAAATATATTTCGACGAGTATTGGTAAACAAAGAGCTCAGACGGACCGAAATATTTGAGATGTTGAGATCTAAAGTTCGTAATGGTATGACATATTTTTCGACGTCTAAAATAAAAGCGTGGGTATAAGATATTATAGAACAAAGAAAGACGTTAGTACATAATGTTATAGTGGACTCGAAGTTCAGTGACCAGAGTTGTGTAAACCAGGTTGTAATTCTTAAACCAAAATGGTACTAATTTATGTTTATATCATTGATATTCTGCAACACAACAGATTTGTGATGGACGAAAAAGTTAAGGAAAACTAGATAACATTTTTGAATCTGATGATCCTGTGTTCAAAGTTATTTTCATCTGTATGAGAAGACATCCGGGCCGTGTTACATCACTAGACCTTTGTAAACATAATTAAGCTTCGTTAGAACGTAAATTAAGTCTCCAAAATTAACTATTGACTTAAAAGTTATACTTGTAATTACTTAAAACGGTCTCGATTGGCATTTAGACGACATTAAAATTGAATTTGCGCTCCATATAGTGAGTTTCGCAAAGTTTTCGTGCGAGAATGGGCACGATAAATCGGTGTGGGAACGGGATCGTCTAAGTTTCGATATATTTAGCGTAAGTGCCTCTACTTTAGTTTTCGTATAGAATTAGGAAGGTATTGGGGAAGTGTTTAGTTTATATTGGTTCATCGAATTTGGGAACTCCGAAACTGGTTTAATAGAAAAGGTTATAGTTATTTATTATATGACATTGATTTATTGCTGCAAGCACCATTAATATGAGTTAAAAATGCACACACTTACCACCAAACAGTATACACCCTAGCACACACACACAATTGACATATTCACGCATGGCACACCACACACACATAACACTCCACACACAAAATACACACATGAACCACACAATATGCAAATTTAGGATATAATTAAGTTCTTTATTTTTGTTTAATTTTAACAATATTTTAATTACTTTCTAACTTTCTATTAGTACACCACTGTTACCATTTACTTGAATTGGCATAGAA
This sequence comes from Autographa pulchrina, assembly GCA_905475315.1. Lineage (NCBI taxonomy): Eukaryota > Metazoa > Arthropoda > Insecta > Lepidoptera > Noctuidae > Autographa > Autographa pulchrina. The sequence continues at coordinate 4,065,280 of FR997786.1, read as the reverse complement.
GAGCGGGACCTCCTATCACAAGTATATACTTTACTTAAAAGGAGGTCTTTATGTAAGTTGTACTGTAAAGTTATACAAGCTTATGCAATAAACATTTTTTTTTTTATTTAGTACATCGAGTACAAATCATAACACGTTTAAAAAGAACGTCCTTTCTTAGAAATATAATTGTTAGTCTGATCAATGTTTGCCCCATTCAGGGATCTAACTCCTAGCACATCACTCATCTATTCATGCACTAAAAGCGGTCTTTGAATCTAAACTTTTTGTGTACAAGTCTAGCATATAGATAAAGATCTAATTGTTTCCATAACATTTAGATTTCCAAATAAGATTTCTGAATAGATCGTCAGAAAACAAAATTTCCATAAAATACTGTTATGAAAGATAAAAGTTGATTGTTATTGTTTTTGAAAACTGTCTAGTATATACTAAAGTTTTTGTTTAGATATGAAAAGTACTTTCTTAATACAAGTATAAGTTTAAGTAAATATGACATAACAAACTACATGTTTTTAAACGCTGGTATAATAATACCTAATACCAGCCCGTTATAGAACCACTTCTGAACAAAACATATAGACTTGTATCCATGGATTGTTATTACAATACATCTAAGCCCAATTGGTTGTCCTTATTCGAATGTATGAACCATATAATAAATCAACTTTTTCAAAAATAAAACTCCTAGCACCAAAGCACAAACAACTAAAAATAAATCGCAATATTAAACTATAAACTAAATAATCCCAACCATATTTTTCACTCTACAACTCGCACAAAATTATCCCTTTTCAGTAAGGAAAAGTTTCTGAACTAAGCCAGCTACTATCTGTTACTTTCTTAACTCTGTACCACGTATATCGTGCACTTTGTGAGTTATCACACGACTTTCAACGCAGTTTCTTACATATAATTCTTTTTATATCCTCGCCATTTACAACTTTAGTGGGAACGAAATAAAGGCGAAAGTTCCGTGAAATATTTGGGCTGTGTCAAGCGTTATCGTTGCCGATCGTACAGTTTCCACCAAAGTTTATAAGCCGATAATGTTAAATTTCTGTTGCGTATAATGCATTTCGTTGTGAGCGCTAGTCTTTTTAACTTGGTGCCTTAATATTTTCTGGTACAATTTGGGTTTTAAAGTAACTTATGGTGCAGTTTTGTTCTGAGTTATTGTACTTTTACCGCATATAAATTGATGATTTATAATATCAGAATGGTTGGAAAACCACCTCCGTGGAGATAATTTGATATGCTAGGTCATATCAAATTATTTCCAGAATAATATAAAATTGATACAAAATATCACACAGCTAAGACTCTTTTATCATAGATTGATGTTTCTACTTTTCGAAATAAATTTTGAGTGTTGATAAAAAATATTAAAAAGAACAGAAAGATTCCGAAACTAACTAAAATAAGAAAGAAAGAAAAAACATTTATTTGATACAGGCACAGGACACACAAAAACAACAATAAAATAAAATATTACATTTAATACAACAAACAAATAAAACATTGAGTTTCTAATTTAACTATTATTTTTCCATCAATTCATATCTATGTGAAATAAAAATCATATTCTGATACCAATCTATCCTGTCTTCAAAATTGTTCGTACAATTAATAATGGGCCCAATAAACTGCCTTGCAGAACTCCATCTACTATCATATGAAAGTATCGTACTAAGCGACCATCGACTATCATAAAGGAGTAAAGCAATAACTTCAAACTGTAAGAGATTTCCGCCTTTACAAACTTTAAGGAGTTAAAAACTATAAGTACTGCAGTCTAGTGTAGTTCCGATAAAAGCTTGGATGGTTTTCTGCTAATAAAAGTTGTTTCCGTCGATCTTTGAAATATAAATATTAAGTGAATTGGAACGACCGAGTTGCTCGGTGTTTCTTTTGGCATTGGACATCTTAATAATCTGTGGTATAAAAAGAATTACGACTTTTTTAATTCAGTCCTTATTCAATTCATCTATTTAGTTAATAAGTTGAATAAAGGAATGGAAGAAATAAAATTATTTTAAATTCGAAAAAATAAACTTGCGTCGGGATATGATGCTGGTAACTATTCATTTTATTACGTTCCAGGTTAGAAAATAAAAATGTCCTTCATTTTATTTCAAAGTGCATCATGCAATAAAAGCTTAAAAATTCACCGTCCAAATTTTACTCTCGAGTCTTGGTATTAAAAGCTTCAACGCTTACAGCAACTAGATCAATTATTCTGACCTGCTATACCCGTAAATTCAGACTATTTTCGTCAGCTTCATACTACGGCTTTATACTAGAATATGTTCGAACCGAAGCGTCCTTGTAAACATTAACGTGAAACATGAAACCCAACACAATGTGGTACTTGACGCCAATATTCCGTAAAAGTGTCGAGCCAACATTTACGACCTCAACCAGATACCAAGCCTTTAAAACTCTACAATTTATTTATTCATACAAAATCCAAAGGACAGTCAGAAACAGTCGACTATTTTAACTATTTAACACATCTATTTGATTGAATGGAATGGAATAACGTGTGAAACGCTCGTATTTCCAATTTTCCAGAACAATAAATATAAAGGAATAAAATGCTTTTGGTAGACGTACTGCACTTTTGTTTACGATTGTACGAGGAAGGTTGGCGCCTGTAAAACTTGATGCCGAATTTATTTGGATAATAATTTGGACTTTATGCGAATTTAAATTCTTGGTGATAGTTCTGTTTGAAAGGGGTTTAAACGAATGCTTACTATTTTTAATAATGCGAAGATATTTGTCTGACTGTCTGCTTTAAGAGTCTGACCACTAAACCGATTAAGTAAAAATTTGATACTCACGGAATATTGATGTTGGTTTTTATAGTTAGGTAGATCAATGCTCGTTTCTTATTTATATGGTATGATTAGTCATCTATGGATCTGTCTTTGTGCCTGCCATATATCTATTACAACCGTAATATATTCCATTTTTTTACTCTAATTTGGCTTTTAGTGTACCTACCTTCAATTTGGCTATCATTTTAAAATAAAAGTTTTACAACCCTCATTTATTTCATTTAATTCTTAACAACTACGAATTCCATTTACTCAAGCAGCTTCGACTGTTCGAATTGACTCTTAAAGAAAATCTTCTCTAAAGAGATCCAATATCAACATTATTCTTGTACATTTACTATAACGACCAACACAGAGCGCTTCCGATTCGAATTGAGAACGAGTTAATCGGTATTGCTTTAGGATTTTTAAAATCGAATCGAAAATCGAATCTGTTGAATGTTTGGATGCAGTTCCAATTTCAATTATGTTCAATTATATTTAATTATATATACAATTATATTCATACAAGATACTTGCAATAAATAAATATTTTGTTTTTAATATAATTCCTTCACTTTTTGAAGGTTGGCAATATAATGTGGGCAGTGTGTAAATTGGACCGCGCGTCGAAGCAGAGAAGATAATTAATGAAAAATCCTTGAAGTTTTCCATAATGATGATTATATGCTACTTGAATAAATTGTTAAGCTCATCAGATATGTTTAAAAAGGGACAATGGACATCAATACATAAGCTCATAAAGTTTTCTGAATTTGATTTCATTAAAAAATATCATTCAAAACCATCACCTCGGGTAATTTTTTCTGAAAAGCACTTATAGGTGAATACTAAATAGCGATTTGTAACATTTGAATGGATTTTTGTCTCATATTTTAGATAGGCAACATAACCTAAAATACTACAAATAACCTCCTAAAAGTCACATACGCAAAATTCGAACCAGTTAACTTCCACAAATCCACTCAATGTATGCACAAGCCCACGGAAACTTATCTAAATCACTTTCGCCGTAAATATTGTGTTGTTTCTTAATTCAATTCCGATTTGTTCCAATCTCCTTAACATCGTTCGAAGCAAGTCAATAGACAATACTGTTTAAATATTCATTCAGTACAATCAGTGGCAAGTAAGATTATGTGCTATTGTTTGTTGGTAGTAACTTTGTTGACTGTTTTGTTGTATGCGTTGTTTTTGAAGATTATAATTATTTGATGGCAAAATAAAGATAAAAGATTAAAAAGGTTTTGTTATTTAAAAAAGCTTTTAAGGAGGGCCTTGTGGCTAAGTGTAAGCCGTACGGTTTGACCGATAATACAGGTTGAGCCGCGCTCGCCGCGGTTGGGCCGTGGATTGGTGACCATTTTTAACATACCGAGACCCCTCCGTGTTTCGGAAAGCACGTTAAGCCGTTGGTCCCGAGACTGTCATACGTACATCTTTGGCAGTCGTTAAGTAAATTCTGACAACCAGTCTTACTATGGAATACTGTGTTCCCCAGTAAAATGGGTTGTGGAGGTCAGATAGGCAGTCACTCCATGTAAAATACGGTACCCCAACATAGTTTGGGAAAAAGGCTAGGCAGATGATGATGTTATTTAAAAAAGCTTTCAGAGAGATTTAGATTTTGTTACTAAAATCTCTGTCCGATATTGTTAAATTAAATAAAATTCTTAGACCTAAGTATCACAAGAGTAGAATTAATTATTAGCACCAAGAACAGAATAGAACATATTTTTATTCGCTACACAAGTGTGTACAAAAGATGTTAAGTAAAATAAAAAAAGCTCCAACATCAAAGAAAACTACTAGTTTTAAAATACGTAGGTCCTGTATCTAGTAAACAATTGAAAAGAATTTAAAATAAGTGTAAACATAGATAATGTGTCTTTTTGCTAATATGAGATAAGGAGATTTATTTTACCACGAAATCTTCATTTAAACATATTATCCAGTATACCTGTTTATTTTACTGTTATTCTGATAATTTCCTGAAATACAATATAAAAAATTGATCCAGTTTTCCCCGAATAAACAGTAAAATGTTAAAACAAATAAGCGTACATTCATGAAAACGTTTTGACCTCAATGCATCTCATTACAATACTTAAAACATACCAATTAAAAGTGCATTCGAGTTACATAACGATGAATCGGTATGACAAAACACGAGCACTCGAGAATGCATCGATTACGTAACTTTACGATCGATACGAATGAACGACGACGTCGCGCGTCGCTTGCACTTGACGAGCCTTAGGACATAAGCGACAGCGGGATATTATGATATTCTAATAATTTTGATGTTTTTATAGTTTTTGAAGGTTTTAAATTTTCTTGTTGCATGTTTTTCTGCTTGTATTTGTAACCAAAGCTGGTATTAAGCTGTAATAAATTGTAATTACTGGAGATGGAGTAAAATTCGAAATAAGCTCATACATCACACCATTATTAAGGCCATTTTTATTTCCATAAATAAAATGAATAAATGCAGACAACATCACATATTATGTATTGCTATGAACCCAAAGTAAATAGCTAAAGCACTTGTGTTATGGAATTCAGAAAATCTAAGATATCACAAACACCCAGACCTGAGGCAATGTAGAAAAGTTGATTTTTACATTGACCCGTCCGGGGATCAAACCTGGGGTCTCAAAGCTAGCGACACTTTAAAAACTGATCCTTGCGTGCCACTCGAACACGCACGTCGTCAATCTATTATACAACATAATTATTTATTTACAAACATTACATTAATTTTAGAAATTATGTACCTTTAAAGCTTTGTTTTTAGAATACGTTTAGGTACCACTAGCAAAAACATTTGACTTCACATAAAATTCGACAACACCCCGCATTCTCTTATACATTGCCCCACAACCATCGTTCTACCCCCACTTTTACCACGCCGAACGCGCTATGAAGAGCGAATTGACTTAATTGCAGTACTTCCGTTTTCATGGGCCAATACCACATGAGTAGATAAACGAACAGAGGCAAAGCTTCTTAAGAACGTGCAAAATTGTTACCTATTTTGTTAGGGTTGTCACAATAGGTGAAGACAAATCAAACAAAACGTTTTTTAAATAGTTTTAATAGTCAGTATAACAGAATATATAATAGTATGATAGAATAGTTTACAAATTACTTACTCTAAGAATTTTCTTTTTATAATTTTTCTTTTTTTTTAGAAAAAAATACCTACCGTGTTGTACAAATTACTCTCTTCTTATTATAAAAAGGATCATACAATAAAATAAAGGTACTTGCTTGAAAAAGTAATAACCAAATATTTACTTACCTAACTGTACTCCTTGGTATAGTAAAGTACGATATATTTTTGTTTTCTCTATTATTATTCATACACACGGTACAATAAACAACCATTATTATTAATATAATACCACGTTTTTACAACTAAACTTATAAAAAATTAAACTTGCAACTAACAAAACAAACAGCGTGCGTCGGACTGACCCTTAGATTGTACACTGGCTGTGCCAGCGTAAACTGTTTTTTTCCAGTCTCGCCGCGTATGTGACAAGCGGCCAGTGGTCACGCACACATGCCCCGCGCGCTTGTGTGCGTGCAACCGATTCGAGCGGTTGTTCGAAGCTTTGCCTCTGTTCCGTTTATCTACTCATGTGCCAATACTTCACTCAAGCGATATATTAGCTGGTACATCATTATTTCTGAGATGAACAAAATGAGCCAGAAATAGCGTGATTTGAAAACAGAAATGGTACTGATGGAGCAATTTGTATTGGCTGGAATGGAATGGAGTTGACCTATTGATGGAGTACAATGGAACTTTAGCTTATTATGTTGAGTGGTTCTAGAAACAAAACTACTAAAAAAAAATCTTATAGTTTACTTTCATAATTTATATTGAAGGATGGGATTTAAACTCAAATCACAACTCAAATCTTCTTATTTTCTTATCAATGACCACACCACTACACACACAGTCGAAACTATTTAGAAAAGCGTTTTTCTACATTGAACCGTCCGGGGATCAAACCCCCGACCTCAAGGCCTCGATTCAGCTATTTTAAATGCATGTCAGTGGTCGGGCAGTGTACTTGTCATTGTGCCTAATTTTCATATTCAGATAAGCCTACAATAAAATCTCATTGAACTCTCGAAGAGAATGATCGCAATGACAAATTAATGATCGTTATGACAGTTAGCAGAATGCCAATTATCGTAAAAATTACCAAATGAAGCAGGTCATTCGATCAATTCAAGCAACTCTTAAATAGCTGAATCGAGGCCCTGAGCTGGCGACACCTTGATAACCGGTGTGTACACTATTCGACCATGTCGTCAAATTAATAAGTTAAATATTTTTTGTTATGCAGTGGTATTTGTAATGCTCTCTCTTCTATTCTTTTGCTGTTTTACAAGTCTATGAATAATTCTATATTGTTAAGTCTACCGTTATATAACTTATGGAGTGCAATAAAGATGTAAAGAGTACCCATAAACAAAATTATATAATCATCCATTTTCCACGTTCTTCACATAAACCCTAGTTATAATAATAACAAGCTACAGTAATTCACACGAAACTAATATTTTTTTATCACAGTTTCCCAAGAAGTGTGCTACCGTACATTACGCAACACCCTTTGTGAGCTATGAGAGATCTATTGTGCTTACGTATATTGTTTAATATTTTCCTGCTTAACTCATAATTTCATAATTATGATATGTCAGGTGTAGTTTTTTATTTTTATATTTAAATTCCGATAATTTGAAAACACTTGTCGGTATTTTCTTAATTATGTAAATTGAGAAGAAGTATTTGAACAATAGTGGAACAGATACAGGCTGATATTATTTTGAGAAATAATTGTATTGAAAACATTTGAGGGGTTCGTGGCTAAGTGTAAGCCGTAGGGTTTGACTGATAATACAGGTTAAGCCGCGCTCACCGCGGTTGGTCCGCGGATGGGTGACCATTTATAACATACCGAGAACCCTCCGTGTTTCGGAAAGCACGTTAAACTGTAGGTCCCGGCTGTCATACAAAGATCTTTGGCAGTCGTTAAGTCAATTCTGACAACCAGTCTTACAATGGGTTACTGTGTTCCCCAGTAAAATGGGTTGTGGAGGTCAGATAGGCAGTCGCTTCATGTAAAATACGGTGTTCAGCTGAATCCGGTAAGACTGGTAGCCGACCCCAACATAGTTTGGGAAACAGGCTAGGCAGATTTGAATTGTATTGAAAACCTCTGTGGTCGAGTGTATGTATCGTTGTCTACATTTATTAAACTGGTTTGTTGGCCGAGTGGCTAAGTGACCGTGACTGCTAAACCAGCAAACTAACTTTACGGATTTTGTTGCAGTTTATTTTAGATTGCATTGCCATGATACTTGCAAAGGTTTCGGAATGTGGGGACCTAAAATCGAAATAAACCGCGACAAAATCCGTAAGAAATAGTTTATTTAAAAAGTATATTTATCAATATTTCAAACGTACCACTAAATTAAAACATAGAACCATTATTGCGAAAAGCCATAAAGCTAAATTAAAAATACATTTAGTTACACTGCATATCAGCATAATGTCATAGTGACTACGTTAAACAAACGTGCATACGACGTTGCATTCCCAAATCAACTGCGGAATAAAAGCCAGCGTTTTTACTTCGTGAAACACTACCCAAATTACTGTGTTAATCATCATTTAATTTAAAATGCCACTATTACTTCGTTAGCGCGGCGCGAGAGAAATTTAAACATAAGTTCATTTGTTAAATATCGTGTGGGGAAAAAGTTTTGTGTTTTGAGGTGGAATTTGACGGTGTTTTTAGTAAACTAACAGAAGTTTGGACCTTAGGTTCGTAGTAATTATTTAAAGCGTTGATTATGACTTATTATAAATACAATTTGATCTTGAAGTTATAAAACATTTGTACAGAAACACAGAACACTGCATGTACAAACAGATTTAGAGAAATAAACAGATTTTATATGTAACAGATGGATATGCTGAAAATCAGCGCTGTGCCACCAATTTTTTAAATTGAGGTCGCAGCATATGCTGAGCATATCCCTTTTTGCGCACGCACCACATTGACGCACGTTGGCGAAGGAGTAGAGAACTAAAATGTATGTTTATTCGATTCTTTCCAATTTCCATCCAAATATTTTGTTTTTAATTTGTAATAATTTGTACCTTTATTCTGTACTAGCTGTACCCGCGACGTTGTTCGCTTATATACCTATCATTCATCTTTATGAATAAATATTTGACTGTGATATAGAGGGCCACTAACACGAACTGCCTACTGCCGAGTAAATTTTGTCACAAATGTTGCTGTTTGTATAAAGTCTCAAAATAAAAAAGTACCATCGTCATAATTATATAATTAGCTTACCTCTAAAAATTTTAAGGATTGGTTTTGATGCTACTTTGTTTAAAAATTTTAGATTTATCTTCCAAGTCCAGAACCGTGAGAAAAAATTATAATTTTCATGGTGGCTTTCGATGTCAATGTCCAAAATATGTCTACCTTGGGCAGTTTTGAACTGACTCTTTTATATATGTGGTATGTTTTCTCTTTTGTGATTTACCCAGTTGGTTACAATAATTGAAGGTCAATGTTTTGGTATTGAGTCTACTGGCAGCGCCAACTCTGAGTTAAAGTGAAAGCAGCTGTCGCTTTAGGCAGTAAATGGCAAAGGGCACCCAAAAACCGAATCCATAAAAACAAATTAGTCCATTTTTTATGCTATAATAATAGTTCTCGTTGGTACCGTAGTCCCTAGTGAGACTACAGGACGCGAGGTTTTGGTGCGAAACCTCGAAATTGAACTACGCCGTTAAATTGAGAGTGGATATCAGATAGGCAGTGACTGACATGAGACCCATGAAACTGAAAGAGGAGGTAGCTACAAAAAGTTGACGTACGGTTTGAGAGGCGCAGTGGCAGAATTACCAAAACTGTGTTTAAAATTATTTGTTTGGAAAGATTAAGTAATAGCTGTCCAAGGACAATCTCATTCTACCCTGATTAAAGTCAGAGGCTATATCCTGTACAATTCGCTTTATTAAGTGTAAGGTGCAGCATATGGTGATGGGCTTAAATACCGTACGTATATATTTTAAACATATATATTTTATATATTTTATTTAGGGTTTTGGCCCAACCTTCCGGTAATAGGGTACAAAAACTTTATGAAATTCAAACACATAAATAAAATATCATGTACGCATAAAAACCTACATGAGAAGCAAGCTACCTTTTAAAGAATATTAAAGAGGTAGTACATACTAAAGATTGTGTGATAAAAATATCATTGGGTTTTTGGGTAAAAGAAAATAAATAACAAATACAAAAAGATCTTGTCCATGGAATATAATATAGATGACCAATAGAAAACATTACACATTATGTTGGAAAAATAGTTTAAAAGTGGATTAAAGTTTTTAACCAACTATAAAGTGATCTATGGAGAAGCTTACGTTTTCAAGTCAGCGAATGCGTAAATTTCCAAGCAAATGGCCAGGACATTTACGCCTGAATCACTTTACGGTACATGCCATGCACGTTTGTTCCTCCATAATCAGCAATGAGGAACAAACTTACCTACGGAGATTAGTAAATACAAACACTAAATAATTGTAAGTTTATATATATAAAAAATTCACGACTTAAAGATGTCGTTTATTGCGACTAAAAATACAACAAAATGTTACAAATATTTTTTTACTTAAAAAAGATACGTTAGTAAAACACAAAAAGAGTTATCTCTACTGAGATTTGAACTTGGGTATCAAAAAATTCAAACTTATATATGAAAATGGACGCATGAAAAAAAATACAAACATTGACAACCGGATTTGAACTTGCAGCAACATCACTCATTTCCAATCGTTCAACCGCCAAGCTGTTTACCTCGATAGCTAGTTCACTAAAATATAGGTTCTAATCAAATTGAAGATTGCTATGGCTACCTCAGTCTGCCATGGTTACCCTCTTGTTTATCTTTTGATCTGTCAATAATGCCAATTTATGTGCGCAGTTGAGAAAATGATTTTGGAAATTTAAAGCTCCTCCCCTTATCAGCTAGATTCAATAGCATGTTTCAACATAGCTAACAACCATCTACGATTTCTTGAAAACCACCTCTCAATTTTTTACACCATTCGATTAAGTAGTTTATGTTTGATACTGTAACATGAAATCTGACCCCCGGCAAAAGACAGTTGTAATGCAAGTACTGTACTGAATTGCGTGTTGTAATATTTTACTTCTTGAACTCACTAAATTAATTATATCTTTTGATAGAGTGAACCGATTTCGATGAAACAAAAACTAAGTTATACCTCAAGTTGTGTATAATTTTTGTATATAAACATTGTCTGCATTCAATTCGTAGATTTTACGTGATGCGTGCACAAACAAACATATAAACAGACAAACAGACAAACAGACAAACAGACAAACAGACAAAAATTTCAAAAATGATGGAAATGGGTTCTGTTTGTTATCCTTGAACACGCAGGCTATTTTTTTTTTCAATTTCTTCAATGTACAAAAATGACTTTTCTACAGATTTATTATATGTATAGATTATGTCACACAATTCCGGTCCACAGACATATAATCACACAGATAACGTATAAAGCGCGATATTGTGACACTGCCTGGACTTGGGATAGTGGTATTTTTAGTCTATGTATTTTTTGCCTACTAATTTTATTTTTTATTTTTTCTCTTTTTTATTTGTTTTCTTCTTCTTTTGTTGTTTACTGTCTGTTTATTTATGTACCAATTTTGTGTGTGCGCTTGCGCAAAATAAATGATTTTTCTTTTCTTTTCATTTTTCATAGAATAAAAATCAAGAGTCGTTCGATATAATACAAAAAAAAAAAAATTGAGTGTAATTTTTGAAGAATCATAAATCATCGAACACTACTGTTGAACTCAAATATATTATTGTTATATACTATCTGTAAGAATATAAAGAGTAGATACGGCAAAAATGGCAACTAACATCTACAAACAGTTGTTTATCCACAGAGAGTCAGCTACTTACAATCACAGTCCATAGCTTTATTGTTACAGATGAAACGACATCACATCGCGCATTCGCGTTTTATCGTCTTAATAAGACAAACACAGAAATTCCTAATATAAAAAAAAAAACATGGATAAAGTCGATATTTGCCAAAACGCACCTAATTAAAACCATAATAAAAATGAGCGTAACTTTTGGAAGAGGCAAAAATATATCAATCGAACACGTACTATCCGTCTGTATATAAAGAGAAGACTCGGCAAGAATGGCAACTTACATTAACCAAACTTGTTGAAGAGTCAAAAATTATCGACACTTCTGTTGATTTAAAACATAATATTGCCTGTATTTATGCATAAGAAAGGGCAGAAATAGCAGCTAACATTGACCAAAGAACCACAAGACACAAACTGTTGTTTATACACAGAGCTAGCTACTTACAATCATAGTCCATAGCTTTATTGTTACAGATGATACGACATCACATCGCGCATTCGCGTTTTATCGACTAACCCGTACCGACTCCATTTTCCTTTACAATGTACAGTATTACGTGTTTATGTAATCGCAAACGGAATGAGATTGCATGTCTGTTGGTATGGCTTAGGGCAACGCAACGGGAAATGCAGAAAACTTAGGAAAATTCTTTGTAGATTGCGAGTTTTCTGACGTCTTGTAGGATAAATATGCCTTTGAAGATAAAATGTGAGTAAATATTAGCAGAAAAGGGCAACGTAATACTTTTGATTCGAAATGATTTTATTGCTTCTAGGTTTCAGTGAAATGCAACTTATAATTTTTTTGCAAGTAAGGTTTTTGTATTTAGTTTATCTTAGAACTAAAACTAGTAGATATATTTATAGTAGGTATATTATAACTATGATATGATTATTATTTGCATGTATTAGTTTAAACCTTGTAGTTGTTAGGTGAATTTTAGTTTATTCTTTTGAGAAATAAAGATACCAAAAAGCTTAAAAAATCTACACTTTTTTCTTACATCCGCTTTGTTCACTGTAAACAGAACCAATTCAAATCTTGGCCCCAAAATAATAAAAACATTTGAATAAGATTGTTAATAAACAATTCACAGTATACAAATAACTTACCTAATTAGATCTTCACAATCAAAGTACTTTCTCAAATTGCTTTCCTGACAAACAATTTCCAATTGCAACTTAACCCCGTTGCACCCTAAGAGACTAAAAGTCAGACTAAACTAGCAGACTAAAACTTCTGTTATAAATATTATAGTGAGTAGGATTTGCAATTGTGGACATTGTTGGCTATTATTGCACTGTATACGTTGAATTTAACCTATTCCCAACAACTTCTGACTACGAATGTTCGAAACAATTTTGTTTCTTTTCGAAGCTTCTTCGATTTTGTTCGTATGTGTGTGTGGAGGTTTGAATATATTTTCTGTCAGATTTCTATCAAAACTACTGTTACTTGTGTAAGCAGTTACATACAATCTCTCAGCATGCATCTTACTTTATGACATAGGTTGGCCGGTAGTGTTTTGTTTTTTAGTGCTACTTCGTAAGGTGAAATCAACGAATACTTATTTTTAACTGAGAAGTATGTATAGCAGTGAGAGGCCAGTATACAATGATGGATGATATTTGAATGTATTATATTTTATTATTGCTTTATTCTGAATAAAATATAAAAATGTCTTTTGTAAACCCCCTCTAGCTTACGCAAATCATTCAAGGCACTAAACACTATAAAATAAAACTAGAAAATAAACAAAACCTGAATCTTACAAACTATGATTTAAAACCTTTATCGTTGGACCTCAAGAGAAATATTACTCAAGAATAAAGACTCTTATTTCACTATCTTATACCTTTGGGAAACTTTTTCTTAGATATAATAAATATTTACATAACTATTTTATTTCTGTACATTTGTTTAAACAAGCAAGAAATAAATGTATATTGTTGAGTGGTTTTTGCTTTTATATTTCAAGGAGTGCATTGTTTTTACTTATCATAATTTCAGATTAAGGATATGCCATGGTATAATAATAATTATAATATTCCGGGACAACTCACACACGGTTATCTGATCCCAAGCTAAGCAGAGCTTGTGTTATGGTAACCAGACAACTGATAAACATACTAATATGGTATTAATAATATAATAAAATTAATACAGTTGTTTATCTATCTTAAAATTCGAAAAGCACACTAAGCAGCTGGTCCCGACTATCACACGTTGTTTTTTAGCAGTCATTATATAATTGAGGTTCTGACAACCAGTGTTACTGTGATACACAGTATATTGGTTAGTCAAAGATAGGTAGTCGCATCATGTAAAGATCAATATGCAGCTGAATCCGGTATGACTGGAAGCCGACCACATCATAGCTTGGAAATAGGCTAAACTGAAACTTAAATAATAGGCAACTGGTCTTAGTCATCTAAGTACAGTCACTAGGAAAACTCTAGCAATTGCTAAGATGAAGAACCTCTCAAAGTGACCTAGTAATGATAATGTATTAGCTTCTGTACAGACGAGTGCAAAGTGGAGTAACTACTGGCCGCGTTTAATTACTACTCAAAGCGGTTCAGACGGTACAGCGTTAGTTGTGGTTCATGTCATAAGCCGTGTAATGAAGTCAAATATATTTTGCCTAAGATGTTTGTTGGTGAATGTACTGTGCCTCGATTTAAATTATAGTTTATCGTAAAATGACTTACAGATTTTAAGTGAATATAATTATTTATCTTTTGTTTTGGAAGTTTTCCAATAATTTTTAAAGCAGCTTTTTTGAGTCTTTTCAAACATGTAAGCAGCTTATTTTACTTTATCATTGCCTTGCTATTTTCCCTCATTAGTATAATACATAAATATTGAAATTTATATTAATAACTAGCGTTGTTTTTTTTTAAATATACTGTATATATTTTTGTTGACGGGCCTATTGGTCTAGTGGTTAGTGACCCTGACTGCTATACCGGAGCTCGTGGGTTCGATTCCCACCCAGGACAAATCTTTGTGTGATGAGCACGATCATTAAAATTTGTTCTGTGTCTGGGTGTAATTTATCTATAATATGTATGTATTTAGAAATATATAAGTATGTATATCAGTTATCTGGTTACCATAACACAAGCTCTGCTTAGCTTGGGATCAGATAACCGTGTGTGAGTTGTCAACGGGATATTATTATTATTATTATATATACATTTTCTCCGTGTGGTGACGGACCTAAAGAATACAAAGGTCACCACCCCATCTCATCCCGTGGGTGTCGTAGAAGGCGACTAAGGGAAAATTGAGCAGAGCCGAAAACCACTGCTTAGAGAAGGAAAACTCGAGACCAAACCCTATGCCAACCCGTCTGGCCAGCGTGGCATTAGTAGGCCAAAACCTCTGTATGAGCCCACACCACACAAAACGGCCCCCAGTTCCCGGTAGTCCCGCTATTCCCGGCCAAGGTAGCGGTCGCGGTAACGGCGGGACAGGGGGTGCTAGGAATCTCCGGGCTACGGGAGGCTACCACTACCTCAAAAAACTGACCCTGGCGACGTATAACGGACGAAGTCTACGGCTGGACCAACACCTCACCGAACTCGAGGTAGAATTGGGTCGCATAAACTGGCACATTTTGGGGTTATCTGAAGTCCGAAGACAGGGGGAGGACACGATAACCCTTGAGTCAGGTGACCTGTTCTACTACCGAGAAGGTGATAGGCCCTCCCAGGGCGGTGTCGGTTTCTTGGTCAACAAGTGTCTCACAAGCAGCGTTGTGGAAATCAGTAGTGTGTCGACAAGGGTAGCGTACCTCTTATTGAAAATCACCGACAGGAAGTTCCTGAAGGTGGTGCAGGTATATGCGCCGACCTCGACATACTCTGATGAGATAGCCGAAACCATGTACGAAGACATAGCGAAGGCACTACATGGTACCAGGAAGGCTCACTACAACGTTGTTATGGGAGACTTTAATGCCAAGGTGGGAGTACAAGAATGCGGCGAAACGAAAATCGGTCCTAACGGCGTGGGGCGCCGAAATCACAGAGGCCAAATGTTGGTCAACTTTTTAGAGTCCCAGGGGCTCTTCTTAATGAATTCCTTCTTTAAGAAGAAGCCCCACAGAAAGTGGACATGGCGAAGCCCCGATAATGTGACGAGGAACGAGATAGATTTCATCATCACGGACAAACGGCATATATTTAGAGACGTCTCGGTGATCAATAGGTTTAATACCGGTAGCGATCATAGACTCGTCCGAGGCTCTCTAAATATCAACCTTAAGGCTGAAAGAGTTAGGATGATGAGACCTACTCTCCGACCCACGCTGCCCCAAATAGCTTTAGGTTCCGATAAGTTCCAGTTGGAACTCCAAAATCGTTTCGCACTGCTGGAAACCACGGACAATGTTGACGAAAAAACCGACACAGTAGTCAAAACGCTACAGAATGTGTCTCGAAGGTTGTTCCCCGGAAAACGCGGTAATAGGGAGTCCAAGCTCTCACCCGAGACTCTCGAACTTATGAAGGAAAGACGAGAAACGCCGGACGCCCAGATGTCTTCGTCAGATAGGCGGTCCTTAAACCTGAAAATCAGGAAACTGACGCGACGTGACCTCCGACGCTGCAGCACTCGTAATATCGAGGCTGCGATTGAGCGAAATAGAGGCACCAAAGTCTTCGCTCAGCAATTAGGTAGACCCCATCTGGCGAAACTGAGGACCGGGGATGGCAGGACCGTCACCTCTAAGTTCGAGATTCTCGAGGAAATTGAGAGTTTTTATAGACACCTATATGCATCACGGGTGACTAAACCATCGAGACAAGGCGAAGATGACCACAGAGCCCCACTCACGCGCCATTACACCGAGGACATCCCGGATGTCGACCCGGGCGAGGTTGAGGCAGCTCTCAGACAACTAAAGAACAACAAGGCGCCGGGTGATGACGGAATTACAACCGAGCTCCTTAAGGCCGGTGGGACCACAGTCCTGAAAGAGCTAGCGAGTCTCTTTAATTCCGTCATTCATCAAGGCTTAACACCACAAGCGTGGAGCGGGAGTGCGGTGGTTCTGTTCTTCAAGAAAGGCGACAAAACCTTGCTGAAGAATTACAGACCTATCTCACTCCTGAGCCACATTTACAAGTTGTTCTCGAGAGTAGTCACTAACCGCCTCGCTAGAAGACTCGACGAGTTCCAGCCACCAGAACAAGCCGGGTTTCGAAAAGGCTTTAGCACCGTAGACCACATCCATACTGTTCGGCAGATTGTGCAGAAAACCGAAGAGTACAATCAGCCGCTGTGTTTGGCCTTTGTGGACTACGAGAAAGCCTTCGACTCCATCGAAACTTGGGCGGTTCTGGATGCTCTGCAACGATGTCGTATTGACTGGCGATACATCGAGGCGCTGAGATGCTTATATGACACCGCCACAATGACTGTCCAGCTCCATGACCATAAGACCAATCCGATCGAGCTGCGTCGGGGGGTGAGACAGGGGGATGTTATATCCCCAAAGCTGTTCACCAATGCGCTCGAGGATGTCTTCAAGACTCTGGACTGGACTGGACGGGGTATAAATGTGAACGGTGAGCACATCTCGCACCTTAGATTTGCCGATGACATCGTCATAGTGGCAGAGTCGCTGGACCAACTAAGCGAGATGCTGCATGGCCTGAATGGAGCTTCACGACGGGTCGGTCTTGGCATGAACTTGGATAAAACCAAGATCATGTTCAATGAACATGTCATGCCGAGACCGATATATGTCGAAGGATCGATGCTCGAAGTTGTTCAAGAGTATATCTACCTAGGGCAGGTCATCAAGCTTGGTAGAAACAACTTCGAGCGGGAAGTCGATCGGAGAATTCAGTTAGGCTGGGCAGCGTTTAGCAAACTACGTCGAGTCTTCTCTTCGCCTATACCGCAATGCCTGAAGACGAAAGTTTACAACCAGTGCGTCCTACCTGTTATGACTTACGGTGCCGAAACGTGGACATTAACGGTTGGACTAGTCCACAAATTTAAAGTCGCGCAGCGGGCTATGGAGCGAGCTATGCTCGGAGTCTCTTTGAAGGATAAAATTCGTAATGAGGTCATCCGACAAAGAACCAAGGTAACCGACATAGCTCGTAAAATTAGCTCGCTGAAGTGGCAATGGGCTGGCCATGTCTGTCGAAGGACCGATAGCCGTTGGAGCAGACGAGTCCTAGAATGGGGACCGCGACTCGGCAAGCGTAAGGTAGGACGCCCCCCCGCCAGGTGGACTGACGACCTGAAAAAGGTCGCTGGAGGGGACTGGATGCGGAGGGCGGAGGACCGGGTGTTGTGGCGCAAATTGGGAGAGGCCTATGTCCAGCAGTGGACTATGATTGGCTAAATGAAATGATGATGATGATACATTTTCTCAAAAATTAAACAGTAAAGATCAAAACAAATCCTACCTTAGAACATATTCCTTAAATAAATATAGTGAAGATACAACTTACTCTCATGAACAACAACGAAGACTGATATTTCAGATTAAATAATCAAAAAGTTTTACCTAAACATCAGGTAACCCACTTATCCATTTGACCCTCGCTTCCTCTCCCACCACAGCCCACATCACAGTCCAGCTATCCATTAGCCAACGCAGTATTGTTCGTAAAACTTTGCATGCCCATTGTTCCGATGTATGGTAAAAATGACAATTAATCAACAGGAAAGACTATGACTGCGAAAGCCGGGTAAGCTGCGTAAGCCGGGTAAGCCATCTGGGTAATGAGCTGTGAAACCAGATATAACCGGTAATAGATTTACTGTGTTTTGTTGTTTGTGTAAGGTAAGATGGAAGAAAAAAATGGCGCTGTAAAGTAGGTATTTGACTGAGGCAATGTGATTTGCAGGGTACAAAGCAAGCCTTATACTCGTAAAAGGGTTAAATTTTTAATTTTACAGAATATAAAAATAAATTAATAAACCTTTTATTTCATATCGGGGTTAGTTTTTAAGTTATTACTATTTTATTTACCTTTGTTAATATCACTATCGTATTATGTATCGCTAATTTAACGAAACATTTGGCAAAGTGAATTGTTAATCCACTTTAGTTAAAAATATAACTATATGTATAACTTTGAAAGCAATTAAGTAAAAATATCTGTTGTTTTAATGTTAGGGCCTTCCGGCTGTAAATATTTGTAATTTTGTTAATACCTTACACACGTGGAACGGCGAGGGCCAATCTCATTATTTATTTTCGTTACCGTACCAACAAACGTTGAGTCTGTTGGCATGGTAATCAAATGTTTTTTTAGTTTTTTGTCGCCAAAAACACACAAAATAATAAAATAAAAATAAAATCATTTTAATTCGAGTCACATTGACTCATGTGACCAAAGTCAATTTAGTTATAATAAATGCTTATAATTTAGTTATTTATTTTCGTAAAACATTAGCTTTAAAGTGCGATGCATTTTGTACAGAATAAAACTATTCTTAAAAAAAATACTTTTTTCTAAAAATAATAATATTACACTTTTAAAAATAAATTGTCGATTGTGGCCAATTAATTTCAATAAAAACATTTTGCGTTAAAATTTCAAACGTTTCATAATCAAATTGCGAAAATGCCGAGAATTTTGAAAATATTCCTTGTTTATTTTAAGCGGTCGTTTAATATTTTAAGGGGAACAATTCCAATGTAATGTATTTAAGGGGAAGTTGCGACACCAATGAAATTGTTTTGGAAAGCGGAAGTTTACTTAAAACGTTTACTTTCAATTTCAATAGATAAATATTTAAGCTGCAAGTATGTTTGTACAAAAATTCGTTGTTTATTTACTTGTCCTTTGAAATAAATAATAGTATTGATGTACAAATTGAAGTAAGTTATGCATTAGCCATAATATGTAAGTAGAAGGATGTTTTTTTCTTGTATTCTATAATACTCACTACTGCTATCAGCTATTTAGTATTAAATGTATGTGGTACCTAAGATATTCCTTAGCTTATCACAATTGGTAAATATAATTTTCCTTGCATGGCTGTTTCTTCCTTGCTCTATGAAAACGAGAATTTTTATAATGGAATTGTATTCAAATCGTTTTCTCAATATAAATATAAATCAACACAGAACAAATTAAATACTTCCAAAAACCCAACCTCTTTGCTTTATCTTCACCCAAAACATAAACTAGCATTCCCAATAATAATAATTCCATTTGTGAGGCAAAGGCAAACATCGTATTCAGCCAGTAGCCACTAGTGACGTCACATGTCAGTCCGGACGCTATCGCTCGAACAACTTAGATTAACTTAGTTGACGCATAAAAACACTATTTCCTAACAGTACGATTTCCCTGTGTTTTATTGTTCTGTTTTGAACAATATGAACTATTGTTTGGAATGAATGTGTTGTATGTGATTGGACTCGACTGTTATAGGGTTTTTTGCAGTTGGAGGGAGCTTGGGTATGAAAATGGTAAAGTGGGTTTCAAATTTCATGCACATTAAACATCATCTTGTTGGTTCGTGCTATACAGATACTGACTGGATTTCAGGACCTGTATCTTATATAAAACGTTATGTGAATAATATCGGTTTCGGTTTTATAATTCCATTCATATTATAAGATTTTTTTTCCTGAAGAATCAATCAACTCAGCATATCGCGATAAAACAATACCTGGACTTGCGCCTCCACGTTTTGTAATAATCAGTTGAAATACATAAAAGTTTTTTAATCTCAAAACCTCAGTACTATCCATTACTCAGCAGTCTATTTTTCTCTCTATAAATAAAGCATTAATAATTCTACGGAAATAGAAACTACAGCACAAACCACAAGACCCAGTTTGTTCTCTACACAATATTCATACTCAAAGTAAATTATGTCTAATTTGTTCTCAACAACTCTCACTAGAGCGGCCATATTTCTTTGCGAGAAGCAAAGTGAACTTCGATTGAAGCACGTAACTTGTGAGAATGGGCTTGCACAAATGGTTCGCCGTTTACATCTTATGAGGGCTGTACTTTGATTTAAACCGATTTCGAAAGAAGGAGGTCCTCAATTTGACTGTATATTTTTGTTGAAACGTTTTACATACATTTGTTTATACACTCGAGAGCAATGAATCCGGGTCACTTAAAGAATCCTAATAATCTCGGAAACTAAAAATGCTAGGTTAATGCAATAAATTGTATTTAATAGACAATGTAATACTCCTTAAATGAAGGTATTAAAACTTCTTAGTTATTGTAAAGTTATATCATAAAAAAATCAAATTTGAAAAAGGGCCACTTTCGAAGATGGAACTACGAAATTACAGCATTTGGTTTTGCTTTTGTTTGTAATCTGTCATTTATGTGGGTACATAAACCATGTTGATAGTGCTCTATATTCATTATTCAAGCTGAAATTATGTCGCTTACGCCTGAAGAATGCACCAGAATACTTACAATGCTGGAAACCGGCCGGAGTCAGCGCGATACAGCCAGGACTGTCGGTGTATCGCTGTCAACAGTACAAAGAGTTCTCCGACGTTACGAAGAAACTGGTTCTAACCTACGCAGACCAGGAACGGGCAGAACCAGGTGTACCACAGCACGAGAAGACCGATACTTGGTGAACACCATGCTTCGAAATCGCTTTCTCACAGGAACTGAACTCACAAATTAGTTTCGACGCCTCGGAGGAAGTAACCCAAGTGCATGGACAGTAAGACGTCGGCTTGCTGAATCTAACTTAAAACCCCTTAGACCTGCAAACGGCCCTAAACTGGAGCGTGGGCATCGTATTTCAAGACTAAGATATGCCCAGAGCCACGTAAATTGGAGTATTGAAGATTGGTCAAAAGTTATGTTCTCCGACGAATCAAAATTTATGCTCTACAAGCACGATGGAAGACACAGAGTGTATCGAAGACCAGGGGAAAGATTCAAGCAAGCATGCATCGAAGAAAAAGTAGCCTACGGTGGTGGGTCTGTACTTGTGTGGGCCGGAATTTCTTCTGAAAGTCGCACAGAGCTGGTGATCATAGAAAACGGCTCTTTAACTAGCGAAAGATATGTGGAAGAAATCCTCAATGATCACGTTGGTCCATTTATGGTCAATTTAGGTGAGGATGCTATATTTATGCATGACAATGCCCGACCTCATACAGGTAGGATTGTGAATGACTACCTTCAAGAGATGAACATTACTCGTATGGAGTGGCCAGCGCGCAGCCCGGATATCAACCCGATCGAGCATGCTTGGGACGAGCTAGGCAGATGCGTAAAACAACGAAACCCTCCCCCAATCACGCTTCGTGAGCTCAAAATTGCTCTCACAGAGGAATGGGAGAATATTCCCCAAAATCGTATAAGGAACTTGGTGTACAGCATGCCAAACCGCGTAAACGCAGTAATGGAAGCACGAGGAGGCAATACGAAGTATTAAAATTCAAGAAAATCGTAATAAAGTTCAAAAATTTCATGTTTCCTATTTTTGTTTTAAGGAGAGATCAGCAGTTTTTTTCTTTATGTAATTTTGTGTTAATAAAATGTATGGTGACTCATATTTTTTTTACTTTCATTTAAGGAGTATTACATTGTCTATTAAATACAATTTATTGCATTAACCTATCATTTTTAGTTTCCGAGATTTTTAACATTCTATAAGTGACCCGGATTCATTGCTCTCGAGTGTATTTATGTTTTCGATTAAAGCGGCTATTGACTGGTAATTTTCATGATAGCCAAACCTCTTTTGATAATTATTACGTAGGTAAATAGTACGTAGGTTCTAATAGTACTATTTACTGTACATTAATTAAAACACACATAATACAGTTAAAATGTCGAGCTGAAAAAAATATGTGCCTGTGCAAGAATAGTTTTTACTTATATTAGTCAAATATTATTATGTCGTATTAATCAGTACAATAAGTATAGGTACAATACAAAAATACAATGTTTTTTTTTGTTCAGTTATCCTTTTCAGTGAATCTTAAAACGTTTAATGTCTCTAGTTGCGTCATTCCAAAATGTCACTCCAACAGTTAATACCAGTCAAAAAACCCCATACAAAACTAAAAAGGACCAACGGTCTTTGTCAAACATCAGTCCTTACATTTCCACATCTAAATACGAGTCCAAACATGTAATTGAAGTCACAGCAGCACGACAGTCGCATCGTACGCATTGGTCTGTTAACTTGTTAAGCCGTACAGCTAACAAGATCCTTTGGATAGGAGCCTTAGGCTGTGGACGTTGCGCGATTATTGCCACAATCTGGTGTTCAAGAAGATAGGACTGTGGATCGTGCAGTTATCGGGATTGAATATAGGAATGTTATATGGATACATTGTTTGTAAAATGACACAGAATAGTTAGGAATCGATAAAAATAAACTTAAAAATGAGATTTTATTAAGCACTAGCTGTGCCCTGCGGTTTCACCCACGTGAATATCTAGATCCCGTTCCAGGTGCCTTTATATTATCGGGGGCGGAGATGAACCCAACAAATCACTATTGTAACAAAAGTCAGGATTACTTAAGTAGTACCTATTCTTAAATTTTCTAATTATCCACGCAATTTTCTATTTTTTTTTCATAAGAACCTTCTCCTGTCAGCAACAAACACAACAAAAGAAGAATTATCGAAATCGGTCCAGCCGTTCACGCGTGATGCCGTGACCAAGGGAAATAGGGATTATTTTTTATTTATATCTAATAGATGTATTTTTAAAGTACAAGTTTTTGAAGTAGCAAGTCTCACAGTGCATACGGCATACACACACTGCACGTTAATTATAAGTTATTTTTTTCATAAAGTGTGTCGTGGATTGCCTGCAAAAATAAGCAGTATTTATTTTTTGCTATTACACAAGAATTTCTGTCTGCATTTAATCTGTGTTTCTTTTTCGTTCTGTATATAAATAAAGAAAAAGAAGCAGCTTAGATTTATACAACAATAAACCTACCAACTTACAATAAAATTATTTTATTTAGGTACCGAAATTATTACAAGTACAAGTTATACTTTAGACAATACCTACACTAGCATTGGCCAAAAGACTAATGATCGCCACAAATACGTGTAAACGAACCCAAACAGACCTAGTTCACATCTGGTTTGGCTACAACAAAGAGGCTGCGTCCAATGAGGTTCATTAGTCGTAATTAATGTAACTTTAGCTTTCCTTCTCACGATAAATAAATAAGAATAAACGAGGTTATGTTAGCCTTGTGAGTTCGATCTTCAACTGTTTTGATCGCTGATTTGGTGGTAAATTGGTATAGAAGTGACATTAAGTGACATCTATAACTGCAACAATGTGAAGTAAACTTGACCTCCAAAAGTTACGCAATAGAGTCTGTGTGATAAAAGAAGCGTTGCGGCATAAAAGGAACATTCAACATTAGCTATATACCACTCTGGTCCTTTTGCAATGTGCATTAAAATATATAATAAAATACCAAATGAAATAAAAGAATTTGAATTTGAAAATAAATTTAAGAACGAACTGCGTAAATACTTAGTTAAAAAAAACTTATTATAGCGTAAAAGATTACCTTAATGATAAATAAGTAAATTAACTAATAATATATTTTAATATTTATTTATAATGTTAAAAATATGTGTTAGAATTTTATATAAAAGCTATGTAATAGTAGGTATATAAGTTAATACTTTATAATGTATATTGTCATAAGTGTTTAGATTTAATAACTTAGATGTAGATATTTTGCTGTGCCCTAACCGGGTCCATAATGTATGTCCAATCATAAATTTAAGATCTTTTTGTAAAAAATATTGTGGAAATGCAATAAAGATTAAGAATAAGGAATTAACATTATGATACCATTAAAATCATTTTATAAAACAATGATTAAGACTTCATCTGAAAACTTTATTTGTGTACTCTAACATAGTTTTATAAATAGGCAGATGTTACAGTTGCACTATAATTACGCAACAGTGTTTTTTACATAAGAAACACGGGAAAGCCCTCAATCCCAAGACGGCCCTCATAGAATGGAGTAGTGATTTATTTTATTTAAATTATGTAGTATTGTTGCATAAAGTTGTTTATGTCGAAGCTATAATTTATGAGTCTTAAACGTCTAACTAGTTGAAAAACTTCTCGCCATAGCTTTAGCTATTATCTAATTTATTATTTGTATATTAGCTACATATATTCTTTATTAAAGAATAAGGAATACATATTGTCTTCTTTTTATTTGACATACTTATCCTTTACGAGGCTAATTAATTAATTGTATAACAGTCCCATACTTTAAATTCTACCCTAAAAAAAACCAGCTAAAGACAATATTAATAAACAAAAATGTAAACATTTAATTTAAACAACAAAACCATTCGCATTGTGCCGCTTAAATACCCGAAATCTATGTTCAAATTCAAGGGAGATATTAACAAAAACATTGGCGGCCACATGTGCAGTTCGTTCAGTAATGCGCGAACATTTATCATTTTTACGATCCCCTACCGAGCGATCCTTATGAGTTTAGTTCATAAAATCACCTCTTTTGTGTTTGAATGTTTTTTTTTGTTTCATTTTAATATATGGCTAACGGCTTAGTTGGGTTCTAATTGAGATTTGTATTTTATTTAGAAAAGGTTTAGAAATAAGAATGTTGTTTTCATTTGGTTTTTTTTTTTTGTAATTTTCACGTGTTTTGGATACAGTGTAAATCTGTTTCATCATTTTGAACATAATTAGACTAAGTTTGTATTGCGAAGATTTATTGTACTAATTTGCAGTGACGTCATGTTCCTTTTTCTTTTTTTTTTGTTGGAGATCTTTGCTGTTAGCCTGGCTTTGGTTTTGACTGCTAACCGGACTTTACGACGTCTTGTTCCTTGCTTGTCTAACTCATGTGGACCTTTTTTTTTAAGCATTACGTTTAATTAGCAGCACAAGATTATTTTTGATTTATGAGAAGTAAGTAAAAAATAATTAATATCAACAACAGTAAAGACGTATTACTGACCCTTAAATAAGTATTCAAAATAATGTTTCCCATATTCATCTATTTTCTGCGAATATTCCCACGGTTAGGCACGCAACAATTAAATTACAAACTACTAATGAATTTATTATCTTCGAAACACGATAGCGTCATATTTCATCGCACATTGTTATTACATAACATCAAATACGATATCTATTGTCCGGTAAATTTCACGCTCCATTGCCCATTACGTATCACTCCGATCGATTGCGTGCATTCAAACCCAGCAATGAAACGATACATTACATCTTCGATCAACAATAGCATTCAGTAGGTATCGTTTATAGTATACACGTTTGAATATTCATGGTAGGCACGAGATTAGCAGAAGATATTCAGAGGCATG
Organism: Autographa pulchrina; assembly: GCA_905475315.1. Lineage (NCBI taxonomy): Eukaryota > Metazoa > Arthropoda > Insecta > Lepidoptera > Noctuidae > Autographa > Autographa pulchrina. Next base: position 4,039,066 of record FR997786.1, on the reverse strand, counting down.
ATCAGACATGCTTCAGGGGAATTGTCACGATTTTAAATAAGTAGTAACATAAGGGGGTTATAAAGACAGCCATAGATGGAAAGGAGGACAAAGAAATGTGCCCGATAAAAAAAATCTCTGGTAAATTTTCTCAAAGTTCAATTAAGTGTTGATAAACTTTATACAACTAAATAGATATTTTTTTGATAATTAAAATTTAATATATTAATTTATAAATAACATTATAGTTATTGTTATTTAAAGACCCATTTCGATCACGTCAACTTTCAAACAGAAAATAAACGCATCAAAATTACTTCGTCTGGGAGATCAATCGTTTGGGAGATACGTTGTCTACAAACACACGGATTTGTACACACACATTTCACATTTATTAAACAGTGATAATAAACTTCATAAACCTAAGCTCTATTATCATAAACACCAAGCAATCAGTCCCAAACTCACTGGAGCCTTAAACAATAACAAAATTACGTATCCAAAAATACATTAAAAGCGAAATCTGTTTTAATTAGAATAGACCTTACGAAGCACACGTTAACTAATTATAATAATCTGATTAGGGTTATTTAGGTATTTATGTCTGTAATCTGGTGAATGAAAGTTTAATTAATGAAGTAGATGTTTGAAATCTATTTATTACTTGTTACTCAAAATTCGAGATAACAGCCTATTATGTATTAATTGTCTTTGTTAAAATGTATATTTAATACAATGATCAATCTTGTTGTGTACTTCTTCTTCTTCTTTTCGTGTCGATGGTAGATTTACGTTATATTACATTGGCCCAGTAAGCTGCGACATTAATGGCAGCTTCGTTAGCGTGCCTCAAGTCATCCAAAGTGCAGGTGTTGTGTACTAATTGTACTATACTTCTAATTTTAGAATTTTCGTTGATATTAATAGTGGGTGCTAAATGTCAAGGGATTACGTATTTAAAGATTGTTTTTTAGTATTTAAAAGACAAGTGTCCTTAAACGACATTAAGCCTATTTTAAAAATGGTTGAATGTGAATGGAGTGTATTCTTCCTGAAAGCAAGAGCATGCAACAAATGTATTTAAGGAGTTTATTAAGTTAGAAAGGGAAGTAAGATTAAGTTTATTAACACATTCTTAAGGTCCTTGATTCGAAGACCATTATTTGAACACCATGTTAAAATTGGTATTGTATCTGTTTGTTTCCCAAATAAAATACAATTTAAAAAATTAAAAAAAATATCTGACGAACAAGCACCAAACGAGAATTACTCGAACAGCTCGCGAGCTGCTCGCGAGCCGCTCGTGAGCATGGCGCGAACGCACGAGTGTCAATAACGCCGTCTGCCAGACGTGCGCGCGCCGCTCGCGATCTGCTCGTGTAATAATCGTTCGGTACGCGATCGTCAGATTTGGACGCACCCTAGACTTTCCCACAGCAAATTTTGGTCACAGTAAATAAAGTGACAGTTATGATTTTAAGACTGGTATTTCATGTTTAAAATGTTTCAAAATATGATTACAAATTGTACTCAATGACTGAAAATGCGAAGAAGGTCATTGACATAATAAAGACAAAGAGAATATCAATGATTACTGAAAAATTCAATATTAATGACTACACAAGACTTTGAGCATGATAAATAATTTTGAGAACTTAAAATCATAAAATTGAAGATGATTAAAATTGCACTTCCTTATTATATTGATGCAATTATGACTATTCAAGAGAATCAATTTACCTGCGACACGTTTCAAAATGTTCACTTATGAGCCCGCAAAAATTCTCGATACGATCTTTGAAATAACTAAAAAGAAAGCACACCTTATTTCCGAATCCAATCTAAGGTAACATTATTTTAATCAAGTTCCATCCCAAAAATGACGTTACGAACACACATTTCTGAGACAAATAACAAGAACTCACCAACACTTTCCAGAGAGCCATTATCTGAAGTGTAATACTGTGTACTCAAAGAACATCGCGTGTTTTTACGGACATTTGTGGTACAATAACAATATTGGAAGCTCGTAAGGATTCCACCAGTTTTATGATCCTAAAAATGTACCTGTACCAAAGTGTTTTGTGTTTGTCACACGGAATTTTTATGTAATGTTTGCCCTGAATGTTTTCGCTCGATTGGATGTGGATGTCGTAAATAGCTTTGTTAGATTTTAGGATTTTGGTTTCCGGATTAGAACTGGGTTTTGAATGTGTTATGTTATTATTTTATGTTTTAGGAAATGTTGAAAATAACGTTGAAAAATTCATGAAATTCTATAATAAGCATGAGTACGAATAATAAGGAGTATGAGACAAAAAAAGTAAAAGTTCAAAAAAATATCTAGACAAAGATTTACATAGTACAGTTCCAGAGTTGGCGACGTTCATACGCACACACTGCTTATATAGCCAATCCCCAACAGTAAATAGGACCTCAATTATCAAGGAAACGTATCTTTAACAATCAAGGCCTTTAACTTTTCAATGAATTTTTTTACTTTTTTAACTTTTCAATTAATAACCATGTAACTATGATACAGCATTCAGCCATTCAAAAATCTAACGAGAATGCTGTCACACGAAATATTCAGACAAAACATGGCAACATTTCGTAAAACAAAAAACATGCAGTGTATTAAGCGTGAAAAATTCAAAAATGCTGGCAACACTGGCTCTTGGAACAATGTACATCTCGCCGCGATGACATGTAATTTAAGTTTTAGAGTGAGTTGAGAATAATAGAGGAGTGTATCGGGTGACAGTAATACTACTGGTGATATGATTCGTTGTACCGTAATAAAAACTTTTTAGGAAGAATGTTTTACTGTTAGAAATTAGCATCATTCATAGCTATATGATAGCTACAGCATTTTTTGATTAATAAACTGTTGGAGTTGACGACAAAGGTCGACTTCGTCAAATATAATTATGTCCAAATTAGGGCCGTAGAGCATCGCACGAGAAATAAGATGCATATCCGCAGCAGTAGGAGGACAAGGGCTGTGGATGGTGATGATATAGGTAGCTTTGATCAAAATATTTTAAATTCCAACTTTTACTAAAGGCACACTTAGATGAACGTCATGAATTTTCGACCACCTGACACAGTTCTAAAATGTCGCACTTTTATTTTGAAATAGCTATTTAATGCGAGCACACCTCTTTATAAGCTGATTATGTCATCAATTATCATAAAGCTCCATTTACCTAAAAATGGAAAAAATAAAACTCTTGTACTTATTACATGTTAACGTTTAACGAAAAAATTTAGAACACAATCAAGTCATGACTAAAATATGGTATGCATCTGAGAAATTAGAAGTAAACAAAAAGAAAGAAAATGGGGAATAATGTAAAAATGCATCGGGTGACGCTAACGACTAAGTTAATGGATGTGGGTCGTTAGGGAAATAGGGTTAGGAGTGAAATCCGGTCAGGAGTTAATAGAACTCGTTATGAAGCAACATGCAATACATGGAGTAGTGAAATTGTTGGTACTTAGGACGATGCACTAACAGAGAATTGGACTAGTCCAAATGCATTTCGGAAAACCAATTACATGGTTTTTTGGCGAGTGGTACCAATTAAGGTGGTGCAATTGGTGTACTTATAAATTGAAAATGGCATATAACAAAACGCCCTTGTACCTATTTGTGTTTAACACTTCATAATAGTTACATTCGTCTTATCTTTTTCTACATCAGTAGTTCTATCCACTTTATTCTTTTTTTTTTCATTTATATGATGACTTCCGTTTATGAGTGGCGTACACACCGGTTTTCAAGTTGTTGTTAGCTCCGAGATCCCGGGTTTAATTCCCGGATGAGGAAATGTAGAAAACCACTTACTACTACGTTGTACGGTGAATTCACTGTCTCGAATTATTTCTAGGTACTTATTTTGGTTTCCGAGTCTACTTCACACACATCTTTCTTCCATCCATATTTTTTTCAGTCTCACACATCCTTTACATCCAATCTTTCATGAAAAATTCCACCAAATTTAAAATACCTCCACTTGGTCTCCATTAAATATCATTGTTATTCAACGTGCATCGTAAAAGAAATAAGATGTTATATTCAAACAATTGTTCAGGGTATTCCCTGGTCCACGTTTGGACATAACCGGTTATTGAAACAAGGTTCCTGAAGAGTATTTTACAAACAGAGACAATACAAAGTGGTTTCGAGACAGACCCCTCAGGACGCCTACTATTTGTCTCAAGTGAAAATTACTTTTGAGTGAGAAACGTACTGGCTTGATGAAAGTTAATGAGCATGAGTTTATAATGACATTATACACAAACATGGTAAATGCTAAAAAATAAAACATTTCTAGGTTTATGTTGCATCATTATTGTGTTTAGGTAGGAAGGTACTTGTATATCAATAGAATAAATGGTTATAAAATGTACATAGCACATCTAATCAATCTAGTTCAGCAATAGCACCTAACGACTATTTAATATAAGAAATGGTAGGTAGGCAAATACAATTTGACGATTTTAAATAAAAAAGAGAAATATAAATAAATAATCATATTGTTATCTCACTCCGTTTATAATGTAACATTCGAGTTACCGTAGTACCGCAACTTGGTCTCTAGTGAGTCTAACACAGTTTTCGTTGAAATGACTCGTCGGTAGCCACTTTTGCATGCAATTGTCCGGTGGCTTTATGTTATTGCCACTGAAGCAAAAGCATGCAGAGTGTATAGAACGAAAAAATTATAACAAAAAATGTTGTTATGCTGTAGTTTTTGTAGCCGTTACGCTTATATTTTTTTAGACTTTGTTTTATTCGGAATTTACAGGGATAATGGTAGTAGGTTAGAATTGGGGGTTCTGTATCACTTGCTCTCGCTTCGCTCGAGCCGTGATACAGAACCCCCAATTCTATTTCGGTCCTACACAATATCTAGCGATTGTATTATAAGAGCGTCTGCATTGGATTGACTCATGCGCTCGCGCGCCGACGACGCGACGAATGTCGACCGCTCAGATTGCATTTATTTCATCGGGTATCGGCGCCTATCTGATTTCGATGGCGCGATGCAGTACCTTGCAAATAGTTATCCCGTCTGTTCATTTAAACCCACAATACAATAAGTGAGTTCTGTGTATGTTATGACACGTTGCCTATCGATGCGGTCGACTGACTGTTGACTGTTTTGAATTGTAATCATAATAACTTATTATATTTACATCGAACCAACTTCGTAAAGAAACTTATATCTTAAATGAATGCGTTTGATATAAGTGGAACTCTGTAATTTTATTGTGTTATAGAACTTTTTTTTTAGCATCTTGGACATTTATTTTATTGAATCATTATGTATTCTTAGTACTGAACTTTAATTGTTACCATGAACGTGCTGACTATCCAAGTCCCCAGAACTATCGCTATGTAACAACAAAAGCAGATTATCTATTCTTAATCAGAATCAGAATTGTTTATTTCTTAACGATGTTATTACAGATACAAGATTATTATAGAGTATATACAAAGCTAAGATCAGCGACATTCTATCTTACAGAATGTAAATAATTATATTACTAAATTATAATGTTTATAAATGAATGAAGCTCGATCATGGTCTATAGATTTAGATAATCTCAGAAGTCTTTTATTGAGTAATCACTTAATGTTTCAGTTAATTAGGCAGTGATAGCTTAGTGGTATGACCAGGTACTGCTAATTCTTAGGTTGGTGATGGAACTCAAGGCACTTCCGACTTTTCGAAATCATGTGCACATAAGTAATTTATTCATGATCACTTGCTTAAACGGTGACGGAAAAAACATCGTAAGAAAACCTGCATTCAACGCAGCTAGTGTAGAGTACTAATCTGTGCTGGGTTCGGGTGGTAGACTATGACCTAAGCACTCTCATTGTGAGAGGAATTAATGGAATGATGGTAAATGTTTCATTTTATTATATTTTATAACGATGTAAATTTTGGAATAAGAAATAACTTCGCAATCGGGCAGTATACAGCATTATGATGTAGGCGCAATAACTCATAATATATAATATATAACATTTTAATTTGTATATTTATTTTTTTAATTATTACTGAACAATTATGCGCTGCTTGAGTATTTAACAGACAACGTATGAACACATTATTATTATTAGGGAGAAGGTAAAGTATTCATTAATATTGTCACTAAAATACGAACTTAAAATATATAAGTGCTATAAATCTAAACACAAACAAAATATCTCAATATTAAACTATACAGATAATTTTAATATTATTTATGTAACATTTTCTTTTCACTTTATGTTTTTACGTACTAAATAAAGTATAACAGGCTTTAAAACGATGCAATTCTTAGGAACCACGTTCTGTTTAACAACGTTTATTTCCATAAAATATATTTTTTACGTTTTATCAATAAAATATTTCGGAGTTCAATTTATAAAAGTCAATTTTAATGTTAATATGAAATAACCATTTGTAGTTGGTCTCTATATTTGTTTATGATAGAGAGATCATTTGTATGCAAGTACATACGATTACCTTATAAAAATTTCGTCTCAGTTTTCATCGACAGCGTGGCGCCATATAATATATCCCCCTAAAATGGCAAGTAAAGGCGAAGTTATAATTGAGTACGAATGATGTTTAAAATAATAAGTGATTATAAATCTTATGTACTACATGCATAAGGATTAAAAGTGTATGACAGCATGTATGACTTATTTTAAATAAACTATAACTTATTATCATTTCTCAAGTGTGTATACCGTTTTACAATTTGGGGGGTATAAAATCAGTGTCATTCAGGATCATCTCACAGAACATTTTTAACAGCGCATTCTGCAGTCAGTTCTAGAGATTTACATCGTTTAATCAGTGTGTTTAATAAATAAAAACAGTAAGTATGTACGTGTCATTTAACTCTATCAATTTTGTGATCAGTGTGTGCGTACGGTTGTGGTCGCGTCTCATGAGCTCAGAGGTCGAGAGTGTATTTAGTGAGAGTGATTTTATGAGTTCGATTCCCAGGCAGGAAAATAGCTTGTCTGGTCAGAGGAGTTTAATATTATCATGAATGGGTGGCGGGGTGATAACAGTTGTAACCAAATGAATTAATGTAAGTAGACCTGCTTTTCAATGTTTCACAATTTTGTTTTATTTCAGGTTTTCCAATCCATTTGACTCCGACACTGAAGTGATCCCTATATCACAAAAGCGGAAGCCTTCAAATAAGCCTTCAACCCCTAAGCCGTCCAAGCCGAAGGCAAAATCTAAAAAACGGGTGCAAGAACAGCTGTTGCCGGCTGCTGCCGGAAGTGAATCTGAATCAGAGGCTGACCTTCCGACTGCGTCTGCCTCTGCGTCTACATCTTATAAAAAGAAAAGAAAACGAGTCATCTTCCCTGATTCCGAGGTAAATTTATTGTTATTTAATAATTAATGTAGAAAAACAGACCAAACTATTTTTACGTGGTGGTGTAAAGCATAGTTACTACTAATAAGTATGAAGTCTGACCAAGTGTAATTGGGTCAAATTTATAGAACAATTTTATAGCAGCTGCATGAAGTTTAACTGTACCGAAAAAAGGGCAATGTTATGAATGTTATCAAAAGTTTCAAAAGTTTGCGTCTACCTAATAACTTATAATTTGTCAAAGGAGTTTTTTACGGTTTATACTTTTTAAGATCTACATGATTTAATTTATATGTGCTAATCCGAAATAAATACATTTTAAATGAAGAATGCTTATGTCCTGAGATATTATTATGATGGCTCAAAATAATAATAATCGTCGGTTTGTGTCCCCAATACTCACTCATTGACCATTTAATTTAATAACCCATTAATTGGGCTTGATGATTATCATGAATCATCAGACTTTGATAAAATTAGGTATTTATTTTGAGAAATTGATTTGTTACATTAACTAATGTATATTATTTTGTTTGTTTCCAGGATGAAGAGCAGCGTGAACCAATTCGAGCAGCTAAGCTGAAGAGCTACCTAACTCGGCGAGTGGGTTCTGGTTACACTATGCAAAGTGACCCCACAAGACGAGGAGAATTTTATATTGAGGTCCGCATCTCGAATTGCCAGGAGTTGGAGGCTATTTCAACCAACCGCTGGAAACATTCACTGCTATGTTTCAAAACAGCAGTGAATGACGATAGCCCAACTTGGAAGGCGGTTACTCAGTTGGTTGGAACAGTTAAGGAGGATTACTCCTCCATCCAACCAATTTTGTACCCCCAAAATCCTTTTTAAATATTTTATCATTATAATTTTTAACTATTTTATATTTAGGAATATTATCGATACTGTACAAATTTTGTTGTCATATTATAACCTAACCATGTATTTTTGTATTAATTACTATAAATAAATGCATTGCTCTCTTACATAATCTATTCGTTCGATAAAAACGACCATATAACTATAAACTATAAATAAGTTAAGATTAAATAATAATTTTCATGTATTTTCTTACAGAATCTACTTAGTAGATAAAATAAAATACTAAATTAAAACCTAAAAATAAAAAACAATACAATATTTTATACTATAAAAAATCTGATTAAGAAAAAATAGAAATACCTACATAAAGCTTTTCTGAAATTATTCAAAATGTTTTTCTGTCAAGCTTGTAACATTAACGTTCACAATTATTCTTCTCACAAAAAAACCAACATCCATAAATCTAATAACCTCATAAAAACGCAATTTGATAATATTCGTATAATAGCTTGTGCTTTTAAAAACAAAATAGTCAGTTATAAAATAACCCCTCAAAGTTTTACTATTACTCCTGAAAAGTTTTTATCTGAAATTACAGACACATGTTGCTATCTAATCAAAGAGTTATTAAAACAACACGTTTCTTTAAAAGTCAATTTCGAACTTTTTGTTTCGTACAATTTACCTAAAAATAACGAAATAAGTCTTAAATCATTTAACACGAGATATACAATTATACTTCAAAGCACAGATATATTATCCACTTATCAAGCATTTGCGGAAAAAATATTAAATAAATGTTCAGAGTTCGAACTAAGTGAGTCAGGGTGGACGATTGAATCCATAAGTCATTTAGAAATTAATTTTGTTAAATACAGTCCTTTGAGAGCCGGTTCTTATTTAAAATTACCTAAGCGAATTCAAAATACAAAATCATGTCTAAACATAGTCAATAAAGACAATTACTGTTTTCTTTGGAGCATTGTAGCTTATTTGTACCCAGCAATGCATAACTCAAATAGAATAACATCATATCCTCACTATTTAAAAGTGTTAAATATAGCAAACATGACATTTCCACCCAGTTTAGACGATATAAAATTATTTGAAGACTTAAATCCAAACGTAAGTGTTAACGTCTATGGTTTGGAACAGAATGACTATGTAACAGGACCATTATATAAAACTTTAAAAAGAAAACTTTTTCATGTTAATTTACTTTATATCAATAATAATGGTAAAAGTCATTTCTGTTTAATTAAACATTTTAGTAAGCTTGTACACAGACAACTTACAAAACATAAATCTAAAATATATTTATGTGATGAATGTTTTATGTATTTTGAAACATCAGAAAAACAATTGAATCATAGCTGTGCAAGAGTGCAGACTATACTTCCCGAAGAAAACTCAAAACTCTGCTTTTCAAATTTTAATAGGACTCAAAGAGTTCCAATTGTTATATATGGCGATTTCGAAAGTCTATTACGGGAATATTCTGATAAAAATAAGTCCCCATGTGTTGAAAATATACAAATCCATGAGGCAAGTTGCTATGGATATTACATTTTTTGTCAGTCTAAACCAGAATTAAATAAGTTTAGATCATATAGGGGGCCAGACTGCTCCAAAAAGTTCATTGAAGCTATAAGTCGGGATGTAATAAGACTTTATAAACTAATGTCAGAGATAAAACCCATGATAATTAACAAAGATCAACAAACTGCTTTAAAAAATGCTAAACAATGTCACATATGTAAGAAATCATTTAATGATACTGACTCAATTGTTGCAGATCATGATCATTTCACAGGAATGTATAGAGGACCAGCACATAATACATGTAATTTAAATGCAAAATCTTGCCCATTCATACCTATCATATTTCATAATCTTTCTGGCTATGACTGTCATTTGTTTATAAAGGAGCTTTCAGCTGTTTGCGGTCGTATAAATCTCATTCCAAAAAACAAAGAAAAATATATTTCATTCACAAAATTTATCCCGATTGATAAAAAAAATGTAGCCCAGTTAAAGTTTATAGATTCTTTTAATTTTTTAAGTTCAAGTCTAGATAATCTAATAAAAACTATGAAAACGAAAGATTTTCAAAATTTACGAGAGTTTTTTAAAGATGATTATTTATTTAAATTAGCATGCAAAAAAGGTGTATACTGTTATGATTACATCAATTCATGGCATCGGTATAAAGAAACTGAATTGCCAGATTCATCAAAATTTTATAATAAACTCACATCCCAATCTATTTCGGATGAAGATTATAATCATGCATTAAAAGTGTGGAATGCATTTAATATTTCTAATTTAGGGGAGTACACAGACTTATATTTGAAATGCGATGTCCTACTATTGTGTGATGTTTTTGAAAAGTTTAGAACGATGAGTTTACAATATTATAACCTTGATCCTTGTTATTATGTATCATCTCCCTCATTGAGCTGGGATGCAATGTTATTATATACTAAAATTAATTTGGACTTAATTTCAGATATTGACATGTATCAAATGCTAGAAAAAGGCATAAGGGGTGGCCTTGCCCAGTGTTCTTTAAGATATGCAAAGGCAAATAATAAATACCTTCCAAATTACAACAATAAGGAACCTGATAGCTATTTAATTTATCTTGATTGCGTAAATTTATATGGTCATGCTATGATGCAACAGCTTCCTACTCGAAACTTTAGGTTTTTAAACGAAGATGAAATTAATAATTTTAAAGTAATGCATATTTTAAATGATAGTAAAACTGGATTTATTTTAGAAGTTGACTTATGGTATCCTTATAAAATTCACGAAGCGCATTCGGATTTACCATTTGCCGCTGAAAAATTTGCTCCCCCAGGTAGTAGAAATGATAAACTAATTGCTAATCTCTATGATAAACATAAATATATCATTCACTATGTTCATTTAAAAGAATGTATAAAAAATGGACTTATTTTACTTAAGATATATAGAATACTATCATTTGAACAAAGTGCATTTTTGGCTCCCTATATCCTATTGAATACTACTCTCAGACAAAAAGCGTCTTCCGATTTCGAAAGAGACTTTTTTAAAAAACAAAACAACTCTATATTTGGAAAAACTATTGAAAACAAAAGAAAACAAGTAGATGTCAAACTAGTAAATGTATGGAAAGATATTTATAATAAAACTAACAAACTTTGTGGAGCTGAAAAATATGTAAGTGCTCCAAATTTCAAAAACTTATCTATATTTTCTGATTCTTTAGTAGCAATTCAGTTACAACAAACGAAAATCGTGCTTGATAGACCAATTTACATTGGTTTCACAATATTGGAATTGGCCAAGACTCATTTGTATTCGTTTCATTACTCTGTGATGAAACGTCTATATCAAAATCGTATTCAACTATGTTATACTGACACAGACAGCCTTTTGTACTTAATATATACAGAAAATTTTTACGAGGACATGAAAAAAAATATATTAATAAAGTACTTTGATACAAGCAACTTTGAAAATGGAAATCAATTTAATATACATAAAGCTAATTCTAAAATACCAGGATTTTTTAAAGATGAAATGGGTGGTGATATTATATCCGAGTTTGTAGGTTTAAGAGCAAAATTATATTGTATAGACTCACTGGCTTCTTCAGTTATCAAAGCAAAAGGGGTAAAAAGGTCGGCCGTGAAAAAACTAGATATTAAAAAATATAAACGAGCTCTACAATACAATGAATGCTTAAGAGATGACATGTGTATTATAAAGTCGAAAAATCATAATATTTTTACTCAAAAAATTAATAAGCTTGTTTTGAGTAGGGATGATGATAAAAGACAAATAATGGAAGATGGTTGCAAAACTTTGCCTTGGGGGCATCATAAAACAGTATTTTAATTAAGTGTCATATATAAGGACGAGTTGCACCATTTAACTATAACGATAACAAAGCCATTAACAGTTGTCAATTCGTCGAATTGTCCAATAGGCGGCCGGTTCACGGCTGGTTATGGTTTAGTTATCGTTATAGTTAAATGGTGCAACTCACCCTAAGATTGCAATGCATTAATTTAAGGTAAATAAGCATAAATGTATAAGGCTAAATGTATTTTTATATTATATGAAATAGAAGATAAATATGAAATAAATGATTTGTATTAAAAAAAAAGGTTTTTAAATTGAGTTATTTTATATATTCCTCTGACTGTTAAAACAAGTCAAAAAAAAATGAAACACAGTAATAGGTGATAGTCATAACATTTATTATTATATTTTACAGAAATACGTCCCTTTTAATTTTTTTAGATATACCTATTTATATAATATATAATTGGCTTACTTATATAAAATTAAATTAAAAACTATTAAAATAATAATAACAAAATAATAATTCTTGACAGTCTTATTAACTACAGTATAAGTTTAATGATACAGACTATGACTAATTAATAATTACTGCCCAAAAATGACTTAAAACTATTCAGGGTCACACAATTTTTTCCCAATTTTTTTAATAAGGGTCTCTGTCGCTTCCATAATATCATCATAAGTTTCACGTACCACATATTGCACATTTACACACGCATTGTCACTATCACTATAATCGATTTCATTCTTAGAGTCTTTTAGTTCATGTACTTCTAATTTAATTAGATAACCTCCATCACCACCTCCCCCACCACGACGAACAATGTATGATGATGTTGATGATCCCAATGAACATTTTCTCTTTTTTTTTTTCTTTTTCAAGATTTGAGCTTGATCAGTTCCAGTGAGCAGCTTTTCATTGTCAACCCTCTCATTCAATGCACCTTCAAAATATTGTTGGTAGTTGTAGCGCTGGGAGTAAAAAAATGGGCTAATTGTAGGATTTTTATCCAGGCCCTCAGAGTTCCACTGCAGAAGAAATAAAAATTAATTACAACAAGAAAAAATATATTCATCTACTCTCATAAAATAAAATAAAACAAAAAGATTACCTCGCGTAATTGGGGTTGCCCAAGTTCGACAGAAATCACATTTTCGTTGTCCAAAATGCTCGGGCTGTAAGATGGTGATCTTGGTGTGAGTGACATAATTCTGAAAAGAAATAACTGTTTATAAATAAACAAAAAATATATTTATTTATTATTTTTGGCTGACTGATTATTATTCCAATACTTACCTTAATACTGCAAGCTATTATTAAAATCGTAAACAACAGCGTATGGTCCTACTTTGACTAGCTACTGCAATGAAGTGAGATGTTTAATTACATACAATACAAATAAGTTCTCATTTCAGTTATTAGTCACAAAAATGTAAGTAAGACGAGACTATCATCTAAAATTACGATGCAGGTTCAAACCCGTTGCTTGACTACAGGGTGTACTCACTGCACGTGTTACATTTAATAAAATATATTCATATATAAAGGATAGTAGGAAATGAAAATAAGTATTAGGCAAGATGAAGTTGGTCAAACAACCCATAACCCTGAACGTGAATAATATCAATTTTAGTAACTCCGCTCGTCAGATAAAACATAGTGCTTTATTGCCTAATACGATTCGCTGCATAATATGCGGACCCTCGAACTGCGGCAAAACAAACGTCATGATCAGTTTATTGCTGCATGAAAATGGTCTTAAATTTAAAAATCTTTATCTTTATTCGAAAACTACTTTCCAGTCAAAATATCGTTTCTTAAGTGAAGTATTAAGAAGAGTGCCTCAGATTAAGTTCTATGAGTTCAATGACGATAAAAATGTCATATCTCCGAGTGAAGCTTTACCAAATTCTATATTTATATTTGATGATGTTGCATGTGAAAATCAAATAAATATCCGTAATTATTTCTCTATGGGTAGACATAAACAAATTGATTGCTTTTACTTATCTCAAACGTACTCAAAAAATACCGAAACAGTTGTTACGTGATAACGCCAATTTTCTTATAATATTTAAACAAGATGATGTGAACTTGAAGCACATCTATGAAGAACATGTCAATTCAGATCTATCATGGAATCAGTTCAAAGATATTTGTAAAACAGTTTTGAGTAACCCTTATAATTTCCTTCTTATTAACAAAGATTCACCTTTGAATAATGGAAGGTACAGACAAAACTTTGACACATATTTAAACTTTGAATGAAGATGTACCTACATATAAAATGAGTTCTGCACAAAAACATTTTTAGTGTTATTCTTTTCTTAGTTGAAAACAGTTGTTATTACTTAAGATGGAGAAAAATATTAAAATGGAATTGATAAAGTCTGTTGACTCTATAAAAAATAAAATAAAACAAATGAAAAATCAGGAACATACAATGAACATGTCACTTGATAAAATGCTAAAACCTGTGACAGATCCTCTTAAAACTCTAGTTGATTCAAATGTTGAAAGGAACTTGGAAAAAACAAAAAATATGGAAAATTCAACCTTGACTCATTCCGTAGAAATGGAATCGAATGAAAATAATGCTATTTCATCTACAAAGTTCAATGATTATTACGAACCAAAACTTAATTCTGCGCAGTTGTTGGAACAAAATCCTAAAAGTGATTTGCTGGATAATTTAGACATTTCATTAGAAGGTGATGATATCCACGGTATTTATGATGGTGTTAATATACCATTCGGAATAAGAAGTGAAAACAGAACTTTACTGATGGGTAATTCAGTAGTATCATTTTCTAAAATTGATAGTTTAAATAACGATACTATAATTTTAATTAAAATCGGTGATAAAACTTACAATTTCACGGCTGGCCTGAAAGAACTTTTACTACGAAGAAAACCTGATTTAAAGTTGATATCGAACAAAGATAAACTTGTCTATAAGGATATGTTACATTATACAAATGCACATAAAAGAGATTTTAACCCTAAAGGTCAAATAAGAGGTGATAAAAGTACAAAATATAGGGAGATAATCAGACCATTATTTTCTGAAACATCAAACGATAAAAATGAGCCTAAAGTAGGAGGAAACTTACCAAAGCTAAAAAAATATAAAATTAACACTGATTTAGTATATTGGGATGATCCTAATGAATTGGTTGAGAGATTAAAGTTATTAGTCGCTTCGAGAGATGCTGGCAATACAAATCATGATAATGAAATTTTATCTATAATTGAAGAATTAAAAGAAGCTGACATAATTAAGGAATAAAAAGTGACAGTGACAAGATTTTGATTCAGTATTACCGACTTATTCATCATGAGCATAAGCAAAGTTCATCACTGAATTAGCTTAAAAACATAAAATTTACACTTTTATTTTATGTGTGCGAGTTGAAGAGAGATATTAAGAGTTGCCCACAAAAAAAAAAAAAAAAAAACAAACATCAACATGAGCAAAGCAGATGTGGTAAATGAAATTCATAAAAATGCAAGAATAAACTTTCCTCGAAGACGTGTTATTATGAAAGACATAGATGATTTATGGCAAGCAGATTTAATTGATATGCAATGTCATGCCCATGAAAATCAGAATTTTAGGTTTATCCTTGTGGTTATCGATACATTTTCCAAATATGGTTGGACTTTTCCTCTTAAAACCAAATCCAAGGATATCGTCTGTGACACTTTTAAGACGTTGCTGGACAAAGGGCGTGTTCCTAAAAATCTACAAACTGATAATGGAACAGAATTTTATAATAATAAATTTAATAAACTTATGAAATGTTTTCGCATTAACCATTATTCAACCTTCTCAACAAAAAAAGCCTCAATAGTTGAACGATTAATTAGAACATTAAAGTCTAACTTGTACAAAGAATTTAGTTTAAAAGGCAACTACAATTGGATAAATGGCGCTCTTGATGATGTTATTTTTAAATACAACCATACTTATCATCGAACAATTGATGAAATTCCTGCAAATGTAGATAATACTAATAAAAAACGAATATTAGAAACATATGTAAAGTCTGAAAAAAAAGTTGGGTCGAAAAGTAAGTTTAAGGTGGGTGATTATGTGCGTATCAGTAAATACAAAGGAACATTTGAAAAAGGGTATACGCCCAACTGGTCGACAGAAATATTTAAAATTCGAAAAATACAGAATACAACTCCTATAACCTACTTGATTGAAGATGCAATCAGATGTCAACCTATTTTAGGAGCATTTTATGTACAGGAGCTTCAAAAGACAAAACATCCTAACGTATATCTAGTTGAAAAAGTTTTAAGACGTAAAGGAAATAAGGTTTTAGTTAAATGGTTAGGATTGCCTTGTGCTGAAAATAGCTGGATTGATAAGTCGAATATACTATAACAAAGAAAAAAATATAGCATTTCAAAGTCATTGGCGAGAATAATTTTATATTTATTAAGTGTTCAATGTATGATTAATCAGTCTGAGGATGTGTATTGGAGAGAGTAGTCTTCTGAATTGGTTTATAAATCATTTACCATTTGAATTACATTTACCGGGATATAATTATTGTGGGCCTGGAACAAATCTGATTAAAAGACTTACACGTGGAGATAAAGCTGTGAATAAATTAGACGAATATTGTAAAGAACACGATATTGCTTATCACAAGTCATCAAGCTTAAGGGATCGGCATAACGCCGATTTAGTTTTATTAAAAATGGCTAAAAAGCGAACTGTTGCCTCTGATGCAAGTGTAGGAGAAAAATTCGCTGCCCATCTAGTGAGCAAAGCAATGTTGGCTAAAGTTAAAACTGGAGCGGGCTTAAAAAATAGCAACTGTGCTAAAAAAAGTTCAAAAATAAATAAAAATGGTAATGGATTTAAAAATAAATTGAAAAATGTTATTAGTAAAACGAAAAGACATATACGGAAATTAAAACCAAAAGGCAAGAAAATGGCAATAGAATTAGCTATTGCTGCTGCAAGAGAATTAGTTGATGATTCATCTATAAAACTTCCTCGTATTATTCCTATACCAAAAACCGGTGGAGTATTACCTTTAATTCCTATTTTTGCGGGACTATCAGCTGCGGGAGCCTTAGCAGGAGGTGCTGCTGGAATAGCTAAAACCATAAATGAATTCAAGATGGCAAAAAAGCGTTTTACTGAACTGAAGAGACATAATGAAAAAATGGAGTCTCTTTGCATCGGAAAGGGATTACATCTTAAACCTCATAAAAATGGACTTGGAATTTTTGTATCGAAAGAAAAAAACTAAAATACAGGCTACCCAAACGAGCCTTAACTAACATTGACATTCTGAAGTATGGTAATAAAATTCCCTATTTTCGAGGTGTCTTTATGAGAGACGAACTCCCTAAAAAACCTTTCAAAAAAGAATGCGGAGTTATAAATTTAGACGATTGTAGAAATCCTGGTTCTCATTGGGTAGCCTATGTAAAACACAATGATTATGTAGAATATTTTGACAGTTATGGAAATCTTAAGCCTCCCAAGGAATTTATAAAATACTTAGGTTCTAAAGTTCACTATAATTATGATAATATACAACGCGATCACCCTTACAATTGCGGACATCTTTGTTTAAATTTTTTATATAATTTTTGGTCTAGTTAAGGAATAAAATAAACAGAATCATCCAGAAGTGTTCAGTATGCAAGCATGTCTCTAACGGTAACCATTTCTGGAAGTAAATCAGAACTGGTATCATACTTTCAACCGCCTATAAGTTTATCAGGCCAATACGAGTGCGGTTTGTTATATTTTTCAGTATTAAACTTAAAGCCAGGAGACGCGCATGTTGATAACAACATTTTGTCTGTGGTCAGAATCGAATGTGATCTTATTCATGGTTCATATTCTGATGGATTACCAACCCACATTATCCACGAATTTTTAACTTACAATACTGTAGGTCATCAGCACATAGAAAGACCGCAAAACGTTATTTACTTTCCAGTGAACAAAAACATAATTTCATCTATATCTATTAAGATTGTGGATCAATTTGGTCACTCCATTCATTTCGACAAAGCGGATATTCAACTAAGTCTTCATTTAAGAAAAATAACATGATATTGTATTATAAAAATCCTGCGATCAATATAAAGCACCCTATTACTTCTACGACCACGAAAGGGCAAAGACGTAGGAAAAAAGTTAAGAAATTAACGAAAACAAATAAAGATTTCCTTAAAGCCCTAGGTTTTAAAGTATGAGTATACTACAGATTACTGAATCACCATACTTCGATACTTCGATTGAAAGTTATGAAGTCCATTCTTACAATCCCTACAACAACAGCTTCAGAGAAAACGATGAAATCAGAATCCCCATCCACCAGCAAGATGTATATGTGCTACCATCAGCCAGTTCAATTTACATCGAAGGTCAAGCAAAACTCTTCGGTAAAGATGGGAATCCGATTAAGAAAACTATTACGTTTAGTAATAACCCGGTTATGTTCTTGTTTCAAGATATTAGATACGAAGTTAACGGTATCGAAATAGATCGTATTAAAAATTCTGGAATAACATCAACAATAAAGTCATACGTATCAATGAATGAAGGAGAAAATAAAGTTGCTGCCTTGTGGGGTTGGAATATGGATGGAATTAAAAGTGATGGTAGTTTTAGTGCTATTATGCCTCTAAATAAGATTTTAGGGTTTGCAGAGGATTATAATAAAATTGTGATAAATTGTAAACATGAACTTATACTAAATAGAAGTAACTCTAACTTAAACAGCGTCATAATAACTGATGATGTTGTTCATTTTCAAATAGATATACAAAGAATACAATGGCGTGTACCACACATAAAAGTGTCAGATCGCGAACGATTAGCACTATTAAAACATTTAGAAAGAGATAAATCTATTCAGATGGCGTTTAGAAACTGGGATTTATACGAGTATCCATTACTTCCTAAAACTACTAAGCATTCTTGGTCAGTTAAGACGGCATCTCAATTAGAGAAGCCTCGGTATGTAATTTTTTGCTTACAAACTAATAGAAAAAATAATAAAACCAAAGACAGTTCGTTATTCGATCATTGTGGAGTTACAAATATAACACTATTTTTGAATTCACAGTATTATCCGTATGAACCTTTAAGCTTAAAGTTTTCCGAGAATAAATATAATATATTATACGAAATGTACGTGAAATTTCGTCAGTCGTATTATAACTGTCCTGCGGACCCGTTACTTGATATAACCGATTTCAAGGAAAAGGCTCCTCTCTTTATCATAGATTGTTCAAGACAAAACGATAGCTTAAAAACTGGCCCCGTAGATGTACGGTTGGAAATTGAATGTTCTGCCCCGATACCAGATAATACAACTGGATATTGTTTAATAATTAACGATCGGCTTGTGGAATATAAACCTTTGAGTAACATAGTGCGAAAGTTGTCATGACTGTCATTATAGATGTTCAAGGTTTTAAATTGGAAACAAATGAATTCATAGTAAAAGAAATTGCAATATTGTACGAAAATAAAATACAGGTGCTTTTGATTAAACCACCTTTTCCATATCATGAATTAACAAGACAAGAAAGAAGACAAGTAAATTGGATTCAACGTAATAGGAACATATATTGGAATGAGGGAGTCGTATCCTATTCACATTATCATAAATTAATTACAAATATTGCAAGAGATAAATGTGTTTACACGAAAGGTTTAGAAAAAGTATTGTGGTTACAATATATTTTAGAAAATAATAATATAAATAATTTAGAAGACCAAGGTTGCCCTAGTTTGTTAAGTCTTTTTGACCAATATTTAAATTGTCAAGATTTGTATAGTTGTATCTATCATGAAAAAGTATGTGCTTTAAGAAATGTTTTGTGTTTAAAAAAATGGTGTTTTGAGAATAAATGTTTTACTTAAGAAGAATTTTATCTTTTTTATTTTAATCTATTTTTGTCAAAATACTTTATTATACTTACCTCCCCCCCCCCCCCCCCCCCTCCCCAAACCTCACAGAACATCTAATGAAAGTATATATAAATCGATAGTAACGGAATGTAACTTCATTATATTTTCATTAATATTTGTTCGAAGTACTTATTGAATGATTAAAATGTTAAAAGAAAACTACAATCCTCGATATGACATGTATCATACGCATAAAATGCGTTTACATTCATTTAATTATTATTGGGCAACAACTGACTCCCAAAAAAGATTGGTGATGGAAATGGCTGACGCAGGATTATTTTATTGTGGTAATGGAATTAAAGATAGAGCTGCTTGTTTCTCTTGTGGAGGTGTTATTGAAGATTGGGAGATTTACGACGATCCTTGGATGCAACATGCTATAAACTTTTCTCATTGTTTTTATTTAAACGCTGTGAAAGGAAGAGATTATATCAATAAGTGTCTGAACCAGCAATCAGAATGTTATAAACTTTAAGTAGAAACAACAGTTATTTGTTCCAATGTTCAGGTTTTTTGCGCATGATGGACCGAAATATTGTTAAAAAATAGAATTTATAATACAATCGCTAGATATTGTGTAGGACCAAAATAGAATTGGGGGTTCTGTATCACGGCTCGACCGAAGCGAGAGCAAGTGATACAGAACCCCCAATTCTAACCTACTAATGGTATAAGGAAATATAAAATGTGAATGGTTATAAAAGTAAGATATTTTAATGGTTACATTTGTAATATTAAAAATTGTGATGTTTTGTCTTTTTAACTCACCTTCTAACTTCAGTTTTTGCTTACTTTCCTATTGTAATCATTAGTTTAAAAAAACTTTTGTAAAAAACAGAACTATATTCCGAAACAACTATATAAAAAAATAGAGACAAAACAAAAATTTCATATTTCGGTGATACCCCGTTCTCCTCTTAAATAAACATGTAAGATGCCGATGCAGAATATCTACACAATTCATTCCATCCCTTATCATCACCTCCAGGAAATACAGACTATGGTTCTTTCACAAATATAGACTATCACAGTACCTACTGTTATAGGTAGATTATCAGTCCCCCACAGCCGTACTATTGTCACAATACTCATTACGAGCCGACAACCATTGTACGCCATATCTCAACGGGCTTATGTTTAAAAGCTCGACTTTTTATTTAAACAAAAAGTCGAGCTATTTCCGAATTGTATGTAATGAGGGCTTTAATTAAAGTTTTTTGATACGAAACATGACATGTGCACGTACTTTATTACTTTTTGAGTTGTTCGGGAAACACGTCAAAAAGTTTAATATTAATTTTATCCGTTTATATAATTTCATATGTGAATTAATAATGTTTTCCATTAGGCAGTTCAATTTTAATTACTTTAGAAATGAGTAACACATATTCCTAATTAAAATTATGGAATTATCGATGGGTATTCCATTATATTTATTTATATATTTGGGTACTATATAATGGCATTATTTATATAGTACCCAAAACATGTGCGTAAAAATCATGACAAACAGTCTTGCATATAAAAAAATAATGTTTCACAAAAGTCACTATCATAAAATTATTCTAAACCCCACCAACACCAATTCTTAGTCATAAATACAAAACAATACCATAATGCACACTTACATTGCTGCCAATACATTCGATACTAAAACTGCAACAAAAATCGAACGAACCAACTTTCAGTATCATAAAATACAAAGTCTCATAGAAAGTTGTCGTGCATAAATCATGAATATCTGATATTGAAAATATTGGTTAAGGTATCGTAAACTCGGCTCAGTGGCTTAGAGATAAACTTGTAAAATTTGTATACGTTTTGTAAGCGGAAGACTCTCGTTAAGGTGAGAATAAAAAAAAAAAATTTTTAGTAATTTTTAGGATGATATTTTTCATTTACGTTCTGATTACTGAAGGTCGGCTTTTAAGAGGCTTTAATTATTTATGTACGCAATGTAGTGTTAACCCATGTAAGCATTCAATAGTTATCTTAAATCTTTTTTCCACTCGTACATCATGGCATAGCGTTACTAATACTATTATATTATTAATCCTTGCTATTCTGTTTTAAATTTTCAATCTATATGTATTATTCAAAAAACTACTGTCATATTAAAAAAAAACAGAGACAGCATCAATTAAGTGATTTTCAATATCAGTCTAATTTTTATAATCCCTGTATCCATAAACTTCATTCGACAAACGCGATAGCGACTGATTAAACTAACGTCAACGGTCTCAATTTAGATTAGAATTAGTTTCGCAAATACTAAATTTAATTGAAAACCTTTCGCTTTTAACGATAGGATTTAGTTAACAAACATCAAAGGCTAAACATTTTTTAGGCACAACAAACAGTGGCTAGGCCGGTATGTTTTTGTATCTGTATCAATTTAAAAAGAGATAAAATAATATTGATATAAGAGCTGTTAAATGATATCAAAATACATCTTCATACTTAAATTAGGACACGTGTATTCAAAAGCAATAAAAAACAGTGATGAATTAAAGAAGTAAGCTAATTTGACATTACATTTTCTAAGGTATTGTACTATGGGATACTGTGTTACCCAGTAAAATGGGTTGTGGAGGTCAGATAGGCAGTCGCTCCATGTAAAATACAGTATTCAGCTGAATCCGGTAAGACTGGAAGCCGACCCCAACATTGTTTGGAAAAGGCTCGGCAGATTATGATTTACTAAGGTAACGTACTTCTAATGTATTGCCTCTTTTCTCACGCTGTATGTCAGATAAACATAGTACCTAATGCTTTTGTTTTAGTCTAGTTTGTGTGTAACAGAATCAGCGCTAGTGTCCAATGTACCGTCAGCAACGAACACAATAAAACTCGACCGCACAACATTTTTACTTGTCGCTTGCTAACCGTACATACTTGTTCGGTAAGGAAACAGTTGTAAGTGTAAAACACTTTATCTTTTCCGTTAAAAGATTATCTTGCTGCGTTTGAATAAGTAGATTAAGACTAGGAAACGTCTGTGTGATTCTATGCAAGAAAATAGTATAATTTTTATGAAATAAATAATCTTATTTGGTCACACGTTTAATATACAAAATATCCAAACTAAAAAAATATAGTGATAATTAATTGTCAATCGGAAAACGAACGGGCAAACGTGCGTTTATGATAGGCTTTTTTAAATTTAATAATAAATATATAATAATAAATAAATGCTGACAACATCACATACATTACTCTGAACCCAAAGTAAGTAGCTAAAGCACTTGTGTTATGGAATTCAGAAACAACGAAGGTACCACAAACACCTAGACCCGTGGCAATGTAGAAAAGTTTGTTTCTACATTGACTCGTCCGGGGATCGAACCCGGGACCTCAGAGCTAGCGACACCTTGAAACCGGTGCGTAAGCCACTCGACCACGGAGGTCGTCAAATTTAATTGTATTGATTTCAAAATACGTTTGTATTTGTGTCATTTTACGAACAAATTAATTATGACACCTACGATTCGTAGGTGTCATAATATTAGAATTACCTCTATCATATATACATACATAGATCTATACTTGTATAAATGTAAATAGAAACTAGACAAACACTGGAATCGTGAAATCGTGAATAGCGAACAATATTTGACCGTTAAATGTAATGGGCAATTAATGTCCCATTTCTAAAGCCTCAATCGTTTTATCAGAGAATTGGCGCCGGTTGAAATTCGAAATAGATTGTGCCAGGTCATCTCATGAAGAGGTATATTATTATATGTAGATTTTAGTTTGATAATATTATAAAACTAATACCTAAGCAAAACTAACTAAGGCAAAACTTTGACAGTTCAGATGTAATGCTTCAATTAAAGAAGTATTCTAACTTAACAATTAAACCACTATACACATTCATTGCATGTATAGTGTTCATTTATTTTTAGTAAGACTTTTTTACTACAGGTTTAATGATCAATATATTGCTCTGTTGGCTAGGTTAGTAGCTATTGTATATATCACAAACACCTAGTAAAGAGAATAGGTTATCTATATAGACCCATCCGGGTATCAAACCTGGTACCTCAGAAATTAAGTAAGCAAATCAAAAGTAAGCAATGTATTAACATAACCCTAAAGTATTACAGCAATCTTCGGCAGGTTAACAGCTGTATTTAAATAAACTAGTTCTAAAAATTAAAAAAAATGAAGTCGCAAGTGCAACAAAAACAATAATAAACTAATTAGAAAACAATATACAAAACATACATTAATATTCTACAGTCACAATGCTAAACATTGTGACTGTGATTCTTATCAAGGAAACCGTTTTTAACAGAATTCAAAACTTGGCTTCAATTAATAAAACTTAAAACAGCATTATATAGAAAAGCCACAATTAAACTCATAAATATTCAGTTTATACTTGATTACGTTGACTGAATAAACTTAATTTGACATCGCCCTGTTTATTTTTAGCGGTCAGAGTCGGTTCGGTGTTGAATTCGACGAAATTACGATACTATAGCCCTTACCCACGCATTTTCAATCAGAGGAAATATAACGATTTTAATTGTGTGACAAAATAAGTATAAATTCTTTGTGTCTCAAGTATCTACATGGTAAAGATAGTGTAAGTATCGTGGTGACTCAGCGGTTCAAAGCACAGATTCAAAACCACTACAAGCATGTACCAAAGTAACTTTTAACGAGTTATATGTGCTATCTACTGTCTTCATTATTCTAAGACACCACTGACAATCGGTAAAATAAATAGGGAGGAAACCATGATTCCAATTTTTTAATTCTGACGTAAGTCAAAGCTACGTAAAAAAAATTCAATACCAAATTTTTAATTCCTTATCGACTGCCCGCAAGTGAGCAATCATGGTAATCAATTCTCGTTCATTCTCAACTTGCGAAGACCCAGCAATGGGACATTTAAAGTATATTTAAGTTCGATATCAGTCATGTCTGGTACACTGACAAAAAGTCTTAGACCATACCGTCTCTCGGCTAAAAAACTAGCCTATTGTATCAAATACCATAGCATAATAAAATTAATTGATTATCGGCATGTACGAAAGTAATTACATTTTATCATTTTCCATACTGAAAGTAATTCAGTATTTCATGGTCGTTAGCTATTGCTTAATTGTGTCAGACTATTTTTAGGGTGTGAATTTCAAAATCGTTTTTCAATTAAATGGCGTGCAATGTCCTCTCTTATGGATTGTGAAATTCGCTGCGTTTTTGTTTTGGCCTTGAACTTCGGGTTAAATTTACGGCTGAGTAACTTTATAGAGTTATTGTATTGCGTAATAAGCGTGGTAGTTTTTTCCTACTGTGATTATGTTCAACTTTATTTCAAGTAAAGATTATGCTTGTATTACTTATTCTTTAAATCTTACTTTCTTTCCATGGTTTATTGATGTAGACTCATAACATAATAAAATAGGACATGAGAATGTTATCTGTTGGAATAATGTATTTTTAGTTTAATGACCCTTACAGTGATTTTATCAAAATACTACGGTTTAGGAATTCATTTTGTAAAGACTTTTTTTTTATATCTAAAACCGTTTTAGATATAAGTTAAGTTAATGTTAATAGGGCAATTACCTAGCATTTTGACGACCTCCGTGGTCGAGTGGCGTACGCACCGGTTTTCAAGGTGTCGCTAGCTCTGAGGTCCCGGGTTCGATTCCCGGACGGGTCAATGCAGAAACTCACTTTTATACATTGTCTCGGGTCTGGGTGTTTGTGGTACCTTCGTTATTTCTGAATTCCATAACACAAGTGCTTCAGCTACTTACTTTGGGTTCATTGCAATGTATGTGATGTTGTCCGCATTTATTTATTTTCAATATGCTATAGCTCTGTAATGTAGAATTGAGACATCGTAAGCCTGATCTATGTATATTTATCTATCTACAGTTACTAAACTCAAACCAAATTCCTATTTAGGTCACAAGCAATAACCTAAACTGAACCGAACCAGATTTCAAATACTACATTCAGAGTTGTCGCAAATACAATGCAGTAACAAAACGCATTTATACTTATATCAAACACAATACTTTTTGCAATACTATTAGAATAAGTCACGGTTCGCGGATTTGAATAAAACTTTATTTTTTATAGAAATCAGTCTTACAATTGACGTTAAAAATGTTCGGGTTTCAGAACGCACGTGTCTGTATGTTGAGAAATTTTGTCTTCTAGATAATGGATTGATAACAATATATATTTCATGGCCACTGTTATATTGTAACACGGTTACTCTTTGTAAACTATTGAAATAAAGTTTAATTTAATTCTATTTTATCATTTGTCTTGCTCGAAACGCAAAAAAGAATGATAATGATTGCTTCATTGCTAAAATTATAATAATAATAATATTCCGGGACAACTCACACACAGTTATTTGATCCCAAGCTAAGCAGAGCTTGTGTTATGGTAACCAGATAAACATACTTATATATTTCTAAATACATACATATTATAGATAAATTACACCCAGACACAGAAAAAAATGATCGTACTCATCACACAAAGATTTGTCTTGGGTGGGAATCGAACCCACAACCACTAACGTCACTAACCACTAGTCCAACAGGCCCGTTAAATTAATAAAATAGTTGAAATTTATTTCAATTACAACTACAACTGAATAACATGTAGTACACATTTCTTGCTTGCATTCTAAGACATTGTACCCAAGCTTATGTGCCAGGCGTTTTAAGTCCTAAGTTACGAAATTAGTGAGATTATTTCAAGCATATAAGTTTAGGACAGACAAGCGTAAACTGAATAAGGTCATCGTAGGTTCTGTTTAAATCACTACTGTTTAAGCCACTGTAATCGAAATGTTTTGGTTTTATAATTATAACTTAAGGGTGACTTTAGATGTGCACTAAATAAGTTAGTTAGGGTGTTTGTTTCTGGTACATTTCGTATTTCTTTTTAGGTTTTACCAAGCCGTAACTTAATACAAAGCGAGGCAATTGCATTATTTCATTCGAGTTCATGAAAAATCATCAGATCTAACCTTTTTTGAAGTCGACAATATAATTATGACCCCTCGTGTAGAAAATGTTAATGGGTTGCTTTTCAATCACACATTAGGTATCTTAAAAAATAAAACTAATTTTGATCGCTATTCTATCGCGGTTTATTTATAGTCAAAAGTAGTTTTATTTAAATGTCTTACATTTGCTTAAATCTTCATCAGGTGTCGATACATATATATCAGGTGAAATGCTTACCCGTTGCCTCTCGTACAAAAACAAAAGAAAATCGTCTGGCGCATCCGAGATAGTATAACTTTTCGAATCAAAACATTTCTGGAACTACTTTATGCGACCCTTAAGCTATGATGACATAAGGAGAACATCGGAACAAGCTGACAGCGCCACAAAATTAGAAAAATAATAATAATGCACTATTATAGGACAACTTACACACGGTCAACCGAAATCAAACTAAGCAGAGCTTGTACTACGGTAATAAGAAAACTGATAAACATAGGTACTTATGTATTTCTATTCAAAGACACAGAACAAATGATCATCACACAAAGATTTGTCCTAGGTGGAAATCGAATCCACGACTTTCCGTATAGCAGTCAGGTTCAGTAACCACTAGACCAACAGGCTAGTCAGAATCAAGGTATGATGACAAAGACATATGGGAACAAGCTGACAGTGCAATATTACGTCACAAAATCAGAATAAAATCCGCGAATAAAATACCCCGATAGTAAAGTAACTATCGGTAGGTCATTAACCTAAAATATCCCATAAGACTACCGTATCGTATTATCCTAGTCCATTTTTACGACTCACGGAAATAACGATTTGTTTTCAGCTCCCGTGATCGTTAAGATAGTTTGTTAACGATAATGTTCTGATAACGGAGTTATATAACTATATGGGATAACTGTTTATTTTAATTTTCTGTTGGTTATATTGTTTTTTAATCGTTGGGGAAGGTAACCGTTTCATTGCTTTTGAAATTTTAATACATTGAAGGGACGTATTTTAGGTCATTTTCTATTTAACGGCAAAATAACTGAAGTCTATATTTAAACGTAATTTTAATCTATATTTTAGTTATTTTTAAGTGAATGAGCGGTTAATTTTTTAGATTTTGTTGCAAAAAGTCATATCTATGAACAAATAGTTATATAATAACAGACATACTAGGTCTATCTACTGTTTTAGTTATTCTAAGCCCTTAAAGATCAATAAAATTGCCAATGATTGGATTAATAAATAAATTGCATTTACATCATAATATGACAGAATGAGAAAACTAAATCCTAATCTGAAATCTTTGACAAAATAGACGAAATATAGTATAGCCTTGTTGTATAATCTTATATATAAAATTCTCGTGTCACAATGATAGTTACCATACTCCTCCGAAACGGCTTGACCGATTTTTATAAAATTTTATATGCATATTCAGTAAGTCTGAGAATCGGCTACTATCTATTTTTCATACCCCTAAGTGGTAGTAGGCAGGTGCTAGGTAGAAAAAATTGCATTGCAACGCATGCCGGGTACAGCTAGTAAATATATATAATACACGAAAAAAAACATAGTTATATAGTGGCTTCAATTCTAAACCGCATAAAACGCAGCTGACTAAGAACAAGGTAATAAGTAACAAATCATACTTTATGCACCACTATTTACTGTAAATAATTAAAAATTAATTAATAGTTATTAACTTATTACGTTAGCTATAATACAGTTTACGTCACTAATAAAGAAATTTAAACTACAGTATACTTTCGCTAACGATAAATTATGTAAACTCCTTGGTTCTGTACTTTTATTTATTATTTATTAGTAGTATTGTTTTATGGCTGTGTAAATAATACTGCATTTGTGTACTTTTACAATAGACCGCAATACAGTGGAAAGAAAAAACAAACGATAACGGATCTTACAGTCATTTACATAAGTGTCATTGTCGTATTTCCATTAATGTGTGGTTCATTGTAAAGGGTCAAAATCCATGTGAGATGACTTTTCAATTTCTTAGCATTCAATTACATATTGCTAATGCTTTCTTTGGAAATAACATTGTTTGTAACACAAAAGTAGACTCGTGTCTAGACTATAAACATAATTGACGTTAAATACACTTTGATACTGTGAAACTTATGAAAAATCGAGAATAATTATGAAAAAAAAAAAAACATTCTTAATGAAGAACACCCACCTAGATTGATAAGTAACTATTTTTTATACTTACAGAACTTACACCATACAAAAAAAACTGATACGAGGATTGGAATTTTACCCTTTATCTACCATTCAATATTAATAGTATAAGGGATACAAAGTAGCATACAGATTTCTAAATCATCACCTACCATAAATATGCATAATTTATACCACAACTACTACATAACCATTATATGCACATCACACATCGTTTAAAGGTATCCATGCATAATAATCATAGATTTGAGCACAAAACATAATAGTTAATTATATCGTTGTAAACGTAATTGTACCAGTTATAAAACCATCAGTTCCGAATAATTAAAATTAATGAATTGTTCCGTAAACTCAACGGAACTGATGTAATTATTATATTGATACAGATAAAGTTTGATAATATAAGTGTATCAGTTAGGTATTTTTGTTAATGGTCCATCCCTGAATCGAGAATCGAAATCCAAAAAGCATTGAGAATTTTAAAGTATTTTTTTTAAATAAATAATGGTTTATTTATTTCAAAAACTTTACCGAACTTTTATTTTATTCAATAAAAAAAAATGAGAATTCATAAATACAAATAACTTTCATAAATGTAATGACGTTAAGTTTATTTATTAATAGATAAATTAACAGACGGGCCCGTTGGTCTAGTGGTTAGTGACCCTGACTGCTATACCGGAGGTCGTGGGTTCGATTCCCACCCAGGACAAATGTTTGTGTGATGAGCACGATCATTTGTTCTGGTTGTCTGGGTGTAATTTATCTATAATATGTATGTATTTAGAAATATATAAGTATGTTTATCAGTTGTCTGGTTACCATAACACAAGCTCTGCTTAGCTTGGGATCAGATAACCGTGTGTGAGTTGTCCCGGAATATTGTTATTAAAAAAAAAAAATCAAACGAAATCTCTGTATATTTCGTTTAAAAGTAACCGAAAAACTTTATTCTATTTATTTCAACGACACCTATAAAATAATTATCAACGTCAATCAAAAATTCAAATCAAACGAATGGGTTATACGGTTATACTGCAAACAATAATAAAAACGGAACAAAAAAAGTCGTCACCTACTTCATTAACCAATGTCAATTAACGCAATCGCACTCTCTATAAAAAGTATCGTTAACAAGCGTGCAATAATAAGGACAATCGACCCGATCTCCCACTTACTAAGGCATTGCCGCCGCCGACCCATTGTACCGGCAGTTCTTGTACCGATCACACGAATGAACCGCGAGTGTAGTGAATTGTGTTAATTAAAATGTCAAGCCAAACTTGGACTCCCCCTAACATCGCCGAAATCTGTCCGGAACAAAACGCCCCGCTTACGCAATGCTCACCTACAGGGTACATGTTTCTCGCCCTTATTGCTCAACTGTACGGTGGTTCGAAAGATAACAAGAAACCGGAATATTTGGATTTTCCCTGGCAGTATCCTAGTGGAGGCAGTGGGTTTCCGGGATCGTCCTTACAGAATGTTGGATCACAATACCCGGTAGAACCTGTCCAAGCGAGACCTCTATTAGAACCAGTGATACCCACAGATTTTATGAATAAGAAATTTAGTCCAATAAGTACTACAACTAGAGTCCAAAGTCATGGGCCCGGATACAGTCGAGGGTTATCAGAAACATCTTCATATCTAACTCAACCGACTTTCGATTTTGAAAAGTTTGATCAAACGTTTGAGCAAAATTACGCAAAAACCGACCCATTTAGGTTCGAAACCGAATACTCGAAACCAGATCAGTTTAAATTCGAGAAAGAATTTGGGCGTCCAGTTCCGAAACACCCGATCATGGATTACGATTTCGGTTTCGGGAAAAAGAGTTTTTTGGATCCTCTAGTCGCTAATTCTGAGAAAGTGTCGGTTAGAGAAGAAAGGAAGACGGGAGCTAAGAGTAGAAAGAAGAGACAATCTATAGACCGGTACGATTTCGTGGTTGTTGGGGCCGGATCTGCTGGTTGTGTCGTTGCTAATCGGCTGTCCGAAGTCAAACAATGGAAGGTGAGTTTTTGTACCCTAACAATGTTTGTAAGTAAATGTGTTAGTATAACGATGTCATTGAAACCGCCAAACGAGTAGATGGTAAAGAGATGAGATATTTATATAACATTATATGTAATGTTGACGCAGAACTGATCTGATGTTAGTAATGGTGACAATTATTTCCAATCAATCAGTGCAATTGCTCGCCTGATTGTACCAATATTGTACAAATACGAAATTTAATATAATAACCTGAATTTTATGATTGTGAAAACTCGATGTTGTTGCATTAATTGACAAGCTTTTACATTGATTTTGCCACACATATTTCACTTTTTTATGTTTGGTAATATTCAACAATGCAAGTGTTTATGAAGTTTCAAACCTATTTTCTAGACATAACAACACCGTATTTTTTTAATGTCAGTGTAAAATATGTTATTGATAACATTTCATTTACATTAAAGGATTTAAACCTGTCATAAGTGTCCATAAAAACAAAAATAGTTTTTAAACACAATTTTTTTTGTCTGTTTCTATGTGTATTCGCCCGAAAAATTTTATCTTATGTGTGTGTAAAATGACAACTATAAATAGAAAAGAAAGTTGACAATATGCGTCTAAAATAGCGCTGATAACTGTGACACGGTTTCGATGAAATAAAACTATAATTAATTTATTAGAAAAATGTTTATTTTTACATTAGGTACCGTACATTATATACAGAAATTACGGTTATGTGACATGTTAGTCCCACACTTTACATTACATGAACATCTTCTGACTAATCCTTTCCCAAGCTATTTTCTAACAATAATAACGTCTGTATTCACAGCATGTAAGTTGGGCATCAAACTTGAACTTGACCGAATCTTAAACCAATCTATACTTATATTTAAAACAGCCTTGTTGAGCAATATATATTCACTATCTTAAGGGTGCGTCAACATCTGACGAACGAGCATTCTTTTTCATTGAGAGCTTGTGTTACGGTAACCAGACAACTGATAAACATGCTTATATATTTCTAAATACATACATATTATAGATAAATTACACCCAGACACAGAACAAATGATCGTGCTCACACAAACATTTGTCCTGGGTGGGAATCGAACTCTCGACCAGGTATAGCAGTCAGGATCACTAACCACTAGACCAACAGGCCCGTCATTTATAGTGTTCTAGAATCTAGTATATGTAATTCGCATTACTTAATAATACTAACTGCCGTCTTCAGATACACTAATGATTACTTAAGGAATTTCTCATTACCGTTTTAAGTAAGACACCTGACAGAATTCTGAGAGTTAGCTAACTTAAATCGATAATGAGAGAAATTACGTATCTACATTAACGTCTCTAAGATTATTTATGAGATGTAGTAATCCAATATAACAATATCTAAATATTAATAATTTGTTAGTAAGACGGTCTTAATTATTCTCCAAGACTTAGCAGGTAGTTAATTTGGATGCTATTTTTTAAACTTTGTTGTGTTATACAGTGGTGATCAATGCTCGTGCCTTCTCTATATGGGAAGGCCTGTGCCCAGCAGTGGGACGTTTATAGGCTGGATTATTATTATGTTATACAGTTAATTAATAATGCTTAAATGCTGCTAGTACTACTACTAGCAGCATTGAAGCATTATTAATTAACTTCACCTACGGTACTGAAAGTTATTTATTAATTTATTTTATTAGTTGAATACGACCTATATTATACTACTTGTCAGGCATGTTATTTACGTCATATAGAGAAAAAAATAGCTGTTTCGCAACTTAATTACAATATATTTAAAGTATAACATTAAAAACGAATTTGATCGAATCGTTTAAAAACCCATACAAGATACATAGGAAATGGTGTTTTTATATCCTGCCTGTACCATGAACTCAGAAAGCAAGACTGTCGCCGCTGTGGGAGCGAGACAGCGCACTACAATGCATCTAGCGGCGTCTCGCTTTCACAACGGCAGTAGTCTTGCTAAGAGCACATAATAAGCACAATGGGTTGTGAAACTAGAACATTATTGACTAGTTCGGAGCGACGTTAAGAGGAAGATACTTAACTTTATAGTCATCGTCATAACTTTATTTCCCTTATTTTTAGGCCTTCTAAAATTATTAGGTATTAAACTTTTTGTTTCCACATAATTTTTATATTACTTTGTTATGGAATTTATTTACAATTCAATACTTAAATCTAATACAAGAACATTTTCATTTTACTGGTTTTACTTCTTTTGCCTTCCTTCTCCAATTTTTAACATTACAATATCTAATAGCTAGAACTGTACCTAATGGTTTTTCCCGCGTAATTTGTCTCTGTTCCCGTTTGAGTGTTTTTGTGACTTTTCCCGAAATTTAATAGGTATTCTGCTATTTTTGGTGGAGATGAATGCAACAAATCAAAGATCATGAAAATCAATCCTTCCGGTTTGACTCATGATGATGCGACTAACACGACTTTGTTTGAAGTTTATATAGAAATTTCCATTTATGTAATCTAAAAATCAGCAACACCTAGGAATGTCAACAAAAATTATTTAATAATTTTTTAAGCTAAACATTTGATGTTAGCATTAACACATTCCACGGCTACTTATTACGTTAGTTCACAACGTGACAATGACAATTTATTCTATAACAAATTAAAAGGAAATAGGGCCATGAGAAAGGGACCTTTCTTTTTCCCAAAGACTTTGTATTTTATTCTTCTATCAATTAAACATAACATGTCCGTGACCATGATACCTGTAAAGCGTTGAAACGTCGCGAACTAAGATTTAAATAAACCGCAATAGAATCCGTTGGGAAGGTAGTTTTATTACAATAAACATAATTTTATTTTTATTTTATTATAGTAGGATCTCCAACAAAAAATACACCTTACTAAAGACAAGAACAAAAATCCATATGCATAAGAGATCACATCTAGATTAGAACAAATAAAATCAAACAGTATGAGATACCAAACTTAACAATTTCGACTTAAATAGACTTACATTTAAAATAGTAATATAACCATGAAATAAAACTACTTTTACAGATTTGACCTGTGTCTGCCCGTGACCATGATACCTACAAAAGTGTCGAAACTATAAAATTCAAACATTCGCGTAAACCTCAGAAATAAATATGTCACCATCATCTCCCTGCCCTGTTGTCAATTATTTGTGGTCGGCGCAATACGTATTCAGCTTCCATTCATCTCTACAACTCGTCATCTCAGCATTCACTCCTTTCTTTCTCGTATCATCTTTCACACAATCCATCTATCTCTTTTTTTTTCTTCCTCTGCATGTATACCCAAAAATAAAAATCAATATATATATTTTTTTTTTTTTTTGCGGACAACATCACATACATTGCTCTGAACCCAAAGTAAGTAGCTGAAGCACTTGTGTTATGGAATTCAGAAACAACGAAGGTACCACAAACACCCAGACCCGGGACAATGTAGAAAAGTTGGTTTGGTTTCTACATTGACCCGTCCGGGGATCGAACCCGGGACCTCAGAGCTAGCGACACCTTAAAACCGGTGCGTACGCCACTCGACCACGGAGGTCGTCAAATTTAAACTTAACACTCTTATTTGCATTATAATTATTTCGATCTTTATTTTTCTGCCGCACTCAGAGAAGCTAATGGTTACTAAGGTGATTATTATCAATTTAAGTACGCAACCTCTTATACTTCTAAGATTTGTATTACTTAAATCCTATGTCTGTTCAAATTGATACGAACAAATTCTAAAAGTTACGGTACATAATAATATTTTACTTTTGTCTCGACGTTTTTTAAGAATAATAATAATATAATATTCCGGGACAACTCACACACGGTTATCTGATCCCAAGCTAAGCAGAGCTTGTATTATGGTAACCAGACAACTGATAAACATAATTATATATTTCTAAATACATACATATTATAGATAAATTACACCCAGACAACCAGAACAAATGATCGTGCTCATCACACAAACATTTGTCCTGGGTGGGAATCGAACCCACGACCTCCGGTATAGCAGTCAGGGCCACTAACCACTAGACCAACAGGCCCGTCGCAGAATGTTGTCATCCAGTCTCTTCGGATAAGCTAAATATAAGCATTTTAGTCGAAAAAACTGCCTATCTGATATGCCTGCCTATCTAGAACCCATTTACCTATTGGGTAATACGGTATCTACGTAAGACTGGCAGGCAGAATTGGGAAGCTCAAATATAGATAAGCCAATTGGTTTACATGCTTCTTTAGCCCTGTACAATCACGAGCAAAAATACGTAGACACTCTCCAATTTTTAATTGACTTTCTCTTTAATTCTAAATTAAAATTGTAAAACGTACTTTGAAGAAATTATTAAAAACATTTCACATAATCATGTACATATTTTTCTTTTGGAGTTTTACACAATAATCTCTCTAAACACATTTTACAATTTCGCTATGTGTATACATATTTTTGCTCGTGACTGTACATGCTTAGATATGTGGTCTCCTATCAATGTATTAACCTCATTAACTTTTATAATACGCACGAAATTATAATAAACCTACATAGTTACCGGTTATTTATGCCTACGAAAATTGTGTATTCAATTGTTTTTACTATCTATTCTCTAAATCAATTAATACTAATTTTGTTCAAGGCTAGTACTTTTAAATTAAAAGTTATTTTAACCAAATAGATATGGTTTAATTGAAATAATTCGTTGTTAAATTCCGTTGTCGTCGTAAAGTCTAGATATTTAAGTTATGAGTACTTTTATTTCGTTTTATACAGGGTGTTAAGAAACCCCTGTCCGACCCGAAAGGGTGATAGGTAGAGGGTTCACAATCACATGCTGAAATACAATATCAAATTTGGAAAATTCATGATAGAAACAATAATAATGGATTTTGAAATAACCATTTTTTGCCCCGAAATTCCCTAAATTTAAAAATAAAACAATAACTACAACACCAATTTCGTCGGTATTTTTGGAGGGCCTTTTTTTTTGGTAATAAGGTAGCATCTGTGATGACGCCGACTCTCTCTCTCGACATTTGAGAAAAAAAAAAATTTAGGTTATATATTTTTTTTATTTTTTTTTCCATTTTTTTTCCACATTTTTGTAGTCAGATATCGATACCTAACAACACCTTAACGGATCGGACAGGGGTTTCGTAACACCCTGTATAGCACAACATGATACAAAAAAAACCTTTGTGTGTGTCCATTTGTGTTATTTTGATAATTATAATCTCAGTAATGTTATAGACAAGTAGAATAACTTACACAGTTAGCAAACCTTACAATTAACAATAAACTTAAGTTCCCAGCAACCAGAAATATACCAAATATTTACTGCAACGTATATGTTAATTAAAATAGTTCTTTAATAATAATTAGGTGATTATTGAGTTTGGTCTCAATTCTTTAAATAAAATACTTTTAAACTCATTTAGACTTAGACGTACAGTGATTGCATTAATATTAACCAAATTAAGTACATAACAAAAAAAGTGTCTCAAAACAAACATTCAAATACACATACCACTATATTTTCGAACAAGCCCTATTAATTATCAGACCGTTCTAGCAAAAAGTAAGATCTCGCTAATGACACACTCAGCCCTTTCTAAACTTTATCTGAACACAATCAGGCTAGAACTATTTCTCAATTAACCTCACTTGACCTTGAACTACCAGTTTTTTGCGTCCCTTGAATAATTAAATAAGATTTATTATTATAGCTGTAGCTATGTATAGCTTATTATTTATATTTATATCTGCCTCGTTGGCCTAGTGTATAGTGGTGCTAAGCGCGACTGCTACGCTAGAGGTCTTGGGTTCGATTCCCAAGTCGACCAAGGTGTAGGTGGTAGGTGAAGGTGTTATTGGGTTTTTCTATGAAATTCTCAGTAGCAGGTCGGAGTTTGGATTTGTGCCCGGTTAGTGGCAACAGGCTCGCCCCCTATTACATGGCACCTAAACATACCGGCGAACTGTGGGTGACATTGGTACACCTCTGCCTAACCCTTCGGGGATACTAGGCGTGATGGTATGTTATGTTATGTTTTATTATTATAGACTACATAGAGTTTTTAGCGGATCTGCCCGCGTTTCGGATATCGGGGCAAAAAGTAGCCAGTTCTATGAAAAATAGTAATAAATAGTAAATAATAATTTGTTTTTTTTACATAATTATTACATAGTATAAATGAAGTTGCTTCCGCTTGTCTTTTAATCTAATCAGCTGAATTTGACCCAGTTTTCAGTAATAGCTAGAGTGATTCAACAAGAAGGTTTATATAAATACATACATACTGATAACCGAAATTAAAATCGACTTATACGTCGCGTCACTATTACCGGATTAACGAACAACACTAGATAGCAATATGTCATGGCGGCGCTGGCCTTTAAAAGTATTGTAATTGTAAAGTTGAATCCATTCTTATGATAATATATTGTAAAGCTTAAAGAACCAGTGGTTTCCTTTTATCAATACATATCTTCTTCTTTCTAGTCGTTCCCTCAATGCTGAGGATCGTGACTGTATGTCTATCTTCTCCACTCGGTCCGGTTCTGCGCCATATGTACCGCTCCCCGTATCTGGCCTCC
Organism: Autographa pulchrina; assembly: GCA_905475315.1. NCBI lineage: Eukaryota > Metazoa > Arthropoda > Insecta > Lepidoptera > Noctuidae > Autographa > Autographa pulchrina. The sequence continues at coordinate 4,001,229 of FR997786.1, read as the reverse complement.
AGTCACCTCTTTGAGTTTGGTCCACCCATCTAGCTGGCGCTCTTCCTCTAGCGCGCTTCCCCTCCATTTGTCCGAGAATGATCAATACATATAATATGACAGAAAAGCGGACAAAATTCTGATACCGTGCGAAGCCGGTAGTTTGCATATATTATAAAAGAAATAAATATTGTCGGTGCAAGTCCGTCATATCTTGATGCCAGTTTCTTGGAAATAAAAGAAAAAAAATGGTCGAAGCAAGTCCATCGTATCTTGATGCCTGTAACTAATCGACGTTTCAAACCGACAAAACAAAGTTGTACGGTACATATTTCACGGCAATATTCATAATCTTTTATCTACTGAATAGTAGCAGGTAATCGTTTATGCAGTATTCCAATGCCACGGGAGCCTTGCAACCGCTTGCAATGAGTTGCAACAGATCACTTAGTATTTTAATGAGAAACATTTGCCCTCATTCGAATGCGACAAAAAAGTTTTTAGCACCTATTAGTATAAGAGAAAGTATGTATTAGCATACTTTATTACTTATTTATATTTATCTATTAAATCGTAGTTAATTTATAAAATAAATTTTAATTCTAAGCATCTTAAGAAGGAATTTATAAATTCTAACGTTTTTTTTACAATTATATTTGTCACACAACATTTTCAGTAATTGTGAATATTACATTTTTTTTTTTTAGAGGCTCGTGGCTAAGTGTAATCCGTACGGTTAGACCGATAATACAGGTTAAGCCGCGCTCGCCGCGGTTGGTCCGTGGATGGGTGATCATTTATAACATACCGAGACCCCTCCGTGTTTCGGAAAGCACGTTAAACAGTAGGTCCCGGCTGTCATACATAGATCTTTGGCGGTCGTTGAGTCAATTCTGACAACCAGTCTTACTGTGGGATACTGGATTACACAGTAAAATGGGTTGTGGAGGTCAGATAGGCAGTCGCTCCATGTAAAATACGGTATTCAGCTGAATCCGGTAAGACTGGTAGCCGACTCCAACATAGTTGGGAAAAAGGCTCGGGAGATGATGATGTGAATAAATTACAATTTTGTTAGAGTTTGTGTGAGAGCCCCCCTTAAAATATTTATTTAACTTGTCTTGTTTTTAGTACCTATCTGTTGTTATAGCGGCAACAGTAATACCTACATAATTTGTTAAAATTTCAACTGTCTAGCTATAGTTCTTGAGATACAGCCTGGTGACAGACGGACAGCGAAGTGTTAGTAGTAGGGTCCCGTTTTTACACGACTGCCCAAAAAGGAGTGTTATGTTTTTACACGACTGCCCAAAAAGGAGTGTTATGTTTTCAGGGTTCATATATGTATGTATCTATATATGTATGTTTGTGGTATCATTAGAAGCTTTGAGTTATCCCGAGTGACATAGGCTATGTGGACATTAAAAAATGGCCAAGTGTGAGTCGAAATCGCCTGCAAAGTGTTCCGAACGATTAATCTTTGTGTGGTTCATGTTTTTGTGTTGTAGCGCTCTATAAAATATTATTTATCACTAAAAGGTATTAAATAAAAAAAATATAATAAAATAAAATCAAAAACACGCCTGCCATGTCAAAAAAATATTAAAAAAGTGATCTAAAAAATTAATAAAAAAATTATAATTAAAAAAATTTAAAAACACGCCTGCCACATCAAAAAAAATAAAAACAAGTCAAATATTTGCAGTCGGGGGACCTGTAATGAATTGTTCCAAGTAACCGACGCCGACTGCAAATATTTGACTTGTTTTTATTTTTTTTTTTATGTGGCAGGCGTGTTTTTTAATTTTTTTAATTATAATTTTTTTATTTAATAACTTTCAGTGAACAACAAAAAAAACATGACACAACACAAACAAAAAATAATATCGTTCGGAACCCTTTGCAGGCGATTTCGACTCACACTTGACCATTTTTTAATGTCCACATAGCCTATGTCACTCGGGATAACTCAAAGCTTCTAATGATACCACAAACATTGAAATCGGTCAAGCCTTTTAGAAGTTATGGTGGAATAAAGAAACTCACAAACATACATACATACATACATACATGAACCCTGAAAACATAACACTCCTTTTTGGGCAGTCGTGTAAAAACAAGTCAAATATTAGCAGTCGGGGGACGGTTACTTGGAACAATTCATTACAGGTCCCGCGACTGCATAAGTATATTTGACTTGTTTTTAATTTTTTAGTTCACTTTTTTGTTTTTTTTAATTATATTTTTTTTTACTCTATCGGCACGGAACCCTAAACCACTTAACAAAAAGATAACAATATTTTCTCACTATGTGCGACTTTAGTAGGACTTAACGTCAAAAGTGAATAACTTAATTACCGAAAGGTTTTTTGGTAAAAATTCACGGCTTTATGTTTGTCGCAACACTTCAAAAGGCAATTTATTTTTATATTAAGTAAAAAAGAGTACCTGCAAATACATTTTGCTGAACATTAAACGTGTCATGGTATTGTGTAACTAATGAATTACAATGACAATTATAGATTGCTTAATCAACGCCCACTTTATTTGCGAACAATAATAGCTGACCTTGAACAAGTACGGTTTTCACACGTAACTTATTCGTTAATTAATTTTATATTTGAATTTCTTTTTGTGATTGCTACAAATGTTGTGCTAAATACTGGCAGCATGTTATAATGCCTTTTTTTTATAACAAAAACATATATTTTAACGTAAAGTACAACGCTTCCAAATGTCATTTAAATATCGAATACGTTTGAAAAATTGTTTTTGCGTTCCACACAGAATATAGCAGGAAATAGCAAAGCTGGTGGCAAATAGACAAAAAAAAATTGCTTCTAAATAATATGCTCTTTACTCGTAGATCTGAACATTCAGTCTTACGGATTAAAAGTGTTTATTTTATATTTGTTAAAAACAAGTAAAAAAGAAATAAAGCTATGACAATTCAATTTGGTTCAAAGTATCAAGTGAAAGATCACGGCCGGAACAAATTTCATTGGCTGTGTCACAAATAAACAATATTACACAAGTATTAGAGGTGTTGGTTTCGCACTAAAAATAATTCTGATGACAAAGTCACAGCTATTTTTATAGTAACGATTAAAATACCGTTCTTAGTTGGGCTTGAGAAAATGCCTAAGGTTTGTTAAAACCTACGACCATATTTTATCTGAACGCTAACTAGGCAATAAATAATGACTGTTTTTTAACAAGTTCTTAACTGTTAAAAAACAGTCTTTAACTTGTAATAAACAACAACTAAGTATTTAACTTGTAATACTTTTGGTTATTGCAAATACCTACCTATGTAATTTAATGAAAATGGAACACTAGCACTTTTGAACAGTCTGTCAATAGAGCCAGAAGATAACTAATGAACTAAAACCCTATTAAAAAAGTTATTACCTTGCATAGCTTACTTTTAATAGAACAGTACTCATGCTTTATTGACGGACCTGTTGGTCTAGTGGTTAGTGACCCTGACTGCTATACCGGAGGTCGTGGGTTCGATTCCCACCCAGGACAAATCTTTGTGTGATGAGCACGATCATTTTTTCTGTGTCTGGGTGTAATTTATCTATAATATGTATGTATTTAGAAATATATAAGTATGTTTATCAGTTGTTTGGTTACCATAACACAAGCTCTGCTTGGCTTGGGATCAGATAACCGTGTGTTAGATGTCCCGAAATATTCTATCTACTTACAACCTTGACATATATAAAAATCAATGAAATGAAACTGAAAGAAAAACAAAAGAATCTTGAATGAAAGTGATAATGATGAGAAATCTCATGTTTCAAGAGAAAGATTGTAATCTCGCCATATAATACACAATGGGAATTCATGAATGTCTCATTGGGTAAGAGTTATGCGAGAATATTGTTCAATGAATATAATGTTTTGTAGTACTGAAAGATTTTATAAACTTCGCTGAAAGAGACCGGTATCGGAAGAAATTATTGATATATTGAAATAAAACTACTTTAACGGATTTTATCACGGTTTGTGTTAAGATCTCAGGTCCTGACATTTCGACTTGTATGTATCATGGTCGCTCAGCTTGCCCGTGACCGTTACATTCGCGAAAACCTCAGAAATCAACAAAATTAATAAATTAATGCAGAAAAATGCAGACGGTGAGAACTGGTCTGAAGTTAGCCATCAGTTAGTCAACCTACTTATCAAACTAAGGAAAGGTTAGGCTATTTTTTGCTATGAGACAGTTTAATAAAAAACATAATACATTACAATTCCGCAGAGTCAGAAAAAATATATATCAGATAATAAAAAATAAACCAACACATTACTTAAATGCTTACGGAACCGACTCCATAACATCCGATACAGCTACAACAGATTTTCCCATAGTGCTCACACAAAAAATGCAAGTGGGTAGTATCGTAGTGCTAGTGTCGTAGGAAACGTACTTCAGTACAAAAGAATATTCTTGTGCTACTATATCTAGCGAAACTGTTCCCATATCCAACAAACAAAACAATAGAGATAAGATCAAAGCAAAAAGTATGCATTCTAGTAAATACGGTATTGTTCGATAATAATTTGCTTAACAACTTTTACTAATTCTTGAATCTGTGACTGTTTATTGATTTCATGGGATTCCAGTTTTTGTGTATTTGTGTTTGTTGCTAATTCATCGATTAATAAGGTTAATGAGGTTTGTTCATGAAGATTTTTTGTTCGGTTAGATTTCTTTGTTTTCTTCGATGGTAGTGGTAATGACAAGGTGATAAGTAAGGTTACAGCAAATCGAGCTATCTAAGTGATATTTATACAAGCGTTACCGATGATAGAAATAGCTTGAACGACATTAAAATTAATGGAAATGACATTTACATTCGATAGGTGAAGTGACTTAGATTTGTCACTTCCATACATTTGAGCGATTCGATCATCGTTCGCTTGTAGAAATTTCACTTGGCTAGAGCTGCGCTGAGAATGCTTAGCGATCCCGCGGCTCCAGCAAAGGCGAGAACGGGACCGGGTTTTTTTTTGGTCGGTACAAGTCTGACATATCTCCACGTCGTGCTGTCGACGTGGGTCGAACAGATTAGATATAAACCCCGCAACAAAAAAAAATGATGGACAGAATGACTGTGTTAAAACTCAACCACAGCATTTAGTTTGAGTCTGTTTGAGTTTCGGAAGCCTGAATTGTTTCTCGTAACTTCTAATCATCCTCAAGACCTAAGAGTTGGCAAAGTGTATATAGACACGTGTCTGTTTTTCGACATGCCATAAAACTATTTACTTCAAGTTTAGGATTAAGTCATTGAAAACTAAACTCAAGTACAATGTCATTAAAATCCAAAGCCGGAACTCTAGACTTACGGATTTGGCAAGACTGGCCTATCCATGACCCACTACTATTAATTTCTAATGAGGTATTGTTCATTAAAGGTATTTATAACAAGACAGTAATATTCGATGTATTTGTTAGAGAAAATAACGTGATCAAAATTCTAGATTTAGAAATTTAACGTCCGCATTGATATTGAAATCAGTATCAATAAATCTAAAATTACGAAACCTTTGCAACTAAAATGGGAAAATGTATGGCAAGCTCTAAATAACATTTAGCAAACAGTTGACCGCAAATATCAATACAAACTTGTAGTTATTGCGAAAACAGGTTATTAGCCGTTCATATTGGCTATTGTGAACTATTTAATCGCAGATACAAGACCGATAATGACCAAACTGATAGCAATGTTGTTGGAATAAAGCTGAATTATTGATATTGGGCTGTATAATTGTATATTTACAGTTTGCCTGAAATTATCATTGTTTAATTCGATGTAGAGGTTGAAATTAGATAGAGATAAAACCGATGGAGTTTCTTGCCGGTTCTTCTCCATTGGAATGACATTTTGGAACCCGCAACTAGAGTCAGTAATTTAACGTTTTAAAAGAGCTTAAAAAGGCCTACTCGAAAGAAAAATATTTAGATTTTTGTTTTTTTTGAGGTAATGTTGTTTTATAGACCTTGAATTTAATTCGGCTATCGAATTTAAATAAATTGATTATTTGAAATTTACTTAAAGAACGCGTATCTGCATTTAGGTTTTCTTTATTTTTGATAGTCATACCAGATCTCCATAACCCAAGTGCTTTAGCTACTTAAATTGGGTTCAGAGCAAAGTATGTGATGTTGACCACGTCTTACTTGCTTTTGGGTTCCATAATAGGGTAGATGACTGGGTTTGACAAGTCAAAATCAATTTAGCCCACCATTTGGATTATCAAAATATAATAGACACGTTTTTTTCTTTTATCAAATCAATTACAGAATACGAAGATAAACCGCTTTAAATTTCAGGAGTGGGGGCTTGTGACGTCACGGGTTGGTACAATATTGTTCAGACGGGACGTCACGCAAGATTTGTACTCACTGTATCTTCATAATTTTTTGTTTACGGGACACACGATAAAATACGTGTCTAATATTTTGCATGCATGCATTGCCTTTTTGGGCAGTCGTGTAAAAATTGTCATCATCCCTATTGGTTCAATATTTATTTACAAGTATTTGCCTCGTCTAGTACCTTAAGAAGCTAAACAAGAAACAATATTTCGTAAAACGACTGACAAGCTAATATTCAATGTTACACTACATCCGACTAACATTCACTTTACCTAATATTCTAATTATTATATTTACATCAGCGATAATTAGGCTGTTTTAGAACATAATGTGGTAAACAAAGAGGTACACTGATAAATGTGTAAATTAATTGGTTTTCTAATTAGAGAGATGATAGACATAATTTGAATAGCAAATCGTCTATTGATTCCCAGAATTAGAGTGATCATTAAATGTATTTACGCATTGGGAAGGTCCGTAGTGGTCTGGAATTGTAAGCAATTATACTGGGTATCAGGAGATGAATTCATAGTAATTATTCTACCATAATAATATGTAAAAAGTGAATACCACTTTCATTTATCGACACGCTAAGGAGAAGCCAAACGACGTCTATATTTTTGACCACTTTTGGATGAAATCAGATAACTAAATTATTTATTGATCAATTAAACTATCATTATACATAGAGAAATTACACCATTTATTTTATTCAATGTAATTATGACGCATGATCAAGAAACAAATTTAAATAAGCTACAAGATCCACAAATATTAGAGTAAATAGGAAAAAAGGTAGACAAATAAATTGTAGGCCTAGAGGTTTGAAAAAATAAAATAAAGCTGTCTTCATAAAAGTGAAAACGAGTTAATAATAAAAAACAAAGAAACTGAAGCCGACAAGTAAATAATTATGATAGAATTGAAGCCGTTACTCCCGCGGCTGAATTTAATGTTGCTAAAGATATTACATTACTCACCCTTGCCTGAAACAAGTGTTCCTTAAATAATTATGACATAAAGTAATATAATAATAATATTCCGGGACAACTCACACACGGTTATCTGATCCCAAGCTAAGCAGAGCTTGTGTTATGGTAACCAGACAACTGATAAACATACTTATATATTTCTAAATACATACATATTATAGATTAATTACACCCAGACAACCAGAACAAATGATCGTGCTCATCACACAAACATTTGTCCTGGGTGGGAATCGAACCCACGACCTCCGGTATAGCAGTCAGGGTCACTAACCACTAGACCAACAGGCCCGTCATTATTATTTAAGGAAATTTTATCAAAAAGATAATGTTTTATTTATATGGCATTATGTTTGCTATTGTCCATGTTTATCATTCATAAATGTTAATGTACCTATAGGTTGAGTATTATAAATGGCTACCATTGCCCGCGACTTTTTTTCTGTGGAATCGGGATATAGTGGTATAAAGTAACCTAAGTCCTCTCTCGCGATTCAAGCTTACTCGTAACCAAGCTTCATTAAAATGGGTTCTTTGGTTTCGCCGTAAAAGCGTAACAGCCCGACAGAGTTACTTTCGAATTCAAAATATTACATAGGACGAGTTATTAAAAAGACATTTGACTGGTAATCTTGCTATGTCGTTACCAAATTAGCTGTTTATGGTTGGTATTATAATAATAATATGAATTATTGCTTAAGCGCAATAAATACTTAAACTATTTGCATTAATCAACGGTTAAAAACTTTTTAGTACCTAAATATTTATTAGATCCAAATTCCATCGTATGTAACACAATATCGTTTTATAATAACGAATAACATTGGAATTGTAATTAAAATAAATTTACTTTGCAAACGGGCGCCGTAATTTGAAACTATGGAACCCCTACTAAGGGCGCAAAGTTTTAAAATGAAATTACTTCGTTTTTAATACCTTTACATTCAACAGAATATCATGAAAAATACTTACTGAAGTAGACAAATTAACACTATGTCTTAAGTTTTAAGATAACAAGATTCAAAATAATTCTAACAAAAAATACCGACTTCAAAATAAGTCTTACATTTATTTCTTATTGATCCCACTGTCAAAACTAGACCAAAATAAAATGTGACCACACGGGAAGCACCAGCTTTTAAATAAAAAAAGAGTCATCAAAATCGGTTCACCCAGTCAAAAATTCTGCGGTAACAAACATAAAAAGCAGTTTTGAAAATATTTAAAAAGAAAAGTTTATACTAGTTTTCGCTCCAAATAATCTCCTTGCTTGCAAATAGATTAGCCACTATATAGCCACTTATAACAAATATTATTTATATACACATAATATCTTTTGATGGTCAGATATTTCAGGTGTATAAACTTCTTAGATATTAATCCTCTTTACTAAGTTTTGGTCACGAGCGGCCAACCGCTTTCGGGACATACCTCTTAGGTAGAGCGTAGTGTTTACATAGTTACCTATATATTCTCTAATAATTTACTTTGCAACTAAAACTAAAAAGATTTAGTCATCTTGCTCTTTAAATAAAAATAAATAACAATCAAATCTAATAATTTGTATGTTTTGGCGAACGAGCATTACAGTAACAGCTCACGAGCTGCTCGCGAGCGGCTCGCGAGCATGCCGCGAAAGCACTAGTGTCAATAACGCCGTCTGCCAGAAGTGCGAGCGCTGCTCGCGAGCGGCTGGCGAGCATTACAATAACAGCTAGCAAGCTGTTACTGTAATTCTCGTTCGGTGCTCGTTCGTCAGATGTGGACTCACCCTCAGAGGCAAAATGTAACACATTGATAAATTGAGCAATAAGAGCTCATTAAATATATTTCAGTTGCATCAGACTGAACAAAACAATCCTTTTATGGATAAAACCAAAAATGAAAAAGTACTATTTACAGTATTTTCTCGCAGTTCAAAACCTTAAAAACGGAACAAATTTTTTGTATACAAACTATCGTACAAAACTTTTAACAACCGTAGTAGGGGCTGGAACGTTAAATGAAAATATAAACAAGTTTCCACGGTACTGGCCAATTAATATAATTCAGATAGTTTAGACCCAATCAAAGTTTTCAACAGCGAGATGGGTAACGCTTTTATCGAAGGGTAAATTTTCCACTATTTATGTTTTCATAGTCCGTTTACTATAATTGCTATCTGAAGTTTTTATTTTTGTTGCAATTTTATATGTTGGTGTTCGAGATTAATATAAACGTTTTATTGGTTATTTGTTATTGAATTTGGTTTGATTGTTGAGATATAAATAAAAACCGGCCAAGTGCGAGTCGGACTCAAGCACCGAGGGTTCCGTACAAACTTGTACGTATACGCGATGTAACTATAATTTAAGGTTTTCGGATTTTTTCCTTTATATGTGCTATTAAATATTGCTTCATGCCAAATTTCAAGATTCTAGATTGACTGGAAGTACCCTTTAGGTTTTGATTCCCTAGCGAGTAGTTGCGAGTTTGAAAATATAACATAACATAACATACCATCACGCCTGTATCCCCGAAGGGTTAGGCAGAGGTGTACCAATGTACACCCACAGTTCGCCGGTATGTTTAGGTCCCATGTAATAGGGGGCGAGCCTATTGCCACTAACCGGGCACAAATCCAAACTCCGACCTGCTACTGAGAATTTAATAGAAAAACCCAATAACACCTTGGTCGACTTGGGAATCGAACCCAAGACCTCTAGCGTAGCAGTCGCGCTTAGCGCCACTAGGCCAACGAGGCAGTCTTGAAAATATGCGGTTAAAATTGCTATTTCTTTTGATTGCGTTGACATAAAAGTTTCATTTTGTTACAGCTTAAAGGTATTATAGACCTGAGTATTTGATATGAATTTCAATTTAATACCTCTACGCGTCAATAAGAAAAGTAGCAGGTAACTTTAAAATTTTCAAAAAAAATAATGATTATATGATGTAACTAAAGATTTACGGTTTTCGCTATTTTTCCTTTATCTGTACTATAAGACGTTACTTCCTACCAAATTTCAAGATTCTAAGTTCACGGGAAATACCCTGTAGGTTTTGATTCCCGTGCGAGTTTCGAAAATTTACGGAAATTGGCGGCATAAACGGCTGTATCTTTTGATTGCTTTGGCTTAGAAATTTGTTTTTTTCACAGCTCCAAGGGACAGTACATCTGAGTATTAGATATAAATTTCAGTTTGATACCTTCACGCGTTCCTGAGAAAAACGGTCTTGACAGACGGACGGACGGACGGACGGACAACGAAGTGATCCTATAAGGGTTCCGTATTTTCCTTTTGAGGTACGGAACCCTAAAAATGTGGTTTCATAAAAATTATTGAATGGTTTTAAAAGTTATTTTATTTTAACACTATGCAGAAGATTTTGTAAGCTTATATCATCATTATCAAAGTCATATGGATGTAAATCAATACTCGTAGAAAAAATGTTTTAGTATAATAGTTCGATATTAGTATTAGTAATACTTTCATCAAACAAATTGGCAGATTGCTTTGTTCTAGAGTCTAGCAATATTCATCCTATTATCTTTCCTCAACAGAGCTTTTTGATATGACCCTGACCTACATAACTTATGTATCACTATGTAAATCAATACCGCATATTATAGAGACATTAGTGTTTTTTTTACTGATGGTTTAAGTAAGTCAACCTTAATATCCAAATTTTGGGAAAATTAAGTCATTTATTAGATATCCCTTATTTAATTATTAACGTTTCTGATTGCAGCAGTTAATGCTTCTTTATATTTTTTTTTCGTTATTTCCAGATCCTCCTAATAGAGGCAGGTCCTGAAGAGCCAGATGTCACCAGTGTTCCGGCGTACGCACCAGTCCTGGGAAGGTCCAGCATCGACTGGATGTACAGAACCCAGCCGGAGGAGATGACCTGCAGGGCGCAGAGGGGACAGACCTGTGCCTGGTTGAGGTATACATACCTTTTTGCTTGATATATAGATCTTCTTCTTATCGTGACAAGAAGAAGATATGTAGGTATATGAACTTTGTAGTTGGATTTGGAGCCTGGATGAAGCATGCAAACTTTTTTGTTATTCTTTGAGGTTTACGAACTTTTTAGTTCGATTTTGAAGGATAAGCAGTTCTTGTTCGACTTTCAAAAAGCCTCTAAAGTAGTTGATTTTTTTTTTATTTTTATAAAAAAATCGTCTTAATTATAGTGATTGGCCTGTTTAATAATGAAGATCTGTCATTTGATGAACTTTTCTTTTTTTATGTATTTAATTGATGGTTTAGGTTGCTGTAGAATTTGAGTAAGTACATTATTACTTGTAATAATTTTGTGACTATTTTAAAAATTGTTACCTTTCCTATTTCACTTGCTGTATTTTGGAAAGGTAGCTTAAGTATCTAATAGATTACGTGTGTTTGTACATAGATAGGGGTTTTAGAATGGCAGATAACGGAGACGGGTATTAATTCACCTATAATGTTCAAAGAAAGAAAAATGGACAGAGTGCCTTCACTAAATAACCGGTCTAGTATAGCTACTTAAATTGGCGAAAATTTCTCTAATATTTAAAAACCGAAACATCAAAAACATTTGAAACGTGTGTAATGTTCTGCGAAATAGATAACCTTTGATAATAACGAGAATTTAATTACAACAGTTTGAATATAAAACTCATTGGGCACTTACAATATTAGCTTTTGTTTATTTTATGTTTTTATAGAAACTCTTTGTATATTATGTAACTTTAGATGTCATTATTATTGTTTATGATTATTTAGCTTTTTTAAATTGTGAACTTTTTTGATAGTATAGTTTTGGACACAATTAAATAATGTTTGGAATAAACATGTAGGTAAGTATTGTTTTTCAAAGGTTCTGTATTCTGTTTCAAAATAAGATAAATAAAAGTTTCGTAATTACAACACAGAAAAGTATGGGACAGACATAAATGTTACTTATTAGTTATTAAATAGAATAAATTAAAACCTAGATTTTTGGTTTCTAGCGTCCAGCCATTATGAGAATTAGCTGATTTACTAATTAGGCGTTTTGCTAGTTTTATTGATGTTTTAATAGTTAAATGTTTAGCGACATAGATGATTTGCTTCTTAGACAAATTGCTATATTATTATTTGTTTCGATTAAATAAACATCTTAAAACATAGACGCGTTGATCTCAAAGAATTCAGAACTTTTTAATGTGATATTAATTTAAATGCGATTCTTAAATTAAAATAATTTTATAGTTAGTTGCTAGAGAATATTTCAGCCAAATTTACTTTATTCAGTTCATTAATAGTGATTAATGAACTGAACAAAGTAAATAAATCTTCACCATGTTTATACAGGGTGTTACGAAACCCCTGTCCGATCCGTTAAGGTGTTGTTAGGTATCGATATCTGATTACGAAAATGTGGAAAAAAATGGAAAAAAAAAAGAAAAAAATTATAACCTAAAAATATTTTTTTTCTCAAAATTCGAGAGAGAGTGTCGGCGTTGTCACAGATGATACCTAATTACCAAACAAAAGGCCCCCAAAAATACCGACGAAATTTGTGTTGTAGTTTTTGTTTTATTCTCAAATTTAGGGAATTTCGGGGCAAAAAATGGTTATTTCAAAATCCATTATTAGTGTTTCTGTCATGAATTTTCCAAATTTGATATTTTATTTGGGCATGTGATTGTAAACCCTCTATGACCCTTTCGGGTCGGACAGGGGTTTCGTAACACCCTGTATGAAAGATTTATTAATATTTTTTATTTATCTTAAGTATATTCTTTAGATGGAGTCAGACCAAAAATACTCATTTTAATTTAATTAAAGAGTACATTTTATTCAAACGCCTTCGTTATTCAAACAATATTAAATTTAAACTTGGAATCTTTGGAATTTAATTAATAAAACAATTTAGTTAAAGCTAAGATGACGTTTTAAGAAACTTGTAGATAAATTATCATTACAGGTAATTTTAAATTTAGAATGCAATAATCGTTGTTTTATTATATTAATATGTAGATATAAATATTATGTAACCAAAAAAATGAACGTGAAGGGATATTCCATTGCTATTAAAGATTTGTATATAATTTGCTTCCATTCAAGTACTTCAGTATACATTGAAAAAGTTACGTATAGCAAACTATGAAGTTTGGCTAACAGTGAATAAAGTTAAAGTTTAATCTAAGCCGAAGGTCGTTCGGTTTAGAACTTAAATTTTGTTGATTATGTGAATTCTGATGCATTTGAAGTAGATGAGGAATTTTGTAATGAAAACGCACAGACCTAGGTATGTATTAAAGGTTAGGCTAAAATATAGCATGTAAATGTGAAGCTTCGACGACTATAAACTGACTAAAAAAACATTTTTCAACGTAAATTATAATTAATTTACAAAGCGTATATATTATACCTACCTACCTACTCTGTATATATGTTACCTCAACACGACAGACAACAGACAACGACAGAACCGATCTTAATGAAAAGCAATAACAAGTTTAACTACGACGAGATATAAAACATTCATATCATATTTTTTTAACCGAACAAATACTTGTACATAGTACATACCTACGTCGAGTCTAAAACAATTATCAGAATAAAGATAAAACTTTAATAAATAACTTAGCAGGCACTTAAACACTAGTAATAATAATATCTTCACTCTCTTTTATTTTCAACACACAAAAATAATTTAATAATGTTATTAAACAAATAGCTAGTTTTTAAAATAATTTAGATAAATATCAGTGCATTGCAATGCAGCCAGCATTGGACACACTTTCAGACTGAGGAATCACTAAGGAATTTTTGACGCAACTTTTTACTTTTTTATTAGTTAAGTGTTAAGTTTTCTTTACGTGTAAAGATAGTTAAGTTTGTATATATTAAAATTAATTAAGAGAAAAAGACACAAGAATTACATTCGAGATTAAAAACGATAAATATCTGATGGGTATTTTTGTGAAACACCTCATAATAATAGTACTTAAAAGTGAATGTATTTGTAATGTATTCTTACTTTACAGCGGCCGAGTGATGGGAGGTTCTAGCTCCATAAATTATGTAGTTTACATGAGAGGTAATAAAAGGGATTATGACGAGTGGGCCGAACTTGGTAATGAGGGCTGGAGTTACGAAGAGGTATGTTAATATGAAGTTACAATTGTTAAAGCCTTAGTTTTAGGAGAGGCCATTATGTTTTTCTTTCAGCCTAATAGTTACTATGATATTTTCTAAATCGCTTGGCTATTAAAATTGGCTTTTTGCTTTACAATGCATGGACATAAATTCATAGGAAATAGGTCAATAATAGTTCTCTAAATGTATCTAGTGAAATTGGGAAATAATAAATGTCAATTTTCAGGTCCTTCCTTATTTTAAGAAATCTGAAAATAATCAAAATATGGAAGGTCAGGATAGTTTCTATCACGGAACTGGAGGTCCAGTGAATGTAGAAAGATTTGCTTACACTGATACCAACGTTATGATGTTGGTTAATGCCTTTTATGAGAAAGGACTACGCTTAGTTGATTTCAATGGGGCCACACAGATGGGAACTATGACAACACAAACTACAACTAAAGATGGCAAAAGAGTATCTGCTAACGACGCATATATAAAACCTATAAAAAACAAAAGACCTAATCTTGTAATAAAAACAGAAGCCCAAGTTACAAAAATAATGATTGACGAAAGTAGAAACGCTTATGGAGTAAGATACGTAAAGAATGGCATGTTATATGAAGTATATGCCAACAAAGAAATAATCATAAGTGCTGGTGCATTAAATAGCCCGAAAATATTGATGCTGTCTGGTATCGGACCTAGAGAAGATCTAGAACATTTGAAAATACCAGTCATAATGGATTTAAAGGTAGGACGGAATTTACAAAATCATGCTACAACCGAAGCTGTACTTATGGGTCTCACTAACGAAACATCAACACTTCTACCAGGAAAACAAATGCTTAAAGCCGTAAAAGACTTCTATAAATATAAAACTGGGAACGAACCACTTTCTGCGACAGGACCTTTGCATGCCACAGCATTTTACCGTACTGCATACGGAGGTATAGACGAGACCGTTCCAGACATACAATATCATTTCGACGGCAGAAACAAAGACGACTTTTACGCAGACCCTACAACATATTTAGCTACTTCGATATTCCCATTCTCTTTCTACGACAGCATAAATGTCCGACCAATTCTTTTACACCCAGAGAGCAGAGGATATCTAACTTTAAATAAAACCCATCCCGTTTTCGGTCAACCCCTCATCTATCCAAGATTCTTCACAGTGCAAAGGGATTTGGATACTTTGGTTGCCGCGCTAAAGTTCGCGACCAAATTAGAAAACACGAAAGCTTTTCAGGATAAAGGGGTAAAGTTTATAAGGACACCAGTGGAGGCTTGTTCCCAATATGTATGGGGAAGTTACAAATATTTTGCTTGTGTTTTGACCAGTTATACGGGGACTATATACCATCCTGCTGGTACTTGTAAGATGGGACCTCGGGAAGATGAGTCAGCGGTGGTTGACGCTAGACTAAGAGTTTATGGAGTAGATAATCTGAGAGTGGCAGATGCTTCAATAATGCCACATATTGTTCGAGGGAACACAAATGCTCCTTGTATGATGATTGGCGAGAAAGTTTCTGATATGATTAAGGAAGATTGGAATTTCGATGACTATTTACTGTAGTGTTCTTTTAAGGATTAGCTTAGGTTACATATTTGTTACTTTATGTTCATATTTGGGTATTAAGTGCCTCATTTCCCTATACAAAATGGGGATAATGCCATAAACACGATTGTCTGAGGATAGGTGGTCATACAATTAAATTTATTTTCTTGCTAACTTCATATATTTTAGGCCTATCAAAGCAAATGTCTTGAGATTTCTGAAAATACAAGTTTGTCTAGATGCTAGATATAGTACTAATTTGTAGGTGCTTTTCTCAATTAATTAGGATCTAAAAAGGAACTTAATAATCATTTCAGATCTTTGACTTTTCTAGAATAATTTTGTAAGTTTATAGTTACGAACTAACTTTTACATAATATATATCTAATTATCCTTTTGTAAATAAATTTTACCTCAGATTATTTGTTTTTTATTCCTATTAAAACTGTTCCTAAAAAAAGCGATGAAAATTAAATTGGTAAGTGAAATCATAGTAAATTTAAGTGTGATTGTCATTAAACAAGCTTATTTTAAGCAGCTAGTTTTATTTGTCATTTGCAGTACATTGCGCACGAACAGAGTACACGTTATTTCTTTATAACGATATAAAGAGCAATGTAATGCAAAGTGACAAATCAGTGTGTGTAGTCATTAATTATGTGTATTCGTAGATTGTTGTATTTTAATGTTTTTAAGTAGCTATTTAGTTATTTGCCTAACACCTTTCCCGTGTAGAACTCGGAACTACGCTAATTCTTAGGATACAGGCAAGTTTCAGTAGTTTTGATTTTAACAACGCTTGGGATTGTATTTTAAAGTTAGGAATAAAAAACTGGCCAGGACGAGTCGGACTCGCGCCCGAAGGGTTCCGTACCACCGTCGTATGAGAGCCCCCCTTAAATACTAATTTTATGTGGTTTTTAGTATTTGTTGTTATAGCGGCAACGGAAATACATCATTTGTGAAAATTTCAGCTTTCTAGCTATCACGGTTTATGAGATACAGCCTGGAGACAGACAGACGGACAGACAGACAGCGGAGTCTTAGTAATAGGGTCCCGTTTTACCCTTTGGGTACGGAACCCTAAAAAGGGTCAAAAAACGTAACGTGCGAATTAAATTGAACAAAATAAAGACTAACTAATGCTTTACATATAAAAGTTTGTAAAATTCTTATGTCTTAGGGGCATTCGTCCAAACTGGAATAAGACTTCGATGCCGTGAAAGTCATTACTTACAAGCGAGTAAATCAAATTCACGTTCTACCCAACCATTATCAGACGTTTAGCGAGTATATACCGGTATAGTCACTACACCGCCAATTTTTGTGGATTACGGAGCAATACTTACCCAAAACCACCTATGAATTTTCATTTATTTCGGGTCACAAAAGATGAATAACAAATATTAAGTTTCCTTTTTCTTAGCTTTGTTTCGCATTTATCTAAACTTTATTGCATTTCCACAACGCATTGAAAGTGTTTGAAAAATTATCTTTTCTTAAAACTACGTTACTCAACGTAATAAAGATACAAGTATCTAAATAATCAAAATATTTATTTCTAAAAGCCATGGATTAGACCTATTGCGAACCACTTGTAAACAACAAAGTTTTTACATCAAAATTCTTCTGGCGCTGACAGTTTTTAAATTGGAAAAAAGCCACTTCCATGCAAGACGTGACGTTGGGTATTTATTAAGAACGATTCTTTATTTATTTTATTTGATACTGACAGACGAGGGAAGTGTTTAGTGATTTCAATATTTGAATTCATGAATTACTTTCTTTAAAAAATATTTAGTCATAATTTAAGAAAATTAAGTAGACATTTTGGAGGGGACATGGTAACTAAACCATTCGTAATTATTAAAAGAAAAACTTTTTTTTTTTTTTCTTTGGCTTTATAATTGCCGTTGTTGGTTGTCGTGTGTTTGTTATTATTTTTATTTATATATATCAGGTATTGCAACTACATTACTTAAGTTTGTTGCTTACGGTTTTTTTCTGTGTGTTGTGTGTGTGTTTTTGCACCTTATGTAATCTGTAGTCTATGATTAATATTATTAGATTTCTTTAAATTATGTGTGTTGTTTGAATCTGTGTTTTTAACAATTAGTTTTGTGTGTATTTGTTACTTACATTCCAAACTTGTTTAACATTACAAGCAAATTTACCAAATTACAAATTCAGTAACTTAAGTAACTCTGAATCCATAGAAAATCTTAAGTTTTACTATTGATACATAAATTAATTAATGTCCATGAAAAAAACTACTGACTCATCAATTGACTCTCAAATTAAGTATCGCATTTAAAAACTTAGTTCTTGGCTCACGAATTTGTAATTTCGGTAAGTTGCTACCAAAATCCGAACACTAAGTAGAACTAACGCCATTACAGGGGCAAGACGATGGGAGGATCGAGTGCCATAAACTACATGATATACATGCGGGGCAACCGCCGAGATTACGACAGCTGGGCGGAGTTGGGCAACCACGGATGGAGTTACAGAGAGGTCAGATACCCAAAATATACTGTTTATTGAGAGAATCGTAGGTGGATATTTGAAAAGTTTTGTACTTATGTAAGCTTTAAAGTTTGGCATATGCATAAACTATTTGATTTAGATTTTTTGAATATGTTGTATATTTTAATCGTGTTAGATGATGATCAGTGGAATTGATAGGATGATCAAAAACCAATACAATTTGAAAAAGGGAATAAAAGTTAAAGAATAAGAAAGATATAGAAAACTTATAATTAAGTTTTGAGATTCTTAACAATATAATTATTATTATGTTAACAAATATAAACAAAAGTATTTACATCTAATATTGATTTTTCCAGGTGCTGCCATACTTCAAGAAGGCCGAAAACAACCAAGACGTGGAATCCCATGACACCTACCATCACTCCGTTGGCGGCCCTATTAACGTGGAACGATTCCAATACCTTGATGTCAACGCAATGATGCTAGTACAGGCTTTTAAAGAAAAAGGCTTGCCCATTACAGACTTTAATGGTGACAACCAAATGGGAACCGATATAGCCCAAACTACATCTAGAGATGGCCAAAGAAACTCTGCTAATAAAGCATACATTACTCCCATAAGAAATATGCGTCCTAACTTACATATCGTAAACAACGCCTTCGCTACCAAAGTACTTATTGATCCCATTACAAGGGTAGCTTATGGGGTTGAATATGTTAAAAATGGCGTAATATATGCAGCTCACGCTGAAAAAGAAGTGATTGTAAGCACCGGTGCCATAAATTCTCCAAAATTATTGATGCTGTCAGGAATAGGACCAAAACACCATTTGAAGAGTCTTAATATCCCTGTTTTAGCTGATTTGAGTGTTGGAGGTAATTTACAAGATCATGTTACTACAGATGCTTTGGTCATAGCTTTATCTAATAAAACATCAACAGCTGTAGATGACTATATATTAATGGACGAAGTACGATCGTTTTACGATCAAAATTCTCCGAAAACTGGACCGTTAGCTGCCACCGGGACACTAACTGGAACCGCTTTTATCAGTTCAGATTACGAAGACGTCCCAAATATACAATTCCATTTCGATGGGAGAAACGTTAAAGAATTTTACGCTGATCCTACAACTTATTTATCAACTAATATATTTCCTTTGGCCTTTTATGATGGACTAGCAGCTAGGCCATTGCTTTTAACACCAAAGAGTAGAGGGTTTATTCTACTGAATACTACTGACCCAATATTTGGTCCACCGTTAATTTACTCAAGATTTTTCACTGAAAGAGAAGATATGGAAGCTTTGATTGAAGGAATGAAGTTTGCTGTTAGTTTAGAAGGAACTGATGCGTTTAGGGCCAGTGGTGCTGGTTATGTTAAAATACCAGTTCAAGCGTGTGCTGGTTACCATTGGGGTACAGAAGAATATTTTGCATGTTTACTAGTTCAATATACATCTACTATATACCATCCAGTTGGTACATGTAAGATGGGTCCTAAATGGGATAAAGAAGCGGTTGTTGATCCAAGATTAAGAGTTTATGGTGTACAAAAATTAAGAGTAATCGATGCTTCAATAATGCCATTGATTGTAAGAGGTAATACAAACGCTCCAACAATAATGATTGGAGAAAAAGCTAGTGATATGATTAAGGAGGAGTGGTTAAGCTAAAGTATGTTTTAGTACTTAGGTAATAAAGATGTTTTTGTTAAATGATTGAAATTGGGTTTGATTTTTGTAACTTATTACTGCTTTAGAGCCAGCAAAGGTAATTAATAATTTAAACTGAAATAAAAACTCTTTGTTCTTTCTGAGAATCCGTCATTTTTATACAATGATTAAAAATATAATTAAAAGTTCATTAAAGTACTTACCTACCTCGACTAAAATTGATATTTTAAAGTAAAATTAAATTTGATTCTTAATGTATCTCTAATGAAGACAATTTAGTTTATTAGGAGTGAAACACTTTAAAATAAAGTGTTTTATTTTGGAGTGTCGATTAGTAAAATTTAGTAAAACTGACTTTTAGAAAAATTACGTTACATAGTTTTAATGTAAATAAATTTTTTTCTTAGGTACTAATAATTTATTAGGTTCTTAACTAAATATATTTAGTTATAAAACCAATAAGTGTTTTAATTTTGAGGTTTTATAGACATAAAACAAACTTGTGGTGCATCTGAAAATAAACTTTATTCTTTTGATCTTGTATCTTTTTACACGTAAATTTATTTTATGTGACCTACATTTTTAAAGGAATAAATATTTGTTAAACACTTTTATGAAACTACAGGAACTCAAAAAGTCAATTTAGTAAAGAAAAATAATATTCATTTAGTTTTTTTAATAAGCTGAAACCGGTAATACTGCTGGTTGTCTGTTTTGTGAGTAATTCAAATTATTTAATTATCTTTCTCAACATTTTTCAGTTGAAACACATTCTAAACATACAAAACATTTTTGCTAGAAATCTTTGGAATACAAACGTTACGTCTGCACTCTGTGAGCAAGTGTAACAAGAAAGTTGGTAACAAAGACCAACAGTGTGCGGCTAAATCATCTACCAAGACGCCGCTTATAGAGCCACGAGAACAGCGGATTAAAATAACAGTCATCTACTCATATATCATACTAAGTACATCTATATTGGACTGTTAAAAATATTAATCAATTGAAGAGTGAAAGGGTACACAATTTGAACAATTCCCAAATATAAATTACATGACTTATTTTTTTTTTGGTATTATCTTAGTCCTATATTATGATCATTATTTAGAAGACACAAAGAGTTTATATCATCTGTGAATGAGAATGGCCAGAAAGATAGCACCAAATACACTTAAATAAAAGGTATAAATAGATTTTATACAATATAAAGTCAGGCACAAACATAATAAAAATAAATTTAAATGTATTTTGCATCCAAATTCAAGCCAGTTTTCAAAATGACAACCACCATTTTCCTTTACTCTACTCTGAGTCTAAATAGCTGCTCTGCAAGATACTACATATCCACGTAACATGTCATATGTTACATACAAAATCTCCGTCCTCATAGCCCCAACCAAGACCCATCTGCCGTTCCTCCGCCCCCATTATCTACTTCCATAAACCGCTGAGAAGCAAACAATCTGTAGACTGTGTCCTCACTCTAAAATCACCACCATTCTGCTTTGACCTCTCTCCCCTCTCACGCCTTTAAAACTTTATCATCTTTTGATATATTTACGGTTTTCAGGACCGAAAATTCAGTTTAGCAGCACATTTGGCTTGATAGGCCGGGGGGGCTCTTAATTGTTTAGTATTTTTTTTTTCATTATTTCAGTTCTTCCAGCAAGTTCTAAATTATACCTATTTGTGGACTGTCCATTGTCTTTTTTTATTTACCATAATTTATTTATTAAAATCTTCCTAAACTCTAATAAAACAACAATAACAATCTTATCCATAAAAATCTTAAAGTTGCTTAGCGATGCATATCAGGTTCTAAATTAATTACCGTAAAAAAAAAAAAAAAAGTTGCTTAACATCGAGATTGTTATAAATAAATGGTCAATGTAAAAAAACCAAAATATCGCCAAAGATCAACCTCTTATTTCGCCGGACAGGCAATGGAAAGGTCTATATCTGGCTCTATCTGTTTGGCACCGCTAGATTCAGCGGTAGGCCTATCTAAACTGGCCAAGTTATAAATTTTACAACGCTATAGACTTAAAACTTCATCAAAGTGCCATAAATAAACAGGAGTGCGTCTTCAGAGGTTTACGTTTAAAAGCTTCGTTTTAATACTTGTACGTGAGGGTTATATAGTTCATAATTGTTAAGGTTGCCATTGGCTGTAGTTAGGATTATTGGTGGTAATTTTCTCTGAATGAGCAATGGCTGACAATTTATAAGTAAATTATTTATGTATCGCATTAAAAAGATTCAAGTTCTAATCAAATAAACTGAGGTAAAAACAAGAAAACTTTATGTATTTTGTAAATTGACATAATTAACAATAACAAGTAATTGTTAAAAAATACTGTATATCTACAATTATCTGTTAAGCACATTACAATGTATTAAATCCCTATTATTTCATACTCAAAATAATCAAAATACTACTTTGTTACCAAGGAAGTTTCGGAAGGAACACATTTTCTCAGCAGTAGAAGATCACTGGCTAGTAACAATAAATAATAATAATAAATTTACTAACCACAGCAGAAATGTATTTTTAAATTCACCTAAGTTACACTTTATAAATCAAAGGTATTTTACGAAACAAAACGCGTCTACAGTTCCCAAAGGTAACATTAACCTAGGTATGTAGTTATACATTACTGCAGCCACCGCATTCTGAAGTTTGCACCAAGATTCTTGTATTAAACGTCAAAGTTTATGAGATCTGTGTAAAATATTTTGTTTTGGGTGAATTTATTTATCGGTGTGCTCATTTTCTTGGATATTTTCTGTTGTTGTTTTTACTAAAATGTATTATCAAAATTATGACATCACTAAAACAAAATGACGCTGAATTGAATGCTAAATATTTATATAATACTTAATGAAAATAACTCAAAAACAACCTCTTTTTTCTCAAACTGAACGTGCAAGCCAAATTTTCTGTAAGTCGATTGTATGGTTTAACCGTCCCATGAGCACACAGGCAGACAAAACTTAAAAGTTACTTATGCATGTGAAATAATAATAAACAATAAGGTAAATGTAAAGTTATTAAAAAAACTCATATCTCTTAGAAATACAAAAATATATTTCCATTAAAAAGTTGCATCAAAATAAGTCAGTATACTAAGTTAAGAGCACAATTTCACTAATAACAAAGCAGTAAATCTGAGCGTCTTGACACATAACTAGATAAAACAACGGAGAGCTGTGCCACCTAATTGTGTGCTCTTGTTAGAGTTCATTGCGGATATAGAAACTTCTAGAACAGACAGGTATAAAGAGAAAGAATAAGTTCTTCAATGTAACCTTTTGCAAAGTTTCATAGGATTCAGCTGAATGTTGTGACTGCCCATCTGACCTAAACATCCCAGTTATCCCATCCCAAGAGAGTAACGCAGTAAGTATTATTAAGAAAGACTGATGAAGAATGATATTATACTAACTTATAGTAATGACATAAAGACATAGGTAATCAGGTATTAATGCCATGAAAGGCAAGGATATAAATGTGTCTGTATGTCAAGTCTGTATCATCATCAGTATGGTCGTCTTCTGACTCTATAATCAAACTATCTGGATACTACCATATAGCGTCCACACCGAACTTGTATGAGAACCAATTTGCCTTCAAATTGTAATGGCAAAAAGTGGTTCTAATCCAGCTTGTACAATTTTACCTCTTGAAACTAAAAGTTTACCTACATACACACAGACAGACATGAATTGCAAGTTAAATAAAATCTTCTTTTTATTATTTGTACGCCGGAAACGGCAGAATATTATGGACTTTTATGAAAAATTAACAACATTGTAACAATATTCTGACAAATAAATGGATTATTATTATTATCTTGTGAGAGATCTGTTTAAAAATAATAAAATTTAAGACCTGATTAATACATATTATTATTATAGGTATATTATCTGACTACCTACCAGAATCCTCACAAGATGAGTAAACAGATACAAAGTAAAATCATTTCTAATGCCACATTACTATTTTAATACTGTCCCTTCCAGTATACTTGTTCCAGTAAACATTTTTGTTTGTCCAGTGCACTTTAGACAGATTTATATACCATTGTCACGTGCGACAACGGCTGTAATAACGACGGAATCTATAGTAAAACGTGTCTCTAACACAAGCTTTTACGGTCTGACCACTTTGAGTTTTTAACGTTTAGTAAGAAATGTTTTAATCGTTTTCCCTTTTGGTTGTACCACATTATTATAATAAGATTGGATGTTATGAATTTGAAAGTTGAATGGATTTGTGTTTGTATGATTGATGCTACATCATTTAAAAAGTACTTCTTCTACAACGCTTTTTAATAAATATCGGTGCATAGATATTCCATAGCAATGACTGTGATAGAAGAATAGAAGGCACTTTTCTACCTATTTTTTTTTTCTTTTAGTCTTTTCATGAACGATAAAATACTATTCGAAAGAGGTTAAATGTATATTAATAAATATAAGGTAAATTACATGTTTTGACAAGTTTCTTATTATCTTTTGATATTTTTGTTCTGACATATGTCATTAATCACTTTAAACCATAGACTATAGAGCGCTAGTATCGCTAATTTCCCTTTGTGACAAGCGAGAGCACTTTTTTCGCTGCATCTAGTACATTCGTTTTCTGATTTAAGTTATATTTTGCGCAACAACAAACTTACATGCGAAAATATCGATGCTTTCAATATTGTTAGGATACTATTAGAATTTTAGATAGTTTTATTATATAATAAAACTATCTAAAATTTTTACTATCTAAAAAGGTTCAGGGGGTGTATCTACCAGTTATCTGTCCGACAGCTGGCTAGATCCACTATGGGTACGCGACCCCGGACTGCCCTAGCTGTTGCTGTCACATTCATTGTCCCACCTTGTTGTACTTTCCCAATTCCTTATCCCGCAGAAACGCAATGGATAATCATAAAAAAATAATTATCCAAAATGGCGGCGATGTGGTTCGCCACCCATCACGTCTCGTTCCTCGCGGAGGCGAAAAGTGGCCCACGGAGAGCCGTTTCGCTACGTTGAATGTAAGAGGAGGAATGGATAGGTGGATGAAATATGTCAGATGATGGATGTTGAGACAAAAATAAAGAAAGGTATGCTGACATGGTTTGGCTATGTTGAGAGAATGAATAAAGAACGATTGACGAAAAAAGTGTATAAGGCGAGTGTGAATGAAAAAAGCCTAGGTCAAGAGTACCAAAAACCGAACAGCATGTATGATGGGAATAATGAAAGTGGACAAAGTGAAACAAGTGTGTAAGGATCGTAGCAAGTGGAAAGAAGTGGTCTCTGCCTACCCCTACAAGGGAAAGAGGCGTAATTATATTATGTATGTATGTATTATATAATATTTACGGCAAACCTATTTCATACTAGTGCTTACGATTCATGCCCTGATAGGCTCACTCTTTAGTTTCTTATCTATACTCTAAGCTGTAAACAAAACTATATTGCATACGTATTTCACAACAGATTTAATATCTTTACAAATTTATAGAGTCATCCTCTGTTTTAATAAAAACGTATCTCCTATCAACCATTTTAATTTTATGTATAGTCATCATTATTAACAGTTCTTACTACTGTTGTCAATTATTGATAAGATAAGTCAGGACCAGACTGAACAAGTACTAACAAGCAGCTAACAATGATTGAATATCTTTAAAAAGTGTTAATTCATGATGAGGGTCCTGTAATGTAAGTATAAATAATAAAATGACGATAGATGAAAAAATAACATAAATAGAAGGCCAAAATACAAGGGAACCGATTTCATTGAAATTTGTATGATGATGACGAAAATATTTTTTGAAATCAATCCACAATTTCCCGAGCTTAAATACGAAAAAGAAAAATAGTTTAATATGCAATTTTCTCTTTTAAAGTTTGTTAAAACCGACAAAAACAAAAATGCAGAAGGTTTCTGAGACTTTTCTTTGAATTTATGTGCTCTTTTTTTGTTTTGGTGCACCTACGGATATTGTAAAAAAAATTGTGTCATGCTTGGATGTTCAGTACTACCAATAAATAATATCTTGACCCAGGCAGGCGTTCGACCTTTAACTACTATACAACCGATATCATTTAGTTGTTTATAAGTAATTATGTAATCATTAAACACGCAGCTGATATTTTTTTAGACTGATACCAAAGTCGCGATATAATTATTTTCTTATCTTGTGTTTCCGTATACTTACTATAAAACTCACAACTGCTAAAAATATTAATTAGTTGTATACCAAACATCGCGAAAATGGCACACATTCCGTTAAATCTAATTTTGGTTTTAATTCTCAAAGTATTTTTTTCGGACGCCGCCCGAATACTAGCAGTGTATCCAACTCCATCGATCAGTCATCAAGTTGTATTTAGGCCAATAACTGAAGAACTAATTAAACGTGGCCATGAAGTGGTGGTGGTGACACCAGATCCCATGTTCCCGAAAGGACAGACTCCTGAAAATCTAACAGAAATAGATGTCCACGATATGGCTTACTCAACCTTTCAAGTTGCCCTTACGTCCTCAAAAATGTACGAAGATAATTTTATAACACAGCTTGATGTTATGATGAGCGCGTTCTTCAAAGTCGTAGACCAGATTTTGAACGTGAAAGAAGTGAAAGATTTACTCAAAGGAGAAGATAAATTTGATTTGATACTTACAGAACAATGTGTGAGACTAGTAGTTGCTTTCTCTCAAATTTACAAAGTGCCGTTGATTCAAATCAGTTCGTTTGGAGCTCTGTACGCGACATATGAAGCACTAGGTGCTCCTACTCATCCATTCCTATATCCCAATAGCATGTATCAGAGGGTCTATAACCTGACAAACTTAGAAAAGCTTGAAGTATTACATAATAACTATTTATTTGATAAACTTATGAAGAAGAATGAAATCAAGGAAGACGAGATACTTCAAAAATATTTTCCACCGGGTACACCGCGTGGGGCGGATCTAGAAAAAAGTGTTGATATGGTGTTTTTGAACGTGAATCCGATTTGGGAAGGAAATCACCCAGTGCCTCCAAATGTCATTCATTTGGGAGGTTTGCCTCAGAAACCTAACAAACCATTACCTGCTGTAAGTGTTTTTTTATTTAGTAAAGTGGAAATTAATATCATATAAAAAACCACCAATTTTAAATATTTTTATACACAAAACTTTAATGCTTGTACTATTATATTACTTTATATTTGTAAAGTGTTCATATCGACAAATAATAAATTATTTAATTAATTATATTTTCAGGAACTGGAATCTTACCTGAACTCTTCTAAAAATGGCGTAATATACATCAGTTTTGGTACAAACGTCAAGACAAGTCTACTACCACCGGAAAGGGTAAAACAGATTATTGCTGCATTTTCTAAGCTACCATTTGATATCTTATGGAAATGGGACACTGATGAACTACCAGGAAAATCAGCTAACATCAGGATATCAAAATGGCTGCCACAGTCAGACCTGCTTAGTAAGTGTACTGTTAAATACAGATAACATAGCCATAATATCATCATCATCATCCACAGCCCTTTCCTTTCCACTGCTGGGCATAGGCCTCTTCTTTCTCGTGCAGTTTTCTACGGTCCCGTGCCAGTCTAATTCAGACTCGACCCGCGACTCTTACTATGTCGTCGATCCATTTTGCTCCCGGACAACCGACGCTTCTGTTGCCATAGTATAAAAATCAGAATATTTATTTTACAGAACACCCAAAAATAAAACTATTCATAACGCAAGGAGGCCTTCAATCAGCTGATGAAACTATACATGCAGGAGTGCCAGTAGTTGTAGTACCTATGTTAGGAGATCAATGGTACAATGCTGAGAAATTTGTGCATCATGGAATAGGAGTCAAACTAGAAGCAAAAGATATTACTGAGGAATCTTTTTCGAATGCTATTAATACTGTTATCGAGAATAAAAGGTAAATAAACCAAATAATATGTTGTTGTCGTATCGTATATATCTTTGTAATCATTATTTTTAGAAAGGAAGAAAAAGAAGCCTCCTTGTAGGAACCAGTGCGGTACCGCACCAACTGGACCCAACATCCTGCTGCGTCCTGCAGTACCAACGACGCAGCTGTACGTGTCCCGTGTACATCACACCACGACGGTGGAGCAGGTCGTGGAGTATGTCCGGACCAAGACGAACTGGACCTTGAGGGTGGAGAGGTTGGAGTCGCGCCACAACACGAACTTCAAGTCGTTCATGGTGCGAGTTCCAACTCACCACATCGAGACCTTTTTTTTTTTTTTTTTTTTTTCGGGGGGAAATCCTCATGGACTTCCTCCGCCTGGGGAGAGGCGGAGGGGCGTGCCGGACTCTTACCGGCTAAAACCCCCCGGTGTCTCCTCCTCGCACATGCGCGTGGGGCCGCGGGAATCCGGATTCTTCCGCAGTCCCACACTGGTGCCGGCCCGGTCTGTCCGGGCCTCAGCTCCTGCACGGGGTAGTGAGGTGTACAACTACCCCGTGCACCGCCTCAGGGGCGCGCGCCGACACCCGCGCGCGCCTCCGCCTCGGGTCCATCGAATAGGGGGCGGGGACTTCCCCAAGTCCCTCGCCCCTGGACCCATTCATGGGGGGCGGAGAAGGGCGTTGTCCGCCTTTCCCCTGCGCCCGGTGCGTCTTCTGGGGAAGGGAGTCGAGATCTCCCTCTCCCGTTCCGCAGTCTCCTTCTGCGACATCACGTCCTCGCAGAAGGACACCACCGCGTCCCACGACTCTGCGCTACCGACCATACTCCGCACTACGGCCGGCAGCGACAGGTCGCCTCCTACTTCATTTGCTTGGACACGGCGCTGCTCCTCCCAAGCTACACACTCAGCGAGCGACCACATCGAGACCTTCCTTAAGGAAGAGTTTTGGCCGAAGGGTGTCGTCTATCGAAAATTTCGAGGAAGGATACGCGACACCACGCAGCGTAACACGATGCCGCCACTTCGTGTGCATTAGTTTTTATATTTTGTTTTTGTAAATTGTATGTATTAGTTTATAGATATTGTTATGTTATATAAGTATTGTATTATCTATGGGCCCTAGTTGCCTGAATTAAAGGAATAAAAAAAAAAAAAAAATATTAAGATTTAAGACGATGTATATTTTCGCCATCTTTTCGTATCATTTTTCACATTTTATTATTTATTTTTTTATGTAATATTGTAACTATAACCCATCTCTAATTATTAAAAAAATCCTTTAGTCATCGATAGGGTATACCTTAGAGGTGGTCTCATAAAACTTCATATAACTTTGTTCTTTTTTAGATTTTGGTGTAATCAATTATTTAAACATATACAATTATTTGTTTCAGCTATCGAGAGAACATCATTAAGCTTCGCAACAGGATGAATGACCAGCCGCAACAGCCGCTGGAGCGCGCGATGTGGTGGATAGAGTACGTCATGCGGCATGGCGGCGCTAAGCATCTGAGGTCACCAGCTGCTTTCATCACCTGGAGAGAGTATCTAGAACTGGACTTAGTGGCTGTAGTGTTCTCAGTTTTTATATCAATCATTCTAGTCAGCGTTGCAGTCTTCTATAGGTTGTATAAGTTACTTATAAAGAAGAACCTGGCAGGAGTTCAAATCAAAGTGAAGAAAAATTAAGATTTTAGGTTATTTTTGGAATTATATTTTTGGGCACATGACTTAAAATACAGTCATAGTTATAAGTTAATGGGACTGAATCCTCGATAAGTACTTATTCATATAAGTAGGTAATATACGGTATAAGGAAAATGGAAATCCTGTTTTATTTGACATGTTATTATATGCTTTTATTCTTTGAACCCTTAATTGTTAATTTCCCACATGAAGTATAAAGCCCCCTTTTTTATTTAATGTAATTTTATTAATAAGTTCAATAAGTAAAATCAAATAGTTATATTTTATGTTGTCAACTTACTTAGTAGTATTTGGTATATGGATGATAAAAGACCACTGTAATATTAAAAATCCGCATTTTTTCATCAACGTCATTGAATGCAGTTTAAGGTGAACAAATTACGCAAATTATGTCAACTCAATTTCACCTGGGTTATCACACAGGTGTATCTAACACGACCTTGTGTATAAGTTAAAATAGATAGATAGTATTTTGTTTATTCATCGTTACAAAACACTTAAAGACAAATAGATAAGATAATAATAATAATCTATTTTTGCACATGATTTCCATATCACACGTGTTGTCCAACTATAAAATAATTTAATTAATAGATTTCAGGTAGTCATCGTGATAACTATTTTTACGATTACATATCAAATTATTTTATCTATACACAAAATAAAACACAGTCTGTCTGGCGATAAACTCAAATCTGCTGAAAGATTTTCATATAGTTTCATCAATTGATAAAATAATTCAAGAGGAAGGGTTGTGTGTATAATTTAATACTGTCTATGTCTCCTCATAAGAAGCTAGGATGGGTGTCTAATTAATGATAATAAGAATAATAGTATTATTATCCCTCCCTATGATAGACATAGTCAATGATTTTGATGATAACTTCTACCCAGTAATGCCGGTTAACTTTTGTCTCGGCCCTGTTCATTAAATCTTGTATGTTATAAGGATCAAAGTGGTTATTATACAATTTTAAAATTTTGAAATATTTAATATTATGTTAGTAATTTTTACATACATACATACATATAATCACGCCTCTTTCGACCTTTAACTACTATACAACCGACATCATTTAGTTGTTTATAAGTAATTATGTAATCATTAAACACGCAGCTGATATTTTTTTAGACTGATACCAAAGTTGCGTTATAATTATTTTCTTATCTTGTGTTTCCATATACTTACTATAAAACTCACAACAGCTAAAAATATTAATTAGTTGTATACCAAACATCGCGAAAATGGCACACATTCCGTTAAATCTAATTTTGGTTTTAATTCTCAAAGTATTTTTTTCGGACGCTGCACGAATACTGGCTGTTTATCCCACTCCATCGATCAGTCATCAAGTGGTCTTCAGGCCAATAACTGAAGAACTAATTAAGCGAGGACATGAAGTGGTGGTGGTGACTCCAGATCCCATGTTCCCGAAAGGGCAGACTCCTGAAAATCTAACAGAAATAGGTGTCCACGATATCGCTTACTCAACCTTTCAAGTTGCCCTTACATCGTCAAAAATGTATGAAGATAATATTATAACACAGCTTGATGTTATGATGAGCGCGTCCTTCAAAGGCATGGACAAGATTTTGAACGTGAAAGAAGTGAAAGATTTACTCAAAGGAGAAGATAAATTTGATTTAATACTTACAGAACAATGTGTGAGACTAGTAGTAGCTTTCTCTGAAATTTACAAAGTGCCATTGATTCAAATCAGTTCGTTTGGAGCTATGTTCACGATATATGAAGCACTTGGGGCTCCTACTCATCCATTCCTATATCCCAATAACATGTATCAGAGGGTCTATAACCTGACAAACTTAGAAAAGCTTGAAGTATTACATATGAAATATTTATTTGATAAACTTATGAAGAGGAATGAAATCAAGGAAGACGAGATACTTCAAAAATATTTTCCACCGGGTACACCGCGTGCGGCGGATCTAGAAAAAAGGGTTGATATGGTGTTTTTGAACTTGAATCCAATTTGGGAAGGAAATCAACCAGTGCCTCCAAATGTCATTCATTTGGGAGGTTTGCCTCAGAAACCAAACAAACCATTACCTGTTGTAAGTGTTTTTTTATTTAGTAAAGTGGAAATTAATATCCTTGCAAATAACGAATGACATACCACCAATTTTGAATATTTTGTAGACTAAACTTTAATGCGTATACTATTTTATTACTTTGTAGGTATGTGTAAAGTGTTCATATCGACAAAAAATAAATTATTCAATTAAGTATATTTTCAGGAACTGGAATCTTACCTGAGCTCTTCTAAAAACGGCGTAATATACATCAGTTTTGGTACGAACGTCAAGACAAGTCTACTACCACCGGAAAGGGTAAAACAGATTATTGCTGCATTTTCTAAGCTACCATTTGATATCTTATGGAAATGGGACACTGATGAACTACCAGAAAAATCAGCTAACATCAGGATATCAAAATGGCTGCCACAGTCAGACCTGCTTAGTAAGTGCGCTTTTAAATGCAAATAACAAAAACAAATTTGGTATACATAGTATCATCATCATCATCCACAGCCATTTTTTTTTCGACATATAAGCCTCTTCTTTCTCGTGCCATTCTTATCCAGACTCAACCCGACACTTTTTACTATGTCTTTGACCAATCTTGCTCCCGAACGACCGACACTTCTTTTATCATAGTATAAAAATAAAACATTTTTTTTACAGAGCACCCAAAAATAAAGTTATTCATAACTCAAGGAGGCCTTCAATCAGCTGATGAAACTATAAATGCAGGAGTGCCAGTAGTAGTAGTACCTATGTTAGGAGATCAATGGTACAATGCTGAGAAATATGTGCATCACGGAATAGGAGTTCAACTAGAAGCAAAAGATATCACTGAAGAATCTTTTTCGAATGCCATTAATACTGTTATCGGGAATAAAAGGTAAAGGAACCAAATAATATGTTGTTGTCGTATCGTACATCTTTGCAATCATTATTTTTGATATTGACCTACTCAAGATTTAAGACGATATATATTTTCGCCATCTTTTCGTATCATTTTTCACATTTTATTATTTATTTTTTTTATGTAATATTGTAACTATAACCCATCTCTAATTATTTATTTTAAACTTGAATTAAATTGTAGCTTTTTATTAAACTCAAATTATTTTTTCTTTTGCTGTCAAGTTATATGTCTTTCGACATTTTTGAAAGACTTTAAAAAGGTGTCGGTTTTCAATTCGAATGTATATATTTTTTTTGTATATTTTGTCCAACGCAATATCTCCCTAAATTGTTGATCGATTTCAAAAAATCCTGTAGTCATCGATAGGGTATATACCTCAGAGGTAGTCTCATATAAACTTCATTGAACTTTGTTTTTTTTTACATTGAGGTACAATCAATTAATATAAACGTAATTTGTTTCAGCTATCGTGAGAACATCATTAAGCTTCGCGACAGGATGTATGACCAGCCGCAGCAGCCGCTGGAGCGCGCGATGTGGTGGATAGAGTACGTCATGCGGCATGGCGGCGCTAAGCATCTGAGGTCGCCAGCTGCTTTCATCACCTGGAGAGAGTATCTAGAACTGGACTTAGTGGCTGTAGTGTTATCAGTTTTTATATCAATTATTCTAGTCAGCGTTGCAGTATTGTATAGGTTGTATAAGTTACTTATAAAGAAGAACCTGGCAGGAGTTCAAATCAAAGTAAAGAAAAGTTGAGTGTTTTAGGTTATTTTTGTAATTATATTTTTGGGCACATGACTTAAAATACAGTCATAGTTATAAGTTAATGGGACTGAATCCTCGATAAGTACTTATTAATATAAGTAGGTAATATACGGTATAAGGAAAATGGAAATCCTGTTTTATTTGACATGTTATTACATGCTTTTATTCTTTGAACCCTTAATTGTTAATTTACCACATGAAGTATGAAGCCTCTTTTTTATTTAATGTAATCTATACCTACTTATTATAAATCTGTAGAAGTGAGTTTTCTGTACATTGAAAATATCAAAAAAATAAATGGCGGGGGTGTTACTAAACCGAAACCGAACCCAAAAGTGTGATTAAAAAAATTTTGTCAGTCTGTCTGTTTGTTCAGGTATCACGTTAATAAGTTTGTCGTAGGTTACGTCACCTTTAGGGTACAGTTATTTAGGTTTATTTTATAAGTCGTAGGTTTACTTTGTAATTTTAAAGTATAGGAAGTATATTTGATAGTGTACGTAGTGACTGTAGGATGAATAAATTACCACTTATAAAAAAAATCATTGATAAGTTTCGTCATCCACGCGAACGAAGTCGCAGGCACAGCTAGCTTTATTAATAAGTTCAATAAGTAAAATCAAATATTTTTTATGTTGTCAACTTACTTAGTTGTATTTTGTATAATAATATGGATGATAAAAGGCCACTGTAATATTGAAAATCCGCATTTTTTCATTTACGTCATTGAATGCAGTTCAAGGTGAACAAATTACGCAAATTATGTCTACTCATTTCACCTGGGTTTTCACACAGGTATATCTAACCCGACCTTGTGTATAAGTTGAAATATATAGATAGTATTTTGTTTATTCATCGTTACAAAACACTTAAAGACAAATAGATAAGATAATAATAATAATCTATTTTTGCACGTGTTGTCCAACAATAAAATAATTTAATAAGTAGATTTAAGGAATCGTCGTGATAACTATTTCGACGATTATAAATCAAATTATTTTATCTATACACAAAATAAAACACAGTCTGTCTGGCGATAAACTCAAATCTGCTGAACGGATTTTCATATAGTTTTCACCAATTGATAGAATGATTCAAGAGGAAGGGTTGTGTGTATAATTTAATACTGTCTATGTCTCCTCATAAGAAGCTAGGATGGGTGTCTAATTAATGATTATATGAATAATATATTTGGTATGCCTCCCGATGTCTATGTCTATGATTTTGACTTCTACCTGGTAATGCCGTTTAACTTTTGTATTTTGTCTCGGCGCTTCATAAAATCTTTTTACAAATAGGGTGTCAAAGTAGTTTATATTTTCGAATTGTAAAATAATATCATTTTGTAAGTTATTATTATTTACTTTTTGCAGTCAAAACAGTTGCGAGTACTTTTTAACGAAATAAAACTAGTTAGGTATCTAAAAGCCTCATCGAACACAACAATTAGTAAAACTATTTGTCTATAACAAGCACTAACAGATTTGTCTGACTAAACAGACAATTAGCCTGAAATTGGATTTGCTCAGTGTTAACCGACCATCTTGCTTTATTTTATTCAGTTGACCGAATAATTGTGTTAAACTCGAACCAAGTTTAAGGGTAGAAATGGACAGGAATTTGCTTAAGTAATTCTTAAAGTTACAGGAAATGGGTTTAAACAAGGGGAAAAATAAATATATTTTGTTAAAGCAGAAAAAAATTCTCTTGATTAACGATTACTTTAAATAAATTTTCCAGGAGTAGTTCGAAAATAGAAAAGTTACAAAACATATCAAGGTTGGAATAAAGAGAGACCCACTTGGTAACAGGGTACATAATATTAGCTTTGAATAACTTTGGGCTGTAGGCCTATCAAAACTTAAAGTAAAGTGATAGATTAAATAGCATTTTTTAATGTTTGGAAAAGTTTTAGTTTCCACTGAATGATTAAATGCAATGCCTGGCATCATCAATCCAGTATGTACATAGTTATACTATTTTTTGTCTACGTGTTCAAAATCTCATGACTTACCAACGCCGTGGTGGTGTTGTAAGTCGGACTCGCAAAGACTAAGAACACCCCAGTTCCGTCCTTGCCTTTGCCGGAGCCGCGGGATTACTAAGCATGTGGCGTTGTGTGCTTACACATAAGCATTTACTACTAGGTCTATTAATTATTAGGAAATGGTGCGCATCAACTAAAATTTCTGCTGGTGACATTTGTGAACACCCTTAGAGTTGGGTCAAATATTAACTTGTCTAGTTATGATAGTTTAAATGGAACAATATGTTAGAGATAGCGAGTTATGTATGACCTATAATGGGTGAAAAATAATTTGTTCTTTTAGCTCGAATTTCACTTATAATTAGAAAACAAATAATTTTTAAAAGATTTTGGTATTGAATTCTTTATTTGTAGAAGGTGCCTAAGCATAACCTAGTTGCAAGGCAATTCCAGTAACTACTTAAAATTTGTTTTAATTTTATTTAAAACCTTGTTAAAGGAAAGAAATTGACACCAACTGGAGGCCTGAAAAAGATCACCTTCAACCACCATTCATGTAAATCACGGTAAATATATTAATCCAAATAATATACACATTTAAAAAAATAAGGAAAATCGTTCATAAAGCACAAACTTTTCCATTCATCAATAGCTTGAATGCTGTTACATCGTAGGTATACCTAGAACAAATTAATTACCAACTGATATCCTGTAAATGCAGCCCAAATTCTCTATTAACCTTAATACAGGCTCAATCCCAGCCTAAGCTGTGGCTTTGGCTTGTCCATCGATGCACACAGACAGGGTCAAAATGTAAACCAAACCTATATCAGTAATACTGATTAATATTAAATGCTTTAATACATTTTATTAGGATTATTTTAATAATCCAAGATCGGACGTGAAATGTATAAAACGAATATTTCGATCATTTGTTCTGTCTGAGTGTAATTTATCTATAATAATAATATGTATGTATTTTATTTATTTATTTATCATTAACACACAAATACACAAACAAATAAATTAACATTATGTTGGCGCAAACATAAAGTGAATATCGGTGACCAATCTGCCAGTCATTATAAACAAAATAAGGTAGTTAAGGAATGCGATACGGCTCGATACAGGACGCTCCCATTTGAAATATTTAAGTATGTTTAACAGCTGTCTGTTTACCAAAACACAAGCTCTGCTTAGCTTGGGATCAGATAACCGTGTGTGAGTTGTCCCGGAATATTATTATTATTTAAGAAAGTTTTTAATATTTTATTGTAACAAAAATGATAACCAAACTTTAACAAATCGAATACACAACGATTTCATCTGACACAACCCGCTCTAACTTATAATAATTGTATAACATGGTACACCTATATGCAAAGATAGTACATAGAGCAGTAAATACAGTACACAGATTCAGACCATACCTACTTATATTCATAGAGAAGAACTTATTAGAGGAACGAAACTTAATACATTCAAGTCAGAATCTTTGAAAAAACTTAACCACTTCCCTGTCCAATGAGTCACATATGAACATTCCTATTGTGTCCACTGGTTGGACAGTTAATTTGTTAAACAACCTTGTCATTGATGATACCTATGGGAAAAAGAGCCAAGAAAAATTGTGTTGTAGCACATAAGTAGCTCCCAAAAACTGTTTACAAAATCCATTATAAAAACAGCCCTTAATATAAACAATAATTAATTACAAAAACCGCACTTTAAATCACTTCTACACTCCAAACATTAGAACACGCATCACATATACTGGGGGTACCCATAGAGTAAGAAAGTAAAAGTATAGAGTGCGCGCATCGCTCATAGCTCACTGTGCTAAACGAAAGAAAATTTTTGGCTGTATGTACTACACTCGTTCATTGATTTAGGTTATTTTCCGTGCAAAGACAGATGTTGATGCAAAAATATCGATGGTTTCGATATTAATAGGGTGCGTCCACATCTGACGAACGAGCACTACACGAGCAGCTTGCGAGCCGCTCGCGAACATGCCGCGAACGCACTGATGTCAATTACGTCATCTGACAGACGTGCGCGCGCCGCTCGCGGCATGCTCGCGAGCGGCTCGCGAGCATGCCACGAGCGGTTCGCGAACGGATCGCAAGCTGCTCGTGTAATGCTCGTTCGTCAGATGTGGACGCACCCATAGAACAACACATTTTGATAAAACGGTGCTCTCTGTTTTAACAGTTATGACGAGTAGTTCATAGCAAATTTTTGGCTGTAGGTTCTACGATCGTTTACTGGTGTATGTTATTTTCTATTCAAAGACTGACGTTTATGCGCAAATATCGATACCTCCGATTATTAAGATAATATCACGTTTTGAAATAGCTTTACTAAGACGTACGACGTACTCTGTTTGACACTATTTTTACTACGAAACTAGTTCATACACACAGCCGACGTGACCAAACTTTGATGTGTGCACTCTATAGACTTTACTTCTCATACTCTACGGCAGTACCAAATTGCTCGGAAGTTCGCTTGCTCAAACTTCGGAACACAAAGCTTAATGGATTACATGTCTTGTTTTACTTGACGAATGCTAGCTTTCCCTGCATGTTCCGACAACAAATTGTAGAGTAATGATTCCTTTTTTGTGGTAAGCTATTTTTATTGTTGTTTTTTGTTTAACGATTGTTTTATATTCCGAGTTATATCAAATTGGAGACCTATTATATGTTCTTTGGATAAAGTCCAATCTTAAACCTATTCCTCATTTAAATTCTTGTTTTTAGTAAATTAATTACGATGCTGTTATGTTAAGATTAACGATTCATTATTTTCAAAGAGAAATATATCTTATAAGTACCTAAGTTGAGGCGACACTGGTACATAAATAAATTTAATGTAATTAACGAATATTCAATTGTCTACATGTGGGTTGTACATTGTTCATTGTTTATAACACAATTAAATAAACTAAAGTAAAAACCGTTTTAATGATTACCTAATGTAATTAGATATTATCTTTTGTAATGCTGTTTTTTTAAGTAATCAATCCTAAAGACCATTGTCTGCACTACTTTCAAGATTACCTCTCAAAAGCTTAACCAAAATCTAATTAACTAAAACTCAAACAATAAGTAAATTAAAATACAAAAATAAAGAAATTTAATTAAAAATTCTCAAATAAAATTAGCAAGTGAAATTTTAAACACCCTATAAAATTAAGAATAAAACCAACCGAGACAAGACTAACGCATTTACCGCGAATTAATACGAATCTTAAAGTATTAAACCAATTATTATGCAAAGGGATTCGTAAAAAGAAGTGACTTTGCCCTAGCAAACTCTGGCAAACTTTACCTCGGAATAGCGGATGCAACTTCAATATGAAATTTAAATGAGATTCGTTCAGGTAGCTACTCTAATTCCCTTGCAGTATCCACCTGTAACTTCATTCAAATTCCCGCGTAGTTCGAATTAATTCATGTCTGAATTATGTATTTTTAAAATGGTAGGATTCTATTTGAATGTTTAAGCACTCAGGTTTGTTGTACCTCTTTGATAAAAATCTATTGTTACTTCCTCTGCTTTTGTTGAGATAGATTCTTATTTGTTACTTTGTCTTCAAATTGAACAGTAGAAGTATTTCAGTCCATTTCTAGATAATATTAATGAGTTTTTGCGATTAACCTTATCCGTTAGGTTCGATAGTCTCGCTTATTCTTTAACTGTCAATTTTCACCAATGAGAGACAAGCTACTGACTCGTAATTCGTGAAAAGTGACAGATAGATACGTTATCTAGAAATAATATCGTTTTTGAAACAATTATCATTAGAATAAAAATCTATACAAAAATTTGTCTCAAAAATTTGCCTCTCATATTTGAGTTAGGAATTTAGTTTCTAAAACTAATGATAATTATATTTACCGTATTTAAATTATTATGTTCCACTCAAATACCATATTCATAAACTCGTAAAATATAATATCTTATTACCATCATCATTTTTTACAAAAACAAATCGAATTCCACATTCAAAAGTAACAACCATAGAGTATTTATTAACGTAACTAAACAATACTGCCAACTTACTAACACTGCACACACGACCAAACTCCTTGTATAAACGTTGGTAGTTGCAATTTGTTTTCCGTTGCCATGGGAACGAACTTCCACAAAGTACTCCACAATGTTTGACTTTAGGTCATAGTTACAAATTGAACTCTGTTTGCTGGTAGTTTTTGTTTCCGCGGTTATTTTTACAGCTATTGCACTTGTTTGTAAGTAGGAACCAGATGTTTCGGTGATTCGAAATCGTTGATGCGATTCTGTATTTTTACAATGACATTTTTGTGAATTTATATAACTTATATTCAAAGAAAATGCTTAAAATTTTAAGCATTTCCTTTGGACATGGAAATGGATATCTATTTTTTTTTTGTAATTTGTGTGCTTAAATTGAAAAACTCTATTACGGCTAGAATGTCCAAATTGGGTTCACCCCATATTTTGTTGTATTCCATACAATGTATAATATTACTATAAACATGCAGCGCGATAGTTTAAAAGTTATTACGGTATTATTGTTATAAGTATGTAACTGTTATAAGTATGACGACCTTCGTGGTCGAGTGGCGTACGCACCGGTTTCAAGGTGTCGCTAGCTCTGAGGTCCCGGGTTCGATCCCCGGACGGGTCAATGTAGAAAATCACATTTTCTACATTGTCTCGGGTCTGGGTGTTTGTGGTACCTTCGTTGTATCTGAATTCCATAACACAAGTGCTTTAGCAACTTACTTTGGGTTCAGAACAATGTATGTGATGTTGTCCGCATTTATTTATTTATTTATTTACCTAGGTATAAGTATGTGAGCAACTCTAATTGTCATAGTTTTACAACGAAGCCACTATGCAAAATTAGAATGTAATTTAGCGCGTAAATAGCTTTAGGTTATCTAAATGGAAAATGCATGTTGCGCTGACACTTTAAACAAATTATAGTTTGGAAAGACGAGAAAGAATTTTATCATAGTAATTACAGTCTTCATTTTCAACAAAGAAGCATTTCTTTGTATGGCTCTATAATACCAACTGTTAATTCTATAGTTAACTATCTGTTCGCAACTTCATACGCGTGTTTAAATTTCATGTTGTTTGACGGGCCTGTTGGTCTAGTGGTTAGTGACCCTGACTGCTATACCGGAGGTCGTGGGTTCGATTCCCACCCAGGACAAATGTTTGTGTGATGAGCAAGATCATTTGTTCTGTGTCTGGGTGTAATTTATTTATGATATGTACCTACCTATGTATTTAGATATATATAAGTATGTTTATCAGTTGTCTGGTTACCATAACACAAGCTCTGCTTAGCTTGGGATCAGATAACCGTGTGTGAGTTGTCCCAAAAAAAAAAAAAAGATGTTTAGGAAATCATGTTTTGCGCGTAACCCTAATTATCTTTCTAAAACAATAGTAATCTACAATACGCCACTTAATTATCAACTATGTGCCAATAGGAACAAAAAAAACTCATTATTATATTAGTACTTATAAATATAGATTTTGAATTAACCTTATAATAAATACTATTCAAAAAAGTTCAGACACCAAACATAATGGTATATTCCACTTTGTTCACCTGGGTGACATCACCCAGGTGAACAAAGTAGACTTTTGTGTCTCTTCATTTCACCTCGGACTCAATACACCTAGATGATATCACCTCGGTGAAATGAGTTGACTTTTTTTTGTGTAATTTGTTGACCTTGGAACTGTATCACCCAGGTGAAAAAACGCGACTTTTTGAATTATTCTAGTCGACTTATATCAGCCGCATACAAAGTGACAAGATGTCCATTAAATTATATTAAAATTTATTTTTATGGAATATACATTAAAAATAATAAATACATACTGTGGAATGTACCAACATAATATCTCCAATAAGTTTCCATCACCTTTACTAAACAAACAGAAAACAAGACAAATAAATTCAACATTGTTTACGAGAATATAGTAAGAACGCTGGTCCTCTTGACACGATGATAAAATAACGGGGAGCCGTAGAAAATGAGCGAAGTGCTGGGCCATTAAGGTGTCGTGGCACGCGAGATGTAGCTTAGATAGGGAGGGGAAGTGTCGATGAAATTTGAGAATATAGATGGTGTTGTAATGTTGAATAGTGGATTTAAAAATAATATTTTTGTTTTCGTTTTAATCTTTTAAAATAGTTATAAGTCTTTCATGAACTTCAATGATCGTTTAAGTTTTGTTCTAATTTGACATAACATACAAACATGTTCATTGAACAAGTTATATGTAAGTATGGATGCATTGTTAATTTTCTTGCCTATATAAATGAATACACTTTGCATTATTAAAGAAAATAGATTATTGCCTAATTTTATGTCTTTTATACGTTTTGAGGTTAAATAACTTAATGGATATAAGGAATTTTACCCACGTGAACAAAGTAGCATTATAATATATAATACCCGCATTAGGTAATATTTTGATAACAATAGCCACTCTTCACTCATCACTTAACAAAGCCAACTTCACCTACAATTACATCTCTTCAATGAATTATTGTAAGCAAATGAGTTTTATAATCGTATCGATAACGTTACATCACCAGACACTTGTGTGCAGTCGACCGTGGGACAATGCTTGTAGTCGGGTTAGACGCAAATTGGCAAGTGGAACCAAGAAAGCAAAATAGAGGCCATAGTACTACACTATCAGTGTGTGATTACCGGGTATTCTGAATTAGTAGCTAACTTAAGCTAGAACTTAATACATGTTTAATTTCAAAAAATATTCCAAAAAAATATTAACTTTAATCTAAAAAGTCTAGTAACGTACATTAAAAATAATTTCCTTTATAATTTATGAGTGACTCATAGACATACATACATACATATAATCACGCCTCTTTCCCTTGTAGGGGAAGGCAGAGACCACTTCTTTCCACTTGCTACGATCCTTACACACTTGTTTCGCTTTGTCCACTTTCATTATTCCCTTCATACATGCTGTTCGGTTTATGGAACTCTTGACCTGGCCTTTTTTCATTCACACTCGCCTTATACACTTTTTTCGTCAATCGTTCTTCATTCATTCTCTCGACATAGCCAAACCATCTCAGCATACTTTTAATAATAAAAGGGTTTAAAAAACGTGTTGCTATCCCCAGATATTAAAACGCGCTGCTTTACACCTTAAAGTAACTGAGACGGTAAGAGACTAAACAGTGACTTTTAAGGCTCGGCGCAAATGGGCCAC
The DNA here is from genome assembly GCA_905475315.1 of Autographa pulchrina. NCBI lineage: Eukaryota > Metazoa > Arthropoda > Insecta > Lepidoptera > Noctuidae > Autographa > Autographa pulchrina. The sequence goes on along the minus strand of FR997786.1, from coordinate 3,958,412 downwards.
CGACCACAGCCGCTGCCACCGGTGGCCAGCGACGGCGACTTAACACACTTTTTCATATATTTTATTGCTGTAGCGCGTGGCCGCCACCGGCTACACGTGTGCGGCGCATCTATACAAAATATATGAAAAAGTGTGTTAAGTCGCCGTCGCTGGCCACCGGTGGCTGTGGTCGGTGGCTCGTTTGTGCCGAGCCTAGCTTGTTGAAATGGCAGTAAGGGCATAATTAGTGATTTTAAATAGGACGTAACATATTAACGTATAAATTTTTTGAAAAAAAAACATTAACATATTGTATAAAGTCTGTTAGACGGGACAAATACACAATTAAAACATACACATAAAAACAACACTTGAAGATAAATCTGTATATTTCGTGAACAGTTTAAAAATAACTACACGTGTAACGGAATACCGGCAAAAGATATTTTATATTTTATCAAAACAATATCTAAGTAGACTTGACCTTTGTAGAAAACTGTTGTAAGAAATATTTTGAAACAACAATTTTGTTTATTCACGACTTTGTGAAGCTTAAAACTGCTTTGCGAAACTTAGTACAAAAATAAGGGCACCGGACTAAAAACAAATCGCTTTTACTACAAGAAATTTCTAGGCTTTACGATTTCGTAAATAAGGTTATGTTTTGGTTCTGCATGAAGCGAGCTGAAATCGTTAAATGACTTTTACGGGTATATTTATAGTATATAATATAGTACCTACATATGGTAATAATGGTTTATTTTGTTTTACAACTAACGCCACCCTTCGGTTTTGTTAAATTATTTATAGACATTAGAAATATTTTTTTTGGTGTGAACGTTCGCAATACTTTATCCAACGTATTATTTACATTCTCTAATATTTTTTCCTACATGGTCTATTTTCCCACAGGCCACACGTAATTATTTATATTACCTCAACATAACATAATTTTGTTCCAGTTTTAGAGACTCATGCATGAAGATACACATGACGCCATGTAATCAAGGTCGCCATACGTGACTTGAGTTTAATTGCTGCATCAGTGGGTGCGTCCAGGTCTGAACGCGCAGCTTGCGAATAGTTCGCGTGAATTTCAAGTCGTATCTTGATCGCGCCGCGCGAGCAGCGCGCGAACTGCTCGCGAACAGTTTCAGCGTTATCTGCTCTAGAGCCGGTCGCGCGTAGCTCGCGCACCGCGCGTTTGTATAATGAATTAAACTTTATGTGTATTAACGGTAAAGTTGCTCCATGTAAGAACCTGCCTACCAGGGCAGAAAGCCACGCACGCACGCTACTGTTCACTGCTGTACAATACTGTACCTACAGCGGTTCAGTTACCGGATTTGTGTGCACTACAAGTTCGAATCCGGACCAGAACTAATCAGTAGCGTGGTGGTCCACGATAAAGACGTACATAATTCCATTTTTCTATAAATAAGGGTCATTGATCTTTGTAAGCATCAGATGTTTACCCCCGCATCGTATTATCTTAGAATTAAATTAAACTGTCAAACTACAGCTGTTACAGACAGCAAGAGACAACAGACTTACGTCATCAATCATGGTGCAAAATGATAATTTGATCAGAGTCATCTTGTTTGGACTATCAAAATACAGCTTGAGTGGTCAAGAGGTCATTCACCTTAATATTTAAATAAAAAGTCTTCATGTTACGTAAAAAAACCTATGAAAAATGTACCTAAATTCAAATTATATTTCCGATCATTTATTGCGTTCCTGTGTTGTTTTAAAATAAAAGGTAAATAAAAAAAAAAGCATGCAAACAATAAAAACTGAAAGAAAGAAAAAAACAAAACAGCAAAAGAAAAATCTTGAATAATTCAACAATCATCATGATATTAAAAAAAATATATTATGGTTACCCATTTAGGACTTACGATGAAGACGGATACACATGTTAATCTTATAACCCTATTCGCTTAGGAGTTTCATCATGACATTATTGTGTATTGCATTGTATTTAGTTACTTTTGAGTAGTACTAATTGCATAGAATTCTTACCTTGAGACCACTGCTGTTGGCCTTTGGAGTTACTGGAGCCCAACACGATACAAGACGTACACAGTCTAATCACATATTTATTGCTTTTTAATTTCAATAACTGCAAACACTTTAATTACACTGTGTCAGCAGTTTACACAAATATTCACTTTAAATAAAGCTATAGCACAAGACAGCACATTTTTGGAATCAAAACTATATAACGTGCAGAGGACTATATGTGTATAATGTATATATATCACGGATTTAGAAAATGTCACACACAACATTTTGATAAATAAAATAAAGGAAAGTACCGAGAGAAAAACACTGTCTTAATGGCGTCGGGAATATAATTATAATTCAATAAATCTTAATAGAACTACTTTTTACGGATATGTCGCGGTTTATTTAGAATTTAGGTCCCTACAACGTTTCGACACCTTTGCGGGTATCAAGGTCACGGGCTGACTGAGTTGGTGTCGTCTTGTCGTTAGATGTTGCTCGTTCTACCTTCATATTTTAATATTTTTTTTGTTTCGACCCATGCAATATGATTTCACTGTGTCTAGATTCCTTTCGCAAAGAGGTGTGTTATAAGTGTGTCTTGTCGGTCAGTGTATCTGTATGTGGCATCGTAGCTCCTAAATGAATCTACAAATTGTGATGTTGTTTTTATTTTGTTTAGAAGCTGACGCGATTGACGTCTTTAGCTCGGGAGTTTCTATTTTTCTTAGTTTTATGTTCTTAGTTATATTATTATGTAGGTAACGTAAACATTTAAACATCATATTACATGTAATGCGTGACTTTATCTTTTAACTGTGACATAATCTAGATTTTAAAGTACCTAACAGAGCTAAGATAAATTGTCTTGGCGCCATGTTTGTGAGCAGACAAAATAGGAATTCCATTAAAATGTCCGTGTTACCATTCTTTGTTATCTTTTTCTATTTGCACGGCTAGTGTTGTGATTGTGTCGACATAGTGTTATCGAGATTAAGGTAAGTTATTGCATATTAAACCGCGACATAATCCGTAAAAAGTAGTTTTATTTCAATGTCTAACATTCGCGTAAACCTAAGAAACCAATTATGGTTACTGATGTCATTATTTTGTATTATTTGCTTTTTTATCATGTGTTTTTAGATGCTTGAAGATAAGTAATATTTACAGAGTGTATTACGTGAGTTTGATAAGTGATAATAAAGAGTGCGGTTAATGTTATTGCTCAAATATTTAAACTTTACTAGTTATACATTGTGTAAGTTTATAATGTGTTAATACTATGTTTGTACGTAATCAAAAGTCCTAAACAGTATCTTTGATATCAACCGAAATATTTCGGCAAAATCTTGTTATAATAATATGATATAAAACATTTAATCTATCTCTCGAAGACCGCTGCGCACTCCCACTAAAATAGAACAACACACGTTCACAAAAGACTATCCATCAACTCAACTTAGCAACAAAATATTCTACAACACACTTCAAGTGACAAAAAATATCGATAAAAACTGGCACAACACTACAAAACTTGTCCAACACAAGTTAAAGTTGTCTTAAACTTTGTCTGATATCTTGTAGCATTGAAAGGTGTTCTTGGATGCTTTTTAGAGTACAAAAAGTTTACCAGTCGACTTTATTTTACTGGACTTTGAGAGGAGGAAGCAGACATTTGATATTTATGCCTTAGTAAAGGGATCTTTAAAGATGTAAAGGTAGTTTAAAGTTACGTTTGAAGTTGTGATGTAGATTGTACGGAGAAAAAGTGTGGTTGTATATACATATTATATACAACCACACACATATGAAACATCGATAAAAGATGTTTCAGTTTGCCATTCATGTGCAACACTGGAAAAATGTAGTCAAAATATTAACAGTTCAAGAAATATGTATATCGTACAGGGTGTCCGGTAAATAGTCCGACAAACTGTGGTGGCTGATACCTTAGGCCAGGTCCTATCCAATTTTAATGAACACAACATAATATGTTCCCCGAAAAGTTACAGGTTTCGAGTTACAATCAATTTTCGGAAATTCTATATATATATATTTCTATATATGTATATGTTGGTTTTTAACCAAAAGCGCTAAGTAACATAAAATGTAATTAAAATATCAATAATTATAATTATAAATCATTATTTTTTTTTTACCTTTTAAAAGAAGATTTGAAGATACTTTCAAAAAAATACGTAGATAAACATTTACACAAAAATTCACAGACACAACAAGCAAAATAAAGATTAACTTTATTCAGATTCTATTTTGGACAAAGATTTTAAATCAATATGGCTGGGTGTAAATCTCTCAGCTTAGTGTCAGTCTAGAACGAAGACAGAATCTAGATTTGTCTTCAGTCTAGACGTTTAGTGGTTCTAAAGGTACTGCAATTTAGATTTTCAAATCTTATCCCCGAATACCGAATTATTTTTAAGACATATTTGCATGTCTATCTGTCGTTCCTTTACACTTTAAAGTGACAGATTCATATTAAGTTTATACATGACAAAAAAAAAAAACTTAATGGTAGACCATTAAGTTTTTATGTAAAGACTAGCTACAGCTAGTCTTTACATAAACCATGTCGGAACGCATGCCGGGTACACCCGTTTTATGTGGTTTTGAGTAATTGTTGTTATAGCGGCAACGGAAATAAATCATTTGTGAAAATTTCAGCTTTCTAGCTATCACGGTTTATGAGATACAGCCTGGAGACAGACAGACGGACAGACAGACAGCGGAGTCTTAGTAATAGGGTCCCGTTTTACCCTTTGGGCACGGAACCCTAAAAATACACAAAAAACTATTGAAAAGTGAAACTCATTTTTACCCAATTTGAATTTAATAAATTCAAGCAATCTACTCTAAAATCCTTCTTCTATACTAAATTATTTAACAAACCTTTTCCCGACTACAATTTCAGTTTGACAAATTGCCTATTTCTGTTGAAAGGCCTTGAAAATTCTTAATAAAATCTTTTTGAGGCTCCTTTCATTTATTTTAATGCGTTCTATTTATAATTCTTAGGTAAATCCCCAGGGGCCCAATTCCACTGTTTTAAAGTCAGTGGGTGGCAGGTTAATGAACGTTCCAGTGTGTACCTTATTTTCGTATTCAGACTTGCCACTATTGTCATTGTAGATTTGCTACTGACAGTTCATTGTAGGCTTATGTGAATACGAAAATTAGGCACAATAACAAGTACACTGGAATGTTCATTAACCTGCCACCCACTGACTTTAAAATAGCGGAATCAGGCCTCAGGCGTTTTAAATGCTTAGCTTCGAAAGAACGAGAAATTATAAAGTTTGAGGAAAAAGGAATAAAATTTGGGCAACTAATTGTCAAGGAAAACCGAGTTTGACCTTAATTAATCAATATTTCAGGGAACGAGATAATTCTTTATGTATTATAACTCCGAATTCAGGAAGTATAATAAAGAATATTTAGCTTTTTAAGACGCCATTTATTTTTTTTAAATAAGAATATCTTTCGATGTAAATAACAGCATATTTTTTTGGTTAATATGTATACATTTTAGACATTTTTTTTAAGTTGGTGGTTTAAACTATCTAGATTTTAAGGAGTTTCATTTGTAAGAAAACAAACTTCATTTACATATGCTAGGCAAATAAAAGTTCTGAATGATAATTCTAGCAAAAAAAACCGACTTCAAAAAAAGTCTTATATTTATTTCTTATGGAACCCACTGTCAAACTGGACCAAAATAAAATAGGACCAAATAAGAAGCACCAGCTTTCGAATAAAAAAAGAATCATCAAAATCAGTTCACCCAGTCAAAAGTTCTGTGGCAACAAACATAAAATATAAAAAAAAAACAGTCGAATTGAGTACCTCCTCCTTTTTTGAAGTCGGTTAAAAAGAGGAATTAATGTGTATTATTTATTAAGGTTCTTGCCATACAGAAATAGGCAGATTATTTAATTACTTGGTGGCAAGCATTTACCTGAATTTCACTTAATTCGAAGCATTAACCCTTTTATCTGCGTGAATATTTATGCTTACCAAGTGGTCGAGTACTTTGCAAGATATTAATTCTGTAGGAATAATCCCATTACATTTATATTACTTTTCTGATTTAATTTTATTTGTCTCTGGTTTCTATTTAGCTGCATTTCGTAAGTAGGTACTTAAAGAGTATTAACTGTTAAGAATTCAGATTTAAGGGTATTTATTTTTTTTGCGTTTGTAGTGGGTAGGTTATAGTTTAGAAAAGGGTAAAATACAATATTGATGTTAAAATAATAATACACAATAATAATAATCCAGCCTAAACGTCCCACTGCTGGGCACAGGCCTCTTCCCATATAGAGAAGGCACGAACATTGATCACCACGCTTGCTCTCTGCGGATATAATTGATGTAGTACTAAACGAAAATAGCTCTTATTGCTAAGTAAATAAAGGCGATATTATAGTGTTAAAACAGGTGTAAAATCATTGTTGGTAACTAATTAATTAGTAAAAAAAAGTAGTTTTAGCTTGTTGTGTTTTTTCTGTGTATAGTTATGTCTTTTTTATTGTGTTTAATTTATTTGTAAATGAAATAAATAATTCTTTAACAAATTATGACAGTTTCTTATTTAATTAATTAAACACGGTAACTAACAAACAAGTGATTAACATATAAGTTACTTTATACAAATTGAGCAAATGACGCTCAAAAAGATATGCCCCGGGTGAGGATCGAACTCACGACCTTAAGATTATGAGACTTACGCGCTGCCTACTGCGCCACCGAGGCCGATGTGAGATTAACAAAATAGTTGACGTATATACACGTGAACACACCATAGTTAATTTGTAGGAGTTGTCTTTTTAATTATAAACAATGAAGCTATTATCATAAAGTATTACTGCCAAAATGTTTGTCTTTATAAAAGAAATATAAACGTTATATTATTAAAACTATCAAATATAAATATTATTTTCACGGAATAATTAGTGGTATATGTAATAAAATATACAATGCGAAAATAATATAAAGTCATTATTTTGTTTTAAATAAATAACAAAAAAAAACAACTAAATATTACGTATTTAAGAAAGACTTTCCTAACTCCTAATCTTGAATTTGGCACAGATACCTGGCACTTTGCCCGGCCCGGGAATCGAAAGTAGGACTTTACGCAAGAGAGCCGCGATCACGGAAATTAAACCATGTCTAATCTAAAAATGTACAGTTTACTTTTGTCGTATACCTAAATAAATATAAGTTTTACCTACAACAAATTTAAATAGATATTCCTGTGATTATTTTCTATAATTATGCGTTTTGTTCTTACTTTTACATAATTAAACTTACAATGTTATTAATACAGTCCCATTAAACAACTATGATTTACAAATATGACCCTTAATGCGTAAAAAATAAAGCCCATTTTATCATACCTGTTTCCACAATCAAGAAAAACTTACTTAGACCTTTATTTCAATGGTATAAGGCTCATTTTTGTACATCGCTGCCTAAATACATTTGTATAGGAGAATCTGCGTCTGTCATCTCCGTACATAAGTCATGTTGTTATTATGGTTTCAGTTTAGGAAGGCTTGTGTTGATATTGTCTGTAGGCATAGGACACTTGAATTGTGGTTGGCATGTCCTGGTGACCGAAATTCGATTATCTTATATATAAAATTCTCGTGTCACAATGTTAGTTACCATACTCCTCCGAAATGGCTTGACTGATTTTTATGAAATTTTATATGCATATTCAGTAGGTCTGAGAATCGGCTACTATCTATTTTTCATACCCCAAAGTGGTAGTAGGTAGGTAGTAGGCAGGTGCTAGGTAGAAAAAATTGTATTGCAACGCCGGTACAGCTAGTTGTACTATAATAAGACGGTAATTTATTTTTAGTAATACATGAAAACTAAAATCCATAATAAATATTAAAACAAATAATGAAGTATCTAATATGAAACACTGGAAGAAATTTCTTACGAGGCTAGTTAGGACTGTCCAAGTAGGAACAGTAAAGAAAACTGAGTGAATAAATAGGGCGTTGGTATTCAATTGATTTTTGTATTTTCAAACTGTTGGTCTAGTGGTTAGTGACCCTGACTGCTATACCGGAGGTCTTGGGTTCGATTCCCACCCAGGACAAATGTTTGTGTGATGAGCACGATCATTTGTTCTTGTTGTCTGGGTGTAATTTATCTATAATATGTATGTATTTAGAAATATATAAGTATGTTTATCAGTTGCCTGGTTACCATAACACAAGCTCTGCTTAGCTTTGGATCAGATAACCGTGTGTGAGTTGTCCCGGAATATTATTATTATTATTATAAACTGTGATCTATACAGTTCCCTTTAAATACTTATCTTAAAAAGAATGATGTCTGAGCACATAGCCACAGCAAATACAAATGCATCATTTATTCACAACATAAAATGGTAAAAACAATAAAATGAACTTACACTAGTTTTTAATATCACATAACACCAAACACAGATCTAAACATACGCACTGGTGTGTACTAACGACTCTTGAAGTTTGTTTGTAATGCAGCAAAAGGGTACTTTTGAGCGCGGATAATAGGACCAATTTTTTTATGGAAACCGGTCCTTTTGGCACTTTGTTGGTAAATGGGTGTCACAATTATTATTCTGACTGACTAACCAAGAGATATTATTTAACGGGAACATGCATAAATAGATTTTTGGGATTGACGTTTCGACCATGTTACACCGGCCGTGGTCAAGCAGACTGTTTAAAAGCTAGTAACCAAGGGATACTGAATTAGCAATTAGACTGTGGTGGTCAGATAGGCATTTGCTCTATGTAAAATACGGTATTCAGAAGAATCCGGTGAGACTGAAAGCCGATGAGCCGAAGCTAACATGCCTTAAAAAAAAACTAGGCAGATAAATGTATGTAACATAATTGATAAAGATAAAACTCAGTAACAAAAAACAATCTTATCTCTCATAAGATATTCATAAATTGTTGGTTTTCAAAAAATAGCAGTCATAACTACTCTCTTAACGTCGAATTACCGCAAAAATTACTATTTACATACAAAAGGAAGATATAATAGTAAAATGTAACTACCAATCTAACGTACTAAAAAACTCACTAAGAAACAATAGTAACATTATTATGAAAATAATCGTATATTAAAGAATGTATACTCAAGGTCGCAAGAGGAAATATTTTGAACCTATCTGAGAAAACAAAGGTGTGTTCCTCTTTGAGCTGACTAGTTCTTCGATAAATAATTAAGAAAATAATATGATGTTCTTTTATAATTGTATTTTTGTTTTTATATAATTGTAAAAAATTTAAGTTTAATTCATAATAAAAAAAAGTTGGTTTTATTGGTATTAATAAAAAATTGTTAATATTTTCACTTTAACAAATATCAACTTTATTGTAATGTAATTTTAGACTGACTAGTACTGTTGAAGAAGGTATTAAAAAACAAAAAAATATGGTAATTTTGGCAAATTTGTGTTTAATATAATTCACACAAACAATATTCAAATGTCTATCTGTCAATTTCCACAAATAACGAGCCAGTTGCTTGTCTGTCATTGGTGGAAATTGAGAGATAATTTATCAGTACATTTATCATAATGCGGGGCAGATTTACAGATGATATGTGCCTCATAAACCTGCATAAAATTATCAATTCTCCAAATATCATAACAGATTTTCTCGGAAAATTTAATTAGCACATTAACAGAAATCGCAATAATGGATACAAACGTAATATTTTGCGGTCTTTGAAATCGACAGTTTCGCAGAAAATGCTATTATTATAATGATTGCACAAAATAAATACTCGCTTAAATGATTTTTTTATTCAACCACCTCTGATGAATAACCTATCGATGAAAGAATAATTTTATGAAAACGATCCAAAATTTCACGTAACATCCATCCATTTTATCATCTAACATTATAAAGAAAACAACAAGCATTCGAATTGAAAACCTCCTCCTTTTGAAGTTGGTTATAAATGACTTATTCATTGGTAGTACACAGGTTGCAAGTAGAACGTATCTTTTGTCCTTAATATAATTTGTTGGTTTTTAGGGTTCTGTACCCAAAGGGTACCGGGTAACGGGACCCTGCTAAGCCTACGATGCCTGTCTGTCTGTCTTTCTGGCACAGGCCTCTACAGACCAAACGGTAAAAGTTAGACAGCTGAAATTTTCACAAAATACTTGTTACCATGGCCGCTATCACAACAAATACTAAAATCACAGAAAACTTAGAATCTAAGAGGGGTGCCCATTGCATTGATGTATTCAAACGAATTGCCGTATAATTTATAAAGACATTGCACACAGTTAAACGAATTGATATGTTATAAATGTCAGGCGTTTCGTATTAGAAGCATCGTATCATGTTTTGTGAAATTTCGTGTATTTATAACGTAAAAAGTAAGTAAACTTCAAGGAACTTTGCTATAACATCAGGCACCTAACCTACAATGAGTAACTCAGCCATTCTTTCTGATGGTGGTACGGAACCTTTAATGCGCGAGTCCGACTCGCACTTGGCCGGTTTTTGTTTGGTTTGCGAGGAACTTTCATATAGTTTGTTTTTATATTATTATGTCGGTTTATTTTATCAAAGGTCGAGTGTTGATAGATGTTTGTTATTTATTTATTATACATTGCTTGTTTGTAGTGTACACACTATTGCTATACAAAACAGTCAAAGGCCCGACAGCGACGGTAGGAACATTACAGGACATTTTCCTGCATATTCAAGATGAAAACAAAATATTTATTTTTAGCTAAGTGGATCATATCACACTATCACAACGAATGTTTAGCCACTATGTTACTGTCATCATACGACAGTAAAATAGTTGTTAAAAATTCGTTGTGATAACCCATCAGTTTCTCATAGAAGTTTTTTTTATAGAGCTATTTGTATCTACATTTTAAAGCTATTAGCACACATTAGCTTTTACAATAGATATAAGTCATGCCCGGCTAGCTCAGTCGGTAGAGCATGAGACTCTTAATCTCAGGGTCGTGGGTTCGAGCCCCACGTTGGGCGCTTACTTTTTACATAACGTTTAAGGTTAACAATTAAAATAATAATAAGCAAAATAGTAAAGTTTGCGTAACTATGATGGGATTTTTACCGACTATTTTGTTACGAAATATATTTATACATTTACATGTTTTTACTAATAACTAAACAAATAAAAAACTATTTAGGAAGAATACTTCGACTCAGAGTCGCAACCGCGTATCTTAGCACCAAAATCCTTACTTTATTGGGATCATATTATTTTACTAGCTGATCCCCGCGACTTCGTCCGCGTCAATTTCTGTTATTATGACCGCGATTAAGAAGTTTAAAAAAAAAGTATTTCTGCGTAAATGATAATTTTAGTTAATATTATGTTGATAAAACTCTGTAGCAAATAATTGGCAACAATACATTAATTTCGACCAAATGATTACCTTAAAAAAGGTTATAGTGAGTCAATCTTAAAAGATAGACATATACTGTCGCAGACATTTTTTTAGATCATTTAAAGAGGAACAATTCTTTCATACATATATTTTGGGTAACTCGAACCGTTTACGCAACGCACGCAACGGAAGCTTTCAAGTATGAATATTATTCCCCGTTTTTGTGACATTTTTCACTGCTGCTTCGCTCCTATTGGTCGCAGCGTAATGTTATATATCCTAAAGCCTTCCTCGATAAATGGACTATCTAACACAAAAAGATTTTTTCAATTCTAATCAGTAGTTCCTGAGATTAGCGCGTTCAACCAAACAAACAAACAAACAAACTCTTCAGCTTTATAATATTAGTATAGATAAGTTCTATCATCTGCAAAATATTTGTTTATTGCAAGCTATTTATTTGTTTTACTGATAAAAGAGCCCAATATAGCGCAGCGATAGACCGACCACTTTCTGCATACAAGGTCACTGGTTTAATCCGCGGGATAACTCTTTGGATTTTAATAGAACTTGCTTGTTGCTACGCTGATTTTTTATTATTGCTAATTAATGTTGCAAAAACGATTAAAGATAAACTCATTATAAAATAAAAATAAGATAATGCTATTAGTTAGTAAGATTACCTATTCCAACAGTTTTAGGATATGCCCGGCTAGCTCAGTCGGTAGAGCATGAGACTCTTAATCTCAGGGTCGTGGGTTCGAGCCCCACGTTGGGCGATTATTTTTTGTAGGTCAGAAACAAACCGGTTTTCTTTTTATTTGTTATATTTAAAGTAGCACACAGGCTGTTAGGTACTGACTATCAAGAAAAATGCAGTATATTTGTGACCTATTTGTTTTTTATATTATCTTTGTTACCATACTTTTTTTTCTATTGTGTACAAAATAAATAAAAATATGAAGTGTGATGTGGTCTTTGACCAGCAGCGGGACAATAAGCGATTATAAAAGTTAGTATATGATACAGTAAATGAAAAATTTCATGTTCGTTTATAGTAGAAAGGACAGCGCTTATCATTATCTAAAAAAAGTAAGCGCCCAACGTGGGGCTCGAACCCACGACCCTGAGATTAAGAGTCTCATGCTCTACCGACTGAGCTAGCCGAGCATGCATACTAATTTTATAAAACAGGATGAGTTGCAGAAGGTACTTATGTCATTGTAATGTGCCAATGAATAATAATTCGAAACCAAGAATCAGTAAACAGTCGGAATTATCTATTCAAGATGCATTTTAGCGTGATGAATATAGTTTTATCCATTCTTAAGTGCAAGATGCACTCAATTAGATAAGCCACGCAAATGATTAACTATTCACCATCTTATATGTTTAAATACATATAAGATATCATTGAATTTAAACATGTTTCGATTGACGGCTTTACTAGTATTTTCATTCAAGAGTATTATTTTATTCAGCCACATGCAAGATGCAAAATTAAAGACAATTAAGAACCAATTGATTTCTGCGCACCTACACCAGACTTTTCACACCTACAATAAATATAGGTAGGTACTTTACTATCTAAATCTCATTACAACAATAGAAAATTAACGCATTCCGCATAAAACCTCACATTTTTCCATGTACACATTAAAACGGCTAGCATTTTGTATCAAACAGCGTAATTTTCCTCTCGTTAATTTTGCGACTCAACCGCAGAGCCAGGTGACTTCGGCTAGTGTAATATTTCAGCAGGTAATGCATCCTTTTGTATGAAAATACGGTTTAAAATGTAAAATATTATTGTTGCTAGAATTATTAAATTCTCATATTGAATTACGTTACCTTCGGATTAAGTGTGGTATTTACAATAAACGAAATAGGTAATTAACTGTTATAAATCTATAACAGTTATGTCATAAAATCAAATTATTAACAATTTAAACAAAAGTTTTATACCTTCTACCTATTATAGCCTTTTTCCCAAACTTATGTTGGGGTCGGCTTCCAGTCTTTAGCGGATTCAGCTGAATACCGTGTTTTACATGGAGCGACTGCCTATCTGACCTCCACAACCCATTTTACTGGGTAAACACAGTATCCCATGGTAAGACTGGTTGTCAGAATTGACTTAACGACTGCCACAGATCTACGTATGACAGTCGGGACCTACGGCTTAACGTGCTTTCCGAGGCACGGAGGGGTCTCGGTATGTTATAAACGGTCACCCATCCGCGGACAAACCGCGGCGAGCGCGGCTTAACCTGTATTTTCGGTCAAACCGTACGGCTTACATTTATCCACGAGCCCCTCACAACTAATTAAGGGCACCTAAAACTCTAATTAGTCTAGACTTTGTTAGTTTTGGTTCATAACCTAAGAGCGCGCGTAAGCGCTGCGCTAGCGCTCGACCGTTGTCAGCGCGCGTCAACGAGCACTTTGAGATCATTGGGTTTTTACCTTAAATTCTAGGTCACCTATTTTTGCTTTATAGCTAAAACTTATTCGTAATTTTGTATGGCTAGAGACTAGTAATTAAATCTATACTTATAATAAATCTGTAGAAGTGAAAATTCTGTACATTGAAACTATCTAAAAAATAAATGGCGGGGGGTGTTACTAGACCGACACCGAACCGAAAAGTTTGAAAAAAAAATTTTTTGTCTGTCTGTCTGTCTGTTTGTTCAGGTACCTATCACGCAAAAACTACCGGTCCGATTACGATGAAACTTGGTATAATTATTCTTTATTATCCTGGGCACCACACTGGGTAGTTTTTATCCCGGAAAAGAATAAACAATAAATAACAAAATTAATTTTGCGGTTAAAAACTCATTGATAAGTTTCGTCATCCACGCGAACGAAGTCGCAGGCACAGCTAGTATAATATAAAACAAAGGTATTTCTAACTCAATATTAATGTAAGTACAATATTTATACAAATATCCAAAAGAGATAATATTGAAAAACATTATTTTAATAATAATATTGCGTACATATTAACTACGAAATTAAATATCTATGAAAACATAATTAAATTATTATATTACAAATACCAATTTTAATACGGATTTGGAAACCAATATTATCAAAGAGTCAATCATAAATTAATTCGTAATTACATCAGCTTAGCGGGGGTTTCAGAAAAAAATTAAAGTGACCTGTTTTCGTACAAAAAGACTTAATTAGAAAAAAGTATGTCAAAGACTCAAAGATCGAGATATTTATGACGTTATCAACGAATACAGAAGTAATAATAATAATATTCCGGGACAACTACACACGGTTATCTGATCTCAAGCTAAGCAGATTAAGCTTGTGTTATGGTAACCAGACAACTGATAAACATACTTATATTTTTCTAAATACATACGTATTATAGATAAATTACACCCAGACACAGAACAAATGATCGTGCTCATCACACAAAGATTTGTCCTGGGTGAGAATCGAACCCACGACCTCCGGTATAGCAGTCAGGGTCACTAACCACTAGACCAACAGGCCCATCAAATATATTTTCCTTACGTTAATAATACTGTAATAGAAATTAATTACTTTTACGTAGGTACTCGTTAGGTAATAAACTTAATGCCTCCGAAAAGGGGGCAAACATAAATGTTCCAAAAAGTTTTGGGGTATCAAATTCCCTAATACTTCAAGTTTTGGTTACTATGTTTCCCTCTCACTCACTCGTATGATTCTGTCCTTGTCTTCAATAAATGAGAGCATAGTTACATCCAATCAGTAGCGATGTATTTCATTTTATCACGTACTGGATAGAAAGCTTATACAGGGTGTTAAGAAAACCCTGTCCGATCCGTTAAGGCATTTTTAGGTATCGATAACTGATACCATTAATGTAAACAAAATTAAAACATACAAAAAAAAATATAAACAAAAAAAAATCTCAATAGGCGAGAGAGTCACAGGCTGCCAAATGATCAAACTGAAGGCCGCCGACTATTACCGACGAAAATGGTGTTGTAAGTATTGTTTTAATCTCAAATTTAGGGAACTTCGTGTCTAGAAATCGTTATTTCAAAGTTCATTATTATTGATACTATCATGAATATTCCAAATTTAATATTATATTTGGGCACATGATTGAGAAACCTATATCACCCTTTCGGTTTTCTTAACACCCTGTATTAACTTATTTCGTATTTTTTTTCTTGTAAGTAATGGAATACGCTGACGACCTAGTTGGCGGCTTAGCTTTTTATTGATTCGTTATAAGAATTAGGCTCTATATGAGCACAATGGGCATCAATCATGTTTTTATTTAGGTAAAGGCCAATAAGACCTGCCGTTGGTAAATTATTAAATATATATATACTTACAAAACTTCGTTATCAAATGCACCGTAATAGTAATTAATTAAAAAATGCCTTGCTTTATTAAAATACTAGCTGTGCCTGCGACTTCGTTCGCGTGGATGACGAAACTTATCAATGAGTTTTTAACCGCAAAATTAAGTTTGTTTTTTATTGTTTATACTTTTCCGAGATAAAAACTACCCAGTGTGGTGCCCAGGATAATAAAGAATAATTATACCAAGTTTCATCGTAATCGAACCGGCAGTTTTTGCGTGATACCTGAACAAACAGACAGACAGACAAAAATTTTTTTTTCACACTTTTGGTTTCGGTATCGGTCTAGTTACACCCCCCGCCATTTATTTTTTTGATATTTTTTATTTATAGAATTTTCACTTTTACAGATTTATTATAAGTATTATAGATAAGATACTTTACAATTCGGACACATACGTGTGTATAGCAAACTCAGTAGGTGGAACTTAATTTTGACTCAGTTTTAAATAACTATTTTTGTAGGTCACACGACTATGGTTCCTATTTTTACTCTTTTACAATGCAATTTTAAAAAACGGTATAAGAAACTTTATTTGATCTTTCTTCGGCATGCCCGGCTAGCTCAGTCGGTAGAGCATGAGACTCTTAATCTCAGGGTCGTGGGTTCGAGCCCCACGTTGGGCGCTTACTTTTTACACATATTACAATTAAAAGAATAATTAATAAGCTTAACTGTTAATTTAACTATTATGGGATATTGCCCGAAAATATTTTATAGTACCTACTACGTATTTTTAAATTTTTAAAAGTACTTAAATAAATAGAAGAATGTGTGAAACTTATAATTGTATGTCACAGAGTCAAAACCGCGTATCTCAGCACTAAATTTTTTTTTATTAGTAGGTATATCATTACTTTTAAAATTCCATTGTCTACAGAATATTTATAAATTGCATGCTATTTGTATAACCGATAACGGAGCCCAAAATAGCGCAGCGATAGATCAGTCGTTTCTCAACACAAGGTCACTGGTTCCATCCGTGGGATAAGAATTTGTGTGTAAGACTACTATTAATACTACTTGTTGATATAATGAATTATTGTTATTTTTTATTTCAGTGTAAAAGTAAACATAATAAATTTAAAAAATAAAAAACCCGACTGCATAAAAAAACACTTTGAATAAAAACTGAAACGTAAAAAACATTTTCAATAATTTAATAATCAATACACAATCAATCTAATGAGAAACATAATTGACTGTAACAGTCGGGACCCATTAAATAAGCTAGACTAAAATCATTCATTATGTCAGTCGGGTTTTTTTATTTTTTAAATTTATTTATTTTTTATTTAACACTTTTTAGTTAAAATCATCACATAGTATTTTTTTATACGTAAATGATATACCATTTTGGAATCCTCGTTACAAGCCCTTTAATTTGATACCCATATTGTAGCAAACATATTTTTTTTATTTTTTTTTACCTCAATCTATGGCACCTCCTGGCCGCCATGTTGGTTTTTGTTTGACGTGACATCGTCATCTAAGAACACTTGGGTGATCGATACGAATCCAACGATACCCTAATTATCGAAATCCATTCGGCCGTTTCGAAGATATGAGGTAATAAAGAATATTACACACATACATACATACATACATAGAAGATACGCGCGAAAAACATAACCCTTCTTGGCAGTCGGGTAAAAAGAAGTAAAGTATATTTAAAGTGATAAAAAATGCTAAATGTTAATAAGATGAGCTATTACAACAAAGCTAAGATATGCCCGGCTAGCTCAGTCGGTAGAGCATGAGACTCTTAATCTCAGGGTCGTGGGTTCGAGCCCCACGTTGGGCGCTTACTTTTTGCAGATCAGTCAAATAGAGCATTTTAAAAAAGTTAGCGTATAATATTCAGTTTAGTTAATATACATTTAATTACATTTTGATGTGAAACCCATATTTTATAGATTAATAAAAAAAAAAAAACAAAAAGTATCTACTTCATTATCACGTTACCAAGGACCAAAAAATTGTGATAAAAAAATATTCAAAACTCGTATAAAAATTGTAACAGCATTTAAACAATAAAATATTTGAATGACGTCTATTGAAACCAATACAAAAAGCACAAAAACAATATCGTATCGTTTGACAAAAAGTCAAAATAATATTAAAATAACAGAAAATTTTAAAAGCGGTTCGACGTCGAATTGCTCAATTAACTCGTTCATTTCGTCCGTAACTGGATATTTTAAAGGATTTTATTGACAATTGTCATGCGTAGTTCTTTATGTAACAAGTTAAACAAAAGTCCAACTCCATACAAACTTTATATTATTATTCATTGGTTAATTATTTAAACAAGCAACTGCTGCGTAAGTGTAGCTAATTTTCAAGCCAGTATCATTGTGAATCTTAGACCAGTTATTAAGACAACCGTCAAACCGTAATTAGTTTAGAAGAAACTAATAATATGTCTATTTTAATACGTGTGACAATTGATATTATTTCCACTTCAACGAACATGAACTTTATGGTAGTGTGAATAAAGTTTATTTTGGACTGACGTGTACTGCTAAAAAAAGACATAAAAATATGAAGTTGTTCAAGTTGTAACGCAAACTGATCACTATATATCAGCCACTTTAAAGAAATAATGACCGTGCTTTGGGATTATGAACCTTAATTCAATGATTAACAGTTCAGTTTCCATCACATTCAAATTACTTTTAGGCCCTTTTCGGTAATATTTGTCATTCTAAAATGAACTTAAACACATGTTGTCAAAGTTGATAATTGCGTAATTAGTAATAACGTTTAATTCTCTTTCCAGATTGGCTTTAGTATAGACTAATATTAGGTAGCGCGAAACATGCACAATACTTTTTTGGGCTTGGTCGCAAGCAACTGTAAACATGCAGTGCGACAGTTTAAAAGTTAGTATAAACTAGACTATTATACATAGAACATACATTGTATAATGTAAATATACAAATAGTTAGACCACATCAAGTTTACATTATACCAAATGTCACGTTCTACCATTTGACTCAAATGCGCTTTCCTGATCGTCTTTACTGAATATAAAACACAGGTACTACATAACATAAACATGTGTAGAACGTGTCGTACTGCAATTTAATATGATAGATGAGTTTACAATTATGTATCACGTCTATGTGTAAAAATTATGAGTCGGGCAAAAACCGTCCTTATTTTAAAGCGTTAAGATTATTTTTGTAATTCATTGGTTTTACTAAAATACCAATATAAAAAAATACCTACTTTACATACTAACCCCACGGTTAGTATGTAGGTATTTTTATACTGCATTCGTAATTGATATGACTCATGTAAATTAACACGAGTTACAGAAAAAAAAAAATGTAAAGTTAACAATATTTTTTAAAAGCAAAAGTAGAAGTTTCCAGCGATACAACTACTAACTATTATGTGATAAATAAATATTTTTGTTTTTTATTGTAGTTATTGCCGGTATGCGGGAGGTAACAGGCTGATATGGTAAGTGAAAATTTATTTTATTCTTATAAACATTTTTACCACTAGAGTATGTAGCCTTATGCTCCTTTAAAAAATTGACGCAATATCTAAAGCGAACTCAAAATTAAACACAGCGCCAAAGCACAGATTACTAAATAGTTACTACGTAATATTCTTTGCATCAAAATCTATTTCTGTGATGATATTTCCACAGGCGTAGGACCCGTTTAATTTTAATCAGCAATCTGACTACCAAGTACCTTAAAACCAGGGTTGAAAATTATCAAGATAATTATTATCACGGATAATTATTCATCCACGTTAATAATTTATGCAAGTAAATAAAACTATTTTGTATTTTTTCATTTTAATTTATACTAAAATTATATTAAAATTTGCGCATCTCGGTGGTGGAGACTACCCGCCACTTGTCGCGAACACACCTTCTTTATTATCAATGATAATTATCAATACGTAATTATATTGATAATTATCAACAATAATTATACAGTACACCCCTGCTTAAAACTACCAAAACAAACAAAACATGTTCCAAACTTCTATCACATTTATATTTAGAGTTGATCTTTTGACATTTACCTGTCATGTGTCTTTACTGTCGAGCATTCCCACTGAGTTACATATCATAAAACATATGTTTAAACGTACCATTTCGGATTTAATACGCGAAATTAAGGATCAAATTAAACAGGTTTATTTGTGTCTATTTCTGTACGATGACTTATTTCATTACTTATTAGTATTTATTATGGGTAAGATCATTTCGAAGTTGATTGTTAATATTTTCTATATTCCTTGCTTTGTTTTAACCCCGAACAAGTAAGAGGGGTGTTATTAGTTTTTTTTTTTCTTTTGGGAAGGTCACGTAATCAAAATGGTTCTTATCTATCTGTTTCTGTATTTTTTTATTAATTTGTTATCAAGAGAGGTACAATTAAGTTGATTTCAAAGCTTATCTTGCCTTTTGTCTTTGGTTGTGTAATCTACAAATTCTCATTGTACTTTCCACCTTTGTGTCAAGTACTGCACTTGATAACTCCACTAAGCATTCTTACAGCTATGATAAAGAGAATTTAGAATGCAACTGTGCTGACACACACAGTCATTGTGAACTAGAATATTTTATTTATTTTTATTCTCTATATTTTATTATATTCATTATTATAGATTCTCAGTATGAGGAGAAACCTGTGCCCAGTAGCAAGACAGTTGTTACAGCATTTGTTATTTTATAATTTTATTTTATATTATCTGTCTAGAATTTTAACTTTAGACACAAATGAAGCCAAAATTCACACATCCAATCAATTCACAATGCCCTAATGAGGCAACAAAGGATATACAGGGTGTTTTCAAAAGGGTATATCTATCCAACAGTGGTGAAGAGTACATCTGGTATAGAGTCAGGTTACAAAATTTCAATTCAAAATGATTTATTTAAATAAATAATATTCAAAAAAATTCGCATCATTTATTTGACTTCAAAAACTTCGTAACTTTCGGTAAGTCTAAAAAAATATTTATCTATCTATAATTTAAAATTTCCACACAAAGCCAACATTAACAGATTCAAACAATTCACAATGGTCACTGTCCTAATGAGGCAACAATATACTAGCAATATATAAGCAACACATAAGCAAATACATAGCAATACTATCGAATGTTCTGCCAGTCATTGGAGCCTGCGTATCGTGAACAGACAAAAATTAAACTTTCTAGCCCCGTCATAGGGTTGAGATAAATAAGAGATGGTTTGTTAATAAATGAGTATTCATTTCTGTTTGGTATAACGAATATATTTCAGCAAAATTAACAAAGATAACTTATACTTCTAATAACACAAAGTTTGACTTAAGTAGCACCTTCGTAGCGGCTTCAGATGGTATCCGAAATTTCGCGGCTTTTCGGTCCCATAATATGCATTTATTATACATATAAACCTTCATCTTGAATCACCCTATCTACCTATTGCTGAAAATTGCACTAGCATCCGTTGCGTAGTTCAATAGATCTAAGCGAACGTACAGCGTAAGCGACTTCATTTTGTACCATGTATAGATATGCAGTGAAAAACTATGGTTTTTAGTAGGTAAGTTTGTAGCTTATCTACACTAATATTATAAAGAGGAAAACTTTGTTTGTTTGTAATGAATAGGCTCAAAAACTACCGGACCGACTTTAAAAAATCTTTCACTATTCGAAAGCTACATTATGCACGAGTAACATAGGCTAAATTTTATTTTGGAAAAAAGTAGGGTTCCGTAAGATATTTGGGTTTTTCGGACACAAGTTGTAAAAATCAACCAGAAAAGTTTCGTCGATGTTAGTGTCGGTGTCTGTGAATTGACCTGGGAATCATTTTGCTGACCGTGTCTTTCCTGGGTAGGCTTGTGCAGCGGTAACCGACATCCACGCGGGCGGAGCCGCGGGCGACCGCTAGTGTATATATAAATATAACTCGAATGTTGATAGGTCTCTTGCATAAATTTATAACATGACAAGGTGTAGTTTAATAATGAAATAACATTTAATGCATAAAATACAAATCACACTATAAAATAATTGGTTAACAGATACACTTACTCATATTTTTCGCTATACTCACTTTAAAACTTCGAATAATAAAAACAATAAAACAGAACGAATTCTAAATCCCAAATTGCCGACAATTTCAAACAGTAATTACTGAAAGTAATTACCATATAATTAACTGCACACGTTTTAACTCAAGTTTTCTTAAGTTACACATGTTATATTCAACTTGGCAAAGTTATGGCTTGGATTGCATACCAAATTACATTTCATATTTAACTTAGATTTCAGAACTAGAAGTTAGCATAAAGTCTAGATTGCGTTCAAGCAATTATCATTTGAAAAATCTGAATTCAAATAATACTGCTGGCTAAATTACGAAAATATTATAAATATACAGGTTGTTACCGAAAAGGTATATCTATCCAAAAGGGGTGAAGAGTACATCTGGTATTGAGGCAGTTTATAAAGTTTCAGCTCAAAGCGAGTTAATTTAATAATTTATATTTTATTTTTCATATCTATTATTATATACCTACATCGTTAAGCGATGAAATGAAAAAGATAGTTAAAAACAAGTAAAAGGCCTATATGCAACTGTGGACCAAAATAGGCTGGTTTACAGGCATAAGAAACTCATAAACTCTTGGAAACAAATTGTTGCAATACGTATCCATAGAATACCATCTAATTATTCAGATAATATTTCTTTCTAATTATGTGTATAAATAACAAACGTCAATGCCTAGGCACAGACAAATTTTCATCTAAAAGTTACCTTAACATTATGCCTAATTGTATTTAGATACAATATTTTGAAAAACTATACTTTTTTTTGTACTCGTAGATTAATCATCTACGAGTATAACCAAAATAACTAATAAGACCTTTAACATTCTGAAAAGTATTATACAAAAAAGAAACAAATTTACATCAAAGAAAATATTTTAGGTAAAACTTTTAACTTTACTAGATATGACATAACTAATAGCCAACGGCGACAGATTAATAATTCAACAGTGTAGGACCTAGGGTTAGAGTAAACTGGACCGAGTACTGTCTGATAGGCTGGGGGCTAGCTTTCCCAACAGGGCTTTAAGGGTTGGCAAACGGTAAGCAAACATAGAGAAAACTGTTTATAACGTCCTACAGTACTAAGCAGAACTGGAAAAACTTAATTTTGCGGTTTGTGAGTGACACTTCTGGTTGGTACACTTTCTCATTTCGGCGCGCCCGATCAGTATGGGAAGAGGTTTAATATGAATATATTATGACCCTTATAAAATATTCTTAATTATTATTGGTATATTCATTTTAATTCTAATTGGACACAATAATAATTTAAATTCACTATCAAGTTTCTGAGTAATTTAAATGAAATTGTATTCAGACTTCAACATATCATTTTAATCAAAATTGAATCTCTTAAATGACAATTAATTATTATTATCTTAATCTATGAAAATAAAATGAAGACGCTTCTAAATACTACTGATAGCTTTATCATAAGATATTTTCAGCAATAACTCGTTATTAAGATATTATATTTCAAAGAGCAATGTATAATGCACTGTGGTAATTAACAAAACACTTAAACTTTCTAAGGGCTGATTTTGCCAACGCCAGATAATTTTATCAGAGGAATACTTTAGAATTTTCGACAGGTCTTCAATACAAAATCTGTCAAACACGAATTTTATCTCTCGAATAAAAATTATCTGGCGTTGGAGAAATCGGCCCTTAGAATATTATCATTATATTATAATAAGGAATAAAAAACATAACCCTCCTTCTGGTGTAGTAGGATAAAATCATCTTATGGAAACTTAAAGTTAAACCTAAATTATTCATATGAGTATATTAAGGATCACAACAAAGTCTAATTCCACATAAATTTTTGCTTCGAAATGTCGCCAAACTTCATAAAGCGTTCAAGAACAGATACCATATCTGGAGTAAGAACCTCGATAACATTTTCGACAACCCTATCCACCGCGATCGCGGTTACTCCTATCGATGAGTTTAACTCCTAGGGGTGTCGTTTAGACGGCTTAATTAGCTTACATAGAAACTTCGTAGGGTTGACAAACTTCCATATTGTAGGTTTATGTACGAAAATGATGAGTAATTGGTGCCTAGGACCGGTGGGTTATCGTAAATTGGGATTTTGGTCCTTTAGTGTTATTAAATGATGGAATAGTCTGGACACAGACCAGTAGTATCACTACGCTATGCTAGCTAATAATAATATAATGCATTTTTTTTGTGCAAATTAAGATCCCTCTTAGCTGCTTTAGGAACTTCCAAATAGAATGTAGACAGTTAATTTGATCTCTAAAATTTAAGCAGTACTTTATTGTGAAGCATTTAATTGGACCTTTATTTATTAGTACATGAAGTGTGATCTTTTTACCTCATGTCCTGCAAAATTTGGCAAACGTTAGCACTAATGTAATTCCTTACATCCGCATTGACCATTGATTAGCTTAGTTGGTGGTAAAACTTGTTGCCAAGACATACTTGGTAAGAAAAGTGAGAAATCTTATTATGTGTCGCTAGCTCAGAATTCATAAAAAATTACGTTATTTTAAAGGTTTTTATTTTGGTTAAAGGGCAAACCAGACCAAGACTAAGAAATAACCCTACAAGCGAAAAAAAAACTATGCAGATTTCGCTTCTGTTAAGCAATGTAACAATTTATGTGAGGATGTTAAGAATAATTATTCAAAGCACTAAATACTCTAGTATAAACTAAGGAAGCCAACTTTTATAAATAAGCACACTTCAAAGGAAAATTACGTGAAAATAAAGTTCTTAAAACCAGAAAGAATCAATAGACCATTTCCAAATCGACATTCCATCGCTCACTGATAAAATCGACGATCTATTTTCAAATTTAATCTTCAAGATTCCTATCTCAATTCTGACACTGGCCATACAAATTAATTTGAATCTCGAACGGCGTTCAAAATTTTTTGAATTAAATTGCCGCGAACAATGGTAAGTTTTTTAATAAAAGGTCGAACGACAGGTGGGTACCGGCCTGATTTATTGACTTTTTAAATTTAGTATGAAAAATGTCCGATCCACTGTATACTAATGCGTGAAGAATTAATATTGGTTTTGGAGAATTTTGTTAGTGAAACTGAGTGGTTTAGTCATTTCGTCGAACTTCGTTTGTTTTGAAATGTTTTATACGTTGAAAAGAGATAGGTATATTTTATAGTGTCATACTTTTATGGAATTTAAAACATCGCTGATAATATTACGTGATACTTAGACTGGTCGGTTTAGTTTTGTAGTTATTGTTGATGTATACGATAAAAAAAAAAACAGATTATATAATATACTACCTACGTAGGTTGTTTCATCATCATACAAATGACTAAAATAAGATCGTTTAGAATCTCAGAATCTCACCACGGGCAACACACGATGTTCTTATCGATTTTCAGCAGTGGCAATCACAACTGTTTTGACAGTTGTAATACGTGCCGTACTCGTTATCCGATTGGTGCTACTGCTGCATCTGTCATGACGTCACTACCGTTAACGGACAAACCGCCCCCCTATCGACAATCTTTTCTCACCATCTTGCACGCGCGCGCACTTCGCGATCTCTCTCCAGAACGCGTCAACTCGACCGATATTCTGCTGGGAATCAATATTCCGAGCAGCTCGTGACCTTCAACAATCAACTGTGGTGGAATCATATCGCCGGTGGATCATCGGCAGCAGAAATAGCAGACTAAGGTACGTGCACGTGTTTTAGTTTGTTACTGCTGCATTTATCTAAGAACATCGTTTGTGTGATCGTCCAGCCACCAGAGCTGTCCCAGATGTGTAGGTAACTCATCGTTTTTTATCGCGACTGCACATAGGTAATATATAATTTATCTTATCTATAATTGAGTTATCGTATTTTGTTGGTCTTATCGTGGTCCGATGAAGTGTCTGCAATTTACAGATATTATTTACATTTATAAAGATGTTTTTATTCGTCAAAATTGCACGAGTATATAAATGGAAAATCATCAACTATTTTATAAATTTTGTTCTTAACTACCGATGTCTTACTTCATTACGGTATTTTATAAGAAACTAGCCTTTGCCCGCGACTCTGCCCGCGTGGATGTAGGTACGCCTTCTCAGAATCCAATAATACCCCATACCCAATTTCAGCAAAATCGATTCTGTCATTTATGCCTTAAAGAGCAACAGACAGACGGAAAGAGTGACCAAGATGCCGTCGCATTCATTAAATCAAGTTGTAATAAAATACATAATATCACAAATAAATAAATAACAAACTTATTTAAGACATAACAGACATACCTACTAGTATTTTGTTTAAATTACCACACAAAACATAACACTCTAAGATATTAAAGTAAATAAATTATTTTCCTTTACTCAACGAAACGGTATTTTCTTTATTTTAACCAAAGGCATAGTAATAACGTTTCACGAGGCAATATTTTTCCAAATTCTTACCGCCAAACGGTAAAAATAACAGGTCTCATAAAAGTAAGAAGATTTCCAAAACATCGTTACATGTGATTACTTATGTAGTCTCATTTGACGGTATACAAAAATGAGGTTAATTTGAACCAAGATTAAAGACTATATTTTTCTTTCGGTCATGTACCTGGTTTTTGAAGTTAAAACTTCTTTATCAGCGTTGTACACTTTTTTTATATCAGATAACCGTGTGTGAGTTGCCCGGAATATTATTATTATTAAATGAAGCTACACTCGAGAGCAATGAATCCGGGTCACTTAAAGAATCCTAAAAATCTCGGAAACTAAAAATGCTAGGTTAATGCAATAAATTGTACATTGTCTATTAAATACAATTTATTGCATTAACCTATCATTTTTAGTTTCCGAGATTTTTAACATTCTTTAAGTGACCCGGATTCATTGCTCTCGAGTGTATATATTCGTTTTATTTGAGTTGATTGTTTTGGTTTGTGTAGAGTCGTGTAGTTTATATTATATTAAGATAGTGAATATATATTGCTCAACAAGGCTGTTTTAAATATATATATTGGTTTAACATTCGGTCAAGTTCAAGTTTAATGCCCAACTTACATGCTGTGAATACAGACGTTATTATTGCAGTAAAGTAAATAAAGTAAATAGCTTGGGAAAGGATTAGTCAGAAGATGGTAATGTAATGTTAAGTGTGGGACTAACATGTCACATAACCGTAATTCCTGTATGTAATGTACAGTAAGAAATGGTAAGTCTGTATATAGTGTACTATAACACTTATGACAGGTTCAAATCCTTTAATGTAAATGAAATGTTAGTATAGGTTACCATAACACAAGCTCTGCTTAGCTTGGGATCAGATAACCGTGTGTGAGTTGTCCCGGAATATTATATTATTACTAGCTGTACCCGGCATGCGTTGCAAATGTTGCAATGCATTTTTTTCTACCTAGCACCTGCCTACTACCTACCTACTACCTACCTGCCTACTACCTACCTACCTACCTACCTACTACCTACCTGCCTACTACCTACCTACCTACCTACCTACTACCACTTAGGGGTATGAAAAATAGATAGTAGCCGATTCTCAGACCTACTGAATATGCATATAAAATTTCATAAAAATCGGTCAAGCCGTTTCGGAGGAGTATGGTAACTAACATTGTGACACGAGAATTTTATATATAAGGTGCTATAAAAACATCTGCCACGGCTTTAATGGGAGGTAGTATTGTGTTTATAGATTACAATAGTGAAGATAAATTATTCATTATTTATAAATTTTTTTTCATACAAAAAAAAATAACGTATAAATTTGAATTGATTTATTAGTATAAAACCATCCCGTGTAAGTAGTTGCACTTTTAAAACACTTGTATGCCTGCGTATTATTGCGTACCTAGTAGATTATGTAGTGACGAACTAGTCAGCTGATTACAGTTTTCATTCACAGAAAAGATGGAAAGAGATAGCAGTTGTTTTCATTGACGAAGCGTCACATTGCGCGTAATTTGTGAACCACGTTACGCAGAATAGAGTCAACGTTAATTTAACTATTTTAGTCTCTCAAATTTAATTAACTGTTCCGGGGTACGAAAGTTCTTCACTATTGTAATCTATAAACACAATACTACCTCCCATTAAAGCCGTGGCAGATATTTTTATAGCACCTTATATAAGATATATTATAATTATCGTAAGGCCACTTTTAATATCTAACTCGTTTCATTCATTAGTACTGAAAGCGATAAATAATGTTTTGAATTGTTTATTTGTATCTCATAAATTATTTTTATTATTTCACAATATTTGGAAATTGCCTTGAAAATCACGTGAATAATGATATAACAAATGACAATATCTCAGAGACTAGACAGTTTTAATTGGATGTCCAAAAAAAACACTTATTTAATAATATTTTTTCTTAAATAATACTTTTTTATCTTTTCATAATACTAAATTATTTCAATATTAAACATTGAATATCTTAAATAATTTATGAAACAAAAACACTAAATCAAATATCACATGCATCAAAAAAACTGTAACGTGAAAACATTAAAGCAACAAGAATTTAATTCGACAAAACGTTACATAGTAAGTATATAAAAAAAACGTTTTCTGAATTATTTACAGAATCAAGAACTTTTGACCTTGGTACCAGTTACATTATTTTTAAGTAATAGTTGGTATGTTTTGAAAATAATAAAAATAAATAAAGCTACAGTGGATAATAGTCCTGCAAGTAAAGTTAGAACTAGTTCCAGTTCTAGATACTCCGCCCACGAGATGTTGGCGGCGGGCGAGCGCAGGTGCTTCGCGTTGCCGTGCCGCAGCACGTACTCCGTCCACCACACGGCGCGCTCCAGTGGGGTCTGGACCTGGTCACGCATTAGGCCGCGCAGTCTGACTATATTCTGCCGGTAACTGAAAATATAATGAAAACCATGAAACAAACGAAAAATATAAATATTTACAAGTAACCAACACAGGCTTTCTTCATTTAAATTCATACCTGTCCTTGGTAATAACTTCTAAGAGCGCAATTTTAAACGTTTCCACTGTCATTTCCTCGAAATCCAATTGAACGCCGATTTTGTGATATTCGTATTTTTCAACATTGAACCACTGGTCGCCCATCATTGGAATGCCAATCAATGGAACGCCAGCTGTTATCGCTTCGTCTGTTGATTGTAGACCTCCTTGTGTCACGAACACTTTGATTTTAGGATGCCCTGTAAAATTAAGATTTTTCAATTTACTGGTTTCAAAAAATCTGACAAAAGCCAATAAATCTTTCATAGTTTACATTTGCAACAATACATTTCACCACTCACTGAGTAGGTCTGACTGCGGCAACCACTTGGATATTCTGATGTTCTCAGTGCGTCCAGGCAGCTCGTCTCCGTTCCACTTCCATAACACGTCGTAAGGCAACTGAGAGACTGCTTTCAGCAAAATCTGGATTCTCTCAGGAGGAAGCATTGTAGGATCCGTGTTTGTACCAAAACTTATGTAAATCACGCCATTCTTGGAAGAGTCCAGAAACGACTTAAGGTCCTAAAAAGAAAATTTGGTCAATGTCATTTAATCTCCGACATCATCATCTCCCGAGCCTTTTCCCAACTATGTTGGGGTCGGCTACCAGTCTTACCGGATTCAGCTGAATACCGTATTTTACATGGAGCGACTGCCTATCTGACCTCCACAACCCATTTTACTGGGAAACACAGCATCCCATAGTAAGACTGGTTGTCAGAATTGACTTAACGACTGCCAAAGATCTATGTATGACAGCCGGGACCTACTGTTTAACGTGCTTTCCGAAACACGGAGGGGTCTCGGTATGTTATAAATGGTCACCCATCCACGGACCAACCGCGGCGAGCGCGGCTTAACCTGTATTATCGGTCAAACCGTACCGTACGGCTTACACTTAGCCACGAGCCCCTAACAATATAATTAATAAATCTCTATCCCTATAATCCCTATAAATAAATCTCCGACAATAGCAAATAAAATGATTTTCACTAACATAATTATGTATTCTGCTGTTAACAAAATAATATCTTCAATCAAGTACGTAATAAATTATTAGGTAGTAAATTATTACCTTAGGTAGTTCCTTCTCTGGATTTTGATGCAGGCCTCCCGTGTACACTACAGTAGGGGGAACAGGATGGATGCCTTCAAACACTGGATGCACGTTCAGGAACATCATGTCCACATTATTAGACAGTTCCGCCACCGACGGTAGGTCTGGTCCGAAGTGTTCCCTAAGAATCTTATCCTCAGCAGGTATATTTTTAAAGTAAACATCATTGACCACATAATGATTATACATTTCTTTAAATTTCTCCCACATCGTGAGATTGTTTAATCTTTGTCGAAAAATAGATGGATAAAGCATAGGATGTGAAGGCGCTCCCATGACATCGTAGTTATCAAAAATAGCACCAAAAGAACTCATTTGAATCACGGGCGCCTTAAAAATATGAGAAAACGCTAGCGCGGGTCTTACACACGCTTCTAAAATTAACAAATCATACTTCTGTGTTTTATCATTAATTAAACGTTTCACGCTTTCATCTCTTAATTGAATATCTAATGTCATTACAAAAAAATCGACGACAAATTGCATTTGACCCACAAAATCATTTTTATTTCCTCTTGGTATTTCGTTCATTCTTCGCCTGACGTAATCGTATGATATATCATGGACGTCGATTTCTGTGAGGTTGGCAGGGGCTTGTCCCTTCGGGAATACGGGATCCGTTGTGATGACGGTGACATCGTGTCCTCTCTTGGCCAGCTCCTGCGTCAGAGGTCGGAACACCACCTGGTGACTGATAGAAGGCGATGGAACCACAACCAGAATCCTCGCTGCCTCATTTGTATTCACAATTAAAACAAAACACGTAACTAAACACAAAAAGACACCCATGTTGACACTGTCACTCGCGACTGCAATAGAATACCTACTGACCTTTAAATGTATAATTTCTGAAACGCTATCTATTTTTAGAATCTTATCGCAGAGTTATTACTATTCAGCTCATTCAGCGCTCTAAAGCATACTACGTGAACTAATTAGTTCCAATGGCTCCAGTATTCAACATCAACATAAGTTCCATTTTTTTTTTGGATATTCTATGATTGGTAATTTGGAAATACCGTTCTGCCAATTAATATCATTTTAGGGCTATTGTCAAAAAAATTGTTTTAGATGATAATATTTGTTTCAAAGTTCATAGTGTTCACATACGCTGCGGCCCGCTGGTTAGCTATTCCATTGGTACAAAAGCCATTACGGAAAATCGTTTTATAATCGATGTAAAGGTTATAGTTTGTATTTGTACAACGATGATAAACTCACCTTGTAGATTATTTTTGCCTTTATTGTTTAGTTTATTCAGGAATGTTTTTGGTCATGGTCATGTATTATTATATTCAAAAAAGAATAATTAATATTGATCGTTGAAATTCCCCTATTGAGAGTTGAAATAATTGTACCGCTTTAAGCGGAACTTTTGGCTGTAATAGCTGAGTTGCTGGAAACCATTAATTACTTACAGCTGTTGTGTTTAATATCTAAATAGTCAATTCAATGTTAGCTGACCTTCATTAATTAAAGTGGTGCTTATAAAAGATGTCAGCCAATGATAACTGAGTTCTATAGTATTTGTAAACAAGACTTGATATTACGTTGTACAAACCACTTGTCTACCAAGACACCTAGAATGGGGTAAATGACTTTGTCAGTTTTTTTTTTAGCCTACGTTGTCCCGCTGCTGGGCAAAGGCCTCCGCCAAATCTTTCCATATTTCTCTTTCTCGAGCCACCTTGAACCTACCCTCGCAGTACTCACATTATTTATTTATCAAAATAAATATTATGAGCAGATAATGTAGATAGAAAAATGTTTAATGTCCTGATGGTAAAGCAAAATGATATCGGACTATTTCTGTTTTTCCATTTTAAAGTATTTTTTATCGATATTGGTACTACGAGTAGAGATTAGAATGACGCGAGGTATAAATAGTAGCCTTCTTCTTCTTCAGCCTGTAGTCACCCATAGTCGGGTATAGGCCTCTTCATGAGCACGCCAAATATTGCGGTTCCGTGCCAATCGCATCCAGCCCTGTCCTGCCACTTTGGCGATGTCATCGACCCAACGGGTGGGTTGTCTCCCGACTTCATTCATCCACATTCATTAACTTTTTTATAAAGATATTTTAGGTAAATAATTTACAATGACATTTAATTATTCTTGATCCATTAATTGTCTTGGGTTGTCATCCAGAAATAAGCCTGGACTTTGAATAGGTAAAAAGCGAAGTCTCGGCCGAATGACACGGAATTTTCTACTCAGAACACTATTAATAGTATTATTTGTTCTATCGGTTTTGATTCGACTTTTTATTGAGACGTATGTTGTATTGTAAGCCCTACTGTGAAAGGCAAGACCCGTCCAAAAAATTAGGTTTGGCAGCAGTTACAACTTGAAAATTTTCATTTTTTTTTATCAAATTCGTCGCGGATGTTTAGTTTTAAAATCGAAATATACTTCATAACTTCTTCTTCTTCTTATTTGTAGAAGAAGAAGACCTAATAACTGAAAGGAAAATCAAGAACGTCTCAATACATAGGTACATATTAATATAACCAAAATTGCGTTTTTTGATTCCCACTTACTATAAAGTCAAATCGAGTAAGTAATTATTATTTAATTGCTTAATTTTTGAGTCCCACTACCTGGCAAATATTTTTGCCTAGTTTTCTTTAAATCTGACGACCTCCGTGGTCGAGTGGCGTACGCACCGGTTTCAAGGTGTCGCTAGCTCTGAGGTCCCGGGTTCGATCCCCGGCCGGGTCAATGAAACCAACTTTTCTACATTGCCTCGGGTCTGGGTGTTTGTGGTACCTTCGTTGTTTCTGAATTCCATAACACAAGTGCTTTAGCTACTTACTTTGGGTTCAGAGCAATGTATGTGATGTTGTCCGCATTTATTTTATTTATTTATTTAATCCTGCTTAATATTTCACGATATTAAATTATTGCCTTGAAAATCACGTTTTAAAAACCGATATTAAAAATAGCCATACCATGATGATTAGACAGTTTTAACCGTTTATAGATTTTTTGCATCTTATCGCAGAATTAATGTTAATATTCAGCTGATTTAGCGCTCGAAAGCGAAATCTATAGTATTGTATATTTAAAATCGACATGTGATCCACAATTAATGGATTCGGAAATATTCATTGGCAAGTAAGGACTTAAACAGCTTCTGAAGACTGGAAAACCATTTTTAGAATCAGTGAAATTTAAAAGTTTATCAATGCTATTACATCGGGTAGGTATAGTGAAAGAGGTAGAGTCTGTTACTGTTTGCGTTGTACAAACGAAGACTATGACCTCTTTACTATAGTTAAAAACAAGTATCTTTTTTCAATTATTTGTAACAAATCCTAAAATTACCAATGAAATGCCTTCTATTGTTTCCATACCAATCATTCTTGTAACCGATATAGAGGCCATCGTTTTCTTTTGTACTACGATAGCCAACTTACATTGTATATTAAATTTTGGACTCAATATGTTAATATAATTGTAACGCTTTAAGCGAAACATTTTTGCTATAAAGGTTGAAGTAAGCCATTAATTACTTACAGCTGTTATGATCAAAATCTGTGTCAGTCATTCCGTGATAAAAAAGGCTTAGTAATTGTAAATAAGACTAATCTTTCTCACTTGTCTAGCAACAGCTTAGCATTAGGGATCTACCCTATGGTATCATCTAAAGCAAAATCCATTTATTCCGGCAGCTGGATAATAAAATACCACAGGACCCACGATTTTTCTTTTTAAATATCAGAAAAACTAATTAGGTAAAGCGAATCAAAGTTTAGGAGTAAGGGCTAATGACGTCATAGTGTAGCCCAAAATGTAAAAAAATATGATAACATATCACTATGCTTTCAAATCAATGTATCTGTCTAATTTTTTTTATTTCTCTACTTGACGGACATTAAAGAATATTTATGTGTCCTTTTGTGCCAGATTTTTTTATTCAATTGGTCAAGGAGAATGTTGTCAGAATCTCTCTTTCTCTGTTTAAAAGTCGGTCAAAAGTGTTTTATTTATCGGTTTCAGCACTAGAGATAAGATTGTCAGGTGCAAGATATGAATATTAGCTAAATCATTCATAACTTCCTTAAAGATAACGATATTAACAATGACATTTGATTTTAATTGTACCTAGTCATTTCAATTTGTAATATTAACGTTTCTTAGTGCCTTGTCCAGGTTTGTAGGAAATAAAACTTCTTTTTATATTTTTTTATGCTTCATATGGTCTTGTAAGATAAATTTAAGTTGAAAAACCTATAATCAATTTAAATTGCAAATACATACCTACGGCCACAAATTAAACTGACATTTCTGTATAAATAATAAAAAAAAACATCTTTGTATTTTTTGCCTCGTCTTGATTTTGACAGTGGTCGTTAGAATCCAAAATTCTTAGATTTGGGTTTTGGTTTTGAAAGGAGCATGCCCAACAAAGTGCTTCCTTTTTTTGTAGCCATTTCTCTCCCACTACAAGGTTACGGCCTATCTACTATCATTCCTTTTTCCCTGGTGAGGGCTGTGGTAAACCAATCCTTATCAAAGGAGTCTAGCTCATAACACCATCTCCGTCAAGGCATACCGCGATGTCTCTTGCCATTTTGAGGGAACCATTGGGTCGTTAGTTTGGTCCATTGGTCGTCTGACATGTGGCAGATGTTAGCACAATTATTATGACATAATATTCAGTTGAAAATCAATGGCATTATAATGACGTGGATGACAAAAATAAAACAAATGATTTTGGATAGTTTTATTTAATTTTTGGTTAATATTTCACAATATTTGGTAATTGCTTCTAAATCACATTATTAATGAGTGAAACTAATAATGGCAAAGTCTTAATGACTAGACAATATTGACGAGATATTAAAAAAAAACTATTTTTTTTCCATAATAATACTTATAATTCTAACATAATAATAAATTATTTCAATATCAACCGTTAAAAATACACATTAAATAATATATGACACATAGAAAACATGAAAGGAACAAACATAAAACTTCATATATTCATATATGAAGAGGTAGACAACATTCAATCCACAATTCATTCATTCAACATTACGCATGAAAAACGATTATAAAATTATTTACAGAATCAAGAACTTTTAAGTTTCGTACTTGTTACATTATTTTTAAAAACGAGTTTGTATATTTTTAGAATAGTAAAGATGAAAAAAGCTAACGTGAAAAATAGTCCTGCAAGTAAAGTGAACACCAGTTCCAGTTCCAGATACTCCGCCCACGAAATGTTGGCGGCGGGCGAGCGCAGGTGCTTCGCCCCACCGTGCCGCAGCACGTACTCCGTCCACCACACAGCGCGCTCCAATGGCCTCTGGACCTGGTCACGCATCAGACTACGCAGTTTGACTATATTGTCCCGGTAACTGAAATTATCATAAGACACATGAAACAAACGTGAATAAAAAAAAATTAAAAACAAGTCAAATATTTGCAGTCGGGGCACGGTTACTTGGAACAATTCAATACAGGTCCCCCGACTGCAAATATTTGACTTGTTTTTAATTTTTTTTGACGTGGCAGGCGTGTTTTTTATTTTTTTTTAGTATAATTTTTTTATTTAATACCTTTTAGTGAACAACAAAAAAACATGACACAACACAAAAAAAATATCGTTCGGAACCCTTTGCAGGCGATTTCGACTCACACTTGACCATTTTTTAATGTCCACATAGCCTATGTCACTCGGGATAACTCAAAGCTTCTAATGATACCACAAACATTGAAATCGGTCAAGCCTTTTAGAAGTTATGGTGGAATAAAGAAACTCACAAACATACATACATACATACATACATACATACATACATACATACATACATACATACATACATACATACATACATACATACATACATACATACATACATACATACATACATACATACATACATACATACATACATACATACATACATACATACATACATACATACATACATACATACATGCATGAACTCTGAAAACATAACACTCCTTTTTGGGCAGTCGTGTAAAAAAGGGATATCTAAAGATAACTATCAAAGACTATTTCATTCTAAATTCATACCTGTTGTTGTTAATAACTTCTAAAAGCGTATCTTTGAAGCTTTCTACTGTAATTTCGTCGAAATCCAACCGAACGCCAACTTTGTGATATACATATCTTTCAACATTAAACCACTGATCACCCAACATTGGAATGCCAATCAATGGAACGCCAGCTGTCATCGCTTCGTCTGTTGATTGTAGACCTCCTTGTGTAACGAACACTTTGATTTTAGGATGCTCTGAAAAAAAAGATGGTTAAGTATACTGATTCCAAAAAGTTTAGCAAAGGCCCTTATATGCCTGATCGTTCATAGACACTTGCAACCTCCATTTTTTTCATAAGGTTTTATGTGAACCACTCACTAAGTAGGTCTGACTGCGGCAACCACTTGGATATTCTGATGTTCTCAGTGCGTCCAGGCAGCTCGTCTCCGTTCCACTTCCATAACACGTCGTAAGGCAACTGAGAGAATGCTTTCACTAGAACTTGGATTCTCTCAGGAGGTAGTAGAGTAGGATCCGTGTTTGTACCAAAACTAATGTAAATCACGCCATTCCTTGAAGAGTCCAGAAATGACTTAAGATCCTGAAAAAGTTAATTTTGTCATTAGATATGATTCGATCTTCGACCCAATTGTAATCATTTTCATCGACGATTTTATTTTTTCTGTTAATATTTGCCTCAATAACGTTATTACCTTAGGTAGTTCCTTCTCTGCCTTTTGATGCAGGCCTCCCGTATACACTACTGTTGGGGGAACAGGATGGATACCTTCAAACACTGGATGCACGTTCAGGAACATCATGTCCACGTTGTCATACAGGTCCATTACCGAAGGTAGCTCTGGTCCAAAGTGTTCCCTAAGAATTTTATCTTCAAGATGTCTGTTATCGTAGTACATGTGATTGAGCGCGTAATGATGATACATTTCCTTAACTTTATCCCACATAGTTAAATTGTTCAATTTTTGTCGAAAAACAGATGGGTAAAGAATCGGATGTGACGGCGCACCCATAAGATCGTAGTTATCATAAAGAGCACCAAAAGAACTCATTAGGATCACAGGTGCCTTATAAAGATGAGAAAACACAAGCGCTGGTCTAGCACATGCTTCTAAAATTAACAAATCAAACTTCTGTGATCTGTCATTAATTAAACTTTTGACGCCTTCTTCCTTTAATTGAATGTCTAGTGTCAAAATAAAGAAATCTATTATTAATTGCATTTGACCCAAAAAATCATTCTGTTTGCCTCTTGGTATGTCGTTTGTTTTTCGTCTGACGAAATCGTATGAAATATCATGGACGTCGATTTCTGTGAGGTTAGCGGGGGCTTCTCCCTTCGGGAAGGCAGGGTCTGTTGTGATGACGGTGACATCGTGTCCTCTCTTAGCTAGCTCTTGCGTCAGAGGTCGGAACACCACCTGGTGACTGATGGAAGGCGTCGGAACCACTACCAGTATCCTCGCTGCTTCATTTGTATTCACAACAAAAAAATAACACGTAACTAAACACAAGAAGATGCCCATGTTCACACTATCACTCACTAGACTGCGATTAGACCAGATTGTTTAAATTCATCAAATTTATGCTTTTTATATACCGTTTATGAAATGATATCTATTTATATCACCCTATCTTTAAATCGTTGCTATTATGTAGATAATTCAGCGCTTTACAGCTAGAAATAATTGAATTTAATCTAATAAATTTAAGTAGTTTTGGTTTCAATAGTCCCAATATCCATATCCAAAATACTATACTAAAATTATAAATTAGTAATTAACTATGTCTGTCCGTTTTTTTTTAATGTATTTCTGTCACGCTTGTACTTGAACCGACTTTGTTGAAACGTAGTATGGGTTTTTTTTTTGGTAGAGATTTTTGCAGTTAGCCTGAGCGCAGGCTTTGACTGCTTCACCGGACTTTTGGCGAGGACCTTAAGGCCTCCAGCCAGAGCAATAGGAAAAACTAACTACGTCAGCAACGCCCACTAAGGGCACCCCCTGCGGGATTCGGACCTCGACTTAGTGCGTTGCTAACAATCTTAATAAAGCAAAACAACCAGGGATGGCTGGATCTAAGTTTTTATTATTTAAGGACATATTTTTATTGCTAGTTTGGCCGGCTCGGGCCAGCTTGGTCTAGGGACGGGACACGTAGTATGGGGTAAGGTATGAAATATAGGTAACTTTTTGTCGTTATCTATACTATAATATTATAAAGCTGAAGAGTTTGTTTGTTTGTTTGTTTGTTTGGTTGAACGCGCTAATCTCAGGAACTACTGGTTAGAATTGAAAAAATCTTTTTGTGCTAGATAGTTCATTTATCGAGGAAGGCTTTAGGATATATAACATCACGCTGCAACTAATAGGAGCGAAGCAGCAGTGAAAAATGTTGCAAAAACTGGGAAAACGATTCATTTTTTAAGGCTTCCGATGCGTGCGCTACGTAAACGGTTAGAGTTACCTAAAAAATATGTAAGAATGAATTGTTCCTCTTTAAATGATCTACAAAAATGTCCGCGACGGTATATGTCTATCTTTTAAGATTGACTCACTATAACCTTTTTTAAGGTAATTATTTGGTCGAAATTAATGCATTATTGCCAATTATTTGCTACAGAGTTTTAACAACATAATATTAACTAAAATTATCATTTACGCAGAAATACTTTATTTTAAACTTCTTAATCGCGGTCATAATAACAGAAATTGACGCGGACGAAGTCGCGGGGATCAGCTAGTGTTTAATATACATATTCCAACACTGTCCTATAAATGCCTTTTCTACCAGTGTTGTTTGAAATGTTTATTAGTAATCACTTGATTTTAGGACCTATTTAGAAGATACGTTATTATGTTCGAAGTACTTAAGAGCATGATATATTTATTGCTATCGATTGTTGATATAATTATGCTACATTAAGCGTGATATTTTGGCTAGGTATAGAAGCTGAGTTATAAAAAGTCATGACTGGCATAAATTACTTGCAGCTGATGTTTATTATCTAAATAGTAATTTGATGATAACAGAATCCTATAGTCATTGTGAACGAGACGTTAAATAATGTTGTGTAAAACAGGATGCTAGTTCAAATTTCGATAGACATTTTGTATTGTTTTTGTTTATACGACGAAAATATTTTTTTCATAAATTTTAAAAGACTATGCTTTGCATTCGAAGTTCTTTTTTTTATGTTTTTACATGATTAATCTGAAAATTGTGGATCGATTTCAAAAAACATTCTTTTAATTAATATTTTTTTTTTAAGTTTGGGTATGGATGAAGCCACACTTTTTTTCAACCTAATGGTGTACAATATAATTAACATATTATTTGCTTTGAATAATAGAATCAGAATCAGAATCAGAATCAGAATTTTATTTGTGAAACATAGGTAAATTTACATATTATGCAGATCTTAAAAATAAACAATAGGAACACTATGGTGTGCCGTACAAATATTTGGGTAGGAACATAAAGAAAATAAAAATAATTAACAATTAATAAATTATACAAAAAAAGAAAACAAAGACACTAACATAGAATTATTAATTAAATAACAAAAATCATATTTTCCAGTGCAATGACTTATAGAGCTGGAAAAGTTATTAAAAACTAGTTTATTCTCTTTTTTAAACTTACAATCTAATTAAAAAAGAAAAAAAAAGCTTAACATTTAGACTTATCGTTGAAGAAGTCTTCTAGACTGTAGTAACACCTCTCAATTAAAAAAGAGGAGAGGGTTTTCTTAATAGAAAACACAACATGCTTTAGGCTTATATTATTATACATTTTGTGTTTAGTAAATAAAGCATATTTTTGTTATTTATGCCTATGACCAATTTCAAAGCGGGCTACAGCTAGAAATGTTTTTAAAAAGGTCAAGGTCATACGACCTTTTCAGTTTAGATTCAATTAAATATTCTAAAGGTGTAATACTCGTTATGTAATTAAATTGAAGTGTCATAAGGGTCTTATAATTGAGGGCCGGTAAAGGTCAGTTCCATTTTTTTTTTATA
Source organism: Autographa pulchrina (assembly GCA_905475315.1). Classification (NCBI taxonomy): domain Eukaryota; kingdom Metazoa; phylum Arthropoda; class Insecta; order Lepidoptera; family Noctuidae; genus Autographa; species Autographa pulchrina. Next base: position 3,918,409 of record FR997786.1, on the reverse strand, counting down.
AAATGAGACCTTTGACCCACATTTGAAATGACTGAAGACTGAGTGGACGTGTATTTCTGACCGGATTTGTATGCAGAGACGAAAACCAACTTGACTATTTGTTGTCATTCTTTTCTTGCATCATTTTTTTACTGTAAATGATGTTGAAAAATGATTTTGCAATTATTGCACGTGTTAAATTAGGTACAAGATTATAATTATAGTATCATCTCCCGAGCCTTTTCCCAACTATGTTGGGGTCAGCTACCAGTCCTACCGGATTCAGCTGAATACCGTATTTTACATGGAGCGACTGCCTATCTGACCTCCACAACCCATTATCAAGATTATGATTATAGTATAATTATGATAAATATGACAAACATTATTCCCATAATGCTGACGTTGAGGAGTACCTCAACGTCAGCATTAGAATTAAGGTAAACGACAATTTTACATAGTAACTAGCTGTACCCGGCATGCGTTGCAATGCAATTTTTTCTACCTAGCACCTGCCCACTACCTACCTACTACCACTTAGGGGTATGAAAAATAGATAGTAGCCGATTCTCAGACCTACTGAATATGCATATAAAATTTCATAAAATTCGGTCAAGCCGTTTCGGACGAGTATGGTAACTAACATTGTGACACGAGAATTTTATATATAAGAAGATGTATATGATAACGACTAGGTAGAGCGATTGCAGCCAGATTATAGCATAGTTAAATGTTATAGTTTTCCTAAAATATGAGAGGTTTAAATAGAGTACATATTTAGGATGTTGAGACAAACATAAAGAAATGATATGTCGAGAGAATGAATAAATAAATAAATAATAATTTAGGGCATTAAATGTGATAGGGAAAACAAACCTGAGTCAGGCTATTTTATTTCTTCGATATTATTGCACAACCGATAAGTAAATAAATTGTTTGTTCAGTTTTTACCACAGATATTGCCATTAGGTAGGTACAACATTCGATTGAATACTGAACGTTTTAGTTTTGTTACAGTTAGACCAAAAATAGCCTACAAAACTGATCACCAAAACAAAATCTTTCCGAAAGAAATGAAAAAATTCTTCGCAAAAAATACAAGTACTAAACGGACATTACGAGCCCGTTTCAAAAGACCGGGAATTCATTACCTTTAATAATAGATCAAAGAGAGAAAGAATCGTTAAAATAGAATCCAATTATTTCTATGTCCAATGCAAATTGTTCACGATTTTTCTAAAATAGCCTATATGAGTATATTCAGAGTGGGATACGATCATTTAAATTATAGACTGTTACTTTAAGACTAAATGAATAAAACCAAGTATTTTTCCTATAGCTTGTTTAAGTAAAGAGAAGTTTATAAAAGATAAGCAATATTTTGACACTTACCGACAAGAAAATACAAAGCAAATCTTGCTCCCCGTGCTTTCTCGAATATAATTTAAATTTGCTGCTTTTTAAGGAACATTAAATTCTTTCTATATAAATAAAAATAAATAAATAATAAATGCGGACAACATCACATACATTGTTCTGAACCCAAAGTAAGTTGCTAAAGCACTTGTGTTATGGAATTCAGATACAACAAAGGTACCACAAACACCCAGATCCGAGACAAGGTAGAAATGTGATTTTTTACATTGACCCGTCCGGGGATCGAACCCGGGACCTCAGAGCTAGCGACACCTTGAAACCGGTGCGTACGCCACTCGACCACGGAGGTCGTCAAATGGCTATTCAGTGGGTTTAGGTATGTAAATTGGGTAATAAAATGTCAAAGGTATATTATAAGCATGTTTTAGTGGTACCTCGGCTACTGCAAAGGTAAAGACGAGACCGGGGGTGCTATTGTCGGGTCAACTCCTACATGTCCAAAAGACGTGCTTTCGACGTGGGTTCGAGTCATTAGATACTAACTTCTAAACTATCGCGCTGCATGTTTACAGTAATATAATACAACGAGAATTAGCGCGTAATGCATAAATACCTCTTTGGGCTTGACGTTTCGAACAGGTTACCGCCCAGGGTCGCATGCAGACGATCGGTTTATTAGATTTTCTCCCAGTGTACAAAAATAATAATATATATTATCTTAATCATCACTTCAAAAAAAAGAACTTCTCTTAATCATGATAAATAAAATCATCAATTGATTTCACGACATCACAATAACTTAATCTTCAGGTTAACTTAACCCATTTCTTGTAAGAAATCCTTCACGAGTAATATAAACCGTTTAAATGGGTTTTAGCCTTGCACCCGTCCACTATATATTATGTTAACTGCTTACTCTTGGGCCACTGACTAGATTTATCGGAACCAGTAACATCTCCTTAACACTAACTCGGTTTTGATTTTATAAGATTTTGGGGTCACGAATTTTGACTTGGTTATCTCATTTTGACGTTTGTTTTAATTAAGAGATCTTCTAATGCTTATACTGTTATGTCTTAAGATATCATCATCTCCCGAGCCTTTTCCCAACTATGTTGGGGTCGGCTACCAGTCTTACCGGATTCAGCTGAATACCGTATTTTACATGGAGCGACTGCTTATCTGACCTCCACAACCCATTTTACTGGGAAGCACAGTATCCCATAGTAAGACTGGTTGTCAGAATTGACTTAACGACTGCCAAAGATCTATGTGTGACAGCCGGGACCTACTGTTTAACGTGCTGTGTCTTAAGATATATGACTGTTAAAATAAATGATTCATTATTTAAATAACTCGACTAAGGAGCAATTTTATACTGCACTAATTTTTATGTATGTGGTATCCAAAACCAATCATCATCCAATCGTTTCCTTACCTCTTGTTGAGAAGAAAAAATTGCTTAACAGATATATCATTAAGCTATTTATAATGGTTAATAAAGAGCATAACACAAGCATGGAAACAAATCGTGTATGTACAACGGTTTTAACTTCTATCTTTACCTTCGGTCTCTCCATTATCAATATGTCAATTAATTACTAAGTTTCAACAAAACTCCTTTCAGCTACCAAAATAAGAACCAAAAGACCAACATAACATTGATAATGTCATTACTCCAGAAATCCAAAATTATACAACAGGGACGACTTATTAATAAATCAAGAAACTTTCTGTATAATGGAGGCATAAAAAATTGCCAATCATTAAACTTCACCGCCTTGAAAGTTTATAATCTCCGTTTTAATTCAGTGAGCAGGTTTCATCATGGGTAATGAATTTACAAATCCTTCTGGATTACGCCTCGAGTTTAGAAGTTGGTATAAAAGTGGCAGGTTGAGAATACGGTTTGGCACGGTATTGTGGTCTTGTTTAGAAGAGAGACAAATTTTGATTTTAAGGTAAAATAATATTTTAATGTGGTTATTTCAAAGTCAATTTGGGGGAGAATGAATTTATTGTCGTAAGTCTCGAGTAGAAAGTTAGTAGTATCTTGTAAAAATCAATCAACACAAGTCATAGAAGATTCCATTACAAATCATAGATCTTTCCCACACATACAAATAAATAAATAAATGCGGACAACATCACATACATTGCTCTGAACCCAAAGTAAGTAGCTAAAGCACTTGTAATATGGAATTCAGAAACAACGTAGGTACCACAAACACCCAGACCCGAGACAATGTAGGAAAGTTGATTTCTACATTGACCCGACCGGGGATCGAACCCGGGACCTCAAAACTAGCGACACCTTGAAACCGGTGCGTACGCCACTCGACCACGGAGGTCGTCAACAAATGCCACCTTAAAACATAACCGTTCCTTGGAAGTCGGAACAAAGGTAAATAATATGACGCCTATTTGTCATTTGAAGAATTGGCAATATTATGAAAAGGAAACATTAATTTCATAAAACCTCTATCTAAATCTTAAGTACTGCAGTTATAGCCAAAAATAACACAATAAACATCATTAAGTCACATTAAAACTCGAAATCTCGAAGAAATAAACCGAAACTCCCAATTTTGCATACTCAATCACCAACCAATCTTACACGCCTCATTTCCCTTCACAAAAAACAACATTTCTATTCTTCAACGTGATTATAACAGCCATTCACTGCAGTTTTGGAGATCAAAACAACAATATATTCTCATAAGTTCTATACGAGTATCAATATATCAAAGGTTCGGGCGAGCAATCTAATTGCCACGAAAACTGGGTCAAATGAGCACTGGCAGAGGCACAATGTATTTTTCCTGTTACAGATATCCTGTCAGATTGAGTTCATGAGTGTATAGCATTTTGTGGATGAAATCTTCGTGTTTTGACACTGTTATTAATGTTCACGTTATCACGTCTCTATTTGGATTGTTACTTAGGAACAGTTTGAAAGTGTTGGATAGGTTTTGGATGATAAAAAGTATTTTTATTTGTGACAATTATGGAATAATTGTTAGCAAATCAGTATATTAGTAGATCACCGCCTGTTGAGCACTGAATTTGACGAAATTACGACACCATCCATACATATGGCTCCGGGACGAAACTACTTCTAGAATTTTGATAAATAATAAATTGAAAAAGTAACGGCGGGAACTCAAAAAAAATCAGGAGTTTCAGTAGGTACTAGTATCATCTTGCCTAAAGATTCGAACGTCAAAGTAAAGAATTATAGTGGCCCAACATTAACATTTACTCGTGTCTACGTTTCAAAAGTCCAAGAAATCAGCGTAAGGGTCTACAATAAATCAAAAATGCAGGATACACACTTATTCGCAGCCAGAGTGAAGGATTTGTTATTCAATTTCCTCTGGAGAACTCAGACACATATTTTTCTCATACCTTTGTTATCTGAAGGCTATCGGCCACACGTTTATGGGAAATCAGTCCTTATTTTCAAGGGGATTAGGATTAATATTATAGGCATTAATTCGTTTCTTTGTGTTAAGATACTTATTCTGATACGGTTCATAATTATTGTACTTATCACGTTTATTGCCAAGGATTCCGATTGTAGGATCGCTTTTATTGTATTTTGTTATCTTGAAAGTGATAATGGGAACAAACTATTATTTATTGTAAGGCTTTTAATAACAGCTTATATCGTCTTATTTAACTAAGTTATTTATTTCGTCTGATATCTTTATTTCTATCATCCTTTACAAATTTATCTAATTTTTCGGTCTTTCATTGCCTGTATACTCATGCACTTAACTTAGATGATTTTGAACAGAAAACGTAATTGAGGAAAACATGTTGCTGAATAACCAACCACATAACAAAATTAAACAACATTATGGCAACTTGTCATTTTGCCGAATTTTCGACAAATTCAAAATTCTTCTACGAATATCATCAGTCAGAAGTTATACCAAGTAAGAAGTTGTCACAAAAAATGCACGCTGTATATACCCGTAGCTGTGTATAAACAAAGTTGTGACAGGGGTGCGATTCACGACATAGATAAAGTTAGTGAGCCTTTGTTGGTGGTCCAAGTTAAAGGTTGAAGCGATTTATACCTGAGCTTGTCAAATTTTAAACTTACTTTAAAACGACGGAAGTTTAGGAATGTACGGCATAGTAGTAGTAAAAATGATGATGATAACAAACAGCTGTTTATTAATAAATAAACATTTTAAATTATGCTGTTAGATTATCTTCACCGATCTGCGATTAGTGAACTGTAGGGTAGTCTGCAGAATAATCTACAGTTGTATAGTTAGTCTAAGATTACATTCATTATTCAGATCCAGTGATTTAAATGATTTTTAACGAAGTATATGAAGGCCTAAGGACTAGAGATCTTCTAATAAATTTGTGTTTTTAATTGCATTTGGCTAAAATAATGATTATTTTTAAGCATCATTATGGAATGTTTTTTTGCAATCGATACTTAATATAAAATCAAGTTCTACTTATACAAACACTTTAATTTTTACTTTCATATAACCAATGATACATAAAAATGGTGGGATAGTTTTGAGTTTAAAATAAATAAAAAAATACTCTTCTAATTTGTACCACACGTTCATAAGGTTCAAACTCCCGGTCTTGAATCGGATAGCAACGGAAATTGAAACGCAAGAACCATTCAAAGTTGACCCAATCGTGCTATCTGTTTGATAAGCGATTGTTGCCAACTGTTAATGGCATACGAGGGGTTTATTTCGTCCTGTTCCATGTCATACTAGTGTTGATTGGAAACGGTTGGGTTTCGAAGGAAAATTGACTGAGTGAGTCTTGGTTTTAGTCCTTTTAAGAACATTTTGATCCTTAAGTAACTACGGCTTTATCTTCTTAACCTTAATCGTAGTTATACAGAGGTCGGATTTCAGTCTTAACTATTTAATAAAATTCTTAAGTAAACTGAAAATCTGTGGCGAATGTCATTGTTTTGTAACATGTATTATTATTTCAAAAATATTCAAAATAACATAACTATATAGGGAATACAACCTTTTTGTTACTTTATTTTATGCCTGTTGAAAACAATTTCTCACTTTTTAAAGGGTTTGTAACTTCAACAGAGTCCAACAGTTTCAGAAACCTAACTTACACTTGACCTATAACTTCAAACCTAAATTAATTAAATAAATAAATTAGAATTTCGGTCCACTCCCCGTCCTATTACAAGTTTAGGCCCAAAGGACCAGACGCATTAACTTGGTCCCGTTTCATCTCAGGAGATAAGAACTTGTGCAGACTAGATTCTGGCTAGCACTAAAGAATATTCATGTTTTCCTTTACGTCACAAAGGTTTAGTTTAAGACGAAAAGTTTATAACATTTCGGAGAATTTTTGGGTCTTATAACTATTTTGTTAGATGTTAATATTGTTTGCATAATTCATCAAAGGCAAGGTTGTTTTAGCCTGTCACTATCTAACTGTACATTAACTATTTAAATAGTTATGTAAAATTGAATAAGATATTAAATTCCAATATCAAATTAATTTACGATTTTTTTTTATTTTGTATTTATTAAGGATAAAAATTAACGCTGGTAAATTAATTTAGAGATATTTTTATAGCTTCTCAATATAGTGTTATTTACACAGCCTTATTTTTCCTTCTAGCAGCCTAATGTTTAAATTGGTCCTTGGAGTCATAGTAATACCAAAGTCTAGATTTTTTTACTATTTATTACATATTAAATAATGTTTGGCAGATAACAAATTCATCATTTTGGCTTTGATAACCAATAGTAGATGTTATTTCTATTTATCTTTCTGAGAATCGAGGTCACAACTCAAATCAAAATCCGAAAATAAACTTACATTCCCAGAAGTATCAAAAGCGAGGAAAAACAAAACTCGATCAAACTACCAAAAAAGTGTCCTGAAGAGGACCATAAAATGCCATCTCATTTAAACTTTGCACAGTAAAATGCTTGAATCTATTGGCGTATGTGTTTCAAAGAAATAAACCGACTTGATCTGTCATGAGAGCTGTTTAACTTATGCAAAGTGGATACAAGGACCAATTTAAAATAACTTGGTATATTCGTAGTAAAGGGAAAATTGGATAAACCTTTTTAAGTCACGGTAGTCAACTATTGTGAAGGCAATAGGACACGGAAGGGCACTTTCTGGTCGAGAATTAAATTGGACCAACATTTTCTGTTGTTGCCCAGAGGTTTTCAGGTAGGTTGTGTAGGATTGACAACAGATTTTGAAGATTCTGTTTTTTTAGAGATTTAAAAAAATAGAATATAAGTAATTATTAATTTTTTTAGATTAATTCCATAGGTAATTTAACTAGTGCTTTTATATAAACTTTTTAATATTTGATATTTAGAGAAGGAAATTAAATTATACCTAAGTATGTGAGAGATCTTACATGTTGTTAAACTAGAATATTAGAAATATGTTTTTAAACTTTTAATGTCTACCATTTTAAAAGACCAACAAACATTTTCTAAACTTGATGAATCTAAACAATTTACAGTACCTCAGAACAAAGAATTGCATGAAACTACATCAATCTGGCATTCGAGTACAATTTGCTTGGATTTCAATCGGCTGTACTGGAAATAGCGCCATCTATCATCAAACCCACGAACGTTACATAGGTGGAGTATTGCACTTCACGTTGATCGATTACCGTTGCCCGCTGCGGTACATTTTTATTCAATACTAAATCCTGTATCCCGGTGTGTGATTTGAAACAATATCAAATTGTAGACAAAAAAAACATATCTTTTTCTAATTGTGGATCATTGTATGCCTTTTAAGCATCGACTTTATTTTTACATAATATTCTTTTTTAACTTTGATTATTATAATTTTATAACTAACTAGCTGATCCCCGCGACTTCGTCCGCGTCAATTTCTGTTATTATGACCACGATTAAGAAGTTAAAAAAAAAAGTATTTCTGCGTAAATGATAATTATATATAATTAGTATAGATTATGTTGATAAAACTCTGTAGCAAATAATTGGCAATAATGCATTAATTTCGACCAAATGATTACCTTAAAAAAGGTTATAGTGAGTCAATTTTAAAAGATAGACATATACTGTCGCAGACATTTTTTTAGATCATTCAAAGAGGAACAATTCTTTCATACATATATTTTGGGTAACTCGAACCGTTTACGCAGCGCACGCAACGGAAGCTTTCAAGTATGAATATTTTCCCCCGTTTTTGTGACATTTTTCACTGCTGCTTCGCTCCTATTGGTCGCAGCGTGATGTTATATATCCTAAAGCCTTCCTCGATAAATGGACTATCTAACACAAAAAGATTTTTTCAATTCTAACCAGTACTTCCTGAGATTAGCGCGTTCAACCAAACAAACAAACAAACAAACAAACAAACTCTTCAGCTTTATAATATTATTATATTATATATAGTATAGATTCATAATGTACATGCAAGTGCAGTAAGTACTAAGTTAAGTATAGTATTGAATTTTCATTAACAATATTAACATTTTGTTCATTATGTAATGTTGCATTTAATTTAAGTACTTGCGTCCTTTGCGTATCAAAAATAAAGTCAGTAAATTTGAGTTTTGCCAAGTTTTAAATATTTTACTCAACCAAAGCATTACACTTTTATCATCCCAACGTTCTTTAATACTCTCAGGAAAGAAAGTAATAAAACAACTTTCATATGAACCCGTATTCTCAAATATAAACTCCACAAAACAAAATTGGTTCCAAAACCCTTAAAGCTAAAAGCGCTTTGCAATTGATTCGAGCGCTAAAAAGCTAAAACTTAACAATCGTAGTGGGTTTTAACCCCGTACGTAATAGCGGACATTAAGCAACTGCAGCGCTTTACTTAATTACAACTGTGTTTACGAGCTGAGTGCAGTTGAATCACATGCAAAATGCCGCGTATTATTCAGGAGTTAGGGAACTGTTTGTTTATTTTATCTAAGGTTTTTTAATAAACTTGTAAGGGTAATTATAAAGCGTCGATATAATTATTTCCTATAAACGATGTAGACAGAAAATTTGTGTTTTCCTCTTATAATACCTTCATGTTAAAATACCTGTATATCCCTCAAGACTTAACCAAACAGAAATTTAGTATATTGCATTCTTGAATGGACTAGTAATTCTAAAATGTAACCACTGGTTTGCAACTATAATTAAGAAGAGTAACTTATGAAACAGCAAAAAGAAAGAAATATTACGACATACTGACTTGTTTCTTAAAATGCCAAAAACCAGCAATTCGTTTTTTTTATTCTAGCCACATATTCAATTAACAATTTTAACGAAATGGTGTCACACAGGATACCAAACAGTATCAGATAAAAATACAATAAGTTTCCCTAACTCCTAGACTACCGCTTCCAGCAATCGAGTGCACATGATCGCAGCATTCAGTCAGACTCCCGCTGGAATTTGCGAGGCAGATGAGATAAAGAACCAGTGTTTACATACATATCATTTACATCGTCTACGTATAAAATAGAGGAGTGTTTTATATTTAAAAGGGGTGATAAATTGTTGTTTTAGTATAAGGTTATAGAACATTTTAAGGTGAGTTTACTAGGAATAGATTTATCGGGTTGATTGTTAAATTCTCATTTTGGATGTACTTAAAGTTTGAGCACTTCGAGATAAATGTGACACCTGTAAACATAAATATCGTAGTTACTCATCGCATCAAGCGATTTTTTTACAAAAACAGATCTCTTTTAAATTAAAAGAGGTCCTTAAATACCTATATCGCAAAGCCTGCTATTTATACTTAAGAGTAATTCTTTATTTACAATTCAATACTTAAATCTATTACAAGAACAAACAAAGACTAAAATTAAATCTTATATAAATAAATAAAACTAACACGAGTCAAAAAACTCATCGTCATCCTTGTCAATGGCGGGAAACGTAGTAGGAAACGTAGAAGGCTGGGTAAGATAAATTTTATAAGAATATTTTTTGTCGATATCATTTTGATTTTGATTTTGTAACAAATTCAAATCGAATCAAAATAGTATTATAGTCAACTATACCCAACGCCTATCCCTTCTATGTAAGCATGTACTATAGTTGTCAACTACATACCAGAATCCTTCCACATTCCTCTTTCTTCCTTTTTCAGGCCTTTGTTAAAGGAATGTGATAAACATTTCATTGGTCGTGTCGGCTCTTTGACTATGAATAGTATGCCTTTTACAGGTGCCGAAAATTCGTGATAAGATTACAAATGCAAAAAAGTTAGATACTGAAAAAACTGATATTGAAAAAACAACCAATCGTCTTCTTCATTTGCTCAATAAAACTAAGTAATAAACTAGGTTTGTGAAATATTCTGGTTAATGAGGCGTGGAGTGAGATAGGCAGTAGCTCTATGTGGTGTGGGCTCATAAAGAGGTTTTGACCTACTAATGCCACGCTGGCCAGACGGGTTGGCATAGGGTTTGGTCTCGAGTTTTCCTTCTCTAAGCAGTGGTTTTCGGCTCTGCTCAATTTTCCCTTAGTCGCCTTCTACGACACCCACGGGATGAGATGGGGTGGTGACCTTTGTTTTCTTTAGGTCCGTCACCACACGGACAAGCAGCTCTATGTACAATGCAGTATTTACAGTTAATCCGGTGAGACTGAAAGGCGACTTAAACATACTTAGAAGAAAGTTAGGCAAAAATTGAATGAATGAGGGCTACCGTTTTTGTGCTCACCAGTTGGCGCCACTGGCGAGTGAGGTCCCGATCTACAGATCTAAAGTCTGTAAAAAATGAAAAACATAGCTGTAAACTCGGTAAAGAAGCTTAATTTCGACAAAATATTTTGTTTGTAAACAGTAAACAAACCTCTGAATTAGCTGTTCTTTCAGTCCGCTTAACTTTGCACCTCTTTTTCTTAGTTCCACTTTTAAAGCATTGACATTCATTGACCCGTAACTCGTATTTGCCATAATAAGGATGTTTTAAATTAAATATTTTGTAATACCTCAAAATTAAACTTAAATGAAATAAATAAAACCGCGCAGCCCACCCATTAAAGTGACAAGTGACATTTTGGAGACCTCACGCTACACTAGCGCCTCTAGCGGCGAATTCACACGCTTTAGCCCTCATTACGTCTGTGTTCAAAATAACAAATGAAACAATTAAACACACATTTTTTCCTTGTTTTACATGTCACTTAAACCAATAAAAATTTAGATTCATAAAGTAAAACCAATAGACCGCCCAAAAATAATTTCAAGCAAATGGCCATCTTATCTGACCACATAATTTAAAATAACAACACGACAATATCTAGGCCGCGGTCCAAACATTGTTGTACACAAAGTTTCGGGTAATCCCAAGTATTTAAGGTAATAGCATAACCATTGAGAAATTCCTCAAATCTGACATTATGAAAGACCTTTCATTCTTGGGATATCTCTATGATATACAACTCTATTCAATAGACCTTGATATATTTATGTTCAGACAGTACGTGAGATTTGTTACACGAGTACATCTTCTTATATATAAAATTCTCGTGTCACAATGTTAGTTACCATACTCCTCCGAAACGGCTTGACCGATTTTTATGAAATTTTATATGCATATTCAGTAGGTCTGAGAATCGGCTACTATCTATTTTTCATACCCCTAAGTGGTAGTAGGTAGGTAGTAGGCAGGTGCCAGGTAGAAAAAAATTGCATTGCAACGCATGCCGGGTACAGCTAGTTACTTATAAAAATATATCTACTAATATAAAATCGGTTAAGGAAACCTGGAATAAAAGATTTATGTCATGACATAAGTCTATGACCTCTATGACATACATATAATCAAGCCTCTTTCCCTTGTAGGCAGAGACCAGTTCTTTCCACTTGCTATGATCCTTACACACTTGCTTCGGTTCGTCTACCCTCACCATTCCCTTCATACATGCTCTAGGGTACTCTTGACCTGGCCTTTTTTCATTCACACTCGGCTTATACACGTTTTTCGTCAATCGTTCTTCATTCATTCTCTCGACATGGCCAAACCATCTCAGAATACCTTTCATCCATAATCGGACATACTTCATCCACCTTACCATCCATTCCTCCTCTTACATTCAACATAGCGAAGCAGCTCTCCGTGGGCTGCTTATAAATAAAAATTAGACGTGACCTTATTTTATTGGTTAATTTACCACCCAAGAAGCCGCTGAATACAGATACCCTTGCATACCAAAGTATAATATGTACAATAATATATAATTCTATTGTATTAATAGTTTTCGAAAACACACTTAACAAAAACGCACTATCTAATCAGTTGTTCAAAACTTATTTATTGAGAACTAGCTGTTTCCCGCTGCTTCGCTCGCGTGGATGTCGATTATCACGACAAAAAGCCTATGTCCTTTCTTGTGACGCATAATTACCCCGTACAAAGTTACATCAGACAGACAGGGTTACTTTCGCATTTATAATTATTAGTATATGTTTTTATTTACTCACACTTACACTGATTTCCTTTCACCAACATATCGAACATCTCAATAAGATTTCAAGGTACTTCGAAAAGCCGAAACGAAATACTGATTCTGTCAAACATTATTCATCGTAACATTATTTTGTGACATCATGTTTTTATGTGCATTGTCTGGCCTTGAAATGTTCTTTGATGTATGAAAGGACATACCTGTATTATTTATAGCAAAAAAGATGTGAAAGAAAAGATAATTTCTGTCTGGTCTTAATCAAAAGAGAAAAAACAATTATAAAATAGATATAAAGATAAAGATATATTTATTTGTATAAACATGTGTAACATTATACACTAGCTGTACCCGCGACGTTGTTCGCTTATATCATTCATCTTCATGCATAAATATTTTGACTGTTATATAGAAGGCCACCAACACGAACTATATTATTATATTAGACACATAGATGTGCGGCATGCTCGCGAGCGGCTCGCGAGCACGCCTCGAGCGGTTCGCGAACGGCTCGCGAGCTGCTCGTGTAATGCTCGTTCGTCAGATGTGGACGCACCCCAAGGAAAACAAGTTGAGACAAACAAAAAATATAAAGAGGAACAAAAATAAATATCTATTTTCATACATAGCTAATGGCTTCCAATAAAAACCCGATCGAGTTTGTCTCAAAAACTCATTATTCAAACTACACAAATTCCAAACACAGATAATGTTAACAATGTTTCTCTTTCATCCTAAAAACAAATATACACAGCGCGCAACAAACATTATGTTCACATTATACATTATTTTCATGCCATAATAACCTTTACTACCCCCACAATTAAGATCAAAGTCGCGTGAAATTTCGTTTTAATGTTGCATACCTTACTGGGAGTGTCGCACATAATTGCCTGAAAGCTGGTAATAATTACAACGTCACTGGAATAACTGTAAACTAGTACTAAGTTAATGGGAATCGCTAAGTGATTCAAAGTTTAACTCCATTGTGGAAACGTAATGGTACGTTCAGACGAAATTGTTTAATAATGTAATTTTTGTAATTTGTATGTCAGAATTGTAAAATCGTTGTAATTGCTTAATACCAATAGGAAATTTTCATTATGCAGTGAAGCTACCTAATCTTAGTACAGGATGTTACCGAAAGGTTATATTTATCAAAAAGAGGTTGAGATGTACTCTATAATAATATCTGGTAAAAACATGTTTACAAAATTTTAGTTGCATTTCTTTTAATGAATAATCTAAGTAGAATAATTTTATTCTCATAGAAATTATATACTTTTTCACGTGCATATTATCTTTAACAAATCAGTTAAATACTTCTTAAGGTTAAAAGACAGAACAAACTTACTAACGAACACGCAAGTTATAATATAGTCTTTCATAAAAAAAATGTTGCATAAAAGCGAAAAGGGCACCTTAGTATGGAAACTATACCCACGCTGTACAGAAACCAAATACCTACGGTGAAATAGACGGATTAATGTCTCTAAATTACGATAGTATGGGTTGCATTACTGTGGGTATAGTCTGAAGTTACGCAAGAGAAGAGTGTCTGGAAGGATATGGGGAAGGCCTTTGCCCAGCATTGTGACTTTGTTCTTTGACCTACTTATGTTTAATACCGCAATAAAAAAAAATCATGAAATTAAAAGTGGGGTATAACTTAACAATTTAAATCTAGTTTGGTTTATATATACACAAGTTTTCACAAACCAGGTCAGATTACGCCCAATGACCTTTATACAGGGTGTTAAGAAACCCCTGTCCGACCCGAAAGGGTGACATAGGGTTCACAATCACATGCCCAAATAAAATATCAAATTTGGAAAATTCATGATAGAAACAATAATAATGGATTTTGAAATGACCATTTTTTTGCCCCGAAATTCCCTAAATTTGAGATTAAAACAAAAACTACTACACCAATGTCGTCGGTATTTTTGGGGGTTTTTTGTTTGGTAATTAGGTAGCATCTGTGACGACACCGACTCTCTCTCTCAACTTTTAGAAAAAAAATATTATTATTTTTAGGTTATATTTTTTTTTCTTTTTTTTCCACATTTTTATAATCAGATATCGATACCTAATAACACCTTCACGGGTCGGACAGGGGTTTTTTAACACCCTGTATAGAAAATGTATCTGAACTCGCCATTATAAGCTTTGAACACAATGTTGACAATACAACAATAGATGTGACTACAGGTACAACTAGATTTGCCTGGTCGTTACAACATTAGGCTTTTAAGCAAACTTGACAAAGTGTTGCCAGACTTAAATACTTGGTGTTGCTTGGTAATAGAAACACATGTATTTAGAGGCTTTCCGTGGAAGTTGTGTGTTATTTGTCGTGTCTTGGATCTTACAAGGACATTAATTTCGTAGTGTAATATTAGGAACAATTAATAATATTGTTTGGATGTTTGATTGATATCAGCTCTTATTGTTTTTATCCAGCATGTTGTAAATATAAATTACTAAAATAAACAACATAATTATATACATAGTAAGATCTGAATACGGTATCTTCATTTTATGCCTTTTCACGCACTTTTTAACCGACTTTAAAAAAAAGGAGGAGGTTCTCAATTCGGATGTTTGTATGTTATTTTTTTTTTTTTATTTGTGATACTTTCAGACTGTTTTTATGACCAACATTACCGAGATATACGTTTTTAGTATTTTAAAAACTTGTACACATTTCGATTCAAACATTCGATACGAGTTTTGATCATGTGTTTAATAAACTTTTAAATCAATAAAAAAGAACACCCTGAATTCGATTTACTTGTGCCATACAGAATACTTACGCTACTTAGGTAGTTCGTATTAGTGGCCCTCTATATCAGTCAAAACATTTATTCATAAAGATGAATCATATTTGACGGGCCTGTTGGTCTAGTGGTTAGTGACCCTGACTGTTATACCAGAGGTCGTGGGTTCGATTCCCACCCAGGACAAATGTTTGTGTGATGAGCACGATCATTTGTTCTGGTTGTCTGGGTGTAATTTATCTATAACATGTATGTATTTAGAAATATATAAGTATGTTTATCAGTTGTCTGGTTACCATAACACAAGTTCTGCTTAGCTTGGGATCAGATAACCGTGTGTGAGTTGTCCCGAAATATTATTATATTATTATTATTTAAGCGAACAACGTCGCGGGTACAGCTAGCATTAAATACGAAATAAGAAAATCTACAAGAAATATAGGTAAAACAAACACTCAACTCTATCAGTAATTTCTTAAATATTTACATACAAATATAAACGTCTATATTTCAGGATAACGATTATTTCCGTATTTCTCTGTATCGAGTAATAAACCAAAGGAATTCGAGGCATTACATCGAGATGTATTCAAAATATTTAGGGAAATGTGAAATTATTTTTGGGTATGGATACATATTATAATTATCGTGGTTACTTTTATCGCTGAAATCTGTTGAAAGGAAATCTTAATATTCCTTTTATTGAGAACTAGCTCAATATATTGATTTAAAGAGGATTTGGTACATGAATTATATATTTAAATACATCTAAAAATATGGACTCAATATTAACAAATATAGGTATGTTTTTTGAAAGGAGCTTCTTATTTTTGTGATGATGAACATAATTATATTCATAAAAGAAAACTCAAAAGAATCTCAATCACAGTTAACAAACAAAAAAACCGCATTAATTCGAGTAATTTCTTAAAGAGATACGATACCACAAATATTTACACTCGTTAAACTTATACCCCTTTTTTTCGCCGTGGTTAAAACACTACGAACGTCCATCCCTAATCCTATTTTATAGCATCATCGATCATCTTACGTTAGTCTATCGTATACACCAGCCAATCACAGGCCGGATTTCTGAAGCGAATTCTTTTTTCAAACTTGTCCAGATGTCATTTTTACAAGGGTTGCGGGATATGGGTCATGGTTTATTGATTCATTATAATGGATGATGTTGTTGCCTTGTTTGTTTTAATCTCTGTTATGTTGGTATAGTAGTTGGTATACCGACTTTTCTTGCTGAATAAGTTACATGAGGTCATAGAAAATATTTAAATAATTATATTTTTGTATTAATACTGACATGTTTATGCTAATTAGTTAGTGCTGGGCATGTGTCTGGATGAGGCTGGCACAAGACCGTAGAAACTGGCACGAAAAAGGGAAGGCCTATGCCCAGCAGTGGGAGGACAAGGACTGTGGATGATGATATGTGTCTTCCAAGTTGCGCAACAATTCTGTCCTATTGAAAAACATTTTGTTTGAAGGATTCATGAATTTATGAATATGTTTAATGTAGGTAATTTCAATACAACTACAATTAGGTATTTAAAAAATAGTAATAGAGTAGAATATAATTTGTTTCTTAGTTGTGAATAAAATATATTCCACTTGCTCTTCACAAAAATCACAATTTTAATAAATAAAATAAGCAACTCTTCACCACAAACCTCATTTTATCGGAACTCTGTTTCCAATAAATATTTTTCTAGATACCTATCTGTTTTGTGCACTGTACCGATTTATCGATGTGACGTCACCGATGCACTGTGGAAGTGTTGCACATTCTTTTGTTTTATAGGTCATTCCATTTCATAAGAATTATTGGGAACAAGAACTTCTATTTA
The DNA here is from genome assembly GCA_905475315.1 of Autographa pulchrina. NCBI lineage: Eukaryota > Metazoa > Arthropoda > Insecta > Lepidoptera > Noctuidae > Autographa > Autographa pulchrina. The sequence goes on along the minus strand of FR997786.1, from coordinate 3,900,958 downwards.
TTGATGGAATATTATTATATTGAGATTGAATAAGTTCCTGATGTAAAAATGTATTTGTTTGTTTGCTACGACTTCTAGTCTAAAGCACTGAACCAATCTTAATATTTTTTACTGTAAGATAACGTTGAAACTATAAAAGAATAAAGGCTTTATTGTTTTATATTATTTACTAGCTGTGCCCAGCGGTTTCACCCGCATGAATACCTAGGTCCCGTTCCCGGTGCCTTTATATTATTGGGGGCGGAGATGAATCCAACAAATCACTATCGTAACAAAAGTCAGGATTACTTAATAGTATACAAATAGTATACATGTTCCACATTGCATTTTTTTTGGCAATTCAATGTAATCCTGATTACCTATTACGTGAAAGCAGTCGGAAGCCAATGCTTGTATAGGCTTGTATAGGGTTCAAAATACAATTTCTACTCTTTGTAAATATACAAAGAGTAGAAATTGTATTTTGAACTGATAATTTTCTTGAATTCTGAAAATTGTTTTAACCTTCAAAAATAAAAACATCTTATTGTCACCCAAATTAATTGTCAATAGGCCTTTCTGTACATAGTTTGTACCCTTTCAATTCCTTGGAAACTAAATTTAAATTTCAAAGTATCTAAAGGAGACCGCTATATAAACAGTTTTCTAAGTCTTCCAATTTTAAGGCTTCGTTGATGAATCCGAAGCCTTTAACAGACTTCCAAGCTTCATTATGTACGAATTTTATTTTAAGTTTACATAAATTATTACAATGAGGCTCTTTGTTGTAAGGTTGTTGCAATTTGGACCTAGTTTCTTGAAGGGTAAGGCTTATATTGCTTTAATTTAAAAAGATTATACACTTATAGATACCTTTAGGGCTTGACGTTTCGACCGGGTTACACCGGCCGTGGTCGAAACGTCAAGTCCTAAAGGTACTTATGCATGTACGCGCTTATTCCCGATACATTAGATACATAAAAGTTAATACTGTTGCCTTTATTTACCAACCATCATATTGAAAAAATCACTGAACGATCTTGTTTTAAAATAAGCAGTTCAACTTTGTTTTGTACATACGTAATAATTTAAACAACTATAAATACTGTATATGTTGCAGTCAAAACTCTTAACTAGTCAAAAGTACTATTGAATAGCAAAATCAGTCATAAGTACTTTTGTGTACCGGTTAAGAGTTTTGACTGCAACATTTATCTTCTCAAAGGCAGTGGGACGAGCCGCTTTGCAGTTTGATACGGAAAGAATTAATTAATACGTCAATCAACACTGCAGAGCGCGCGCGTCTCCTGGCTGTGGGAGAATGGGAATCGGGCCTCTGGTTACAGGCACTTCCGTCAACCACTCTTGGTACGATTTTGGATGATAATACTTTTCGGCTCGCCATCAGTTTACGTTTAGGTATACCTTGTGTCGCATGTCATCGGTGTCAATGCGGTGAAACAGTCGATTGCCTCGGTCACCATGGCTTGTCCTGCAGCAGGAGCGCAGGACGTATATCCCGTCACGCAAATATTAATGACATTATTCGTCGTGCTCTTGTCATTGCCGGTGTACCAGCTGTTTTGGAACCCAATGGTTTGGTGCGCAGCGATGGTAAGAGACCTGACGGTATGTCATTGTTGCCTTGGAAATTGGGTCGGCCTTTGGTGTGGGACGCAACGTGCGTCGACACCCTTGCGCCATCCCACGTTCTAAGTTCGGCGGCCTCTCCTGGCGCTGCTGCTGGAGCAGCGGAGACCCTTAAACGGCGAAAGTATAATAACCTAATGGGTAATTATATTTTCGAGCCGTTTGGGGTTGAAACGCTCGGGTCATGGGGTCCGAGTGCACGAAATCTTTTTAAAGAACTGTCAAAACGTTTGGTAGACTCTACTCGTGATCAGAGAGCTGGGTTGTACCTTGCACAGAGAATCGGCATAGCCATTCAACGTAACAATGCTGCCAGCCTTCTGGGCACGTTTCCCGCCATTGACAAGGATGACGATGAGTATTTTGACGCGTGTTAGTTTTATTTATCTATATAAGATTTAATTTTAGTCTTTGTTTGTTCTTGTATTAGATTTAAGTATTGAATTGTAAAGAAAATAAAAAGTAATAAAAAAAAAAAAAAAAAAAAAATATAATTAAATCAATCAAAACGTTACTTTGAACTCCGTTCAGATTGCGTTACATATACAATGACCAAAGGGTCTAATTTAATACACTTCTTCAAATCATACGTTTGCCCAATTTTCTACTGTACCTTCGCAAGTTGAGGACATATCATTTTTGTGTTACATTTTACATTGATCACAAGTGTACCTACACTTCTTCAAATAAAAATGAGTACCCAATAGGGATGTTGACAAATTTTAAATTTATCCATCTTTTAGATAATAAAAAAATATTAGACACGTATTTTTTTGTTTTGTCTCGTAAACAAATATATTGTAACTAGACGTCACGTCACAAGCCACCACTCTTGAACTTAAAGCGGTTTGTCTTCGTATTTTATTATTGAAATGATAAAAGAAAAAATACGTGTCTATTATATTTTGATTATCTAAATGGTGGACTAAATTGATTTAGACTTTCCATACCCAGTCATAAACTCCATTCTCTATCTATAGGTGATGACACAACAATTTTTGCTCGATCCAAACTTTGTGTACCTAAAACTGTATTTGCAACCGAACTTTCGACCATACATTCCATCAGCGGTTTGCGAGCATTCGAAGCAAAATTCCTGGCAACCAGTATTTAGGAGGATTGTACAAACAAGCTGCTCACATCTATCATGGCATATCTGATATTGTCCGTCTGTATGTACGTGGACTAGGTGTTTGTTGTTTGTGCACAGATTACACCGCACTTTGCACTTCCTTGATTCATTGCTGAAAGCAAAGATCAGGTGAAATATGTAGTTGGAGCATTTGAAATTATGCGGTAATATAGGTGCCGACATTTAATTTCTGACTGAATGTTTTACTAACTAATGTACTTTTAGCTTGTAGTGCTCCTGTCAATTAATATTTTTTAGTATATCTGGTGGCAATAAATGAGTTTGAATTGAATTGAGACTATCGTTTGCATAAAATTTTATGATTTACAATTATTATAGAATGCTCGTTTGTTTTCTTTTAAAAATAAAAAAAAATAACACTTAATTTATCCTTTTTTGATCTTGCAGGGTTATGAACGTTATTTACACATACATATCTTTCAATAAAAATCTTCAATTACATAATAAGGTTTCGCCCTTATTTGCTGCTCATTTGAAATAGAAGCCTTATGTATATTATGTGGCTGAAAAATATATAATGATAAATAACTGTTCTTTGCTTTACCAACGCTTAATAAGCACACGATTAAGGCCTCGATATAGACTAAAACTATTCGTTCAGCTCCTCTCCTCGCAACATTTTTTGTATTTACCAAATATCTGTGAGATTTATATTCTGTAGTTCACGATCATAACTTTACTACGGAACCCGGAATATGGAGTGTGACAGGTGCGGTCGCAGAGTTTTTCTGCTTTTTCGGTCACAAAGAAACAAATGACGATATTTCAAAATGGACATCTTGAATGTGGCTCTGTGTTGCGGGCGAACCGTTAAAAGTGTCGATATTGATTTAGAATTATATTTTCTGATACGTAACAGTTAAACTGACTTAGTCATAACTTTTTAAATAGCAGTTTACTTAAATAGTTACTTTAAATGTTGAAAACACGTATTGAAAGAATGTTATTAAAAAAAAACGAAATTTTGATGGGTGTTTTTTTGCTTTATAATTTTTACAAAATTATAACTATTTATTATTTCCTCTTGATTGATTTATTTAATTTGTTTTGCACTATAGCTCAAAGCCAGACTTAGTGCCTGAAGGTATTTTATTTATGTTGCAAGTCAGTAAACTGACTACTTTGAGCAAGAAACTTTTCTTTAATAAAACATTACACGAGCTTAGTCATAAGTTTGCTATTGGAGGCGCCGAACTAAGGAATTCGTTAAGTAATTACAAAAGTTATTTTATCATAAAACTTGCTTGATATGATTTGATCTCTGATTAAAATAATTATAATTTAATTATGTCCTGGGACAACTCACACACGGTCTGATCCCATACTAAGCAGAGCTTGTAATAAGGTAACCAAACAACTGAAAAACATACTTATATATTTCTAAATAGATACATATTACAGATAAATTACACCCAGACACAGAATAAATGATCATGACAAAAACATTTGTCCTGGGTGGAAATCGAACCCACGACTTAGCACGGCATAGCAGTCAGGGTCACTTACCACTAGACCAACAGGCCAGATTGAAACACTTCTGTACTTGAGATCGTAAATTACCCAGTCGCTACTGTTAAAAGGAAACCACTGATGCTTTAAACTTTACAATATATTATCATAAGAATGGATACAACGTTACAATTACAATACTTTTAAAGGCCAGCGACGCCATAATGCTTATTATTAATTTATACAATGCAAGAGACTACTACAACGAGAATCGCACTCGCCGCCATTACCCAATGCTCTCTAGTGTTACCAGTTCATCCGGTAATAGTGACGCGACGTATTAGTCGATTCTAATTTCGGTTAACACTACACAATAATTTATGTGCTAGAGCTAGACCATTAAAATCCGCTAATACTCTTATCTTCTTCTTTTCGTGTCGATGGTAGATTTACATTATATTGCATTGGCCCAGTAAGTTGCGACATTAATACTCTTATGAATTTACTCCTCTCTTATTTTGTTATATCAATATGCAATCTTATTCACTGTTCTGAAAGAATTGCATCTATTCAATATCCAACTAGCCACATAAACTGGTCTCCAAAGGTCATGACCTCACCATCTTCCGACCAGTTATGCCACAATCAATAACAAAGGTCAACAAAGGGAGATTGGCGCCGTATCTCTTGGTTCTACCCGGTTATTACGAACGCTATCTAGTTATACACCGCTTTGCAGAAAATATGGGCACTTTGTATGGTAATTCTTTTAAGTAATTTTAATTAAGGCTCCCCCACACAGGCGCGTTATTATCGGACGATAAAATCGCATGCGGTATTGCGATAATGCGTCCCGATTCCTTGCACACAGCTGCGTTTTTATCGTCCGATATTTCTTACGAGAGAGCGCCGCGCCGCGACGGCAGGCACTATTGTACCATCTCTCTCGGGTATGAATGTATCTTCTAGAACTCATATCGGAATATCGCAGGACGCAGAAACGCAACGTCCTACTTCCAACGCGGCGTTATTATCGCAGCAGTGTGTAACTACATAACCATCCTAATACAAAATGTACTGAAAACAGATATCGCAATAACGCATGCGATATTATCGACCGGTAATAATGCGTCTGTGTGGGGGAGCCTTTAGTTAAATCACGGTATTTTTTCCACGGTATCTTGAAAATCATGTAGGTACGAAATTGAATAATGTGCGTTTACTATTAGTTAAACAAATATTTTTTCTGAACATTTCTATTGATGTTAATGATAAATGCGGACAACTTCACATACATTGCTTTACATGCATTCACTTGTGTTATGGAATTCAGAAAGAAAGAAGAAACAACGCACGTACAGTCACGAGCAAAAATATGTATACACTCCCCAATTTTTAATTATTTTTTACTTCAATTCTAGATTGATGTTGTAAAACGTGTTATGAGGAAATTATTGAAAGCAATTTCTTAATCATGTACAGGTTTTTTTTTTTGTTTTAACACAAAAGTCTCATAAATATGTTTTCGTATTCATATTTTTGTTCGTGACTGTACCACAAACACCCAGACCCGAGGCAATGTAGAATAGTTGGTTTCCACATTGACCCGTCCGGGGAACGAGCACGTTGAAACCGGTGCGTACGCCACTCGACCAAGGAGGTCGTCACTAACATAACTCTTCCTATTTAAGACTATTATTCTCTTGACAAATAAACAATATCTATAGTTGCCTGTTTTTTTGAACACCAGTGTTTTAAACAAAAGATTAATAATATCTTAAGGTTGTTGATAACGTACTTTATTAGTATTCTCAAGGCTATAGAAAAGCTGATTATTAGAATTTAAAGTTGAGAAGGGTTTTCCCTTTCTTCAGTAAGTAAATACTTTTAAGATCGTATTAAAGCTAAGTGATTGACAGTTTAGGGAAGGAGAATAAGAGAAACTTTAACTCCCAGGGTAGAAGAATGTTTTTTTTTGTCTATATGTGAGTCCCCGTAGGCTCAATAGTGCACTATACATTTTATGTAAATAAATAAATAAATAAATAAATGCGGACAACATCACATACATTGTTCTGAACCCAAAGTAAGTTGCTAAAGCACTTGTGTTATGGAATTCAGATACAACGAAGGTACCACAAACACCCAGACCCGAGGCAATGTAGAAATGTGATTTTCTACATTGACCCGTCCGGGGATCGAACCCGGGACCTCAGAGCTAGCGACACCTTGAAACCGGTGCGTACGCCACTCGACCACGGAGGTCGTCAATATTACTATACATAATATGTATAGATTTAAATATTGCATATACCACACTTTACTCACAATGTTGGTGTTATTTATGTTATGAGTAAGGACTATTTATCAATCTCTTTATTAGAAAGTGGTCACTGTTAAAATAAAAAAATAGTACCATTGAACCCAACCTTTTAAATACTTAATACTGTTGGATTAACATTGACAGAAAAAAAATTAAAATGTTAAAATTTGTTTATTAGTTCATTAAAATGTTCTGGACATAGTAATATTATAGAACGGGGATTAGCGCGTACATGCATAAATACCAGACTTAGTCTGCTTGCGACCACGGCCTGTGTAACCCGGTCGAAACGTCAAGCCCTTAAGGTATTTATGCATGTACGCGCTAATCCCCGTTCTATAACATTACTATAAACATGCAGCGCGATAGTTTAAAAGCTATTATTGTTCTGGACAGTCAACTAAGACAATAAAATTCCAAATAAATAGTAATTAATTCACATTTATTTCCATTAAACACACCTAATTGCCAGATTCCTGAAATCCTCCAATTAAAACCATCTGGAACATATAAAGGAAACATCAATTTTCGATTACTAAGAGACAACTTTAATGGGTGAATGTGAAATATGTACGGTTAGCAGCCGAACGCTACTAGAACTAGTGCCAAAAGATAAGGGATGCCGTTTGAAGCCAAACAACAATAATTTGATTAGGACGTAGTTTGTTTTGAAGACCCTGCTGAACAATTATCATGTCCACATACTATTTACTTTTCTGAAAAAATAGTATTTACAATTTAAAGAAATAGACGTAATAATGTACATAGGATGTATGTCAAATTTTGTTTTTACCCTTCCAAAATACTATAGTAATAAAATGTATTTAACGAATCCTTCTACTACCTATTATTAACTAGCTTTGCCTTGCGGTTTCAGCCGCATTTTTTTAAGTATTTTGGAATGTTTTGAAAGTATTTCTGCTTTTCGGGACAGAGGCAAATCAATTCAAAACAAATTCAATTTAAAAGACACGATTTTAATATGTTAGTGGAATCACCACGTGAAAACTAATAAAATAATTTTGATAAATCTTGCGCAGTATGCTCAAATTCTTACATCACCTTTATTTTAATGTTTTCCGCTACTTTAACATGTTAAACTCCGAAGATAGATCTTTTTGCTGCTACAAATCTATTTTAATAAATCAAATACGCTTTTTACTTGGAAAAGCTGGTTGTTCAACATCCATTATGAAACATAATATCGAGTCACTTTTATTATCACTTATTTTGGACGAATGAACGTCGAGAGCTTAATGGATTCAATTTCGAGAAGATCAATAAGGATAAATCTGATTTTTCAGGAAATATCTGATTGGTAAAGTGTTTTAGAAATACCTATGTTAATTGTATATAAGAGAGATATATAAAAGACTTGTTGTAAATACACTAAGCCTGTTCATACAAAAGGTGATGCGTGCTCATATGACGCTTGACGGGCCTGTTGGTCTAGTGGTTAGTGACCCTGACTGCTATACCGGAGGTCGTGGGTTCGATTCCCACCCAGGACAAATGTTTGTGCGATGAGCACGATCATTTGTTCTGGTTGTATGGGTGTAATTTATCTATAATATGTATGTATTTATAAATATATAAGTATGTTTATCAGTTGCCTGGTTACCATAACACAAGCTCTGCTTAGCTTGGGATCAGATAACCGTGTGTGAGTTGTCCCGGAATATTATATTATTATTATATATTATATATATGGATTTTTTTTCGCAAGCGGTACGCCGAGAAACCGCAAAACCGCCCGAGACGCACACATTATGGCTAAAAATCAGTCGCGGAAAATAACCGTCAGTGCGGCCGCTTCCATTAGTTTCCTTTACTCACAAAATCAGGTTAAAATCCGCGGCGGTTTATCCGTAGTGCGGCCTTAGCCTTAGTTTGACTTTTGTATTGCAGTAGTTGCTTGAATACGAAAATAAAACTAACGCAAATAAGACCCAGATATAAGGCTTATTTTATTAATTGATATGAACATTACAATTCTTCAAATTCAATGTCTCGGTCAAAAATATAGGAGCGTATTAAGTTTCAAAATTTCTTTATTTTTCCCGTTTAGCTAATAACGTAAACCTTTTTATTAATGTTTTCTACAATATACCTTTAGTGATAAACTTAGAATCCACGAGAATATAGACTATCTTACTTGTTGCGAAGGTCCCAAACAATATAAAAATCATCGCTTTTAAACTGCATCGAATAAAAAACGTTTTACTGCGCTGCTATGTAATAAGCATTTACATAAATCCAATATACCTTTAAATCTCGTAAGAATTTCTCAAATCGACTCAAATCGTGCCAACATAGGGTTGGCAAGGATAACACTCAGTAATACAAATGTTCAAATTGTTAAAATTGGTCTCACAGTCAAAAAGTTTGTACTGTTTTGTGGGACACTGTTAGCCCATAAGAATACCATGTACCATTATAACAAAATAAGTAAATAATATTAAAACCTGTTTTGTTCTTGGATCTTAATTTAATTTCGAATTTGACATAATGTTAAAGATAAGAATTTGTTTAAACGCTTCAATCACTATAATTATTATTTAGATTAGAAAAATTATAAAAAAGATATAAAAAAGAAATTAAAAAATTGCGGAAAACATTACATATATTGCTCTAATCCTAAAGTAAATAACTAAAGCACTTGTGTTATGAAATCAGAGACAACGAAGGTATCACAAGCACCCAGACCCGACACTTGTAGAAAAGTATTTTACTACATATAATTTGTAAAACTAACGAAACGCCGAAAAACTAAATCGAAACGTCAAGCCCTAAAGGTATTTAAGCATGTACGCGCTAATTCCCATAATATAATATTACTACAAACATGCAGCGCGATAGTTTAAAAGTTATTAATTTGTAAAACTTTTTATATAATTTTTAGTGCATTATCTAATTAATACACATTCTGTTAGTCCCAATATTTCCACTCTCTACTAATGATGATAATCTAACACGGCCTTGGATACACTGGAAGATGTCTTCCAATGAAAATAAAAGAGTTTATTGACCGAATTAACTTGTGCTGATTCAGGCGTCAGTCAAAATGTACTAAAGATGCAGTACTTGCTGATCCATGGGGGTACTAAACACTATGTTTATTGTTACATTGACTTCTGATTACTAACGTTAAGATAACAAGGTTGACATACAAGGAACTGTAAATTAGATTCTAGGTTTTTGTATGTGAAATCTAGTAAAAAAAATAGTTCCAAACATTTTAGTTATTGATTATTTGAATCATTTGTTGCATTGATGTCTAGACTTCTTCATCGGGCATTGATATTTAGTGTGGGATTCATTTCTTTAGATTGTAATTATTTTAGAACCTAACATAAGTATTTTCTACATCATTGAAATATTAAATGAACTTATTTAGAATACCAAAACCATAATATATTTACCCAGTCTTTTAAGTAACTATTCTTAATAATTTAACAGTTTATGTGCACAAATAATAATAGTATACAACACTCTAACCGATATCTACAAAGATTTCTTTGTATTTTTTTGTGCAAGCTAGGAGGGAAACAAAATACCTACAATAAAGTTCATTCGCATTAACAAAAAACAATTGAAAAACGCGACAGCCCTCCACCAAATTCTTATATCTTGAAGCATTTTATTGACTTCAGAATTACTGTGTTGACGTTTTACTGCCCCGTTGATTCGTCGTCGTAACTTTGACGGATAGAACCATAGCCTACTAATTTGATTAGCTATAGCGTTAATACGTTTTGTTTATCTCGTCTTACGGATCAAGGTTAAACTTTATTGGGGATAGTTTGACCTAGATGTCTTTATTGATTCTTGTTGGCTCTGATTGTGGTTGAGTAAGAACACTTAAGTGTTTGGAGATTAAGTTGATCGAGGAAAGTTAAAACAATTTTACTCTTCCATTAGACCATTGAAAGACACGAATTTAAAAAAAGCAATTTACCATACGTGAAAGGATTAGAAATTTAGTTACCAGACTTGTGAAAAATTAAGTCATTTTATTGCTGGTGCGTTGCAGTTTTAAATACATGATTGACTGTTAAGAGTCGAAATACGATGTTAAATCCTTACTAATATTATAAATGCGAAAGTTTGTTTGGATGTATGGATGTTTGTTACTCTTTCACGCAAAAACTACTAAATGGATTTTAATGAAACTTTACAATAATGTAGCTTATACATCGGAATAACACATGGGCTATAATTTACAAAGATAGTGTATGAATTGTCATTCACGCGGGTGAAACCGCGGGGCACAGCTAGTAACCTATAAGTTTCTTCAGAATACGCTTAGATATTTTCCAATTGGATTTATAGATCCTGAAATAAGACTGCCTTCGAACGTAAAGCACAAATAACAACTCCCTTTATTATCTTTCATATACTCGCTTCTATTTTATCAACCATTGCCTCCAGGTATCAAGCTAGTACCTGTATTGTAATACCTAACATTACACCGACTAGACAAGCGTATTGCGTTGCGGTGAGCAGTTGACTAGCTCGGAAATTAAAGCAGCACTGTAATGTTCTAGACATTGCACGTCAAGAACAGTTAGTGACGTATTATGTCTTACTGTAACAATATGTACATGTACCATCATCTGCCGAGCCTTGCTTCCTGATTTGGAAACGAGACGGCGCACTAGACACACATAGCAGCATCTCGCTCACACGGCATCAGTCCTGCTTGAAAAGTTCATGGTAATTGCAGTGTTCGGGTATATAAAACAAAAGAATATTAGCCTTATGGATTTATATTGAAAAATAAATCACATGTGTTGGACCCTGGGATAAAGATGTTGAATGGTAAAAGCACAAGGTGTACGAAATAGTTAACTTTTAAACTATCGCGCTGCATGTTTATAGTAATATAATTCACGGGAATAAGCGCGTTCATGCATAAATACCTTTCTTGGGCTTGACGTTTCGACCGCCCAAGAAAGGTATTTATGCATGTACCGTGAATGATATTGTATGAAATAGGCTTATCTATGTATAGTAATGTATACTGTACATAATATATGTTGAATGTCAAGAATATTAGTATATGTATGTACTATTAATTTGTATGTACTTTTATTTTTATGAAATTATTTATGTACCTTACATAGGTAAACGAACATGTTCTGTTAGTTCAACATAGGACTAAGAATCGTATTTTGTCTACAAAAAAGTGCGTTAGCTTGAAGAGCTTCTAATCTTCCTTTAAATCAGTTTTTTATGTCCCACACATCCTAAATAAAATCATTAAACTTAGGAAAACAGTAAAAGGAGAATGACCAAGTGACTATGGCACTTAGTATCACTATCAAATATATTGTGCCACAATGTAATATATCTTAATATAAAGTATAATTAAGGTACTTTTAAATGTAGTAATTTGTTTTTTAATAATTCCCCGCATTTTGCCGTAGTTTACCTAATAAGTATGACTAAGTGCGGCTAAATGCAGTGGGTAACCGTCACTTTTATTTTTTGCTCAAAATATTCGCGTAAAATTGTATATTATGTATTATTATAACTTACTGCTGTGGGTGAAATCCAAGAGGCCAGAATATTGTAGATTTCGTCACTGACTTCTCTCAACGACTGCCAGCTCAAATGCCGCAGTCGAAGTGAACAATGAATACACCGGCGAACTGAACTTTCCATAATGAAATTAAGTAATAGAGTCTATATCTCACAATAAAATAAATTACAATGATAGTAATATGGAGTCTCTGTCTCACGATCACCTTATATCGTATTCGATAAGTAATAACCACAAAGAAAAATTAAAATATGACATAGCAACTAAACATATTGATTGACATGTTTGAGATGTCAATGATTGACATTCGAGTGTAGGTAGGAATGTACGGAAAGTTGTTATAGAGGTAACTACATACAAAACAACTTTTATTTTTATCAGTTTTTGTCCGGGGAAGTTATGGTTATCTACTAATTGATCTAGGCTTTTAAATTAAAAAAAGGAATTATTGTTATCACCAACTTATGGCACAATTTGGATTGAAGCGATACTGGAAATGGTCATTCTCCTTTCCTTTTAGAAAATATAATAAATAGAAGCAACCATCTAACATTTCGACAGCGATATTTGAACACCAAAATGCATTTTACTTTGTAGCCGTCAATAGCAGGGAAACAAACAACGTATTTTAAAACATTCGCACTATACAACAAATGCACCTTCGAAAGTATTTTAAGATTACATGCTGACGTGAAAAATGTTTTATGTACAATTCAAGTAAGTATGAGTTTTACAGGTTGAATAAATAAATATGATTTTGATTTCGAATCAGACACGAAAGTTTGCGCTGCTGCATGAATGTAAAAAAACTACTTCTATTTAAAAAATCTAATTTATTTTGATGATTATATGGACCACCTATGTGGTATAAACTATATTATTATAAAAAAAATCAATCTCTTAGGGTTACGCGTTAGGTAATTGAAGATTCATAATATTCCGGGACAACTCACACACGGTTATCTGATCCCAAGCTAAGCAGAGCTTGTGTTATGGTAACCAGACAACTAATAAACATACTTATATATTTCTAAATACATACATATAATATATAAATTACACCCAGACACAGAACAAATGATCGTGCTTATCACACAAAGATTTATCCTGGGTGGGAATCGAACCCACGACCTCCGGTATAGCAGTCAGGATCACTTACCACTAGACCAACAGGGCCGTTAAAGAAGATATCACCTTCTTACGACCCAATAATACATAAACACAGTGAGCTCATATTGCGTAGGTCGGAACTCAAATAATTAATTAAAATATGAAGGTAAAACGAGCACACATACTGTCAAGAAGAACGCCAACTCAGTCTGCAGGTGTATGCTACCTGCAAAGGTGTCGAAACGTCGGGACCTGAAATCTAAAAATAAACCGTGACTAAATACGTAAAGCGTAGTTTAAAAATAAACAAACAAAAAATAAATCCTAACACTTGAATACAGTATTCATTTACCAAAACATTTACAACTTATTTAGTATAATATGTTAAGTTACCTTAATATTTTCGAGAATATCGTCACAAAAACATAGCTAACACACAGAGACAGTGTTAAATGGTGTAGCATGATATAAATATTATTTATGACGTAATAACTATGTCGCTATTGTAAATTATGGTTCTATGGCCATGTATTGTGTTGCTATGGGGATGTCGTTAAACAGTATCATCGATATTATACTCTTCTCTGATGTGTGCCGAAAGTTTCAGTGAAAGGTAGGTAACTATTATTCATACTAATATAAGAAAATACTAAATGTTCTGTGTTGTTGTCTTTTTTTTAAATGAGTGTCTAGTATGTATCTTACTATAAGGCAATATTTATCACAAAAGGCAGTATATGTTACATAGAGCAGCATGTATCACATAAGGCAGTTTGTATTACATAAGGCAGTATGTATTACATAGGGAGCTATGTATTACATGGGGGTATGTATTACATACCGAGCTGTGTTAAATAGGGGTTTGATTTACATAGGGAGCTATGTGTTACATAGGGGGGTATGTACATAGACCTGATAGGCTGATACATAGGCCAGATACCTACATAACATAACATACCATCACGCCTGTATCCCCGAAGGGTTAGGCAGAGGTGTACCAATGTACACCCACAGTTCGCCGGTATGTTTAGGTCCCATGTAATAGGGGGCGAGCCTATTGCCACTAACCGGGCACAAATCCAAACTCCGACCTGCTACTGAGAATTTCATAGAAAAACCCAATAACACCTCGGTCGACTTGGGAATCGAACCCAAGACCTCTAGCGTAGCAGTCGCGCTTAGCGCCACTAGGCCAACGAGGCAGTCTAGAGGCCAGATACCTAGACCATCATAATTTGCTTAAAATAATATGGCAACATTTAGAAATACACTTTCTGATTTATTATCTTTTAACTAAATAATTATATAATCCAGCCTATAAAACGTCCCACTGCTGGGCACAGGCCTCTTCCCATATAGAGAAGGCACGAGCATTGATCACCACGCTTGCTCTCTGCGGATTGGCGATTTCAGATCTCAATTTTGGAATCCAGGTTTCCTCACGATGTTTTCCTTCTCCGTTTATCAGAAGTGTCTTAGAATAATTAAGAAAATACATATAACTTTGAAAAAGCCACATTGGTACTTGCCTGGGTTAGAACCTGCAACCTTGTGCATACAAATCCATTCATTGAACCGCTAGGCCACCACGACATTAACTAAATATAACGTTACAAAATTAGGTAAAAATAAACTATTCCTACATAAATATTAACACGCAATCTTTTACTTATAATAAATATAAATCCGTTTTAACCATTCAAGAGCCTTTGATTATAGTAATCAGAAACTATTAAGGCTGTACTGCGTTTGATTATATGAATGAATAATTCTAGTAATTGGTGTGTAAGGTGAATTATACACGCTGTATTGTAAGGCGCTTGTTTGAATGTTTCATTTCTAGTTTAGTTTCGCTTAGCTTAACTAACACTGTCGCCATTAAAAATACAAGCGGAATAATTCTTCATATATTTTTAAGTACAATTTACTTTCAATGCATCTCTAGCTGCGCGAGAAGGTGTTTCTAACCAGAATTAAAATTATTCAATATGTTTTCCTATATACTTATACTAAATAACTGTAGTTACTTCACAATTTAGTCAATAAAAAATACTATATTTCGCCTACATTCTTTACCTCGGTAAAGAAAACATCATGAGGAAACTTAGATTCCAAAAATTGGTGTCTGAAATCACCAATCCACAATGAGCAAGCGTGGTGATCAATGTTCGTTCCTTCTTTATATGGGAAGAGGCCTGTGCCCAGCTGTGGAAAGACTATTAGCTGGTTTTATTAATATTGTTCTTTTTTTTTGCATCATGTTCCTACATTCGATATTCAATCAACTAAATAATGATAGAGGCCGACTACTATAACCATTAAAAAAAATAACATAGACCTCTTATACACTACTTAGGCTAAGGCCGCACTACGGTTTTTTTTCCGCTAACGGTAAAGCGTGAAACCGCAAAATCGCCCGAAACGCACACAATACGGTTAAAAATCAGTCACGGTTAAAAACCGTCAGTGCGACCGCTTCCATTAGTTTCCTTTACTCACAAAATCAGGCGGTTAAAATCCGCGGCAGTTTAGCCGTAGTGCGGCTTTAGCCTTACACATGAAACCGAAAGTAAAATCTGTAAAAAAAAACGAATTTAAAAATGCATCGCTTAGCTTACAATGCGACCTATCCTATTCATTATCGAAAAAGGTGTTACCGCTACGCAATAACCAAAGAAAGCTAATGCTTTGGACGCTGTAGTCCATTGTTACTTAACACGCAATCACGTGACTTACCGCACTGTGTGTTTGTTTGTTTGTTTCGCAATGGGGGTTGGTGTTTACTTTGTTAATATAATTAAGGTATTTTTAACTCTAATATCTGTTATCTTATTTACGCAAAGTGCTAAAATTACATAATTGCTAATTATAAATTTCAAAAGTTTATATTCAACTCGTCATCGTATCAGCCCGGAATCTCCCACTGCTGGGTATAGGCCTCCCCTTTTTTTTGCCACAGCTGTTTGTCTTGCGCGTACCTCATTCAATTGGTCGCATTTACAACTAAAAAATCAAGCCACAATGTAAAACTTCTACTATAAAATGAAAAGGTATAAACCCGATTACAGCAATGAAAAATTTTAAATTTACCTGGCCGCAAATTATTTGTCAAGTTTAAAACACTAGAAGATTTTGCGAAAGTTCTATTGTGGCAGACTGTTTTTTTTTACGTCCTATATTGTGTATCAGTTCAATGCTTATATCATGTATTTTTTATTCTCACTCATGATGTCGGTACATTTATTTAAACTTAGTTATTCAAGCTGTTCATAGTGCGAAAAAACATAAAATAAAGTCTTCAAAAACATTTTCTAGATTCCAAAACGTTTCTCTTTTATAACATCGTAAACTAAACTTTAGAACGCAGGTGTCATCCATGTTGTCTTTGCTTAAAGTAGTAAACTTTTACAGGTTAGGTTAGCATGCCAAATTGCAGGCAAGTTGCTCTTTAAAACTCGTTTGGGAGTACAGAAAAAAGTGGAGGTTACGCAAGCAAAGGAGATATAGTCAGGTCACTGATATAAATAAAGGAAAAATAACAAGTGTAATTGTTAGTCAATTGTTTCTGAAATGGACATAAAAAATAATTTTCTTTCAATTGTTCAACTGCCATAACAAAATAACTTAGCTTACCTTATTATGATTACTAGCTGTACCCGCGACGTTGTTCGCTCATATACCTATCATTCATCTTTATGAATAAATATTTGACTGTGATATAGAGGGCCACTAACACGAACTGCCTACTGCCGAGTAAATTTTGTAACAAATGTTGCTGTTAGTATAAATTCTCAAAATAAAAAAGTACCATCGTCATAATTACATAATTAGCTTACCGCTAAAAATTTTAAGAATTGGTTTTGATGCTACTTTGTTTAAAAATTTTAGATTTATCTTCCAAGTCCAGAACCGTGAGAAAAAATTATCATTTTCATGGTGGCTTTCGATGTCAATGTCCAAAATATGTCTACCTTGGGCAGTTTTGAACTGACTCTTTTATCTTCTTTTTTATATATGTAGTATGTTTTCTCTTTTGTGCTTTACGCAGTTGGTTACAATAATTGAAGGTCAATGTTTTTGTATTGAGTCTACTGGCAGCGCCAACTCTGAGTTAAAGTGAAAGCAGCTGTCGCTCTAGGCAGTAAATGGCAAAGGGCACCCAAAAACGAAATCCATAAAAACAAATTAGTCCATTTTGTATGCTATAGTTCTCGTTGGTACCGTAGTCCCTAGTGAGACTACAGGGCGCGAGGTTTTGGTGCGAAACCTCGAAATTGAACTACGCCGTTAAATTGAGAATGGATATCAGATAGGCAGTGACTGACATGAGACCCATGAATCTGAAAGAGGAGGTAGTTACAAAAAGTTGACGTACGGTTTGAGAGGCGCAGTGGCAGAATTACCAAAACTGTTTTTAAAATTATTTGTTTGGAAAGATTAAGTAATAGCTGTCCAAGGACAATCTCATTCTACCCTGATTAAAGTCAGAGGCTGTAACCTGTACAATTCGCTTAATTAAGTGTAAGGTGCAGCATAAGGTGATGGGCTTAAATACCGTACGTATATGTTTTAAAATGTAGAGAATGCGATAGAAAGTTTATTTTATTTAGGGTTTTGGCCCAACCTTCCGGTAATAGGGTACAAAAACTTTATGAAATTTAAACACAAAAATAAAACATCATGAACGCATAAAAACCTACATGAGAAGCAAGCTACCTTTTAAAGAATATTAAAGAGGTAGTACATACTAAAGATTGTGTGATAAAGAGATCATTGGGTTTTTGGGTAAAAGAAAATAAATAACAAATACAAAAAGATCTTGTCCATGGAATATAATATAGATGACCAATAGAAAACATTACACATTATGTTGGAAAAATAGTTTAAAAGTGGATTAAAGTTTTTAACCAACTATAAAGTGATCTATGGGGAAGCTTACGTTTTCAAGTCAGAAGCGAATGCGTAAATTTCCAAGCAAATGGCCAGGACATTTACGCCTGAATCACTTTACGGTATATGCCATGCACGTTTGTTCCTCCATGATCAGCAATGAGGAACAAACTTACCTACGGAGATTAGTAAATAAAACACTAAATAATTGTAAGTTTATATATCGGTTGAGAAAAAATTCACGACTTAAAGATGTCGTTTATTGGGACTAAAAATACAAAAAAATGTTACAAATATTTTTTTACTTAAAAAAGATACGTTAGTAAAACACAAAAAGAGTTATCTCTACTGAGATTTGAACTTGGGTATCAAAAAATTCAAACTTATATATATAAGAAAATGGACGCATGAAAAAAAATACAAACATAAACAACCGGATTTGAACTTGCAGCAAGATGACTCATTTCCAATCGTTCAACCGCCAAGCTGTTTACTTCGATAGCTAGTTCACTAAAATATAGGTACTAATCAAATTGAAGATTGCTATGGCTACCTCAGTCTGCCATGGTTACCCTCTTGTTTATCTGTCAATAATGCCAATTTATTTGTGCAGTTGAGAAAATGATTTTGGAAATTTAAAGCTCCACCCTTTATCAGCTAGATTCAATAGCACGTTTCAACATAGCTAACAACCATCTACGATTTCTTGAAAACAACCTCTCAATTTTTTACACCATTCGATTAAGTAGTTTATGTTTGATACTGTAACATAAAATCTGACCCCCGGCAAAAGAGAGTTGTAATGCAATTACTGCACTGAATTGCGTGTTGTAATATTTTACTTCTTGAACTCACTAAATTAATCATATCTTTTGATAGAGTGAACCGATTTCGATGAAACAAAAACTAAGTTATACCTCAAGTTGTGTATAATTTTTGTATATAAACATTTTCTGCATTGAATTCGTAGATTTTACGTGATGTGTGCACAAACAAACAGACAAACAGACAAACAGACAAAAATTTCAAAAATGATGGAAATGGGTTCTGTTAGTTATCCTTTAACACGCTGGCTACTTTTTTTTTCAATTTCTTCAATGTACAAAAATGACTTTTCTACAGATTTATTATATGTATAGATTATATTATTATAATACTTTAGCTTTATAAAAAAAAACAGTTTAATAGGAATCATTTTACAAAATGCACATAATATAAGCGTAATAATGATGACTTTTAAAACCTCCGTTACATGTCCATTCGTTTAGAAGCTACGGTGAAACAGGCAGACACGTGAAACTTATAACACCTTATAACACGTCTCTTTCTGCGATGGGAGTTAAAATATATAACGACCTTTGGTTCACGTTTGTATGTATTTTGTGTGGTTATAAAATGTTTAACACCAGATGCAATTGAAAGTCCAAAGAGTTTTATTCAGCGAACCATTGCTAACGTATTCTCTTTAAACTCATAATACATTCAACGAAAATTAGATTTCTATCGAATTGGGTCACATTAGGCTCGATAGCAAAAATATCTACACAATCTAGAGTCCTAACCATTGTAAATTGAACTCTACAACATTTGAAATAGAGTTTAGATTCCTTTGGATGTGTTGATTTCTTTTAGGAATGTTACCTTTCTTTGCTTCGTGTATTGATACTTTTTCGGGGTACGACGAAATTCGCTATTGTGATATGTATAAGATGGGACCAATCGAGTTCGATAATGAATATTTCCAATATACAGTCTGAATGAATGTCACATATAGATCAATACTTTGATATATTTTTAGTTTGTCTGTGACCAAAAACGTGCCTAAAATAACCAACTAAAGGAAGATCTACAAGAAATACAATTATATATCCTTAGATAGGTTTCCCCCTTTACAGAAATACACTCTACTTTTGGCCTAAAAGAATATGGGAAATACCTGTAGAATATTGAAAACTGATAAAATGTTTATATGTGATTTACCTTTGTTAATGAAAAGATTTTAAACGTGTGCAAAAAAATAACTAGGTACTTTTAAAACGAACACAAAAATTAATGCGAATGTTACTTATTAACTTAACAACTTCAAAGTCTAATTAATTCCAATAATAATTAAGACAGTTAGTCCGCAATAAAGTAGCCATTACCGTCCGTTTGTCATAAAACCTACATTAGCTACACGGCTACGAGTTACGTCATACTACGAGTAGCCAATAACTGCTACGGCGTAGCTTACCATAATTCATGACGTTGGCCTTTTCTGTATACCCAAGCATTGGCAGAGAGGGGTAAAATATATGGCTTTATATAGCGCTGTCTTTGTCTAACATACGACAAATGTTTGATGAAACATTGGCCGTGATTACGCATTCTGAAGCGAGGAACTATTAAAGCTCTTTCATTAGCGTGTCATAATTAATTATCCGGGATTATAAGTAGCTGTGTAAATGTTAGTTAAACGACGATTACAGAAAGGGAAAGCTTATCGTTGTATGGTGGTTTCAGCTGTAGAGCGTACGATGGTTTATGTACTCTTGAGATCATAGAATTGAGTGGTTTACTTTCGCTTTACGGTTCGATACATTATGCATCTACCCGTTATATTTTTTATTATTGTGTCAATTATTGTCTACATATTGCTTGTTGAAATGACTAATAAAAAATAACATTTGAAATGCAAATAACATCTGCTACACATACCGCTTTATTTATTAGAACTTACACAATTTCATATCGATTTAAAAGCAATAAACTTCAGCAACCAACTATCAATAAATCACCAATTAAACCAGCCATTCTAAATTGAAAGCAAATTTAAATCTGTACCTATTGCAATTTTATTTATAAGCAGACCAAATTACAGTGGTCCTTTCAGCAGTCAACATTTCAATAGAAACGCAGTGAATAACTCGTTTTGCAGAGACCAAGATAAGCTGGTCCTTTGGTACATAAAATGGAACAAACAATGAAGAAAGTTTTCCCGTGCTACTTAACTGCTTACTATCAAACTTTACCGGGAACTCTATTTGCAAAATAACTAATAAAACGATTCATTTTATTTTTCTTTGTGGTTTCTTTTTAGGGTTCCGTACCTGAAGGGAACGGAACGGTATAGTAAGCCTTTTGCTGTCCGTCGATCGTTTGCTCCAAACAAATTTTGTCAGGTCACTGGTTTCGATATGAAAACAAACACCACACAACTATCTAGTATAATAATGTGTATGATTATCATAAAGCCTGTATCTCAAAAAAAAACCTCCTAAATAATTAAAAATCATCTCCCTTTTAACCGATTTCAAGAAGGAGGAGGTTCTCAATCTGACTCTATGTTTTTTACATATTTTTAAGCTATTTCTCCAGCAATTGATGATCAATATAAAAAATAAATTGTTGTCTTCGATAGATTGAGAGACTTCAGAAGTGGTCTCATACAAATATCATTGAAGTTGCTTCATATTCATTACATTTATATCTAATCAATTACATTAAGGCAGCCCGCCCACGTCAGACTTTTTGTAGGACAGATGGTCGGGCCGATGTTTCCTCCGATTCTTAGGACCGATTTTGTGGTCGACTCTACGCCTACGTCCGTCACTTTGTGGCTATCGAGGGACCAGCATGTCATGACAAGAGAGTCTTATGAATAGAAGGAGGGAGGTAGATTTACAATAAGAAGGTTTGTCTTTGGCTTTTGAGGAACAGAAGAGAGAAAAGATCGGTCGGGATACGCCGATTTTATTTCTGACCCACTTTTTGTAGGACGTGTGCGGTGCGCTATCAGTGTGTTCTATTTAACTCCTACAACAAATCGGTCACCAATTATCAGACGTAAGCGGGCAGCCTAATCAATTATATTAAGCCCGTAAATTAACCCTAAAACGCAACTCTATCAGTTCCCATTTTATCTACAAACAGTTCACAACAGCGTCAACTAGACAACGAAGCATAAACTAACAATGAACCGTTACATTTTCCTGAGCTATCGTCACAAGCCCAGTGAACTGCGATAATTGTGCTGAAATTATAATGTCATGTCTATAGGGGTCCGCATTAACGAATAATTGAATGTAATGGCTGGTAAATGAGAAAGATAGGGGTTATTTAGTCTTTTATGCGTGTGATAGTGTTGGATTTGTAGCAGATTAGATGGATGTCGTTTGGGGAAAGACTAAGGAGAAAAAGTGTTGTAATTTAAAGAATATGAGAGTAAGTAAATACATGCAGAGTGAGTCATAAGACTTATGTTTACTTAAGTATTAACTATATTATTATTTTTTATAGTTCAAAGTAGTTAGGTGTTCTATAAAGAAATTGTGTATGCGTGTGTGGTGTGTCAGTAATATTATGTTCAGTAAAGAAATTGAGTTGCAACTTGCAGTATGTATATTTTTTTTTTAATCTTAAAAAACGTCCTGTAACCTTTGAATCTACAAACTCATCTACTTTGATGTATAGAACCAAACATAAATCACAAAATTTGAACTTTTATTTATATCATTGATATTCAAAACAATTTGCAATCAAAAGGTACCAATTTTGTACTCTATACACTATACAGATCAAGTTGACTCCTTTCAAACTTCAACTCACTACAATTTGTACGAAGTTCATAAAAAATAAATTAAATCGACGTTACTTGATTGAAAGAAAAGTAGTCGATGACGGGCCTGTTGGTCTAGTGGTTAGTGACCCTGACTGCTATACCGGAGGTCGTGGGTTCGATTCCCACCCAGGACAAATGTTTGTGTGATGAACACGATCATTTGTTCTGGTTGTCTGGGTGTAATTTATCTATAATATGTATGTATTTAGAAATATATAAGTATGTTTATCAGTTGTCTGGTTACCATAACACAAGCTCTGCTTAGCTTGGGATCAGATAACCGTGTGTGAGTTGTCCCGGAATATTATTATTATAGTTTCTCATAAAGCGAGAGAGAGAGTCGGCGTCGTCAAAGATACTTATTTCAAAATTCGGGTTCGAGGCAAAAAAAAAAATATTTCAAACTTCATTATTATTGTAATTATCATGAATATTCTAAATTTAATATTTTATTCGGGCATGTGATTGTGAACCCTATATCACCCTTTCGGGTCGGACAGAGTTTTTTTAACACCCTGTATAAGTAACAATTAAAGGTTAACTCTAGTTTAAATTGGAACGATATCAAATAACATTAAAATTAGAACTTTTAGTAGTCACACATAAAACACAAAACTGTCACTTTAATAACTCATAAATGTCCGTTCAAAACAGCTGTAACACAATATTGTGAATCATCCTATTAAACGCATTTCATATATGTGAACAAATCCAAAATGCAATAACGTTTTATACAAAAAGATTTTTCCGATAAAATGTGAAGCGTCCCTTTCCATTCGCATTGATATTTTCAAAGATAGAATCGTTTATAACGAGTTCTTTTAGATGTCCTCTTTGTGTCATTACTGATAGTTTATTATTTACTGTATAATATCGATGTAATGTTTTGTTGACCTCTGTAACTCGTTAGTAGAAAAAAACTTTGAGGAAATTAAATTGTTCTGGTTTATGATTTATTCTTTTGTTTTTTATTAGTAAATGTTTTGTTACCAGCCTGTAATTTTCTGGTTTCTGGCCTTTTCACATATTAAAAGAATGAGGTTTGATCACCATTTTTGTTTACTGAGGGATAAACTAAAACTAAAAGCCTAAACTAAACTAAATTGACTAAAGACGAAAGAAAACAGACGACAGCAGTTGAAAAATAATACAAAAAATTATTAAGGTTACATGTTATAGGATAGATAGACAAAATATTCTTTATTGTACACCATTAAAGAAACATAGTTAAAAATAACGTACAATTAAAGATTATGAGTACTAAGTAAATCATCCGTGGAAGGGTTCTAAATTCATATTTTAGGTTATAGTGGTAACATACGTCTATATTTTTAATAAAGTTTCTTTAGAAATTTCTTGTTTCGCCTTTTCTTAATAAACCAAAACAACGAAACGTTTTTGGTGCTGCCAGCAAATTATGGAACATTATAAATAATAAATATTCCGGGACAACTCACACACGGTTATCTGATCCCAAGCTAAGCTGAGCTTGTGTTGTGGTAACCAGACAACTGATAAACATACTTATATATTACTAAATACATACATATTATAGATCAATTATTACACCTAGGCACAGAACAAATGATCGTGCTCATCACACAAAGATTTGTCTGGGTGGGAATCGAACCCACGACTTCCGGTATAGCAGTCAGGGTCACTAACCAGTTAACCACTAGACCAACAGGCCCGTCAAGTCATTATATAGTAAATAATGTGCTTATGTATTTAAAAATAAATTCGATGCTCAATGCTGGCTTTATAATAACAAGGGTCTCTTATGATTTACGCAATACAATAAATTTAGGGAAGTCGAATTGAATCATTTCTGTAATAATGACTGACATTTACGAGCAGAACGAAACTCGATTAATTTACATAAATTGAGAAATATATTCTACTTCGTGTATGAATGTTAGTGAGAGCGTGGATACGGTATTTACTGTTCAACTATTTTATATTCTATAATAAGGTTAATTTAATTATAATGTCTGAAAATTAGGATTATGATTATGTTAGTGTGCAGATAGAAAAAAGATATATATGATTTATATTTTTCAATTCTATCAAAAATAATTTTAAACTTTAATAAATAAATAAAAAATAATTCTCGATTCTGGCCTCGAAAGTTTTATATTAAACATACTGTGAACTGTATTTATAGATTAAATATAATTACATAAGAATTATAGATATATATATTATATATTCCAAATTTATATATATATATATTCCAAAATTTGGGATCTGAAATCGCCAATCCGCAGAGAGCAAGCGTGGTGATCAATGCTCGTGCCTTCTCTATATGGGAAGAGGCCCGTGCCCAGCAGTGGGACGTTTATAGGCCGGATTATTATTATTATTATATTAATATAATATATTAATTAATAAATTTAATCTTTAAAAACCACCACATCCAAAAAACATACATCTAAGTTCGAAACAAAACCTCGTTCGCGAGGCTAATTAATAATATTGAAATGGATTGTTTTTGATTAAACTTTCCATTCTCTATCCCTTTCTTACTACCAACAACCATATGACTCCATCTCGCTCTCACTCTTTAAAGATCACTTTGATTGACGCAGGACTTCTTAATTCTAACTGTACATTTGCTTAGCAATCTACTTTGAGAGCCTTTGACTTTGAAATGGTACTTTCTAATTTCCGCAGTTGTACTTTATTTATTGTTTGTTTCTATTTATTTGGGTTTTGCAAACTTGTTTTTGAGTTGTATTGATCGAAAGTGGAAGTTGGAAATGTATTTGCATTTGTTATTTTACGCTGGGAAATGCTTTTGTCCAGTTGGTTCAGAAGTGGACTGATTTATGCTGAGGTTATTTATAAATTTGTTGCATGTACTTACATTTCTGCTGATAATTTCATAGTGTAGTTAAAACCAGTCGACTTCAAAAGTAGCGAATCAAACGACTATTAATTAATGTTTTCAAAATGGTTACAATTTTAATTATTGAAAGATTTTCTAAAAAACAACCAACAGAACTTGACTATCAAAAACATACATAAAAAATCATTTTGTGGGTTCCTTAAATAAAAAATAACAATACGCAAAACACTAGATATATTCAGAAAGATATATTTATACTAATGAAGCCAAAAAATAAATAGAATTACACAAATATACAACTACCCTACAAAATTCTAAAGGACGAAATCTTAGGGACAAACCAAAATAGCCATTTCACACCATTCCTTTGAGACTTAACGGGACCGCCAAAACAAATTAAAAATATAATTTCCTGTATCTTTTGTTGGGCAAACTTATCTTAAGGTGTGTCAACAGAATTTGGTTAAAGAAATACAACTTATTTAATCAAAGTTTTCCAGGGAAATCTCGATAAGGATCTTCAACTCATTAAAATTTATTTTGGTTACGAAATATGATACTGTAGTAGCTAAAATACTGATTATATTATTATTTGTTTGGGAATATTTTGCAAATATAACAAGACATAAAATAATGTTGGATACAGTTACTACATTTTAGCCAGAACGAAAAACATAGATTATTATTTTTATATTTTTATATCATTAAGTGAATAATCATATAGGTACTGAAAACTCAATCACTTCAAAACAACCGGTTTGATTTTAATAGGACCTATTTTGAACGTAATCCAATATAAATCCATTAAATAATTGCAATTTGATTTCTTGTTTCTAAAAAACACATTTATAACACACATTATAAGAAAACCCAAATAACGGTCAGCAGTTTAATTGAAAAGATAGACGCTCAGAATCTTAACTGTTTATTGTAGAAATCGTAGAAAAATAATTTTTTATTAATCAATACCATATAATATAATTTAATTTTAGTATAGTTGTGAGTGTTTGTTGTTGTATTAGATTTAAGTATTGAATTGTATATAAAAAAAAATATTTAATAAAAAAAAATACCATATTTAATTTTATTTTTACATTACTCACTAAACTACTTAACTACGATTATCTTACATCGCACCACCTGTAGCATTTTTCACAAAATGGCCGCACTACCGCTCATTCGTCGGTTCGCAACGATTACCGCTTTTACGCCGGTATCGTAAAATTCTTAGGGCTTAACACAGTTAATGCGAGGCTGATAACATACAACGATCGCTAATCTTTTGAGAAAGTGTAGAAGATTATGGGGAAATTAATTTTGAGAGGAAACTTTTATGGGTGCACTGGAATCTGGATTTACTATAAGTAAATAGATCTTAATTTGTAGTTAGGTATCTATGTACTGAAAAACTTAAGAATTAAATTAATAAAAGGCTGGCGACGTTGTAAAATGATTTATACTAAATTCAATAATTTTTTCCATAAAAAAAAATGCGTAAAATAAATATCAATATTTAAGTAACTAATTTTGAGCAGAAAATTTTTATACTGATTCTACATCAGATTTCCTCTTTGGTCTTTTTAAATAGATATAACCTTTTGGTGACATCCTGTATACTGAAATGTAGATAATACAAGTACTCACCAAATTGTTATTATGATTCTTCTTCAATTCTAAGTATGATCTTATTTATTTAAAACTTTATGTAAAACAGTTTAAGGTGGAATATCTTTCTTTTTTTTTGAACAAAATAAGTATCCCGTCCTTCAACCTAATGGCTTTAATCAACTGAATTATTCCCTTCCTGATTATTTAATTAACTTCTTAAAGTCCTCTTGATAACGGAAACGATAATCACAGTCCAAAGTTATTTCGGAAACATTTGAATTCGAAGTGAAATGTTTTCCGGGAATTACAATCAAATCAATCAATTTGTTCCTCAATTAATGTCTATTATACTTTTTCAGGAAATTTTTGATTATTATAATTAAGTAGACTTTAATTGTAGAAGTAAATAGAGAAACAAATACATACATACATATAATCACGCCTATTTCCCTTTTAGGGGTAGGCAGAGACCACTTCTTTCCACTTGCTACGATCCTTACACACTTGTTTCGCTTCGTCCACTTTCATATTCCTTCATACATGCTCTTCGGTTTAGGGTACCCTTGAGCTAGTAAATAGGAATAAAAATATTTGTCTGATTTGTTGTGTGTGTATTTTATGGGTAAACAGGTGATCTGAAATAATATATTTGATTTAATTTGATAGTTATATTTAACTAAAAAAATAATATTTTTTTATTTCTCTTTATTTTACGTTTCAGACTGTCAATTTTTTCATAAAGAACTCTGTAATAAATAAATGCGGACAACATCACATACATTGCTCTGAACCCAAAGTAAGTTGCTAAAGCACTTGTGTTATGGAATTCAGAAACAACGAAGGTACCACAAACACCCAGACCCGGGACAATGTAGAAAAGCGGTTTTCTACATTGACCCGTCCGGGGATCGAACCCGGGACCTCAGAGCTAGCGACACCTTGAAACCGGTGCCTACGCCACTCGACCACGGAGGTCGTCAAATAACAACATGACTACAATCTTGGAGACTAGATAGCACAAGACAGATTATATCGCTTAGCATCGCTTTGTAAGCAACGGAGCCGTAATTCAGCAGTCCAGTCGTCTCGTAAACGTGTCGTAACATGTAATAAAATGGCGAGTAATTTGATGTCAAATACCTACAATTTTTGTGCGAGAACATAGTTTGAGGATCCCAACAGTTTTGAAGGAAGTAGATTACAAGAAATAAAAGTAACGCTGAAAAGTATCCTTGTATAAGTAGAATCAAAAGTGTTGCAGGTTCGAATCCAAGCAAGTAACTTTTTCAAGTTGTTTTTGTACATAGTGCGTCTAGGTGCACTTTAAAATTTTTTTAAGACTAGACAGTAGTTTAATTTCATAGTTTTATATATTTTGTTTATTTTATCCTCTTCTGCTAGATGTTGTGCTTTTGTAATGTGTGTACTCGCCTCCTCCCTAAGACATAATTAAATACTTATTACAACTAAACACTGGTCTCGTTGATACTTCCGGTGCCACATTGCACCTTTTACCAATTTTTTGGCGGCTTTCTGTCTTATTTGATTCAGCTGTATAAATGAAAATGAAACTAAACACCATACTTTACATGGAGCGATTCTTTTTTATTTAACTGCCTGCTTATTAACTGTAGAATAAATTCTATCTTCAAAAGAGAATATACAGGGTGTAACAGAATGAAGGCAATACCTTAGGTACACACCCCAATTAATATATTCAATTAGACGTTCGAAACAACATCCGTAAATAAATGAATTTTAAATCACTAGGTTTGGCCTAGTGATTTTATACAAATTATTTATCCTTACTACACACACTTCTTAAGTTACTACACACAGTTCTTAAGGTAAAACATTTACCTTAAGAACTGGTTCGAGGTGGAAGGACTTGGGGGAGGCCTTTGCCCAGCAGTGGGACAGTATAGGCTATAAAAAAAAAAAACGTAAAACGTCTGGGCGAGCGGCGCGGGCGGCTCAAAAGATATTTCCGTCAAAAATTAACACCTACTTTGAATGCCAGAAGTCGATTCAGAAGCCCATTCTGAACCAACTACTTCCAGGAATTGCGTTTATTCTGTTACATGTTGTATAAGCAAAAACAACTTTCTGTGATACAAAACCCCACTTTCGACTTTGTTTGTTTAATAACCGCTAATCAACTTAAAGCCTTAACTAACCGCTCTCAAAGCGCTGAACATCCAATTATAATTAGTGACGCATCGTCACAGATCACTTCACATTGCTACAGATAATATATTATCTACGGCATCGAACGGCCATCGAATGCTTTACTTAATGCTATTGCAGAGGATATTAACTGATTAGCAACTAATATGAGAATGGATACATTTGAGTTTAGTTGGTACCTGTATTTGTGATGCGTTTGCTTGTATTTTGAGTACCTAGGGTGCCATTAAGGTTTATGTTTTCCAAACCAGTGATTGTTGGTAATTTAAATCGCCTCTTCCTACGGACAGAATAAATGTATATGTAAAAACAAAAAAAATAGTTCTTTTAAGCTTTTTTACATAGATATACCTCTGACCAAGATACTAACGTATCATCATTCTACTCATAGAACAAACCCTCCGAACCCTAATATGATTCCAAGGACTTCCAAGGACAAGCAAGCCTAACCAAAACCATGGTTCAATATCTTCTAACAGTAGGTTTAATCAATAATCAAGAAATGAAAAACAAATGACAACCACTAACTGTCTTGGAACCCGCAACGGCATAATCAGGAGTAAATGGAAGGAGAGTAAAGGAGAGGAAATTAAAGGTATGCATCTATAAATTAAAAACAACCGACAGTCAGCATCAATTTTATTCTTGATTGTCCTCCTCGTCCATGACCTGCATGGAGGTCACGTTGAACCGGGACGAGTGTTGCGGCTGCAGCTCCAGCGGCTCGTCCACCGTCGGTATACGGTGCGCCATGATGGCCGCCCCGTAGTTACCGAGACCCGTGTCCCAGAAGACGATCTGGTGGAAGGAATATAATAGCCACATTTACAACAATATTCTCAAAGAGTTGCTTTGTTAGGAGGTCATTTTACCAAAAATAATAGATAACGGTCGACGCACTGCAAGGGTTAATATCTTATTACCTAATTTGCAAAATGTTAAGATACATCGCTTCAGCGGTCTGGTGTCTAATAATTGATGCGAATAATTGGATGACAATTATTTATTTAATTAATATTGAGCTGAAATTTTGTAAATTGACTCTATACTAGATGTACTCTTAACCCCTGTTGGATTATTATACCCTTTTGGTAACAGCCTACAAGTTGCTCCAAAAAAATGCAACATCACACTATCTTCTCACTTCCCCATCGATGCGATATCTGATGGTCTGCGAGCGAGCCGTCGTGAAAGCCGCCTCGCTAGCGCTATATATACCTTACTTATACTCTAAGACATATTACTGACCTCTCCATCTATCATATATCTGATGTAATGCACTTCATTGAGCTTGGTGAAGCCGAGTTCGGAAGCGATGGTCTGCGAGTGAGCCGTCGTGAAAGCCGCCTCGCTGGCGCTATATATACTTTACTTATTCATACTCTAAGATACACTACTCACCTCTCCATCTATCAGATATCTGATGTAATGCACTTTGTTGTGCTTGGTGAAGCCGAGCTCGGAAGCGATGGTCTGCGAGCGAGCCGTCGCCAGAGCCGCCACGCTGGCGCTGTATATACTTTACTTATTCATACTCTAAGATACACTACTCACCTCTCCATCTATCAGATATCTGATGTAATGCACTTCGTTGAGCTTGATGAAGCCGAGCTCAGCTGCGATGGTCTGCGAGCGAGCCGTCGTGAAGATGCCTGCGAGAGCTGCCACGCTGGCGCTCGCACTGAGAGACATGGCTGCCTTTAACATCTCTTTTGCTATACCTGGAATAGCGAAGAACGATGTTTGACAATAGTATTATTGTTACACTGTATATGTGCGATAGTGCAGACAACCAGACACCGCAACACGCCCACGATTGTTTTTTATTTTGTTATTTCATTACGTCTATCTGGGGGTGGTAGTAACTTGACGAGCCGGTTTTTTTTTTTTAATTCTTTTCGTACCACAGCTTTCTTTTATGTATGTTACAAATTCATACATTTTGAAAAAAATATCTCCACTCTGTCTTAAATATAGGCAAAAGTTTCCAATACGGAATCAATTAAAATGTGTCCAGACTTAGATATGTATTTCTTTTGATCTCTTTTTTATAATAGACACTTATGAAACTTTTCATTATAGTTTCAATAAATTTTTTATTCAATATTTTTTTTTCATAAACAAAAATACATGTAAGTGATTTTAAAATTTCTACAAACTTATATTCTTTTGATCCCTTTTCTGCAAACAGTCTCCTTAGAAACTTATATTTAAAATATTGATAAATAAATACAAAAAAAACTTGCCTCGATGTCTATACCGTCCCTTTAGAGCGATGATATAGACTTTAAAGTATCTCTTTATGTTTAGAGCGTCGTACACATTCACTGGCTTTTCGATCTCGTTGTAAAACGTCATCACGGTTGAGTATATAGGATTGTGGGTTATCTTCACACGGCTAAATGTTCTTGAGAAAGCACCTGAAAAATACAATAAGTAGTAATGTAT
Organism: Autographa pulchrina; assembly: GCA_905475315.1. Taxonomy (NCBI): domain Eukaryota; kingdom Metazoa; phylum Arthropoda; class Insecta; order Lepidoptera; family Noctuidae; genus Autographa; species Autographa pulchrina. The sequence goes on along the minus strand of FR997786.1, from coordinate 3,869,168 downwards.
CTAGAACTATTAATAAATTTTATTACAATTATATCTGTTAAGTTTAATTGATTTTATGCAATTGTTTACCTATTTCCATAAATTAGATTTTGTTATTTTTTTTTAATATTTGTTGATACACCTAAATGGTAAAAACTTGCTGGTCTAATTAACATTGTCACCTCCAATCCAATATACATATTATTATGTATTATTGATGTACACTTGTTTTATACAAATAAATTATCTTTATCTTTATACACCACTTAGAGCATCAATTTTTTTTTAATCATTGTACACACCTAATTTAATAGGGTAATGTTTAATAAAAAAAGTACTTAAATAGAAAAAAATGTTTAATTCAAAATACGCTATAAAGGTTTTTTAAATACATAAATGAGGCTAAAATTGTGCAGAAAAGCTATCTTTAACTATCTATTATATAGTAGTCATACTAAACGTTAAAATCTAATGACATTTGTCCTCAAATAAGCTTAATTTTAGTTTTTTGACTGGATAAGTGACGTTGATCAAAAAAGTATGTAACTATTTTCTAAGACATTACTTCGTCAATCCCCCAGGGAAGCAAACTTAGCCGCGTTCTAACAATAACTCACTTTCCAAATCCAAATCAAATCAAACGTCAGACTAATTTGAGTCAATTTAAATCAATTACAGTCAGCGCAGGTTATCAATGTCGTGATATTTGCTAATAAATCAATTGTTTCGACGTTTATGTTTGTCTGTTTAAGTCATTTTGCCTATCTGTTATCTTAATTAAGATTCTATTGTGATTTCATCTACGTATCTAGGTGTGCGTTGCGCAAAACAATTTGTGTTAGACTAAAGAACATTGTACTGCCTTCGATACTTTACTATGTTATCAGTATGCGGTAAGAGAAAATATAGGTGAAATCTATACATATAATAAATCTGTAGAAAAGTCATTTTTGTACATTGAAGAAATTGAAAAAAAAAATAGCCAGCGTGTTAAAGGATAACTAACAGAACCCTTATCCATCATTTTTGAAATTTTTGTCTGTTTGTCTGTTTGTCTGTTTGTTTGTGCACGCATCACGTAAAATCTACCAATTCAATGCAGACAATGTTTATATACAAAAATTATACACAACTTGAGGTATAACTTAGTTTTTGTTTCATCGAAATCGGTTCACTCTATCAAAAGATATGATTAATTTAGTGAGTTCAAGAAGTAAAATATTACAACACGCAATTCAGTACAGTACTTGCATTACAACTGTCTTTTGCCGGGGGTCAGATTTCATGTTACAGTATCAAACATAAACTACTTAATCGAATGGTGTAAAAAATTGAGAGGTGGTTTTCAAGAAATCGTAGATGGTTGTTAGCTATGTTGAAACATGCTATTGAATCTAGGTGATAAGGGGAGGAGCTTTAAATTTCCAAAATCATTTTCTCAACTGCACACATAAACTGGCATTATTGACAGATAAACAAGAGGGTAACCATGGCAGACTGAGGTAGCCATAGCAATCTTCAATTTGATTAGTACCTATATTTTAGTGAACTAGCTATCGAAGTAAACAGCTTGGCGGTTGAACGATTG